>NC_069399.1:32677543-32832543 GCF_026875155.1 Cherax quadricarinatus
CGATTCCCACCAAGGCAGGGTTGCCCGAAAAAGAAAAACTTTCACCATCATGCACTCCATCACTGTCTTGCCAGAAGGGTGCTTTACACTACAGTTTTTAAACTGCAACATTAACACCCCTCCTTCAGAGTGCAGGCACTGTACTTCCCATCTCCAGGACTCAAGTCCGGCCTGCCGGTTTCCCTGAACCCCTTCATAAATGTTACTTTGCTCACACTCCAACAGCACGTCAAGTATTAAAAACCATTTGTCTCCATTCACTCCTATCAAACACGCTCACGCATACCTGCTGGAAGTCCAAGCCCCTCGCACACAAAACCTCCTTTACCCCCTCTCTCCAACCTTCCTAGGCGACCCCCACCCCGCCTTCCTTCCACTACAGACTGATACACTCTTTAAGTCATTCTGTTTCACTCCATTCTCTCTACATGTCCGAACCACCTCAACAACCCTTCCTCAGCCCTCTGGACAACAGTTTTTTGGGAATCCCGCACCTCCTCCTAACTTCCAAACTACGAATTCTCTGCATTATATTCACACCCACCAAATTTCCCTCAGACATGACCATCTCCACTGCCTCCAGCCTTTTCCTCGCTGCAACATTTATCACCCATGCTTCACACCCATATAAGAGCGTTGGTAAAAACTATACTCTCATACATTCCCCTCTTTGCCTGCAAGGAAAAAAGTTCTTTGTCTCCACAGACTCCTAAGTGCAAACCCCTCACTCTTTTTTTCCCTCATCAATTCTATGATTCACCCCATCTTTTATAGACCCATCCGCGACACGTCCACTCCCAAATATCTGAATACATTCACCTCCTCCATACTCTCTCTCCCTCCAATCTGATATTCATCTTTCATCACCTAATCTTTTTTTTATCCTCATAACCTTACTCTTTCCCGTATTCACCTTTAATTTTCTTCTTTTGCACACCCTACCAAATTCATCCACCAATCTCTGCAACTTCTCTTCAAAATCTCCCAAAAAGCAAAAGTGTCATCAGCAAAGAGCAGCTGTGACAACTCCCACTTTGTGTGTGATTCTTTATCTTTTAACTCCACGCCTCTTGTCAAGACCCTCGCATTTACTTCTCTTACAACCCCACTATAAATATATTAAACAACCACGGTGACATCACACATCCTTGGTCGAAGGCCTACTTTTACTGGGAAAAAAAATTTTCCCTCTTTCCTACATACTCTAACTTGACCCTCACTATCCTCGTAAAAACTCTTCACTTCTTTCAGTAACCTACCTCCTACACCATACACTTGCAACATCTGCCACATTGACCCCTATCCACCCTGTCATACGCCTTTTCCAAATCTATAAATGCCACAAAGACCTCTTTAGCCTTATCTAAATACTGTTCACTTATATGTTTCACTGTAAACACCTGGTCCACACACCCCCTACCTTTCCTAAAGCCTCCTTGTTCATCTGCTATCCTATTCTCCGTCTTACTCTTAATTCTTTCAATAATAAACTCTACCATACACTTTACCAGGTATACTCAGCAGACTTATCCCCCTATAATTTTTGCACTCTCTTTTATCTCCTTTGCCTTTATACAAAGGAACTAATGCATGCTCTCTGCCAATCCCTAGGTACCTTACCCTCTTCCATACATTTATTAAATAATTGCAACCAACCACTCTAAAATAATATATATATTATATATATATATATATATTTTTTTTTTTTATTATCACACGGCCGATTCCCACAAGGCAGGGGTGGCCCGAAAAAGAAAAACTTTCACCATCATTCACTCCATCACTGTCTTGCCAAAAGGGTGCTTTACACTACATTTTTTTAAACTGCAACATTTAACACCCCTCCTTCAGAGTGCAGGCACTGTACTTCCCATCTCCAGGACTCAAGTCCGGCCTGCCGGTTTCCTGAATCCCTTCATAAATGTTACTTGCTCACACTCCAACAGCACGTCAATATTAAAAACCATTTGTCTCCATTCACTCTATCAAACACGCTCACGCATGCCTGCTGGAAAGTCCAAGCCCCTCGCACCAAACCTCCTTACCCCTCCCTCCAACCCTTCCTAGACCGACCCTCACCCGCCTTCCTTCCACTACAGACTGATACACTCTTGAAGTCATTCTGTTTTCGCTCCATTACTCTCTACATTCCGAACCACCTCAACAACCCTTCCTCACCTCTGGACAACAGTTTTGTAATCCCGCACCTCCTCCTAACTTCCAAACTAAACTAACTATATATATATTATATATATATATATATATTATATAATATATATTATATATATATATATATATATATAATATATATATATATATTTATATAATATATATATATATATATATATATATATATATATATATATAATTCACACAACACACACACACAGTGGAACCCCCGCATAACGATATTAATCCGTGCATGAGAGCTCATTGTTATGCAAAATTTAAATCTTTAAATGCGGATGAATTTCTCCCATAAGAAATAATGGAAATCAAATTAATCCGTGCAAGACACCCAAAATATGAAAAAAATATTTTTACCACATGAAATATTAATTTAATACACAAAACATGAAAAAGGCATGCACAATTACATGAACACTTACCTTTATTGAAGATCTGGTGATGATTGATGGGATGGGAGGAGGAGAGAGTCTTAATGTTTAGAAGGAGAATCCCCTTCCATTAAGACTTGAGGTGTCAAGTCCTTTTCTGGGGTTACTTCCTTCTTCTTTTAATGCCACTAGGACCACTTCAGAGTCACTGGACTTCTGTCGCACAACATATCTGTCCATAGTGGCCTGTACCTCTCGTTCCTTTGTGACTTCCCTAAAGTGTTTCACAACATTGTCAGTGTAATAGTCACCAGCATGGCTTGCAATAGCTGTGTGAGGGTGATTTTCATCCATAAAGGTTTGCACTTTCAGCCACATTGCACAGATTTCCTTAATCTTTGTAGTAGGCAACTTCTTCAATTTCTCTCTCCCCTCCTCTGAACCATTTTTCCTCAGGTCTGGCCTCTTGCTGTTGAAGTTGATCTATCAGCTCATCAGTGGTTAGTTCTTCATTGTCCTCCTCCACCAACTCTTCCACATCATCCCCACTAACCTCCAACCCCAAGGACTTCCCCAATGCCACAATTGATTCCTCAACTGGCATACTCCTCTCATGGTTAGCCTCAAATCCTTCAAAATCCCTTTTGTCAGCACATTCTGGCCACAGTTTCTTCCAAGCAGAGTTCAAGGTCCTCTTAGTCACCCCCTCCCAAGCCTTACCTATAAGGTTTACACAATTGAGGAGATTAAAGTGATCTCTCCAAAACTCTCTTAGAGTCAGTTGAGTTTCTGAGGTCACTACAAAGCACCTTTCAAACAGAGCTTTTGTGTACAGTTTTTTGAAGTTTGCAATAACCTGCTGGTCCATGGGCTGCAGGAGAGGAGTGGCATTAGGAGGCAAAAACTTCACCTTAATGAACTTCATGTCTCCATAAAGTCGCTCTGCCACGTCTGTAGGATGACCAGGGGCATTGTCTAACACCAGGAGCACTTAAGGTCTAATTTCTTTTCAGTTAGGTAATCTTTCACATTGGGGGCAAATGCATGGTGTAACCAGTCATTGAAAAAGTCCCTAGTGACCCATGCCTTACTGTTTGCCCTCCACAGCACACACAAATTAGCCTTGAGGATATTCTTTTGTCTGAACGCTCTGGAGTTTCTGAGTGATACACTAATAAAGGCTTCACTTTGCAATCACCAGTAGCATTGGAACACATCAACAGAGTAAGCCTTTCTTTCATAGGCTTATGTCCTGGGAGTGCCTTTTCCTCCTGAGTAATGTAGGTCCTGCTTGGCATTTTTCTTCCAAAACAGGCCTGTTTCATCACAATTTAAAAACTTGTTTCAGGTTTCAGTCCTTCACTTTCTATGTACTCCTTGAATTCCTGCACATATTTTTCAGCTGCTTTGTGGTCCGAACTGGCAGCCTCACCATGCCTTATCACACTATGTATGCCACACGCTTCTTAATCTCTCAAACCAACCTTTGCTGGCCTTAAATTCACTCACATCATCACTAGTTACAGGCATTTTTTTTTAATTAAATCCTGATGCAACTTCCTAGCCTTTTCACTTTATGATCACTTGAGAGATGCTATCTCCTGCTACCTGTTTTTTCATTTATCCACACCAATAAGAGTCTCTCAACATTTTCCATCACTTGCGATCTCTGTTTGAAAACACAGTTGAACCTTTGGCAAGAACAGCTTCCTTGATTGCCTTTTTGTTGCCCACAATAGTAGCGATGGTTGATTGGGGTTAATTATACAACCTGCCAGCTCGGAGACACGCACTCCACTTTCATACTATATCAATGAGATCTCTTTCTACATCTCTATAGTAATTCTCACCCTTATTCTCCTGTAGGGTTGGCACTAGAGCTTTCTTGGGGCCCATGGTTCACTTATTTTGCAGATAATCACCGAAAACACTGTTAATAATACGAAATATTCCGGATTGTATGCTTGGATGTTTCCAGCGGAGGTCTGGCTGGTACACAATGCCACCAGCGTAACATGTGAGGCAGGCTAAGTCCACACATTAGACGCTCTCGTATGAACAGCGTTGGAGCGGTTTTTTACGGTATGGCGAGCAAAATCTGATCGATAAAACGTATAGAATTCGGATTTAATGTATATGTAAAGGGCCAATGGTATGCGCGGGGGTCCACTGAATGTGTGTTCAAATATGGTAATAAATAAAATAATAAATATATATACAGGAGGGCCCCACTTATACGGCAGGTTTAGGTTCCAGGCTACCGCCGTAAAGCGGAAAACGTCGTAAATTGAACATCTCCTTTTTTATTTTCCAACTTATAAAATGCATACAAACCACTAGATAAACAAGATTTACAAACTAACATGATATTAATTAGCAATAGAACCAAGGCATCAAAAAACATAAAAAGGTACAAGACACACATAGTGCTCTCATTACTTACCTAAAATATTTATAGTCTTAATCCAGGGTGAACAAGTAGTATTTTATTTGAGTAAAAAACAAGTGTGGTATGTATTGTATAGCCAGGCTTACCTCACCAGCCACCCACCCAACAACTATTCTATGATAATGAAGCATCCCAGAAGCGATAAAATGTATATACAGTTCACGTACATTACTTACCTTAAAATATTTGTATTCCTTAATGTAGGTTCAGGAGTAAGTAAATGAGATAAAACGAAATAAATATAGCGAGAAAGAACGAGTACATGAAGGTAACAGGCGCAGAGTTATGTAAACAAACCAGGCTCCCACATCTTATATTTATGTTTATTTAATCTATTGGTGGGGTGTATTTATCATCATTTTATTGTTATGAATCGTGTTTTATATATAATTTTGAAAAAAATAATGGCTTGGATTAATGAAAAGTGTATATTACTCGCAATATACGACATTTAATGAGGACTTCGGTGAGTAATGGTTATTATCACCACTTGTGCAAGTCGTCTGCCTAAAAAAAAACCCACATCTCACATTTAAGTATATTTATTCTACTGTGGGGTGTATATTATCTTGTTAATATGTTATGCATCGTGGTTTATTCTATAATATTGAAAAAATATCATGGATGGATTAATGAAAATGTGTATATTACCGTATATACAACGACATTTATGAGACTCGGCGAGTAATGTTATTATCACCACTTGTGCAATCGTCTGGCTCACATCTGCACAATTGTTTATTTATCTACTGTGGGGTGTATTTATCTTATTTATAAGTTATGCAACGTGTTATTATATAATTTTTGAAAAAAATATCATGGATTGAGGTAATGTAAAATGTGGTAATTACCGCAATATACGACATGAAAATGAACTCGGTGATATTGTTTTAGGCGACACTTGTGGAAAGTCGTCTGCCTGCTCACATCTCACATTTATGTTTATTATTCTGACTGTGGGGTTCTTACTTATTTATATGTTATGCAATCGTGTTTAAAATATAATATGGAAAAACAATATCATGACTGGATTAAAAAATGTGTATATTACCCGTAATATACGACATTTAATGAGACCTCGTGAGTATTGTTATATGGCGTCACTATGTGGAAGGTCGTCTGCTCACATCTCACATTTATGGATTATTTATTCTACTGTGGGGTGTGTATTTTATCTTATTTATATGTTATGCATCGTGTTTATTATAAAATTTTGAAAAAAATATCATGGATGGATAATGAAAATGTGTATATTACCGTAATATACGGACATTTACTGAAGACCTCGGTTGTATGTTTAATATGGGCGTCACTGTGGAGCAGGGGTCGTCCTGCACACATGCTCACATTTATGTTTAATTATACTACTGTGGGGTTTAAGTATTTATCTTATTTATATTATATTATGCATCGTGTTTATTATATAATATTTGAAAAAAAATACCATGGAATGGATTAATGAAAATGTGTATAGTAAACATAATATACGCCATTAAAATGACTCGATGTAGTAAGTTTATTTAGGTACAGGTATACATAAGTATAATTATCAGAGTAAATATATAATATGAAATAACTTCTAAAACATTTGAAATTTTGGAGTGTCCAGACAAAATGGAGAACTTTAGTGCTTACTGAGCTCCATGGGAGAATGTAACAAACAGGGAGGGGGCAATCGGTGGACCGTATAGAAAGTCAGTGGGGGGAGCCTATAGAGTGAGTGTTTGTCATAATTGAAAAGTCCGTATTAGGCGGAACGCCGAAAATTGAAACGGCCGTTAAAGGCGGGGCCTGTCCTGTATAGTAATATACAGGAGGGCCCCACTTATAAGGCGGGTTAGGTTTCCATGCTACCGCCGTAAAGCGGAAAACCGCCGTAAAGTGAACACGCCCATTTTTTTTCCACTTACAAAATGCATACAAACAACAAGAAACAATTTAAAACTAACATATATTAGTAAGCCAATAGAAAACCCAGGCATCAAAAAAACAATAAAAAAGTATAATAACACACATATGCACTCATTACTTGACCGTTAAAATGATTTTTATAGACTGAATCTTAGGGTGATAACAAGTAGTAATTTATGTAAGACAGTCAAGTGTGGTAATGATGGTAGTCCAGCCAGGCTAACCATACCAGTCCACCCCAACCCACACATACCATTCTATGATATTAAGCAATCCCAGACGATAAAATGTTATAAACAGTTCACTTCATTACTTACCTTAAAAATAGGGTGAGATGAGTAGTATTTATTGTAAAAATATCAAGTGTTGGAATGTATGGTAGCAGCCAGGCTACATCATACAGGCCAAACCCACCCACACAATAATATTCTATGGATATATAAGCATCCCAGAGCGATAAAATGTATATACAGTTCACGGTTCATTACTTACATTAAAATATAGGCGAGATGAGTATATTTTAATGTAAAAAATCAAGAGTGGTGTATATGGTAGTCAGCGCAGCTACCCATACAGAAGAGAAAGAAGATTGCATGAGAGAGGACAGATCGCAGAGTTATGTAAACAAACCAGGCAAAGGTAATTTTGTAAACAGTGTACCGTCTGGTTGTGTACAAGTTACAATTGTTACAGGTTGTCTCTACATTGATGAGGTTGAAATAAATAAAGAGCGAACACTCCCATTCTCAATGTAACTCCTTTTGATGAAGAAATTGATGCTCTGAGTGAAGGCAAAGGAAGTAATCCTCTGACTTTTTTGGGTAATCCTAGTTCTCTAACCATAAGTTGGTTAATGTATTTATGGTATATATCGTGTTTATTATAAATTTTGAAAAAATTATCAACGGTGGATTAATGAAAATGTGTATATTAACGTAATATACCAACATTTAATGATACACGAGCTCATACAGGCCGAAACAAACAAACGAACATGTTTGGACGATCACGACGGTCAGCAAATAGACCGGTATTAATACGTGTCCAGTTTTAGTTCATTCAGTACATTGTAAGAGTTTGTGAAACTTTTACCTTATAATGTTTTTATTATTATTCTAATCAATAAATCACGAAACAAATACTCTTGAACTCTGTGTACAAGTTAAGTACAGAATTATAGCTATAAAGTGAAGGCATATGAAAGTAATATTTTTCTACAGTTATCCTATAACAGGTACGGGCTTAGAGAAAAACAATAATTCATCCGACACTCCTACAAACCGTATTGGTAAACGATCTCATATATATTTGGTATAAATATTTTATACTGTGGGTCATGTATCAGTTGTGTGTTACATAATGTGTTTCTTATATAATATGAAAAAAATATCAAAGATTAGATTTAAGGGAATTGTGTCCTATATTAACGTAATATGCGCCATTAATTGCGCCCAAGAGATTATTATTCATGAACTATTTATTTTTTTTTATTTTAATTATTATTATTAATATTATAATTTAAAGAATAATATTGCCAACAAGAGTAGAGAGACTCTTAGTGATTTTAATGTGTACCTACATGCCAGCACAGTGTGTAGTTTATTTAGGTACAGGTGTACACAAGTTTAATAATCAAGTACATACAAAAATCAAATATACAATAACTTTTAAAACACTTGAATATATTGAAAGTTTTCCAGACATAAAGGAGATTGCTCAGGGAGAATGTAAACAAACTCGGTGGGTGCCGCATGACCGTATTAAAAAGACAGGGTGGGGGGAGCCATATAAGCTAGTTTTGGTCATAATTTGAATGTCCGTATTAGGAGCGGAACGCCGTAAAGAGTGAAACGAAACGCCGTAAAGCGGGGCCCTGCTTGTAAATATAATATTCCCTAGGTAGTAGGTTGGTAGACAGCAACCGCCCAGGGAGGTACTACCGTCCAGCCAAGTGAGTGAAGAACGAAAGCCTGTAATGTTTTAATCCATGATGGTAGTGATTGCTGGTGTCCCATTTTTCTGTCTCATAGGACATGGCAAGGTTCAGGTACATCTTCTACTTCTACTTACACTTAAGGTCCACAGGCTAAACAACATGTACAAAACATATATAACACACCCCTATTGGTTTTCCTTCTAATTTTCTTTTCTAGTTCTTGTTCTTGTTTATTTCCTCTTCCCTCCATGAAGGAAGTGAACAGAATTCTTCCTCCGTAAGCCCATGCGTGTTGTAAAGAGGCGACTAAAATGCCGGGAGCAAGGGCTAGTAACCCCTCTCCTGTATATTTACTAAATGTAAAAGAGAAACTTTTACGTTTTTTCCTTTGGGGGGCCACCCGCACGGTGGGGATAAACGGCCGTTGTTGTTGAAATAAAGAAAGAAATATATATATTATATATATAGTAATATAAATATATATATATATATATTTTTTTTTTCCAATAAGTCGGCCGACTCCCACCGAGGCAGGGTGACCCCAAAAAGAAATAAAATCCCCCAAAAAGAAAATACTTTCATCATCCATTCAACACTATTCACTGCACTCACACATTATCACTGCTTTTGCAGAGGTGCTCAGAATACAAACAGTTCAGGAAGCATATACGTATAAGATACACAACATACCTCCAAACTGCCAATATCCCAAACCCCTGCCTATAAAGTGCAGGCAATTGTACTTCCATTTTCCAGGAACTCAAGACCGACTATACAAGCGAAAATAAACCGTTTTCCCTGAATCCCTTCACAAATATTACCCTGCTCACACTCCAACATATCATCAGGTCCCAAGTATCATTCGCCTCCATTCACCTGTCCTATCTAACACGCTACATGCACGCTTGCCTGAAGTCCAACCCCTAGCCCACAAAACCTCCTTACCCACTCTTTCGCAACCCTTTTGAGGACGACCCGACCCCTACCCCTCCTTCCTTCCCCTATAGATTTATATGCTTTCCCATGTCGAACTTCTACTTTGATCCATTCTCTCTAAATGACCATACCACCTCAAACAAAAACCCTTCTTCAGCCCTCTGACTATGCTTTATATTAACTCCACAAAACCTTCTCCCTAATTCCCAACACACCAATTTTCTTGCATAATATTTTACACCACACAATTGCCCTTAGACAGGACCATCTCCACTGCCTCCAACCGTCTCCTCGCGTGCAGCATTTCCAACCCAAGCTTCACATCCATATAAGAGTGTTGGTACTACTATACTATCATACATTCCCCCTCTTTGCCTCCATAGATAACGTTTTTTTTTTTTGACTCCAACATATACTTCAAACGCAACCACTCACCTTTTTTCCTCTCATCAATCTATGATTAAACTCATCCTTCATAAATCCACCGCCGACACGCAACTCCTAAGTATCTGAAAACATTCACTTCTGTTCCATACTCCTCCTCCCCAATTTTAATAGCCAATTTTTCTTTATCTAAATCATTTGAAACCCTCATCCACCTTACTCTTTTCTATGTTCACTTTCAAACTTTCTCTACCTTTACACACATTCTCAAACTCATCCACTAACCTTTGCAATTTTTTCTTTAGAATCTCCCATAAGCACAGTACATCAGCAAAAAGTAACTGTGTCACATCTCATTTTGATTTTGAATTCCCCATAATTTAATCCACCCCTCTCCCCCCAACCCCCTACCTAGCCTTTACTTCTTTTACAACCCCATCTAATAAATATATTAAACAACCATGGTGACATTACACATCCCTGACTAAGACCTACTTTTAACCGGGAAGTATTCTCCCTCTCTTCTACACACCCTAACCTGAGCCTCACTATCCTCATAAAACTCTTTACAGCATTTATTAACTTACCACCTATTCCATATACTTGCAAACATCTGCACATTGCTCCTCTATCCACTCTATCATATGCCACGTTTTCTAAATCCCTAAATACAATAAAAACTTCCCTACCTTTATCTAAATACTGTTCACATATATGCTTCAATGTAAACACTTGATCTACACATCCCCTACCCACCTCTGAAAGCCTCCCTGCTCATCCACAAACCTACATTCTGTCTTTACCTCCTTATTTCTTTCAATTATAACCCTACAAAACCGTATACTTTTCTTCTGGTATACTCAGTAAACTTATTCCTCATAATTTTTACAATCTCTTTTGCCCCCCTTTCCCTTATATAAAGGACTATACATCTCTCGCCAATCCTAGGTAACCTTCCCCCTCCTTTCATGACATTTATTAAACAAAAGTACCAACCACTCCAACTCTATATCCCCCCCCCTGCTTTTAACATTTCTGTCATGATCCCTTCAGTTCCAGCTGCTTTAACCGCCCTTTCATTCTAACGTAATGGCCTCACACGTACCTCCACCACACTTACATTTCTGCTCTTCTTCACTCCTAAAAGATGGTATAACCTCCTGCCGTAGCATGAAATTACCATAACCGCCTCTCTTTCTTTCCTTACCATATAAAAGTTCCTCAAAATATTCTCGGCCTATCTACCTAATACCTCCCTCATCCCCATCTACTAACTCCCCTATCTCTGTTTTTTAACTGACAAATCCATACTTTCCCTAGGCTTACTTAACATGTTTTTAACTCACTTTAATCCCAAAATTTTTGTCTTATTTTCATTAAAATTTCTTGACAGTGCCTCTCCCACTCTTTCATCTGCTCCCTTTTGCACTCTCTAACTCACTCTCTTTCTCTTTTCACCTTTCCTTTTACTCCCATATACTCTGCTCTTCTTATAATGACTTCTGCTGTTGGTAAAAACCTCCGTAAGCTACCTTTATTCTCTTTTAATCACACCTTTACTTCATCATTCCACCAATCACTTCCTCGTTCCCCTCCTGCCCCCACCCTCCTATAACCACAAACTTCTGCCCCACAATCTAATACTGCAATTTTTATAACTATTTCCAACCCTCTTCAACCCCCCCCACTACCACTTTGCGCTAGCCCACCTTTACTGCCAATAGTCGCTTATATTTATCTTGCCCGAACTCTTCCTCCTCTCCCTTAGTTTTATAACACTTTCACCTCCCTCTTACTTGTTTTGCCACCTTCCCCTTTTCCCATCTTCCTCTTATTCTAACAGTAGCTACAACTAATTAATGAATCCAATATATCAGTTGCCCCTCTATAAACATGTACATCCGGAGCCTACCTACCCCATCAACCTTTTATCCACCATACATAATCTAACAAACTACTTTTCAATTACGGCTACATCATACCTTGTTATATTTATTTATCTTCTTTTTCATCAAAATATGTATTAACTTATTACCAAATTGTCTTTCTACACATAGCTCAATTAAAGGCTCCTCATTTTACATTACCCCCTGCAACCCCAAATTTACCTACTAATGCCCTCTATACACATTTTTACCCACTTTAAGCAGTTGAAATCCCCAACCACCATTACACTCACCACTTGATTCAAAACTCCCACGCATCTCACTCAACATTTCTCAGAATCTCTCTCTCTCCTCTACACTTCTCTCTTCTCCAGGTGAAAAACATACACGCTTACTATAACCCACTTTTCATATCCAATCCTTTATTTTACTCACACAAAATCCTGAATTTATCATTTGTAGTCCCTCTTTTCCTGCCATAGCTTATCCTTCAACATTATTGCCTACTTTCTTTAGCTCTACCTCTTTTTGGAAACACCTGACCTAATACCCATTATTTTCCTCACCCATTGAAACTCGCCCAACCCCCATTCAGAGCTTTGTTTCACTTAAAGCCAGGACATCCAGTATTCTCTCATTCATAACATCCACAATCATCTGCTTTCCGTATCATTTGCACTACATCCACAAGACACATTCAGACTTCCCACATTTGACAATTTTCTTCTTCTTATCTTATTTAGTAATCATTACAGTAAAGGGGTTACAAAGCCCATTGTTCCCGTGGCTTTATAGTTGACTTTTACAACACGCCTGGCTTAGGAGGAAGATTCTTATTCGCACTTCCCCATAAATAACAGTGGAAGAGACCCCCGCATAGCGACCTTAATCCCGTCAAGAAGGGCTGGCTGTTATGCGAAATGTTCGCTATGCGATGAATTTTCCCCTTATCCCCCTAAGAAATAATGAAATCAAATTAATCCTTGGCAAGACACCCAAAAGTATGAAAAAAAAATTTTTACCACATGAAATATACATTTTCTGACACACAAAGAGAAGGATACATGCACAATAATAGAGTAATACATCGTCAATATATATTTGGCATGTACTACTCACTAAATGAAGAATAAATGACACTTACCTTTATTGAAAAGCAGCAATGACTGATGAGACACTGTGTCCTGGGAGTGCCTTTTTCCTCCCTGAGTACTGTAGGTCCGTTTGTATTTTCTTCCAGAACAGCCTTATCACACTGTGTTTGCCACTACGTCCTTAAAATCTCTCAAACTCCAACCTTTGCTGCTCTAAATTCCACCATATGAGCACTAGGTTCCAGCATTTCTTCCAGTTTTCACCTGGGTGTTAGTCAACTTGTGTGGGTTTCATCCCCTGGAGACCAAGTTAAGGACTCCATTGAAATAAGTTTAGACAGTCTTCGATGACGACTGACTTTCTTTTGTTATCCTGGGTAGCTTTGACCCTCTGGGTTAAATATGTTTCTTGTAATTCTCAATAAGCACAACTGCCTAACAACGGTGGTACAAGCAGCAGCAGAGCAGCACTGACGGTGGTACAGCAGCAACTGACGATGCTACAGTCAGCCAAACAAGACGTTGCTACAGGCAGCAGCAGACGATGCTACAGCAGCAACTGACGATGTTACAGCAGCAGCAGACGATGCCTACAGCAGCAGCAGCAGCAGACGATCTACAGCAGCAGCAGACGGATGCAACAGCAGCAGCAGACATGCTACAGCAGCAGCAGAACGGTACTAGACAGCAGCAGCAGCAGCTGACGGTGTACAACGCAGCAGCACTGACAGAGCAGCAGCAGCAGATGGTGGTTACAAGCAGGCATCAGCAGCTGAACCACCCATAGTAGACAATGGTTGATTGGGGTTTATTAAACAACCTGGCCAGCACGTAGACACGCCTTCCCACTTTCAAAACTTAACAAATGTCATTTTTCCTTCATCTCCATAGTAATTCTCACCCTATGTGCTGTATGGGTAGGCACAGAAGCTTTGCTTGGGGCCCATGGTCACTTATTTTCCAGAAAAAAATCACCAAAACACTGTTAATAATACAAAAATGTTCCGATTGTTGCATTGGATGTTACCTGCGTAGGCTGGCTGGATAAACGGAATGCCACCCGGAACAATGTGAGCGTGGCTCAGGGCCGGCACATTGGACGCGTCTCGACAAAGGCCCTTGAGCGGGTATTTTTTGTCCACTAAGCGAGGAGCAAAATTTTAGCGAACAAAGCGTCCCGCTATTGCGGAAATTTTGTCCGCTATGCAAGGCTGCCGTTAATGCGGGGGTCCACTGAATGTATATAAAATATATATATAAATAATAGTAATAGTAAATAAATATATATATATATATATATATATATATATATATATATATATTTATAAAGTATAATATATGTAGCAAGGAAGGGGGCGCGGGCCACTTAAATGGCTGTTTAGGTTCCATGCTACCACCGTAAAGCGAAAACCGCCGTAAAGGTGGGAACTCCTTTTTTATGTCCCACTTATAATGCATACAAACACTAGATAACAAGTTTACACTAACATAATTAAGGTTAGCAATAGAACCAGGCATCAAAAAACAATAAAGAAAGTACAATACACACAAGTGCAACTTCATTACTTACCTTAAAATATTTAAGTCTTAATCTAGGTGAAGACAAGTAGTATTTATTGTAAGAACAATTCAAGTGTGGTATGTATGGTAGTCAGGCCAGGCTACCAACATGCCCCCCACCCACACATACAATTCTATGATAGATTTAAAAGCATCCCAGAGCGATAAAATTTCATATACAGTTCACGTCATTACTTAACCTTAAGAATATTTTGAAGTCTTAATGTAGGGTCAGAGTAAGTTAATGAGATAAAACGAATAAATGAGACAGAGAAAGATGAGTACATGAGAGAGGGACAGGCGCAGAGTATGTAAACCAAACCAGGCGAAGGAAAGTTTTGTAAACGAAGAGAACACTACTGGTTTGTGTACAAGTTACATTGCTAGTACAGTTGTCTCTACATGAAACGGTCGAATAAAATAAAGAAGAAAAACTCCATTCTCAAGTAACAATCATTTTGAGAAGAAATGAAGCTCTGAGTGAAGGCAATGGTAAATAAGTCTCCTCCTGTCTACTTTTTTTGGGTTATCCTAGTTTCTCATACACATATGTTGTTATGTATGGATAATCTATGTAACTGTAATTTGGTGTAATGCCCGTGAATAAACTTACTTACATACATACGAAAGGAATAATTTCTACCAGTTACCCCCAGTAACACAGGTGTTTCTCTTATTTTAGATTAGAGAAAAATGTTTATTCTTGGGTGCACACTTGTACAAGTTATCTGGCTACCACATCTCATTATGTTTAATTTATTCTATTGTAGGGTGTATTATCATCTTTTATGTTATGTATCGTGTTTATTATAAAATTTTTTAAAAAAATATTGGGATGGATAATGAAAAGGGTATTTAACTAAGTCGACTTTTAAATGAACTCGAATTATTTTTATCATTCAAAATAGTCGGGAAAACATAAGACCCTTTTTCTGATTTTTAATGTTCCCGCATGCCAGCACAGTTTTTAAGTTTATTTAAAGTGGGGTTAAAAAGTAAATTATAAAGGATAAAAAAATAAAATAACTTTTAAAAACTTTTGAAATTTTGGATTTTTTCCAGACAAAGGAGAGATTATGCTTACGACTCACGAAGAATGTAAACAAACAAGGGCAGGGTGCCGTTTAGAAAGTCAGGGGGGGGGGCCCGTATCGATTTTTGGGTCAAATTTGAAAACCGTATTAGCAGAACGCCGAAAGTGAAACGCCGAAAGGGGGGCCCTTCCTGTATTTTTTTAATAATATTTATTTTTATAATAATTAAAATATACAGGGCCCCTCGCTACCGTTGGCTCACAAAAACGTTAAAATCCGAATCCCGTACTTTTTATCACAAAAATTTTTGCCTCTCATACCGCTAAAAAACTGCTAAAACGTATTGTCCGAGACACTTCTAATCTCGGCCTGACCAGCTTCACATGTTCCGCCGTGGTTGTTTTACAAGCCAAACCCCGCGGTAACATCCCAAACCCGCAATCGGAACATTTCGATTTTTACAGCTTTTTGGGATTTCATTCAAAGTAATGACCAGGGCCCCCAAAAAAAGCCCCTATGCTAACCCCGGGGAAAAAGGTGAGAAAACTATCATACCACAGTTAGCTGCTGCTGCCCATGGTCGCTGTTTCTGGATAGTCAGCTGCGTTGCACCCGATCACTGTTTTTGGACAGTCGCTGTTGCGAATCAAACACTCCGCCAAACGATCAGTTGTTGCTGGACCATCAGCGTTTCTGGATCAGTCAGTCTGCTGCACCAAGATCACTGTTGCGGACCATCGCTGTTTTTGGGGTCAGTTACTGCTGCTGCACCACGATCACTGTTTTTGGATCAGTCAGTGTTGCTGGGTCAGTCAGCTGTTCTGGGCCATCAGCGTTGCTGAATCAGTCAAAGTTCTGGGCCAGTCACTGTTGCTGGAATTTTACGTTTCTGGGTCAGTCAGCTGTTGCGGACGCAGCGTTGCTGGACCCCCGTCAGCTTTGGGACCGTCAGCTGTTTCGGATCGTCAGCTGTTGCTGGATCGTCCTGTTTCTGGACCATCAGCTGTTGCTATCAGTCAGCTGTTGCTGGATAATCACGTTGCTGGGTCAGTCAGCTGTTGCTGGACCATCAGCTGTTGCTGGCATCCTTTTGCTGGATCAGTTAGCTTTTGCTGGATCAGTAGCTGTTTCTGGTTTGTCAGCGTTTACCATCGCTGTTGCTGGACCTCGCTGCTGTGGACCCGTCAGCGCTGCTGCACCACGGTCAGCTGCTGTTTGCACCATCACTGTTTCTAACTGACTCGTCCCGAAACCCGTCCCGAACCTGTCCGTCCAGCCTGAGCGCCTGCCCTTTCCCTCTTTTTTTACAAGCCGGGGGGCCCCTTGCATGCATACATTTCGAACATTTTGTTATTCCATTATTTTTATGCTTGTAACGCTAAATAAGCCACCATGGGCCCCAAAAAAAGCTTCTAGTGCCAAACCCGTGGAAAAAGGGTGATAAATACTATCGTACCCAGTCAGCTGCCTGCACCACAGCTGTGCGCACCATGGCGCTGCACCCAGCTGTTGTTGTTGCTGCACCACCATCAGTTTTATTACTCGAAGTGTGGAGAGAGTGCTGTTTTGGGGTGGCTTAACGTGAAACAATACGAGAAACTATTAAACCCCCGGGGGTTAGCCACCCAGGAAACCCAAAAAAGTCAGTGCATCATCGAGGACTCTCTAATTTTTTCCATTGGGGTCCTTAATCTTGTCTCCCAGATGCAAAACCCCCACCTCGACTAAAACCCGGTGAAAAGGAAAAACGCCGGAACGTGCTCATATTGGTGAAATTTTTAAAGCCAGCACAGGTTGGTTTGAGAGATATAAGAATCGTAGTGGCATACACAGTGTGATAAGGTCTGTTCTGGAAGAAAATGCCAAACAGGACTACAGTACTCGGAGGAAAAGGCACTCCAGGACACAGTGTCTCATCAGTCATTGCTGCATCTTCAATGAAGGTAAGTGTCATTTATTCTTCATTTAGTAGAGTAGTACATGCACAATATATACTGTGCATGTACTACTCTACTATTGTGCATGTATTCTTCTCTTTGTGTGTAGGAAATGTATATTTCATGTGTGTAAAATTTTTTTTTCATACTTTTAGGTGTCTTGCACGGAATTAATTTGATTTCCATTATTTCTTATGGGGAAAATTCATTCGCATAAACGATAATTTCGCATAACAATGAGCTCTAATGAACAGATTAATATCGTTATGCGGGGGTCCACTGTAATAATATATATATATATATATATATATATATATATATATATATATATATATATATATATATATATATATACGTATATATATATATATATATATATATATATATATATACATATCTTAGGCAGTAGATTGGTAGACAGCAACCGCCCATGGAGGTACTACTATCCTGTCAAGTGAGTGTAAAACAAAAGCCTGTAACTGTTTTACATGATGGTAGGATTGCTGGTGTCCTTTTTTCTGTCTCATGAACATGCAAGATTTCAGGTACGTCTTGCTACTTCTACTTACACTTAGGTCACACTACACATACATGTACAACCGTATATATACATACCCCTCTGGGTTTTCTTCTACTTTCTTTCTGGTTCTTGTTCTTGTTTATTTCCTCTTATCTCCATGGGGAAGTGGAACAGAATTCTTCCTCCGTACACCAAGCATGTTGTAAGAGGCAACTCAAATGCCGGGAGCAAGGGGCTAGTAACCCCTTCTCCTGTATATATTACTAAATATAAAAGGAGAAACTTTCGTTTTTCCTTTTGGGCCACCCCACCTCGGTGGGATACGGCCGATGTGTTGAAAGAAGATTATATGGGCTAGTAACCCCTTTTCTTGTAATAATTACTAAAAAGAATAAGAAGAAGAAAATTGTCAAAGTGGCAAGTCTGAATGTGCATAGATGTTGTGCGAATGATAAGAAAGAGATGATTGTGGATGTTATGAATGAGAAGAAGCTGGATGCCCTTTTGGCTTTTAATGAACCAAATTTAAGGGGTTTGTTCCCGGGCCTTTCCCTTAAAATTTAAAATTAAAAGTATATAAAATCGGGGCCTTCTACCCCAGGCCTTTTTGGGGGTTTTTTCCCTTTAACCTTTTAGTCGGGTTTTCCCTTTTTCCAAAACCTTTTGGTAAACAAAAAATGGGGACAAGGGGTCAGTTAACCCCCTTTTTGGTATTTTACTAAAAAAAAAAAATTTTTTTTTTTAATCAAGGGATTTTAAAAAATTTAAAAATTTTTAAAATTAAAAAAATAAGAAAAAAAAAATTTTAAAATAATTAATTAATTTTCAATATAAAAAATTTTTGGGGGTTGTGAAAGAACATTCCCTTTATAACAAAGTAAGGGGGGGTTTTTAAAAACAAAAAGGTATTTAAAAGTAAATTGGGTTTTGGGGTTATGTGGACTCCCCTTCAAAGATTCCGTTTTTTTAGGGGTTTCGTAACAAAAAATTTTACTAAAATGTCCAAAATAAAAATTCTTGACCTTAGTTTTGGAACCCAAGGGGGTCTCTTGAAAAAAAAAAAAAAATTTTAAGCCCCAAAAAACAATTTTTTAAAAAAAAAAATCCCCTGTAATCAAAAAAAAACCCCAAAAAAAAATTATTTTTCCCTAACACAACAATTTTTAATTTTTAAATATTTAAAAAATTTAAATAAGAAAATTCTAGTAAAAAAAGGGTGGAGGGAATTTAAAGTTTCTTTTTACAAAAAATTTAAAAAAAAGGGTAAACCAAAATGAAAATTTGGGGCAAAAATTTTAACAAAAAAAATGAAACCCCAATAAATTAAAAAAGGACGGACAAAAAAGCGTCACAAAAACATTCCCCAAACCCACTTGTTGTTTTAAAAAAAAAAAAAAAAAAAAAAAAAAAAAAAAAAAAAAAAAAAAAAAAAAAAAAAAAAAAAAAATTTAAATTAAAAATTACTTAATTTAAATAATTTGGTTTTTCCGGAAAAAATTGGTTTCTGAGAGCCCACCTCATGTCCTGCATTTTTACTCTTCATAGTTTTTTTATAAGTGAGTGGTTTGGGTTTTAAAAAAAAAAACTTTTAAAATTTTAAAGGGGGAAGGGGGGGCCCAAATACACTAAAAAATTTTCCCAAAGGGACACCAAAAAAGGAGCTAGAGCTAATTTTTCTGGGTGTCGTTTGAGCTTAGATAAATAGTAAAAAGTGGGAAAGGAAAAATATCAGGGGATGTTGATGTTGGAGCAGCACAGCCCCCCACGGCATAACCCCTCGCCCCAATATGTAAAAAGAGGGAAAAGATTGAAATTAGGACTAAACACTGGAGCAGAGGAAAGAAATGCTTAAACCCTTTTTTGAACAAATCTAAAACAATCCCCTAGCCCAATGAATGAACTTTGTTTCCCTAGAGCTCATAGTGAGGGGTTGGTGGAGGTGTGTGTGCTGGCTTGCCTGTCACTTGACCCAGTGGAAAGGGCGCACATATAGCTACTTTTTCCCCTTAATTTTTTGGCCAAGAAAAATTTTTTTGGCCCCTTTTCCCGATGTTTTTCTTGACCCCCAAAAATGCCCCCTCCATGGGGCCTATTGTGAGAAAAACGGGCCCTTTTCACGAAATGTAATTGGTAAACATTTCGAAATGCTTGACTTTTGGGGGAAAACAAATCACTGACAACTTGCATGTATTTTCCCTCCATCAGTACACCCGTTTTTTTAATATTTACAATTATCGAGACCCCTTTTGGCTTCACTCTCGGGAACTGCTAAAATTTTCTCAGTCTTTCAAAGTGACTGATCAACAAACTGATCCTTGATTAAACATCATGAGTTAGAAATTTAACTCAGGTTGTTTTGGGACAAGGTTGTTTGACCAGGGGGAGTCAGTGTTAATTTTGGGGCACATTATTATTATAATAAAAAAAGAAGCCCCTAAGCCACAAACCCTGGGCCCCAGAGCGTTTCCCAAAAAACATGTTTTAAGCCCAAATCTTTGTCATCCACTAACTCAACAAAGGGGAAAAAGGATGGTTGTTTTAAACTTTGACATAGCTTTTAGTTTTACGCCTGAGAGGAAATAAAATAGGTTTTTCCCCCTCTAAAAAGGGTTTCAATGGCATAATTATCTTTAGTGTTTTTTATCAATCAAAAGTGGTTCTTTACATTAAAACCAGCATGAAGGATATCGTTCCCCACAAAAAAGTCCAATGACCCGTTTGGGGAAATTTCACCACTGGATAAACCCCTGAAATTTTAACCATATAATACTTGTTTCAATTTTAAACTTTTTTGGGAGAGGCACTTTTAAACAGGGGCCCCCCCATAGGGGTTCTAACAAAACATCCTATCTTGCAATAGGTAACGTCAGTTATGGTCATACATCTTCTCTTAAAAAAAGTGAGATAAAATGCCATTTTTCTGAAAATAACTATTTCAGTTAGATGGATTCGTTCCCAAAACCACTTTACCCCCTCGAAAATAAGGCCCAAAAACCCGAACGAATCTTTTCCCTTTAATCCCCTTTCTGACGCTAGTCATCTATCCTGAGTAAAATTATAAAAACAGTAGGATCAAGGTATTACTAGGATTTTTTGGTTTTCCCTTTTTTGCTGGGAAGAGGATACACTTTTTGGGGGGGGCGCCCCCCGCACGACGCCTTTTTCGTAAACTCTTTTTTAAATTATTTTGCAATATCTCCTTTTCATGTCCTTTTCTGTTACAAAATGGGACAAATTTTCTTTCTTTTTCCGAATCAGATTTTTTGTCTTTTGCCACAGAGACAGTTTTAGGATTGTTGAGTTTTCCTGGTAAAAGGGACGAAAGTTCAGTAGCAGGTACATCAGGCCCCGGCCAAAAGAGGGAATGATTTAAGGTTTCCCCCTTCTAAGACAATTTTTAAATTTTTCCTTGTTTCTGATGTTTTTAAATACGTACAAGGGGTTTTGAGAAATTTCGTAATTGTCCCGCCAATGCTTTCATTTCCAGAATATCCGAGGGGAGTATGAAGATCAGAATTCCCGTAAGTCAGCGGACTTTCATTGTTAAACTCTTGGTTTTAGTAACAAATGAACAAGGCTGTCGTAGTTGTTACACTTGGCGCTTTTAAAACCAACCCCAAAAAACAACTTTTTTTTCCCACGAGCAAAATTTTAAAACAAGTTTGATTTTTTTCGTCGTTGTAACGTACGAAATTTCTCTTTGAAAACTTACAGGTAAAAAAGTTTTTTATGTCTCTAGAAAAGTTTGTTTGGAACGCCTAAAAACAATGTACTTTGGGAAATGGTAAGGTAGGGAGTACAAGTTTTTTTTCTCTTCCTTTCAAAAGCTGTATGCAACAAAAGTTGCCCGGCTTTCATGGCCAGTTCAAAAGCACGTGCCTGGGTTTTCCCAAAAACATTTAAAATAGGGGTCCCAAGGGCCTTTCCCAAAAAAAAAGGGGAAACCCCCGGGTGGAAACATTTCTGCACATTAAATGTGTCCCGTGATCTATCAGTCTGGGTTTCTTCCCCGACGAACTTTTTTTCTTTGGAAATCTTTTTCTTTTTTTTTTTCCCTGTGGGCCTCTATTTGGGGAGGCGGGAACTAATGAGGGGTTTCCCAAACCCCTCAAAATGTTTTTCCCGAGAGATAGGGGGCCCCGTGGGTAATGGAGGAAATAAGGGGTCTAACGGGTCTGGACGGTCCTTAAAGGGCGGGCAAAACCCCGTTCAAAGGGGTCTCTAGAGGGGCTAGATCTGGTCTAGGAAAAAGTAGATACAGTTTTAGCATACACTGTACAAATTAGGTGAGTCATCCAAACCCGTTTCAAATCCGTACTATTGTGTCCGTGGGGGCGGGAAAGGGGTGGGGCGGAGGTTCATTAAAGGCTCAGACACTTTTGCCTTTAGTTTTCCGTTCTTCCCACTTCATCAAATTTGTCATCTTCCTAATTGTGCACTAGGCTTTCTTTAATCCCGAATCAAAACAACATATTGTATTTTTTTCAGGAAAAATATATCTTTAATTTAACGCCTGACAGTTTTGGGTGTTTTTTCCTGTTATAACCCACAACCCAGATATTTGGCTTTCTCGCCAAACGTCTGAAAATTTTTTTAAAGTACCTTTAAATCAGGACAAAAATAGAGTATCAATTAACTGTTTTTACTTTGGCATACAACCCAAAAATTTAAATTTTACTACAAAAGAGTGATTATGGGAAAAATATAATCCTAATAGGAATTTTTGTGTTTGGGTTTTTTTAGAGCTTTGAGCTCATAAACGTATTTTCCCTCTCCCTTTTGGGTCAAAGAATCAGTCAGGGACATACATCCACCTGGTAGTTGGACAAGACAAAAATCAAAAATTTAGGGTTAGGAAAGTACTCAAAATTTTTTTTTGATTTATAGATTTTCCCATTATGTCAAACTAGACAATTTCTCCCAACCCTTTGGATCAAGAGCCCCCAGACGGCCCCCCTTTTGTTAAAAAAAACCAATTTAAAAGTTAGAAATCTCCATGAATACTAGAAAGGACTGCCCTTCTCATCCCCCTGTTCGGGGTTTTCGAACAAGTAGTCGTACCCTTGCCCAAATTATCCATAAGAATTCGTATGATTCAAAGTGCTTCGGATTACAACGGGTTTAGATACTAATAGAAAATTTTTTTAAAATTTAAAAAAATTTATTAAGTCTAGAGGTATTATCAAATTAAATTAAATTAATTAATCCAGTAATAAAAATAATATTAATCTCTCTCGTTAAAAAATTTTATTGTGCTGAAACACATACAATTTATATTTTTTAAAAGTACCGTCGGTATTTTAACATTTAACCCTTCATCGGGGAAGGGGTCCGAAAATTTGAAATTCGAACTAGCTCCCTTGGTGGTAGAGTAACTAAATACAAGTTCAATGACCCCCATAAAAAATTATTTTTGAGGGTTAGTTTTCGAGCAATTGCTAATCTCGGAGACCGAAAATATCCGGCTGCGCCCGAAAAAGTGATTAAAAAATTTTATGTTGCAAAACTTGCAATTTTAATAAAAACCCAAACAATTTTTAAATTTATATACAAACCCGACAAATAAAAAAACATAAATGAAACTTGAATAAAAAACATTTTTAATTGTTACAAAAATAAAAAAAGGAACAAATCTCAACAAGACAAATTGCAAAGGAGCCTTTCAGTCCTTATTCCTGGATTATTTGGATGACCAATTATTCTATATTGAAATTGATGGATGGTAGTGCTAAGCAATTTCTTTCACTCTTTATCCAGATTTACTTTGCATACGAACACGGAATGAGGATGTGACCAATTTTTCGAGGGGGCTGCAATATTTCAATCGTAATACCTTATTTTTCTTCACTAATTTCTTTTTTTTGGCGGGCCCCTTTCTTCCTCCTCACATCATTTGACACTGTGCACCCCGGTGGAAAGTATTCATCCCCACTATCAGCAATTCTGGTTCATCTACCCCTGCTTCTGAGTATCTCTTCGAAACGCGTCCCTAAATCGCCTGCTGGTGGAGTCCCCCCAAAACAACTTCTCATTGATTGGGGACAATGAAACCTCCTGTTAGATCCAGACCACTACAGAGTTTATTTGCAAATTTAAATTTTTTTTTAAATATTTATTTATAAAATTGGACATTCCCGGAAACTCGGGCAAGACCGAAATAATTCGGGATAAAATGCTTGCACTTTTTTCAATGCATGTACATCATATTATGCTTACACGGACTTTTGGGATATTCAAAATATGCCCAAACTTTCTGTAAGCCTTTAAACAAACAATCGTACTTACCGAATTGTAGAATGTATAATCCCAAAAGTAGATTATAAGGGTGGAGGGAAAAATGGGTGGGGGCGGAGCCAGCCCCAGGGTTTTTTTTGATCTCTCAACCCCAAAGGAAGGCGGGCAGAAACGAAATGTACTTACTGAAGGACCCGGGGAAAGGGTTTTGATTTGGGTTGGGAATAAAAAAAGGGAAGCTGGCCGCGCGGGCACGGATGGGGCAAGCCCCCCAAAACACGTAATGAATACCCAATTATTTCGGCCCACCCCGATAAAAGGGTTAATAAGATATTACAAAAAATGTACAAGTAAGTTTGGTGTAAGTGCCAAGTAGTTCTCTGTTCAGATCGACTAACTTAAAAAAAGGGATGACAAAGTCCAAAATAAATAACTTCTTGACGATGGGAAACCCAAAAAGTCTGCTTTTAAAAAAAGAATGCTAAGCCCCAATTGCAATATAAAAAGCGACTGTGACACGAATCAGGAACAAGGGATAATATAAGACACTAAGTAGGGACCACAGCGTCCTCCCAAAAGTCACAAAACTCCCATACTACTGAAACTAAGTTCAGCATAAAAAATCCCCGACTTGATAATACACAAAAAACCCGACAAATTAGGTGAGAAGCTAAAACTCAGGGCCCAGATGTTTCGAGTGTCTAGTGACACAAACCTCAGTACAACTCGAAAATCACTAAGTCTATACAATTTTCTGTGAACGAGTTCTACAAATAACAAGAAATAGTGAGACAGACAATCTGTCCAACCTCAAGGAGTCTAGGCGATGAAAACTTTAGGCGGGAGGTACACCCCCCCTCGATACGTGATAGCACGGGACAACTGCAGCTCAGAAGCCCAGTCTAAGAGCTAAAAGGGAAAATTTACAGTGTTTGACAATCAAGATTTGAACTGAGCATTTAATTGTTACATCCTAACACATAAGTCAAATAAAAATTTAAAAAAGAAATACATTTACGATTTGGGTATTATCGCGAAAAAGAAATATAAAATTATATGAAAAGGTAATAATTTATATATAATAATAATCAGAAACCCATTCAGGGGTTGCAACAGTGGGTGATTTCAGTGGGAGGAATAAAGGGGGTTAGGTCAGGGGTTTTTTAATAGAGTTTGAGCTAAAGAAGGAGTACAATAATGTTTAAGGAAAAAATTTTAAGGCAGGGGGAAAAAGGGCTATAAAAAGTTTAATTCAAGGATTTTGTGGAGTATAAAAAAGGTTGGATGTAAAAAATGGGTTATAGTAAGCGTATATGCACCCGGGGAAGAAGAAGTATTTGGGGGGAAGAGAGAGATTTTGGGGAAAAGTTGAGTGAAGCTGGGAGTTTTGAACCAATGTGAGGTATTTGTAGTTGGGGGTTTTTTTGCTAAAAGGGGGTAAAATGTTTCAGGGGAGTGTAGGTAAATTTGGGGGCCCGGGGGGTAAATTTAAATGGGGAGCCCTTTTAAACCCCTTAAAACTGTCCCAAAAGTAGCTCTCGTTTTTTCAAATTTCAATGTATGATAAAAAAACATAGATCTTCTTTTTGTTTTTTTTACTTTTGAAAACGTGAAAAAAAAAAAACTTTGATCTACGTTTTTTTTGTTAATTGAAAATATGTAAAAAAAAAGTAGATCTTTTTGGAGCACTAAACATGTAAACATAGATCTGCTTGGCAGTTTAAGGGTTTAATTAAGCTAGTGAGAAAGAGGTTTGGTAATAAGTTTTAAATATTTTTTTTTAAAAGTGGAAAAAAAATACACAAGGTATGATGTAGAACATAATGAAAGTATTTTGTTAGATTTGTTTTGGGGGTAAAGGTTGATGGGAAGCTCCAGGATGTACCGTTTTTAGAGGGGCAACTGTAATCAAATCTTTATCAAATTTGTGCTACATTTTTAGAGAAAGGGGTAGAGGGGTAAGAGGAAAATGGCAAAAAAAAAGTAAGAGGAGGTGAAAGGTAAAACTGGGGGGGAGGATTTTGGGTGAAAAAAAAGAAAACTTTGGCAAAAAGGTGGGCTGGTTCGGGTATGAGTATGGGGAGGGGGTTTTGAAGGGGGTTTGGGAAATGTTTTAAAAAGCGTTTTAAAAATGGGGGCGAAGTTGTGGTTATAGGGGGGTGGGGCAGGGGAAAAAAAGGGTGATTGGGTGGAATGAGAAGAAAGGGTGTGAAAAAAGAGAAAAAGGAGTTTATGAGAGGTATTTACAAAGCAGAAGTGTTATAAGAAAGCAGATAATGGAAGAAAAAAGAAAGGTGAAGAGGGGGTTTGGGAAAGTGCAAAAGGAGAGCGATGATAGAGTGGGAGGGGTACTTCAAAAAATTTTTAATGAAAATAAAAAAAAAATTTTGAAGGAGAAACAATTAAAAAAAGCCTGGGGAACAAATGGATTTGTCATTTAAACCCTTCAGGGTCCAAGGCCCAAATCTGGAGTCACGCCCCGTGCCCCAAGAATTTTAAAAAAAAAAAATTTGTTATTTTTTTTTGAAATGTAAGGAATCTTTTTGTGAATTTAATAAAAAAAAAAGTACAAAATTTTGGTGGGAAATTGACGAAAATTTTGCTCTCGCGGGAATTTTTTGGCGCGTATTTACGAATCGGCGATTTTGCCGACTTTGACTCCCTTTTAGGCCAATTTCATTTTTCCAATCAAACCCAAAATTTTTAGCTATTTCACTAGTATTATTCATTCTATCGATTGAGCACAAGAAAACGCCAAGTCAAAAGTTTCAAAATACAAAATAAAGTGATCGGAAATTTTAATTTTGGCCCAAATTTTAACACAAAGTTCAAAATATTCCCAAATTTTAAATAGGGTCCAGAAAAAACAATGAGGCATCCTGGCACTAAACTAACTTTTCCTCTGTTATTAGTTATGTTTTTGAGGCTTTACAAAAAAAATTCCATTTTGATTTTTTTTTCACATAATGAATTTTATTCAACCCAAAAAATAGAAGATTTTCTGTTAGCAAAACTGTAATAATTTATAAATATCTTCACCAATTTGTGAATGTTTTTTAACCCACCATGACGTGTATTAGACGTGTGAGGTCGTTTTTACTCTTGAAAATCGGCAAAAATTTAAATTTCTGCACTTGGCTCAGTTTCAAGCCATTTCCCCTGCTAAAACCCAATCAAAATCATTTTTTATTCTTAATATGTCCCATTTATCAAATGAGACCCAAAAAATCGGGAAAAAAACATAAAAAAAATACGAAAAAACAC
This sequence comes from Cherax quadricarinatus, assembly GCF_026875155.1. Lineage (NCBI taxonomy): Eukaryota > Metazoa > Arthropoda > Malacostraca > Decapoda > Parastacidae > Cherax > Cherax quadricarinatus. Next base: position 32,705,247 of record NC_069399.1, read on the forward strand.
TGCAAAGTTCTTTTTAATCGAAAAATCATGTTTTCATTTTTTGTTTCTCTCATTATAACAGTGTGCTCCAGGATCTGTTTTAGTGGTGCACACATACCACATAGATTGTTTTATCATATCTAGGCCCAATGTACCACTCACTGTTTATCCGAACGTGAGCTGAGCTCATGGCGTAGATCTACCGGTTTGGCCCTGAAAATAAAGACCCCGCTAATTGATTACGGGACGGACCCTGAAGGGTTAAAAACAGATAAAGGGAAGTTAGTAGATGGGGAGAGGAGATGGAGGTTTTGGGTAGATGGTGAGAATATTTTTGAGGAACTTTTAAATGTCGACGAAGAAAGAAAGGCTGGCAGTTAATTGCATGCTCTAGCCAGGGGACGTATTCCATCTTTAGGTGTGAAGAAGGCAAGGATGGGAGTGTGGGGGAGGTTGTGTGAGGCATTACATAAAATGAAGGTGGTAAAGCAGCTGGAAACTGATGGGGTTCATGACAGAATTTGTTAAAGCAGGGGGGGATATATTGTTGGAATCGTTGGTATTTTGTTTAAAGAAATGTTTGAAAGAGGGGAATGGTACTAGGGATTGGCTGAGAGTGTGTATAGTCCCTTTATTAAAGGGACTATACACTGGTATACTGTGTATACGAGGGAAAGTGTACGTCTGGGTTATTATTGAAAGCATTAGAGGTAAGAACAGAATGTAGAATTGCGGATGTGCAAGGAGGTTTTTGGTGGGAAACTAGTAGGGGTGATGGATGCTAGATGTTTAACATAATATATTAGATTTGCAATTTATCGAATGAGAGATGAAATTGCATAGATCAAGAGTTAACATTGAAAGATATTTAGTGAACTGTATTTGATAAAAGGTAGGGAAGTTTTTATTTGCATTTATAGGATTTAGAAAAGGCATATGATAGAGTGGTGGGGGAGCAATTGGCAGATGTTGAAAGTGTAGGGAAAAGGGGAAGTTACTAAATTTTGGGAAAAGAGTTTTTATGGGGATGTGAGGCTCGGTTAGGGTGTGTGAAAAAGGGGAAACATATTTCCCGGGAAAAATGTAGGTCTTAGACGGGATGTGTAACGTCACCATGGTGGTTTAATATATTTATGATGGGGTGAAAGAAGTAATTTGTAGGGTTTCGGGAAGGAGGGGGTTTAAATTAGGGGAATTAAAAACAAAAAAGGGGAAATGACACAGTTACTTTTTGCTGATGTACTGTGTTTGGGAGATTCTAAAGAAAATTGCAAAGGGGTTTGTGGACGAATTTGGGGTGTTTGTAAGGTAGAAATTTAAATGAACACAGAAAAGAGTAAGGGGATGAGGGTATCAAATGTTTAATAAAAAAAATTTGGTTAAATTTGGGGGGGAGGATATGGAAAAATGAAGTTTTTTGGGGATTTTGGGGGTTGACGTGTCGGCGGATGGTTTTTGAAGGATGAGGTTAATCTAAATTGATGAAGGGAAAAAAGGTGAGTGGGGCTTTGAGGATATGTGGAGGCAAAAAAGTTTTCTATGGGGGGCAAAAAAGGGGAATGTATGAAAGTATATTTTTACCAAATTTTATATGGGTGTGAAGCTTGGGGTTTTAATGCTGCGCGGGAGGTGGTTGGAGGCATGGAGATGTCCGTCTAAGGGGCAGTTGTGGTGTAAATTTATGCAGAAAATTGGGTTGGGAAAATTTGGAGAAAGGGGGGTGTTAAAAAAGAATTAGTCAAGGGTGAAGAGGGGTTTTTTGGGTGGTTTGGTCTTTTAGGAAATGATCAAAGTGAAAGACTGGAGAGCGTTTTAAAACTGTTGGGGGGGAAGGGGGGTAGGGGTCCCTCGAAAGGGTTTGGGGGGAGGGGGGGAAAAGGGGGTGTTGTGGCGAGGGGGTTTTAACTTCCCAGCAAAAGGGTGAGGTGTTAGATAGGAGGGAAAAAAAAGGGGATTTGGGACCTGACGAGCGTTGGAGTGTGAGCGGGTAATATTTAGTAAAAGGGATTCAGGGAAACCGGTTATTTTATATAACTGGACTTGAGTCCTGGAAATGGGAAGTACAGTGGACCCTCAACCAGCGATATTAATCCGTTCCTGAGAGCTCATCGTTAATAAAAATAATTGTTAGTCAATTTAAATTTTCCCATAAGAAATAGGGGAAATCAAATTAATCCGTGCAAGACACCCCAAAGTATTGAAAAAAAAATTTTACCACATGAAATATTAATTTTAATACACACAAACTGAAGAAGACATGCACAGTTACATGACACTTACCTTTATTGAAGATTTGGTGATGATTGATGGGATGGGAGGAGGGGGGAACCGTTGATCTTGTTAGTGTTCAAAAGGGGGAATCCCCTTCCATTAGCACTTGGGGTAGAAAGTCTTTTTCTGGGGTTTACTTCCCTTGTTCTTTAATGCCACTAGGACCAGCTTCAGAGTCACTGACTTCTGTCGCACAACATATCTGTCCATAGAGGCCTATACCTCTCGTTCCTTTATCCTAAAGTGTTTCACAACATTGTCAGTGTAATTAGTCACCAGCACGGCTTGCAATAGCTGTGTGGGGTGATTTTCATCAAAAAAGGTTTGCACTTTAAGCCAATTGCACACATTTCCTTAATCTTTAAGTAGGCAAATTCTTTAATTTCTCTCTCCCCTCCTCCGAAGCAGTTTCCTCAGGTGTGGCCTCTTACTGTTGAAGATGCTCTAGCAGCTCATCAGTGGTTAGTTCGTCATTGTCCTCCTCCACCAACTCTTCCACATCCTCCCCACTAACCTCACTGATATGAGCACTAGTTCCAGGCATTTTTTTCCCGTTCACCTGGGTGTTTAGTCAACTGTTGTGGGTCGCATTTCCCGGGGGACAAGATTAAGGACCCTCAATGGAAATAAGTTAGACAGTCCTCGATGATGCACTGACTTTCTTGGGTTATCCTGGGTGGCTAACCCTCGGGGGTTAATCGTTTCTCGGTAATTGTTTCATGTTAAGCCACATCAACAACACTGTCTCCACATCTTCGAGTAATACAGCTGATGGTGGTGCAGCAACAACAACAGCTGACTGTGGTGCAGCAGCAGCTGCACCTTTGGCAAGAACAGCTTCCTTGATTGCTGTTTTCTTATCCACAATAGTAGCGATGGTTGATTGGGGTTTATTATACAACCTGACCCTCCGGGGTTAATCGTTTCTCGGTAATTGTTTCACGTTAAGCCACATCAACAACACTCCACATCTTCGAGTAATACAGCTGATGGTGGTGCAGCAACAACAACAGCTGATTTTGGTGCAGCAGCAGCTGCACCTTTGGCAAGAACAGCTTCCTTGATTGCCGTTTTCTTACCCACAATAGTAGCGATGGTTGATTGGTATTACAACCCAGGAATCCAAATGGCCTGTTATCCCGGGTGTAATGGGAGCAAAATAAACACAGCAGAAAAAGTTTAGACTTATATTATCCTTCACCAATTTAGAACAGCAATATGTACACTATGTACAGTGATAAGTATAGTGCACTCCACGGTAAGCAAGGCAGAAATAGAAGCCACAAGATAGCAGACCGTGCTTCAACCAGCTCTAGAATGGGAATGACAAGGGCAGACAGGAGAGCGGTACCCACATAACCTCTGCGATTGCCAAAACCATCTTCTTATTGGCTAGAACCTGGTCACTAGTTGAACGACGGGGCCCATCATCAACTCTTAGCAACCTGGTTCGCTGGTTCGGGGAGATAGCCTGTAAATGAGGGTGTGTACATGCGCCGAATAAAGGTTACGTACTCTTTGCATGCCACACCCCAACCCCGAGAAGGCTCAGGATTAGGCTGCCACCTCCCAGTGGTAACCGTGCCGCCATGGCACAAAATAATGGGACCGTCTTTCCTCTCCACCATCCAACTCTTAGATAGAGCTCAGCTTTTCTCGTGACCAAAAGCCAAACCCTAAACTTAGAGTGAGACAGCAGTCAGACAGGCTAGCATAGGTCCAAGATACAGGCGGACGGTAGCCCGTGTCCCCTCACTAAAAAAAAACCCCACACCAGGAGATAAAAAAAAAGAGCGTGAAAAGGGGTTACCACAAATAACATCCTAACCTAAATAAAATATTATACTCTAGATAAAGAGCTGTATAGCCCTTGTGGCTTAGCGCTTCTTTTTGATTATATTCCCGTATTCTAGATAAAGAGTCTGCCAACATATTTTCTTTGCCGGCAATATATTTAATGGAAATATTATAGGGCTGCAGCCTTAGCGTCCAGCGCATAAGCCTTGTGTTGTGGTTCTTCATGGCTTGGAGATATACTAGAGGATTGTGATCACTGTAGACTGTGACCACCTGCGATGTCTGGCCTACATAAACATCGAAATGCTCCAAAGCCAGTACCAGCGCAAGGGCTTCTTTTTCAATGGTAGAGTAAGCCCTCTGATGTGGCTGGAACTTGGCTGAAAAGTATGCTACAGGCTGCAACTCCTTGTTCCCGATTTGTAATAGTACTGCCCCAACCCCAGACTCACAAGCATCAACCTGTAATGAAAAAGGTTTGGAGAAGTCTGGAGACAAGAGAATGGGTGCAGTACACAATAATCTTTTTGCTTTATTAAAAGCAGTGTTACAGTCTGACGTCCAATTAAAGGGAACTTTGTGACTGGTAAGAGAGGTAAGAGGGGCTACAATATCAGAGAAATTCTTACAGAATCTTCTGTAAAATCCTATCATGCCTAGGAAATGTTGAAGAGATTTCCTATCATGAGGAACTGGATAATCTTTAATAGAAAGAACTTTAGCAAGTTTAGGTGCAACTGTACCACTACCTACTTCATGGCCTAGAAAAGTGACAGTGGCCTGGCCAAAGGAAGATTTAGATAAATTAACTGTTAAATGGGAACTCTTAAAGGTCTCAAACAGAGCCTTAAGTCTAAGTAGGTGTTGATCCCAAGTATCAGACACCACAACAATATCATCTAGGTACGCTGCCGTGCCTTCAAGTCCTTTAACCCTTTGACTGTCGCGGCCGTATATATACGTTTGCGAGGTACCGTGTTTGACGTATATATACTCATAAATTCTAGCGGCTTCAATCAGGCAGGAGAAAGCTAGTAGGCCCACATGCGAGAGAATGGGTCTGTGTGGTCAGTGTGCACCACATAAAAAAAATCCTGGAGCACGCAGTGCATAATGAGAAAAAAAAACCTCCGACCGTTTTTTTTAATTAAAATGCCGACTTTGTGGTCTATTTTCGTATAGTATTTGTGGTTGTATTCTCGTTTTCTTGGTCTCATTTGATAGATGGAAACTATATTTTTAGAAATGGATGTGATTTTGATTAATTTTACTATAAAAAGAACCTGGAAATGGAGCACAAAGTACAGGAAATGTTTGATTTTTGCCGATGTTCAAAAGTGAACAAATGATGTCATTGACCAATAAATGTCCAAATAGCCATTCTAATACGCAGTCATGAATGGGTTGATGTAATTTTTACAATTATTACAGTATTGCAGTAGTCTGCATAAACAGTAAATCTTCTATTTTTTGTTTGAATAAATTTCAAAATAAAAAGCAAGAGTAATATCACAGGGACCTGGAGACATGACTGATGAACAAGAAAATGTTATTTTAGAGCCAGGAATGTCTGCATTGTTCATTCTGGCCCTTATTTTAAAATTGTCTTTTTTTTTAATTTTCGTAAAATTGGGCCCAAAAATTGCAAATTTCTGCCATGTTATTGGGTGTTGTTTTTCGGAAAAGGGCGTTTCTTGTACTCAATCGATAGAAAAAAAGAGTTCTGAAGAAATGTTATGGTTTGGTTGACTGGAATAACGGTTACCCGAAAATAGGGCTCAAAGGGGGCAAAAATTGCCGATTTTTTTATTCGCCGAAGTCGCTAACTTCGGAGACGTAATTTCCGTCATTTTTCCCATCAATTTCGTTTTTTTGGGTCTTTAAAATCGGGAAAGATTCTCTATCATTTCAAAAGAAAAAAAATTTTTTTTTTTTTTTCAAATATTTTGCGACACCAGAAAAACTTCGGGATTTGGCATTCACAGTCAAAGGGTTTAAAATTCCTGTATAAGTTTTTTTAATAAGGGGAAATTTTTTTCTTCCAAAGGGGGTAACTGTATTTTTAACCCCCCTCCTAATTCGGGGGAAGGGGGGGGGGAAAAGATTTCCTTCGCCTTATCTGTAAAGGTACTGAAGTAGCTTTAAGGAGATCTAACTTGGCCCAAAAAAAGTAGCTTACCCCAAAGTAAATTCGTATCCAGAGGGGGAAGGGGGTGCATCTGTAATTGTGACCCGTTCATTTTTCGGTAGTTGTACCATACGAAACCCCTCATCGCCTTCTTCAAAAAGGAGCACGGTGAAGCCCTGGACAAATTTGACTCCTCCCACTAAACCAGCTTTAACAAAAATTCTTTTTCCTGCTGAAGTCCCTTTTGTTTTTCAGGATTAGCTTGTAGGGGAGAGTTTTTAATTGGTTTAGAGTTTCCCCATTACATTGATAACCTAAGTACTTTTTTGGCACATCCGAAAAAATATTAGGATATGACGTAGAAGCTGTTAAATTTGTTGTTTGATTTCAGATAATCCTATTAAAGGGCTGGGACCCTTTGGGGAGGACAGAATTGAAAGTTTAATTTAATTTCAGAGATGAGTGCAAAAAGCAGGTCGTCCCCAGAGGGAGAGGACAGAGCATTATGGGCTTTATCTGGTGTTGGAAGTACTTTAATTGTTTTTTTTTGGTAAGTTTTAGTTTTTGAGGCTTATCAATGGGAGCTACCCATAAATTTTCTCAGATAAAATTTCTTTCATCTGCATAGGCCCCCAAAACTAGCTTTAAGGTGTGGCCGGTATAGGTTCTCACCAAACCCGTCTCCGGATGGAAGGAGGGAAATTTTGCACTTCTGTCATACCCCTGTTTATCTTACTTTGAGTGTTTTAGGTTAGCCTTGGTAATGACGTGCCACCTGCAACCCTTTAAGACGGGTTGTAGAGTGTGAGTAAAGCTTCTCCCTCCATCCTTCTTTGAGCACCCCGAAGAGGGCCCGTCATTGTGCCAAAGATCACTCAAACGGACTATACCCTGTAGACTCTTGCACCGTCTCTCGTATGAGAAAAGCAAAAAAAGGTATGATTCATCCCCGTTGTAGGAAAGTGCATGCAAAAAGTTTCATCATTGTTTTTTTAAAGTCTGATGGGAATCTTTCCAAGGGCCTTTTGGACTGAGGATGATAGGCAGTGGGTAAGTTGGGGTTATCCAAAAGTTAATATTCCCCAAATGCTTTGGGAGTTTAAAAATTTGTCCCCGTCACTTTGAATAGTTTTGGAATGCCCAAAAAAAAGAAATGAATTTTTTTAAAGTTTGAGAATAGCTTTTGTATTAATACTACGCATGGGAATTCTTTAGGGTATCTGGTTACTTTATCCTAATGTAAATAAATACTGTTTTCCCGACTTTGACCTGGTATGGACCTCACAATCTATAATTAAATTGCAAAGGTTTCATCAGCAGTATAGTTGGAAGGTGCGGTTTAATGGAATGTCCCGGTTTCCCAACTTTCTGACATTCTCGGCAACACCTAATGTGATTCTTCACATCTTTCTTTAATTTTGGCCAATAAAATTCTTTTGTGATTCTATACAAGGTTTTTGTAATTCCTAAGTGACCTCCTAATGACGTATTATGAGCTATATTTAATATTTGAGGTCTATACAGTGGACCCCCGCATAGCGACCTTAATCCGTGCAAGAGGGCTGGCTGTTATGCGAAATGTTCGGTATGTGAATGAATTTTCCCCATAAGAAATAATGGAAATAAAATTAATCCGTGCAAGACACCCAAAAGTATGAAAAAAATTTTTTTTACCACATGAAATGTTAATTTTAGTACACACAAACTGAAAAAGGCATGCACAATTACATGACACTTACTTTTATTGAAGATCTGGTGATGATTGATGGGATGGGAGGAGGGGAGAGAGAGTGTTAGTGTTTAGAAGGGGAATCCCCTTCCATTAAGACTTGAGGTGTCGAGTCCTTTTCTGGGGTTACTTCCCTTCTTCTTTTAATGCCACTAGGACCAGCTTCAGAGTCACTGGACTTCTTTGCACAACATATCTGTCCATAGTGGCCTGTACCTCTCGTTCCTTTATGATTTGTCTAAGTGGTTCACAACATTGTCATTGTAACAGTCACCAGCACGGCTTGCAATAGCTGTGTGAGGGTGATTTTCATCAAAAAGGTTTGCACTTCAAGCCATTTTGCACACATTTCCTTAATCTTTGAAGTAGGCAATTCCTTCAATTTCTCTCTCCCCTCCTTTGAACCAGTTTCCCCAGGTCTGGCCTCTTGCTCTTGAAGTTGATCTATCAGCTCATCAGTGGTTAGTTCTTCATTGTCCTCCTCCACCAACTCTTCACATCCTCCCACTAACCTCCAACCCCAAGGACTTCCCCAATGCCACAATTGATTCCTCAATTGGTATACTCCTCTCAGGTTAGCCTCAAACCCTTCAAAATCCCTTTTGTCTACACATTCTGGCCACAGTTTCTTCCAAGCAGAGTTCAAGGTCTTCTTAGTCATCCCTCCCAAGCCTTACCTATAAGGTTTATACAATTGAGGATATTAAAGTGATCTCTCCAAAACTCTCTTAGAGTCAGTTGAGTTTCTGAGGTCACTACAAAGCACCTTTCAAACAGAGCTTTTGTGTACAATTTTTTGAAGTTTGCAATAACCTGCTGGTCCATGGGCTGCAGGAGAGGAGTGGTATTAGGAGGCAAAAACTTCACCTTAATGAAGCTCATGTCCCCACAAAGTCGCTCTGCCACGTCTGTAGGATGACCAGGGGCATTGTCTAACACCAGGAGGCACTTAAGTTCTAATTTCTTTTCAGTTAGGTAATCTTTGACATTGGGGGCAAATGCATGGTGTAACCAGTTATAGAAAAAGTCCCTAGTGACCCATGCCTTACTGTTTGATCTCCACAGCACACACAAATTATCCTTGAGGACATTCTTTTGCCTGAACGCTCTGGGAGTTTCAGAGTGATACACTAATAAAGGCTTAACTTTGCAATCACCACTAGCATTGGCACACATCAACAAAGTAAGCCTGTCTTTCATAGGCTTATGTCCTGAGGAGTGCCTTTCCTCCTGAGTAATGTAGGTCCTGCTTGGCATTTTCTTCCAGAACAGACCTGTTTCATCACAATTAAACACTTGTTCAGGTTTCAGTCCTTCAGTTTCTATGTACTCCTTGAATTCCTGCACATATTTTCAGCCGCTTTGTGGTCCGAACTGGCAGCCTCACCATGCCGTATCACACTATGTATGCCACTACGCTTCTTAAATCTCTCAAACCAACCTTTGCTGGCCTTAAATTCACTCACATCATCACTAGTTGCAGGCCTTTTTTTAATTAAATCCTCATGCAACTTCCTAGCCTTTTCGCTTATGATCGCTTGAGAGACGCTATCTCCTGCTAGCTGTTTTTCATTTATCCACACCAATAAGAGGTCTCTCAACATCTTCATCACTTGCGATCTTTGTTTCGAAAACACAGTTAAACCTTTGGCAAGAACAGCTTCCTTGATTGCCTTTCTGTTGCCCACAATAGTAAAGATGGTTGATTTGGGTTTCTTGTACAACCTGACCAGATCGGTGATACGCACTCCACTTTCATACTTATCAATGATCTCTTTCTTCATTTCTATAGGAATTCTAAACCCTTATGGCTGTAGGGTTGGAACTAGAAGCTTTCTTGGGGCCCATGGTCACTTATTTTCCAGAAACAGCACCGAAAACACTGTAATAATACGAAATATTCCGATTGTATGCTTGAATGTTACCGCGGAGGCTGGCTGGTAAACAATGCCACCGGCGGAACATATGAGGCTGGCTCAGGCCGCACATTGGACGCGTCTCGGACGAAGGGCGCTGAGCGGGTTTTTGGGCGGTATGTGGGGCAAAATTTTAGCAATCAAAGCGTCCGGTATGCGGATTGTCCGTTATGCAAGGCGTCCGTTATGCGGGCGTCCACTGTACTTTGTTGGAACTACTAACCTGTTAAACAATTGCCAGCCCTCTATCTCCTTACCAGTCTCAGTGCAGATCAAATAATCGTTTTTAACTTCATACTTGACCGGATGACCCAAAGAGGATTTACCCATGGCTGCCTCAAAAGCGAATTTTAAAGAAGGGTCCTTTCGTTGTTCCTCCTGGAAGGACAGTCCCTCGGGCATGGAAACAGAGACATCTGGCAATCCTGCAACCTGGGAATAGGAAGGCTTGATCGGGGTCTGTTCACTTGATCTACGAGGCTCTGGCCAGTTTTCCTCATAAAACAATGTGGCTATTCCGAGATCGGAGTCGTCCAAGGATAGGTCACATTCTCTCCAGAAACCCTTGGGATGTTGCCCGATTTTATGGCCAACACCGGAGAAGAATTAATCATTATAGGTTCAGGACAAAATAACAGAGTAATTTTATTACCCAGTAATAACATGGCATCTTTCATGGGGAATCCTTTTGAGACACCTACAGTCAAGTACCCAGTGTAATATTTGCACTGTACATAAATTTTATGCAAAGGAACAGAATATATAGCTCCTCCAAATGCTTCCAATAAAACAGAGGAATTCAAAGAAGTATTCTCTGAAAGGGGTAATATTCCCTCTCTTACAAGTGAGCAATATGCTCCAGTATCTCTAAAGGTCTTTACTTTAGTTGTTTCTGAGTTTTCCTGAAGGGATGTTACTAGGGATATTAGAGATTTTCCCAATGGGTTGGGGTTTATGGGGGCAGTTGGGACGGATGTGACCTACTTTGTTGCAGAGGAAGCAGACGACAGGCTTGCCCTTTACTCCCTGCTGACGTTGCAAATGGTGTCGTTCTGGCTGGTGTCTCTCTGGATACTGTTGTTGAGATGCACCATGAGTAGTTTGCCTCTCCGCAGTTGGACCATATGTTGAGAAGCGTGGCTCACCAGGTGACTTAGTTGGCTGACAGAGACGTTCTCCCTCCGGCTGGCACTTCATTCTCCAAGGTTGACGATCTCTGCTCATGCCAGGGTGTTTAAAAGAGAGACGGGACCGCTCGGACAAGGAGCGGTTGTTTCGAAGGTATCAGCCAACCTGGCTGCCTCCAATGCAGTGATTAATTACAAACCTGCAGAAAGACTCGAACCTCTGGTCCCACAGACTCCAGCGGGTTATCAATCAGAATAAGCTGTACAGCTCCTAAAAGGGTAGAGAGACCACTTGTTTATACCAGCTGGAAAAGCTTTGGTTTTGCTGTTCACAAGCCCACTAGGGATTGCCAACTGCCCCTTTTTTAATTTTAAAAATTTCTTTTTTTTTGGCTGGGATACAGTATTGCCCCCAACATGTGGTCTTCACTATTGATAATCAAAAATTCAGCGTCTTTTTAAATACGACGTAAAATTCCCTGTCCCTTCCCCAAAATGCTGTAGAACCCAACGATCCCCAAATGCTTTTCCGGCCACCTCAAGGCCGACCCTGTTTTCGAAGCTTTCGAAAAATTTTTTGGGTTCGGCCTTTGAAGCGGGGAACAAGCTGTACTGCTTTTTGAAACAAAAAATCATTTACAGAATGGGGAAAACTGCCCCTTTCTTTTTCCCCCTATCAAATTTTTCCCCTTCGATGTTCTTTTCCCCTAGTTTGTTCAAGTTATTTTTGCCAGCTCAAGTCCAACGAGCTGATTCCCCTTGAGACAACCCCGTGCACTTATTGCCATTTTCTCCGTAGGGATATCTTCCCCCTGCGAAAAAGGTTTTTCCCCTAGCCCCTAGAGGGAGGAGTCTGTGTGCCTTCTTTTCTAAAATTTTGCAGCATCGTAAACACAGTTGGATGTGAGAGGCTTTTTTTTATGCCAAGGGAACGAGAATTTGCCACAACCTGAAGGGAAAATTTTGGGTGGGTTAGCAAGTAATCCCGACCCCAGAGTCTGCTCGCTAGGTGGAAAAAGTTATTCGCTATGCACAGTACGATTGCAGAATACCCCAATGTAACACTTTTAATTTGCAAAACACGCTTACTATGCACAGTACGATTGCAAAATACGCTTACAAGCAAAGCTGAGCAAATTTCCACACCAACAGGTGTAACAACGCACGCAAAATTTGTAAAGAATGCCAACAGCTACACTGTACTAGAAGATTGACCTTTACAAGCGAGCACACCGAAAAGTGAGCAATGTTGAATGATCCACAATAAAAGGCTGATCATAACAAAGCAACTGACACGCAAATTTTTTTTAAAAACAATGCCCCCACAGCAAGCTGCCAATTTCCTGCACGAGCTTTACCCTAAACTCAACCGTTTTTCCTAAGTCCCGCTCCAGCTTCAGACAGGCAACCCCTATTACAACCCAGGAAACCAAAAGGCCCGTTTCCCCGGGGGTTTAAGGGAGCAAAAAAACAGCAAAAAAGTTTAGACTTATTTACCTTTACCAATTTTGAACAGAATTTACACTATGTACGTGAAAAATATGCACTCCACGGGAAAAAGGCAGAAAAAAGAAGACAAGATAGCAGACCGTGCTTCAACCAGCTCTAGAAGGGAATGACAAGGGGGACGGAGAGCAGTACCCCCATAACCCGCGATTGCCAAACCCTTTCTTTTTGGTAAACCTGGTCCCAGTTGAACAACGGGGCCCCATCATCAATCTTGCAAACCCGGTTCGTGGTTGGGGGAGATACCTGTAAAATGAGGGGGTGTACTGGCCGAAAAGGTTACGTACCTTTGCATGCCCCAATTGGGGGTTTTTTATACAACCTGACCCCCTCAGAGACACGCACTCCACTTTCATATTCAATGATCTCTTTCTTCATCTCTGTTTTTTTCACCCTTTTTGCTGTGGGTTGGGACTAGAAGCTTTCTTTTGGGGGCCCCTGGTGATTATTTGCAGGTGCAATCACTAAAAGGGTATGATAATATGAAATTTCCGTTGTTGTATGTTTGGAACGACCGGGTGGGTGGGTGGTTGTAAAAAACTGGACCAAGGGACAAGGGGGCGCGCTAGGCCAAAATGGACGCGTATGGGGAAAGAAAAGCGTGGTGGGTTTTTAAAACGTGTTGAGGCAAAAATTTTTGCGTTAAATGTATCGCTAGTCAATTTATCGTTAAAAACGATGCCTCGGGTGGGTTAGGGTCCACTGTACAATGCCTGACTCTAAATGAGGGTTTTTAGATATTGGCAGTTTGGGGGATTATACAGGGAAACCTCTCTTGCGAGCGTGTATGGTGTGGTTTTTCCAAAACGAGCAGTTATGGGTGTTTTTTTGTTCCCAAAGAGAAGTTTCCACAAGGGGAACGGCTCAAGGCAGGTTCCCTTGGGCATGGTAAGGGGACTTTTCTTTTATCTCGGGAACTGTTCTCATTTGTTTGTTTGGGCTATCTTTTTGAAACGGGCAAAATATGAGGGGAAAAATTTTCTTTGAACACCAAAAAATTTAAAAAAAAACTAAGCAAAATAATGGAGTTCACTTCTCAGCAATTTGCACCCTTTTCAGTAATTTTGAATGTTTTTATGGTTTATTCTCATTTTTTTGGTCTCATTTATAGAATGGGATATTTACAGAAATAGATATGTTTAAATTCTTCATGCGAAAAGTACCTTTAAATGAGTCAACTAGGAGAATGGGGCTTGCTTGCTGTTTTGAGAAAAAAAATGACTCACTGTCCATTCCCAATATGCAGTAGTGAAAGGGGGGATATATTTATCAAATTACAATAAGGAATAAAAAAGTAAAATTTTATTTTTGTGTGAATAAAAATTACAAATTATTTATATAATAATAATAATAAAATAGGTAATAATATTTTGAGAAAAAGAGGATAAATAAGTATACAAGATATGATGTAGGGCAAAATGACAGTAGTTTGTTGGATTATGTATTAGTAGATAAAAGACTGTTGAGTAGACTTCAGGATGTACATGTTTATAGAGGAACCACAGATATATCAGATCACTTTTTAGTTGTAGCTACACTGAGAGTAAAAGGTAGATGGGATACAAGGAGAATAGAAGCATCAGGGAAGAGAGAGGTGAAGGTTTATAAACTAAAAGAGGAGGCAATTAGGATAAGATATAAACAGCTATTGGAGGATAGATGGGCTAATGAGAGCATAGGCAATGGGGTCGAAGAGGTATGGGGTAGGTTTAAAAATGTAGTGTTAGAGTGTTCAGCAGAAGTTTGTGGTTACAGGAAAGTGGGTACGGGAGGAAGAGGAGCGATTGGTGGAATGATGATGTAAAGAGAGTAGTTAGGGAGAAAAAGTTAGCATATGAGAAGTTTTTACAAAGTAGAAGTGATGCAAGGAGGGAAGAGTACATGGAGAAAAAGAGAGAGGTTAAGAGAGTGGTGAAGCAATGTCAAAAGAGAGCAAATGAGAGAGTGGGGCAGATGTTATCAACAAATTTTGTTGAAAATAAGAAAAAGTTTTGGAGTGAGATTAACAAGTTGAGGAAGCCTAGAGAACAAATGGATTTGTCAGTTAAAAATAGGAGAGGAGAGTTATTAATGGAGAGTTAGAGGTATTGGGAAGATGGAGGGAATGTTTTGAGGAATTGTTAAATGTTGATGAAGATAGGAAAGCTGCGATTTCATGTATAGGGCAAGGAGGAATAACATCTTGTAGGAGTGAGGAAGAGTCAGTTGTGAATGTGGGGGAAGTTTGTGAGGCAGGAGGTAAAATGAAAGGGGGTAAGGCAGCTGTGATTGATGGAATAAAGATAGAAATGTTAAAAGCAGGTGGGGATATAGTTTTGGAGTGGTTGGTGCAATTATTTAATAAATGTATGGAAGAGGGTAAGGTACCTAGGGATTGGCAGAGAGCATGCATAGTTCCTTTGTATAAAGGCAAAGGGGACAAAAGAGAGTGCAAAAATTATAGGGGGATAAGTCTGCTGAGTATGCCTGGTAGAGTTATTATTGAAAGAATTAAGAGTAAGACGGAGAATAGGATAGCAGATGAACAAGGAGACTTTAGGAAAGGTAGGGGGTGTGTGGACCAGGTGTTTACAGTGAAACAACATATAAGTGAACAGTATTTAGATAAGGCTAAAGAGGTTTTTGTGGCATTTATGGATTTGGAAAAGGCGTATGACAGGGTGGATAGGGGAGCAATGTGGCAGATGTTGCAGGTGTATGGTATAGGAGGTAGGTTACTGAAAGCAGTGAAGAGTTTTTTTTCGAGGATAGTGAGGCTCATTTAAGTATGTAGGAGAGGGGGAGATTATTTCCCAGAAAAAAGTGGGCCTTAGAAAGGTTTGTGGATGGGGACTCACGAAATCGAAAATGACACGTTTTGAAAAAAAAACCATCCCCCGGCCGGGATTAAAACCCGTGGTCTGGATTTTTTTGAGACTCTTTTGCCCAGGGGTTCCCAAATCCCAGTGGGGTATTTTAGGGTGTGAGGGTCACCGTGGTTTTTTAATATATTTATAGAGGGGGGTTGTAAGGAAGTAAAGTGAGGGTCTTGGCAAGAGGTGTGGATTTAAAAAGATGGGGAAAATTTAAAAACCACAAGGGGGAGTTGTCACAGTTCCCTTTTTTGCTGATGACACTGTGTTTTTGGGGGAGATTTGAAGAGAATTTGCAGAGATTGGTGGAGGGAATTTTGGTAGGGTATATAAAAAAAAATTTAAAAAGTGAATATGGGGAAAGGTAAGGTTATGGGGATAAAAGATTACGTGACGAAAGATTGGATATCGATTGGAGGGAGGAATATGGAGGAGGTGAATGGATTCAAAAATTTTTGGGGGAGTGGCCCGTGTTAGGGGGATGGGTCTATGAAAGATGAGGCGGTCATATAATTGATGGGGGGGGGAAAAGGGGTAAGTGGGGGGCCACTTAGAAGTCTGTGGAGAAAAGAATTTTTTCCTTTGGGAAAAGTAAAGAGGCGAATGTATGAGAGTATATTTTTACCAACACTTTATATGGGGGAAAGCAGGGCGATGAATGTTGCAGCGAAAAAGAAGGCTGGAGGTAGTGGAGATGTTTTTTCTGAGGGCAAAGTGTGGGGTGAATATAAAGCAGAGGGAAATTTATTTGTTTGGGGAAATTGGAGGAGGTTCAGGATTGCCCCAAAATGTTTTCAGAGGGCTGAGGAAGGGTTGTTGAGGTGGTTCGGACATGTAGAGAGAATGGTACGAAAAAAGAAAGACTTCAAGAAAAGTATCAATCTGTTGTGGAGGGAAGGTGGGGTAGGGGTCGGTAGGAAAGTTTGGGGGAGGGGGTTAAGGAGGTTTTTTTGTGCGAGGGGTTGGGGTTCCAGCAAGCATGCATGAGCGTGTTTTATAGGAAATGAATTTGGGGACAAATGGTTTTTAATACTTGAGTACTGTTGGAGTTTTGAGCCAAAATAACATTTTTTGAAGGGATTCGGGGAAACCGGGAGGGCCCGCTTGAGTCCTGGAGATGGGAAATACAGGTCTGCACTCTGGGAAGGGGGGGGTGGTTTAAAATTGCAGTTTTATAAACTGTAGTGTAAAGTACCCCTCTGGCAAGACTGTGAGGGAGTGAATGATGAAAGTTTTTCTTTTTCGGGCCACCCTGCCTTGGTGGGAATCGGCCGATGTGTTAATAATAAAAATAAATTAAGGTGATTTGCTCGAGAATTGTAAGTGGACACAGCGTCCCATGTTGTTTTTCAAGTCACGTGTTCAACGTCACTTGTATGCTCTGCTGTTGTTGTTCAGCTCAGCACAGCTATTTCAGCAAGCCAGAGGTGAGTTTTGTGGTGATTTCTGTGTCCAGTGTGTCTCCCTGTGTTGTGGGTGGGAGAGGAGGAAGCAGCCGGGTTCCTGCCTCACTCACACCTCACCCGCCTACCACCACATTCCACCACTATGTGCTCACTCCCTCTGCTGTGTTTTCTGCTGTTTTCCGTGTGAATTCATTGCCAGAGCTGTGTATCCGAGTGCCCGAGGCCACTCGAAGCTACGTGGATCACCATGCCATGTGGATCAGCATGCCACGTAGATCAGCAAGCCACGTGGATCCCGACACCACGTGAGGTGTGGATGATGTCACGTGGATCTACAAGCCACGTGGGTTACCAAGCCAGATGTCCCAAGCCACATGCTGTGGTCTGCTGCCCGCATCACATTGACGTCACCAACGATGTTGCCCAACTTCACGACATCACCGACGATGCTGCCCGACTTCATGATGTCACAATGTCTGCCTGACATCACCTCGAGACGTCTGCTGACGTCACGTCGCTATGTCACGCCTGACATCACATGATGTCACATCGAGTGTTCTAGTAATTATTTCAGTATTGTCGAGAAGACTGAGAGAAGATATATGTCATGTGTTAATTCCTCTCAGTCAGTGTTCTCACATGTTTGTGTATAGCTGTGTCAATTTTTACACAGAAAAGCATCATTTGCTAGTAAGCCCTGTAGTACCACATGTGCAGTGTGGGTGTGTGTAGTTTTCTGTGTGTCCTGTGTGGTCTTGAGCCCAGCTGTGTGTCGACCACAGGCCTGCGGCCAGACCCCAGTGTAGCACCTCGTGTTACTTGTCACCCGGTGTGACCTGCGCGTTTGACAGCTGATATTAGGTCATGCCCGAGGCGTCCGAGTCTTGTACAGAAAGCTTTATTGTTGCCTTCATTAATGTCCTGCAAAAATCGTATGTGCACATTCCCATCAGATTTGTTTCACTTGACCGTCAGACGCCGTTATAAAGTAGAGAAACAAGTCTGGGGAGCTTAGATAAAACCCCTGCTATAACTCAACTGCGAGAAATGACACTCGTCAAGCCGCAGTTAGCCCTGTCGGCAGGCACTGTGTCATCCTCCTGTCATAGCTTCAGTGAGCAGCCTGCACAAAGATGATGTCACTTTGACTGCTAGCCCACTCACTGCAGTATAGTGTATGCTGTTACGACTCCCAGATGTTTTGCCGAGTCGTCTCTGCCATGACTCACTTCACTCTCGCCGGCAGTGACAGCCCCAGCGACAGTACCAGTTGAGAAATGTCCTCCTGAGTAGCTTTCCAGAAGAAGTCCTGCCCAGTCGCCGAGTACTGACGACGCCTCACTCGAGGGCACCAGCAGGTCGTGCCCCAGGTTGAGTGAAACCCTGCAGCGACTTCTACGATGACTGCTTCACCGTTCCAGAGGAGACAATACCCCGTTACGTTACAGCTCAGCCGCAGCGATGTCTCCTGTGTTGCAGTATCTGTCCAGACGCAGGAAGGCGTGCAGTGATGCCCATCAATGCTCGCTGCCTTTGACCACATTGTTCAGCACACCCCACATGTTTTTTTCTTCCCTCCCTGTAGGAAGTTTTTTTTCCATGTCCATATGTATATACATGTTTTTATTTTGTGTTCTGTGCCCTGTTCCTACGAGAGACCAAGTTTTTTTACCACCAATATTGTCGCGTTGGGACGACGCGAGGTAGGTGGCCAAGCAAATGTAAACAGCCTGTACTGTCTGCACAGACAGCCTGTGCTGTCTGCCAGCTTAGTTCATATTTTGCGGCACTCAGGTGCTGCCCTCTCTAGGCCTGCCCAGGTCACTGGGACGCTGGTCCCACTCGCTCTCACTCACTCAGCGGCCTAGACTCAGACAACAGGTCCTACTCCTCTCTCCCTCGTGGGCATGGCCCTCCCAGGCCATGGGCATGTAACACACTGCCTGTGTACCCCAGATACTACAAATAAAGTAAGAAGCCTCCAAAGCCTTTAACATTACTACCCGCTACCAAGAATCACCAAATAATCTCGTAAACATGGATAGCAATACTGGGATTCAACAAATCTGGAAATAACAAATTAGTTAAATTTGGTGTTTAAAATTACAAGTAAAGCAATAAATGTAAACACTAGGAAAATGATAGGATGGATAATCAAAATCTTCAAAACTAGAACATCAAGCCCATGATGATTCTCTTCAAATCGCTTGTGCTCTCTAGGCTGGAATACTGCTGTACGCTAATGGCCCCCTTCAAGTCTGGCGACACTGCAGATGGAGAGTGTACAAAGAACTTTCACGGCACACATAAGTGTCAACTAATAATACGAATACCACCTGGTGGTTCACACTTACACTCACTCACCCATTTGACCATAAACAGAAATATCAATCTCAGTCTCAAAATAATGAATCTTAACTAGTCAAAAGTTGGCCTGTGATACTCCAATACTGAAACTATGTATAGTGCCAAAACAAAAGCATCCACATTGCTAAACTCACAACTAGTATTTAGTCACTTAGCCATAATACCAACTTATCTCATAATTCTGTAACATTTTAAACCTAAGATTTAATATAA
The DNA here is from genome assembly GCF_026875155.1 of Cherax quadricarinatus. NCBI lineage: Eukaryota > Metazoa > Arthropoda > Malacostraca > Decapoda > Parastacidae > Cherax > Cherax quadricarinatus. The sequence continues at coordinate 32,724,538 of NC_069399.1, forward strand.
GTCTGCCCGAAATGCCTAGCCATGCTAGGCGTTCTAGTGGTACACTCTGTAATTATTATTTTACTACATGTAAACCACACAATAACCAAATTCTGTAAACTCAGCATTGTAATACTTATAGAGAATAAAGTTTGAATTGAATTGAATAAGGCACCTAAACAATTGGGAATGGTTGAAGGTCCTTGATCTGTATTCCCTCGAATGCAGGCAAGAGAGATACATGATAATATACACTTGGAAGGTCCTGAAGGGATTGGTACCAAACCTGCAGACGAAATTCACTCCATATGGAATCAAAAGACTCGGCAGAAGATGCAACATTCCCCCGATGAATAGCAGGGGCGCCATGTGTACGCTGAGAGACAACACAATAAGTGTCAGGGGCCCAAGACTGTTCAATTGCCTCCCAGCATACATAAGGGGGATTACCAGTAGACTCCTGGCTGTCTTCAAGAATGCACTGCACAGGCACCTAAAGTCAGTACCTGACCAACCAGGCTGTGGTTCGTACGTCAGCTTGCATGCAGCCAGCAGTAACAGCCTGATTGATCAGACCCTGATCCACCGTAAGGCCTCGTCTCAGACCGGGCCACAGGGGCGTTGACCCCTGAAACCCTCTCCAGGTATGCTATAGAGGATAGTGCCCTGCACTTGTGAGTTTGGAAGGCAGGCTGCAAGGCTGGTGTGGGTCACGTCCAGGGAGACAAGATTGAGGACCCCAATGGAAATAAGATAGACATACTGCCATTCTTGGGTTATCTTGGGTGTCTAACCCTTTGGGGTTAAAAATTTGAACGAAATCTTAATCTTCTGCGATATAGGGACCAGAACTAAGCAGCAAAATCTGAATGAAACCTTTCCCAAGTCATATAAAGTTGAAGAACAGTAGACCCTCAAGTAACACATGGGTTACATTCTGATAACTGACATTCTATTCATATTAGCATTCTTCAAAGTGAAGAACATATGTGGGTAATTTATAACAGATTTGAAGGAACTCAAGCTAGAGCACACCACACATCTGTTGGTGAGATATGTCGGTAATAACCTGTATTTTGTGATCACAGTGGGGCATATGCTAGCCTTCCTCTGGTGTATAAATATACACCAGAGGAAGGTTAGCATATGGATGAATCTTATGTAGACCAACACAGAATATAAGTTTTTAGAATGCATTTTCTCAAATTTTTACTGTAATTCTGAAAGGGATTTGTTTTATTCCATTACACCTTACGTGTCGATCATTCTGAATTTTTGGTGTTCAAGTTTAGTATCACTAACACATTTTGTTTACTTCACCAGTGCAGTTTTATAAGCTTTGAATACACACATACAGATTAACAAGAAAAAGCCTATTGGGGCTCGTGTGTGCTTCATCCCTGAATTCCACATTGTGTGTGTTCTGCGTGACTGGTCAGGTGGAGATGTGCACCTTACTTGGAGTGAGCTTGATGAGCTGCGTGATTATGACAACCCTATTGCTCCTGGAGCTCTGGTGAAGACTGTTTTGCTTTACTGCCAACTGTTGGACCTCACTAGTGAAGAGTCTTTGGCTACACAGTTGAAGCAAAGGTAAAGTCATTATTTCTTTACATATGTATTATTAATTTTTTTTTCTTCAACAAGTCGGCCGTCTCCCACCGAGGCAGGGTGACCGAAAAAGAAAGAAAATCCCCCAGAAAGAAAATACTTTTATCATCATTCAACACTTTCACCTCACTCATACATAGTCACTGTCTTTGCAGAGGCGCTCAGATACGACAGTTTAGAAATCCCTTCAAACAGTCAGTATCCCAGACCCCTCCTTTAAAGTGCAGGCATGTACTTCCCATTTCCAGGACTCAAGTCCGGCTAAATTTATAATAACCAGTTTCCCTGAATCCCTTCACTAAATATTACCCTGCTCACACTCCAACAGCTCATCAAGTCCCAAAAGCCATTCATCTCCATTTACTTATATCTAACACACTCACACACGCTTGCTGGAAGTCTAAGCCCCTCGCCCACGAAACCTTCTTTATTCCCTCCCTCTAACCTTTTTGAGGACGACCCCTACCCCTCCTTCCTTCCTCTACAGATTTATATGCTCTCCAAGTCATTCTACTTTGATTCATTCTCTCTAAATGACCAAATCACCTCAACAACCCCTCTTCAGCTCTCTGACTAATGCTCTTAGTAACTCCACACCTCCTCCTAATTTCCACACTCCAAATTCTCTGCATAATTTTTACACCACACATTGCTCTTTGACAGGACATCTCCACTGCCTTCAGCCACCTCCTTGCTGTAGCATTTACAACCCAAGCTTCATACCCATATAAGTGTGTTGGTACCACTATACTTTCGTACATTCCCTTCTTTGCCTCCATAGATAATGTTTTTCGTCTCCACAGATACAGGTCCGCCATCACAAATCCGGCAATCAGTTATTCAGTTCCTTCAGTTATTCGGCACTAATTTTGGCTAGCATAATTTCAAATTTCCAGGGTCGCCACACCAACCTGCTGGTACTGTTTGGTGGTGCTACTTGCTACATAAGTCATTCCAATTTCTTTTACTCCATTTATTGTTTTAACCTGCTTACTTTTAGCCCTATCCATGGTTCCAATGAATAAAAGAAATGCTTCTCATTATGTAAAGTACCTACACAGTACATTATTCATTAAAGATAAGGTGGCTTTGAAGCCACTGTCGGTTGCCATGAGCTCAGTCTCATGAAGCAGGAGAATATGCTTTACTAAAGTCACCTTCAGACTTCACAATGAGGCAGCCATTAATAACTTCACAACAGCAGTAGCAAACATTGACTGGCACACTGAGCTAGAAATCAATACAGATATTGATGAATGTATTAATAATTTTCTAAAAAAGACCCAATACCTCTATAACAAGCACTGCCCTAAAAAAACTAAGCAGATGACAGCTAAGAGACTGAACAGTCCCTGGCTAACACCCAGCATTCTCAAATCCATAAATACAAAACACCAATATGAAAAACAGTACAGAATGGGTCACATACCAGAGACCAAACAAAACGTTACTCGTCAATCCTAACCAGCCTGATAAGAAGGGCAAAAAAATTGTATTATGAGAACAGATTATCCAACTTACGAGGTGATATAAAAAAGACCTGGAAAACCCTATCAGAAATTCTGGAAACAAAAAAGATATCACGAAAGCGAAATAAAATTAGCAAAATCAGATGAACCCCAACTCCCACCAACAGAAACAGCAAACAGACTCAATGATTTCTTCTCCACTATAGGACAAAACCTTGCCAATAAAATCCCAAGCTCAGATACCCCACCAAATGACTACCTCACCGGCAACTACCCGAACACACTGTTCCTAGCTCCGACTAACCCATACGAAGTCCTCCCTTATTATCAACGCACTAAAAAACAAGGCAGGAGATTTAAATACCTTACCACCCTTTAATACAAAAAAGTGTCACAAGTGCTATCACCAATCATTGCAACACTCTTTAACAAATCCATTGAATCCTCCACCTTCCCTACAGTACTCAAAATAGCAGGGTCACCCCGATCCACAAAGGAGAGACCAAACAGAGTTGAATAACTATAGGCCAATATCCAACTTACACCCTCTCTCAAAATCTTCGAAAAATTAATCATAAACGAATCTACTCCTACCTTATCTCCCAAAACATACTCAACCCCTGCCAATTTGGATTCAGGCCTAATAAAAATACTAATGATGCTATTATACACATGCTAGAAACATATATACACTGCAATAGAGAAAAAAGAAGTCCCACTGGGGATCTTCATTGACTTACGTAAAGCTTTTGATACAGTTGACCATGACTTGCTCCACGTAAAATTGTCACACTATGGTATAAGAGGGCACTCCCTCAACTACCTCAAGTCATACCTCAGCAACAGAAGCCAATATGTGTACGCAAATGGGCAAACTCTTCTGCACAACCAATTACAGTTGGTGTCCCACAGGAAGTGTCCTTGGCCCTCTTCTCTTTCTCCTATACATAAATGACCTACCAAATGCTTCGCAATTACCAAACCCACAACTATTTGCTGATGACACAACATACGTCTTCTCCCCACCCGAGCCCAGTCACGCAAGCCAATACTGTAAATACCGAATTAACAGAAAATATTACCTGGATGAGTACTAACAAACTTAACACTAAACCATTGACAAAACCTACTTCATTCAGTTTGGTACAGAGCACAGATGTCCCTCTTAACATAAGATAAACGGATCACCTATCACAAAGCTAACAGAGGGAAAATTTTTAGGAATCCACCTTGATAATAGACTCTTTTTTCATAAACACATATACAACAAATTTCTAAAAAAATTTTCCCCAAGACTGTAGGCATACTACGAAGATACGGTACTATGCCCCACAGTCAGCCCTCCTGGCCCTATATCACTCTCTTATTTACCCCTATCTCACCTAGGGAATTTGTGCATGGGGCTAAAACAACAAGTAACCATCTCAGACCACTAATTCCCCCAACAAAAGCTGCAGTTAGAATGATAACAAATTCTCACTACAGGCAGCACACTCCACCAATATTCAATACACTCAACCTACCCCATACAAAACATCCATACTTATTACTGCACCCTATTACATACATAAAAACACCAACTCTGATATTAACCCTCCCCTCAAACATCCCCTGCCAACCTCAACAAACACATGACCATAACACAAGGCACAGATCACTCTTTGATATTCCTCGTGTCCCATCTCAAGCTAATGCAAAAACTCAATGCACATAAAAGGCCCTAAAATCGGGAATTCATTACCTGTAAATATAAAAGAAACACTACCTGTTTAAAAAATTCAAGTCTCTTCTCAAAGACACTTACTCACACCAAAAACCAAATAAATACTGAATAACTGAACCTTATAAATTGTATATCTTAAATGTTTTTCACAATTAATCACATAAATGTTAAACTTAAAACCAATCTAACTTTATTATTTTTTAAATACACTACCTAACAGAATACTCCATTCACTGAATTTACAACAATGCATGCAACCCTATGACCTGTCTTTTTAATACTCACTTGTGCTTTATATAATCTGTTTACAAATTTAAAGTTTTTTCACTGATTTCATCATTGCTTAGTTAATCTTAAGTTAATTTAAGCCAGCCCGTAATGCTATGCATATATAAGTGGCTTTGGCATGCTGCTCTTATCTGTATTTTTTGTACCTCTGTAAAGTGTGCTCAAAATTATAAATAAATAAAAAATAAAAAAAAAAAAATAAAATATTAGGCTAATATCAACACTACAGCTTATTTTGCCTATCACAATTGATCTAATAGGCATAAGAAACAATATAAATAACATAAAACATGTTAAATACTCCAGAATGAATAATATTTGGCATAACACCGAGCAGTTCGACAGAGTTTTTGAAGAGGATATGATAAACAAATACCATTCTCCTATCCTTGTCTTGGTGGCTTATATTAGAGAAAACGGAGTAAGCACAGGGGTAACTATGATATACACTCACTCCACCATAAACAGGAAACAAAGTTTTTTCTCTCTATAGAATTATCACACATAGCAGCATATGTGTAGAGAACCTAGGATAACCCCCAAAAAGTCAACATGGCTTATTTTTAGTACCTGGCTTGGGTTAGCCATATATGATTTTTGGTAAATATTCGATTCCCAGCCAGGGTAAAATATTAGGCGTGTTTCTTAAAACCTGTTGTCTAATGTTTACCCATCAGTAAATGGTACCTGGGTGTTTTGTTGACTAGTGTGGGTGTTAACCTGGGACACTGACCTAATTTTCTTGAAATACTCAGCATAACAAGTGCCTTTCTATACAGTAGTATGTCACTGATGTCAACTAGGCCTGTATACCTTGTACATGTACGTGTAGTAAATAAAGATATTATTATTATTATTATTATTATTATTATTATTATTATTATTATTATATTATTGTTATTATTTTCTCAGTTGTTTGTTGGGTTATCTTATTCAAACTTGGGCAATGTATGATGGAAAGATACTTTTTCACGTACACCAAAAATGAAAGAAATCAGACCATAAATAGCGGAGTTCACTTCTCAGCCATTAGCGGCTGCTTAGCGGTATATTTTTGTATGGTTGTTATGGTTATATTCTCATTTTTTTCGGTCTCATTTGATAGAATGAAAGATATATTACAGAAATAGATATTATTTTGATTGCTTTCATGATGAAAAGTACCTTGAAATTGTGCTCACAGTAGTGAAAATGTTCTATTCTTTAGCGAAGCTCAAGAGTAAACAAATGACGTCACCGTCCAATACCTGTCCGCCTGCCACTCTAAATTCCAGTACGGAGTCAAGAATGGATTGACATTATTTATACAATTACAATAATGCAGTAGTCTGCATAACAGTAAATCTATTTTTTTTTGTGAATAAAAATTCCAAATGGTAAGCAAGAGTAATATAAGAGGGGCCTGTAGCCGTGACTAATGAACAGAGCAAATGTTATTTTAGTGCCAGGAATGTTTGCATTGTTTATTCTGGACACTATTTTGAAATTGGCATCTGTTGAAATTTGTGTGAAATCGGCCAAATTGCCAATTTCTGACCACTTTATTGGGTAGCTGAAATAAATGAATGGGTGGTTTCTTGTACTCAGTTGACAGACTAGAAGTAAATAAGTTTATTCAGGTATACACAAATACAGTTACATAGATTATCATACATAGCAGCATATGTATAGAGAACCTAGGATAACCCAGAAAAGTCAAAGTGACTTATTTCCAGTACCTGGCTTGGGCTTGCCATGTATGATTTTTGGTAAATATTTTTTTTTTCTCGGTTGTTTGTTGGGCTATCTCATTGAAACTTGGGCAATGTATGATGGAAAGATGCTTCTTAACTTACAACAAAAATAAAAAAGATGGACGATAAATAAGGGAGTTCACTTCTCAGCCATTAGCCGCCTCTTTGCAGTATATTTTTGTATGGTTTTTATGGTTGTATTCTCATTTTTTGGACTCATTTGATAGAATGGAAGATATATTACAGAAATAGACATGATTTTGATTGCTTTCATGACGAAAAGTACCCTGAAATTGAGCTCAAAGTAGTGGAAAAGTTTGATTTTTGCCGATGTTCAATGAACTGTGTAAGTCAAGTTGGTTAATTTTATTAAGTGTATTCTAACCTAACCACTCTGTAATTCGGCAAACTCAGTAATCCAGCACACTACAGGTCCCAATGATGCCGGATTTGTGATGGAAGACCTGTACCTCAATGCACCACTCACCTTTTTTCCTTCATAAGTTCTATTGTTAACCTCAGCCTTGATAAACCCATCCACTGACAAGTCAACTCCCAAATATCTGAAAACATTCGCTTCTCCCATACTCCCTATCTCCAATGTGATATCCAATTTTTCTTTATCTAAATCATTTGATACCCTCATCACCTTACTCTTATCTATGTTCACTTTCAACTTTCTACCTTTACACACCCTCCCAAACTCATCTGCTAACCTTTGCAACTTTTCTTTAAAATCTCCCCTAAGCACAGTATCATCAGCAAAAAGTAACTGTCCTGTCTAAGGGCAGTGTGTGGTGTAAATATTATGCAGAAAATTTGGAGTTTGGAAATTTGGAGAAGATGTGGAGTTAACCCTTTCAGGGTTTCGGCCATGCTAATACGGCTTACGCACCAGGGTTTTTGACATACTAGTACGCCTAAATTCTAGCACCCTCAAATCTAGTGAGAGAAAGCTGGTAGGCCTACATATGAAAGAATGGGTCTATGTGGTCAGTGTGCGCAGTGTAAAAAAAATCCTGCAGCACACAGTGCGTAATGAGAAAAAAAAACTTTGACCATGTTTTTGGATTAAAACGGCGACTTTGCACTGTATTTTCGTATGGTATTTATTGTTGTATTCTAGTTTTCCTGGTCTCATTTTATAGAATGGAAGACAATTACAAAAATTTTGAGAGATTTTGGGGTTTTTAAAAGAAAACACCTTGAAATTGCATCAAAGTACAAAAATGTTTGATTTTTGCCGAATTCAAAGTAAAAAAAATCATGCATGCATCCAATAACGCAACTAGTGAGTCTAATATTCTTTCAAAAGTGCACTGAAAATTTTAACCATTTTTACACCAATGCAGTGTCTGCATAACAGTAAATTTCTACTTTTTTGTGAGAATAAAAATTCAAAGGGAAAAGCAAAAGAATGTAAGAGGGGCAGGGGGGACGTGACAGTGCAGGGGAAAGTTATTTTGGGGGCGGAATGTCTTTCTTTTTTATTCTGGACCCTTTGGAAAATTTGGGCCATCTTTTGAAATTTGTGGAAATTGGCAAAATTGCTAAATTTCTGCCCCTTGTATTGGATAGTTAAATCGTAAGGGGTGGTTTTTTGTATCGTTCGAAAAAAAAAATGGAATTTAGCGAAAAGTTATGATTTTTGTCGACAAGTACACGGGAAAATTGGGGGAAAAATGGGCCAAAGTGGGCAAAATCGCCGATGCATAAAACATCTCGAGACGCTAACTTCGCGAGAGCATAATTCCATAATTTTCCCAAATCAAATTTTACTTTTGGTGTCATTATGAGGGAAAAGTTCTCTTTTCAAAAGATTTTTTTTTTTTTTTTTTTTTTTTTTAAATTTGGCCCGCCCCCTGAGAACAAGTCTTGAGGGGGCCTTTTTCACCCTGAAAGGGCAAATAAAAGTATTTGTCGAGGGTTTGTTGAGGTGGTTTGGCATTTAGAGAGAAGGGATCAAAGTAAATGACAGGAGAGAGTTAAATCTGTGGGGGGAAGAAAGGGGGGGTGGGGGGTCGCCCTAAAAAAGGTTGGAGGGGGGGGAAAAGGAGGTGTTGTGGAAAGGGGTTTGGACTTCCAGCAAGGTGCGTGGCGTGTTAAATGGAGTGAATGGGACAAATGGTTTTTTGGGACCTGACAAACTTTTGGGAGTGTGAAATGTAATATTTAGTAAAGGGGATTCAGGGAAACGTTTATTTTATAAAACCCGGGATTTGAGCCCTGGAAATGGGAAGTGCAATCCCTGCACCTAAAAGGGGGTTTAAGATTTTGACAGTTTGGAGGGATATATTGTGACAGTGGCCCCCCGGTTAACGTTTTTAACCCCGTGCAAGAGGGATAATTGTTATGCAAAAAATCGTTATGCGAATGTTTTTTCCCCCCAAAAAAATAATGGAAATAAAATTAATCCGTGAAGACGCCCAAAAGTAAAAAAAATTTTTTTTTTTTCCACATAAAATGTTAATTTAATACACACAAACTGAAAAGGCATGCACAATTAAATGACACTTACTTTTTTGAAATTGGTGTGATTGATGGGGGGGGGGGGGGGGGAGAGCATTATTCTTATGTTTAAAAGGGGAATCCCCTTCCTTGGGGACTTGAGGTAGTAAGCCTTTTTGGGTTATTTCCCCTTTCCCTTTTTTAATGCCAAGGGCCAGCTTCAGAGTCACTGACTTCTTTCGCACAAGTTTGTCCAATTGGGCCTGTACCTCTCGTTCCTTTATGACTTGCCTAAATGTTTCCAACATTGAGTAATAACACACACGGCTGTGCATTGTGTGGAGGGTGATTTTCATCCATGAAGTTGCACTTCAAGCCACTTAGCAGATTTCCTTTATCTTTGTAGTAGCACTTCTTCAATTTCTCTCCCCTCCTCTGAACCAGTTTCCCCGGTCTGGCCTTGCTCTGATGTTGATCTATCCCAAATTTTTTTTAATCTTTCCCTCCACCAACTCTTCCACATTCCCACTAACCTCCAACCCAAGGACTTTCCCACCACAATGATTCCTCAACTTTGACAGGATTTCTAGTTAGCCTCAAACCATTCAAAAATCCACTTTTTCTACCTTCTGGCCACAGTTTGTTAAGCGAGTAAGTCTCTTAGTATTTCAATCCCAAGCTTAACCTTAGGTTTACCATTGAGTATTACAGTACCCTCCAAAATCTCTCTTAGAGTCCTTAGTTTACGGTCATCAAAGACCTTTCAAACGAAGCTTTTGTGACAGTTTTGAAGTTGGAAATAACCTGCTGGGTCCATGGGCTGAGAGAAGGAGTGGTTAGGAGAAAAAAACTTCACCTTAATGAAGTCATTCCATAAGTCGCTCTGCCACGTCTGTAGGATTCCAGGGTTTCCTAACACCGGAGGCACTTAATTCTAATTTCTTTTATAGGTAATTTTCAATGGGGCAAATCAGGGTTTGTAACCAGATTATAGAAAAATTCCCTATGACATGCCTTTGTTTGCCCTCCACAAACACACAAATATCCTTGGGACATCTTTTGCCTGACGCTCTGGGATTTTCAGAGTGATACAAATAAAGCTTCACTTTGCAATCACCAGTAGCATTGGCACATCAACAAAGTAAGCCTGTCTTTCTGGTTATGTCGGAGTGCCTTTATCCTCCTGAGTAATGAGGTCTGCTTGGGCATTTTCTCAGAACAGGCCTGTTTCATCAAATTAACTTGTTCGGTTTCAGTCCTTCAGTTTCTAGTACTCTTGAATTCCTGAAATTTTTCAGCCTTGTGTCGAACTGCAGCTCACCATGCCTTATCACCTATGATGCACAAGGCTTCTTAATCTCTCAAACAAAACTTTGCGGCATTCAACAAATCTATGATTTCTGTAGGCATTTTTAATTAAACTCATGCACTTCCTAGCCTTTTCAATATGATCGTTGAGAGATGCTTCTGCTAGCTGTTTTTCATTCACCACCAATAATCCTCAAATCTTCATCATTTGCGATTTGTTTCGAAAAACACTTTGAACCTTTGGAAATTCTTGATTGTCTTTTGGTGCCACATAGTAGCGATGGTTGATTGGGGTTTCCTTGTCCCGCTGATAGGTCGGGCTAACTCCACTTTATACTTTATTATCCTTTCTCATTTCTAAGTAATTTCCATTTGAAGGTGTGGGTGGCACTTAGAAGCTTTCTTGGGGCCCAGGTCACTTATTTTCCAGAACACGAAAAGTACTGTAATAATACGAATATTCAAGGTATGCTTGGATGTTACCGCGGAGGCTGGCTGGTAAACAATGGGACGGACCGGCAATGGGGGCTGAGGGCTACATTGGACACGCCTGGGACGAAATCGGTAACGGGTTTTAATCGGTTAGGACCGCAAAATTTTGCGATAAGTAACGGTATGCGGAAAAAGAATTTATGTGATGCCATCGTTTGAGGGGGTTCATGTACTTTTATTCATATATACAGTGGACCCCCGGTTTGCGAAGTCATCGGTAGCCGATAAATCCGGTATCCAAAGCATTATATCACAAAAAAATTGCCTCGGTTCCCGTTACAAAACCCGGTATGCTATACGATTCGTACGAGATGTGTCCACGTGTGGCCTGAACTGCCCCATGTGTGCCAGTGTTTACAAACCAGCCAGTGTGCGTGCATCTAAGGATACATTCAGTACATTCCATATTATCACTGTTTTTGGTGCTTGTTTCTGCAAAATAAGTCACCATGGGCCCCAAGAAAGCTTCTGGTGCCACCCCATCGAGACCAAGGGTGCTAATGACTATTGAAATGAAGAAAGAGATAATTGCAAAGTATGAAAGGGGAGTGCGTGTGTCGGACCTGGCCAAGTTGTATAGTAAATCCCAATCAACCATCTCTACTATAGTGAGCAGGAAAACGGCAATCAAGGAAGCTGTCCTTGCAAAAGGTGCAACTGTGATTACAAAACAGAGATCGCAAGTGTTAGAAAATGTTGAGAGACTGTTATTGGTGTGGATAAATGAAAAACAGATAGCTGGAGATAGCATCTCTCAAGCTATCATTTGTGAAAAGGCTAGGCAGTTGCATGAGGATTTAATTAGAAAAATGCCTGCAACTAGTGGTGATGTGAGTGAATTTAAGGCCAGCAAAGGTTGGTTTGAAAGATTTAAGAATCGTAGTGGCATACATAGTGTGATTAGGCATGGTGAGGCTGCCAGTTCAGACCAAAAAGCAGGTGAAAAATATGTGCATGAATTCAAGGAGTACATAGAGGCTGAAGGATTGAAACCTGAACAAGTGTTTAATTGTGATGAAACAGGCCTGTTTTGGAAGAAATTGCCAAGCAGGACTTACATTACTCAGGAGGAAAAGGCACTCCCAGGACATAAGCCTATGAAAGACAGGCTTACTCTGTTGATGTGTGCCAATGCTAGTGGTGATTGCAAAGTGAAGCCTTTATTAGTGTATCACTCAGAAACTCCCAGAGCATTCAGGCAAAAGAATATCCTCAAGGCTAATTTGTGTGTGCTGTGGAGGGCAAACAGTAAGGCATGGGCACTAGGGACTTTTTCTATGACTGGTTACACCATGCATTTGCCCCCCTGTGAAAAATTACCTAATTGAAAAGAAATTAGACCTTAAGTGCTTCCTGGTGTTAGACAATGCCCCTGGTTATCCTACAGACTTGGCAGAGCGACTTTGTGGGGACATGAGCTTCATTAAGGTCAAGTTTTTGCCTCCTAATACCACTCCTCTCCTGCAGCCCATGGACCAGCAGGTTATTTCCAACTTCAAGAAACTGTACACAAAAGCTATGTTTGAAAGGTGCTTTGAAGTGACCACAGATACTCTATTGACTCTAAAGGAGTTTTGTAAGGATCACACTTTAATATCCTCAATTGTGTAAACCTTATAGGTAAGGCTTGGGAGGGAGTGACTAAGAGGACCTTGAACTCTGCTTGGAAGAAACTGTGGTCAGAATGTGTAGACAAAAGGTATTTTAAAGGGTTTGAGGCTAACCCTGGGAATCCTATGCCAGTTGAGGAATCCATTGTGGCATTGGGAAAGTCCTTGGGGTTGGAGGTTAGTGGGGAGGATGTGAAGAGTTGGTGGAGGAGGACAATGACCAACTAACCACTGATGAGCTGCTAGATCATCTTCAACAGCAAGAGGCCAGACCTGAGAAAACTGCTTCGGAGGAGGGGATAGAGAAATTGACGAAGTTGCCTACTTCAAAGATTAAGGAAATGTATGCAAAGTGGCTTGAAGTGCAAACCTTTTTTGATGAAAATTACCCTGACACAGCAACTGCAAGCCGTGTTGGCAACCTGCACACTGACAATGTTGTGAACCACTTTAGGAAAGTCATAAAGGAATGAGAGGTACAGGCCTCTATGGGCAAATATGTTTTGCGACACAAGTCCAGTGACTCTCAAGCTGGTCCTAGTGGCATTAAAAGAAGAAGGGAAGTAACCCCAGAAAAGGACTTGCTACCTCAAGTCCTAATGGAGGGGGATTCCCCTTCTAAACATTAAAAACTTCGACACTCTCCCCTCCTCCCATCCCATCAATCATCACCAGATCTTCATTAAAGGTAAGTGTCAATTATTCTATTGTTATTATTGTTATTGTAATTATTCTATTGCATTAAACTTAATATTTCATGTGGTAAAAGTTTTTTTCATACTTTTGGGTGTCTTGCATGGATTAATTTGATTTCCATTATTTCTTATGGGGAAAATTGATTCGCTTTCCGATAATTTTGCTTTACGATGAGCTCTCAAGAACGGATTAATAATGTGAACTGGGGGTCCACTGTACTTCTAAACTGTTGTATTCTGGGCACCTCTGCAAAAACAGTGATTATGTGTGAATGAGGTGAAAGTGTTGAATGATGATGAAAGTATTTTCTTTTTGGGGATTTTCTTTCTTTTTGGGTCACCCTGCCTCGGTGGGAGATGGCCGACTTGTTGAAAAAAAAAAAAAATAATAATCACTCTTGGGCACATTAACCCTTTACCAGGCCTGGTAAAGGGTTAAATGTGTTATTTTACATCAGTATAGACATTCATTAATCCATCTATGATGCTTTCTTCAAAATTATTTAAGAAACACGTTACATAGCATATAAACATGCTGTTTACATGCTATGGAGGTGTGGTTGCCGGGCAAAGGAAAAACATTATGTAATACTAATAATAATCACTCTTGGGCACATTAAATGTCTTATTTTACATTAATATAGACATTTTCATTAATCCATCTATGATATTTTCTTCAAAATTATATAAGAAACACATTACATAGCATATTAACATGTTATGTTTATATGCCGGAAGGAGTGAAAACATTACGTTTTCTCTGGTCCAACACCAGAGAAAACTTGTATGAATCTGTGTTAGGCCTAGTCACTCCCTCACTCCACTTTTGCTTACAATTCTTGGCATGAATTATTCATTACTTCTCTCTCTGTTTATGATGGCATCTAAAGATAATTGTTAGAAACGATTCAATTCAGTGAACAAGGTATGTCGATGGTAATACAGTGGAACCCTGAGTTTCATCCTTAATCCATTCCAGGAGCTAGGACTAAAGTCGAAACATCCTAAAGTTGAAGCAATATTTCCCATAAGAAATAATGTAAATCCAATTAATCCGTTCCTGCTGTCAGGAGGCGTGACAAAATAGTACAGGTCCCCCATCACAACTCTGGCAATCAGACATCCAGTTCCATCAGTTATTCGGCACTAATTTTGGCTAGCATAATTTCAAATCTCCAGGGGTTGTCACACCAAACTGGTGGTACTGTTTGGTGGTGCTACTTGCTGCATAAGTCATTCCAGTTTCTGTTTCTCCATTTATTGCTATAACCTGCTTACTTTTAACCCTAGTCATGGTTCCAACGAATAAAAGAAATGCTTCTCGTTGTGTAAAACATCTACACAGTACATTGTCCATTAAAGATAAGGCGGCTTTGAAGCCACTGTCGGTTGCCATGAGCTCAGTCTCGAGATGCAGGAGAATATCCTTTATTATTACACTAATATCAACACTACGGCTTATTTGCCTATTATAGTTGATCTAATATGACATAATAAACAATATAAATAACATAAAAACATGTTAAATACTCCAAAATGAATATTTGACATAATACCAAGCAGTTCGACAGATTATGAAGAAGATATGGGATAGAAGTACCATTCTCCTATCCCTGTCTTGGGGGCTTAAAATAGAGAAAATGAAGTATAGTGCAGGGCTAATTGTGATATACACTCGTACTGCACCATAAAACTGAAACAAAAAAGCTATTTTCTCTACATAGATTATCACACAGAAGCATATGTGCAAAGCAACCACTGTGAAAGGATAGTGAAATTCCAAGCGCTTTCGTGACTTCTCACATTATCATAGTTCCTTGATAATGTGAGAAGTCACGAAAGCACTTGGAATTTCACTATCCTGTCACAGTGGTTGTTTTGCATATTCTAATATCACCTGTTTACTGTGATCTTATTGTATAGAAGCATATGTGTAGAGATCCTTGGATAACCCAAAAAAGTCAGACAAAGTGGCTTATTTCTAGTAATAAAGTTGGTAGAATTACCGACAATATGTAAAGTAAAAGGACACAAGTGCAACTAATGTGACATTTTATTGTGACAACGTTTCGCTCTCCAGGAGCTTTGTCAAGCCGGTTTGACAAAGCTCCTGGAGAGCGAAACGTTGCCACAATAAAATGTCACATTAGTAGCACTTGTGTCCCTTTACTTTACATACTTATTTCTAGTACCTGGCTTGGGCTAGCCATATATGATTTTTGGTAAATATTCGATTCTCAGCCAGTGTAGAAACATTGGATGTGTTTCTTTAACCTGCTGTCTATGTTCACCCATCAGTAAATGGGTACCTGGGTGTTAATGGACTGGTTTGGGTCTTATCCTGGGACACTGACCTAATTTGCCTGAAATGCTTAGTATAACAAGGGGATTTCTATAGAGTAGTATGTCACAGATGTCAGCTAGGCCTGTATACCATGTAAATGTATGTGTAGTAAATAAAGATACAGTAGGACCCCACTTGTACAGCAGGTTAGGTTCCAGGCTACTGCTGTAAAGTGGAATGCCCTTTTTTTTCCACTTATAAATGCATGTAAATACTAGATAACAAGTTTACACTAACATATATTAAAGTAGCAATAGAACTAGGCATTAAAAAACAATAAAAAAGTAAAATACATATACAGTTTACTCATTACTTACCTTAAAATATTTGTAGTCTTAATCTAGGGTGAGACGAGTAGTATCTACTGTAAGAAATCAAGTGTGCTATGTATGGTGGTCAGCTGGGCTACCATACCAGGCCATTCCACCCACACAAAATTCTATGACATTTAACTCTTTCAGGGCCCGTGCTGTAGACCTACGGCTTTACGTTGAGGGTCCAAACTGTAGATCTACACCAAAATTCTAGTGGCATCAAATTTAGCGCGAGAAGGCTGGTAGGCCTACATCTGAGAGAATGGGTCTGGGTGGTCAGTGTGCACACTATAGAAAAAATCTGGACGCCCGCATGGCATTCTGGGAACGCCGCCAAAGTAGCTTTGTTCATCATGCCTGGTGACAAGGAAGCTCTCACTCCCCACTCACTCTCTGGGCAAATTCTGACTCTCCTCTTCACAACTTACAGGTCTAAGACTGATGGAAGTGGAGCTGAAGAGGAATTCTATGGTTTTGAACCATACGGTACCATTGTACCATATGGCACAATGGTACCTTATGGTACATTGGTGCCATGTCATATGATGGTATCATATGGTACAATGTGCCATATGGTACATTGTACTATATGGTACATTGTATTATATGGTACATTATACCATATGGTACATTATACCATATGGTACAATATATCATATGGTACATTATATCATATGGTACATTATACCATATAGTACAGGGTACAGGGACCCTAATGCAAATAAGTCTGTCTGACTTATTTTGGGTTATCCTAGGTTCTCCAAACATATGCTGCTAAGTATGATACTCTATGTAACTTTATTTGTGTATACCTAAATAAACTTACTTACGATGCCACATGCTCTTGAGTAAGTTTATTCAGGTGTACAGAAATACAATTACATGGATTATTATACATAGCAGCCTATGTATAAAATCCTAGGATAACCCAAAAAAATCAGGGTGACTTATTTCCATAGGGATCCTTGTATCTGTACTGTGTGGTACCCTGTACCATATGGTGCCCTGTGCCATGTGGTACCCTGTGCCATATGGTACCCTGTGCCATATGGTACCATGCACAATATGGTACCCTGCACCATATGTTTTCCTGTACTGCATGGTACCCTATACCATATAGTACAATGTACCATATGGTACCCTGTAACATATGATATCGTGTACCATATGGTCAATAGGAGGTGTTGGTGGCATGAGACACCAGCCAAGACTGAGTGAGTGACGACGCAAGCTAGCTACTGACTCAGCAGTTTCCGAGATAAAGTGCTTTGTCATCCACCTCAAGGAACATGCTGAGTTCCTGTACATTTGTAAATATATAATAGAACATTACTAATATACAACATTTTTGCATATTTTTGTTGTAAACAATTATTGTAAACAAAATAATGATGAAAATATAAGTGTGTTTATTGTGTTGAATACAACAGTACCATATAGCACCATATGGTACAATGAACCATATGGTATCATTGTGCTGTATGGTACAATGTACCATATGGTACCATTGCACCATATGGTACCATTGTATCATATGGTACCATTGTACCAAATGGTGCCATTGTACCATATTCTACCATATGGTACCATTGTATCATATGGTACCATTGTATTATGTGCCATTATACCATATACCATATGGTACCATTGTACCATATGGCACAATTGTACTGTATGGTACCATTGCACCCAATGGCACCATTGTACCATATGGTACCATTGTATTCAACACAATAACCACACTAATATTTTCATCATTTTGTTTGCAATAAACTTGTAAACAAGTTTTGTAAGCAATATAATGAAAAACAAATTAGTGCAGCTATTGTGTTGAATACAGTGAGTGTACACTTATACAATATACATTATATTGGGCTCACAGGCTGCAAATGTTACTAGAAAAAGAAAATAATTAGAAAAGAAAAGAAAAATGTATAAAATGCGTAAAATAAAAAAAATGTGATTTTGCGGAGGTCACTGATGTTGCCGCCACCTGGTCATTTTGTGTCAACTTCCCACCACTGTATCTCGGTAAGTACTGGTCAGAATATTTTTTTTTTGTTTTATTACCTTCACAAAAATATTATCTTTAATTCTGTAAGAATTTTTTTTTTTTTTTTTTTCAAAATTTCTTGGACACTGGGGCACCCCTTCAGATTTTGGCCTTGGACCCTGAAAGGGTTAAGCATCCCAGAGCGATAAAATGCATATTCAGTTCACTTATTACTTACCTTAAAATATTTGTAGTCTTAATGTAGGGTCAGGGGTGATTAAACGAGATAAAACGAATAAATGAGAGAGAGAGAGAATGAGTACATGAGGGGGCCCGGTGGTCTGGTGGCTAAAGCCCCCGCTTCACACATGGAGGGCCCGGGTTCGATTCCCGGCGGGTGGAAATTCCGACACGTTTCCTTACACCTATTGTCCTGTTCACCTAGCAGCAAATAGGTACCCGGGTGTTAGTCGACTGGTGTGGGTCGCATCCTGGGGGACAAGATTAAGGACCCCAATGGAAATAAGTTAGACAGTCCTCGATGACGCACTGACTTTCTTGGGTTATCCTGGGTGGCTAACCCTCCGGGGTTAAAAATCCGAACGAAATCTTATCTTATCTTATCTTATCTGACAGGTGCAGAGTTATGTAAACAAACCAGGCGAACGCAAGTTTTGTGAGCAAGCCAGGCATACACGTATGGTTTGTGTACAAGTTACATTGTGTACAAGGTGTTTCTACATTGATATTGTAGAAGAAACAAAGAGGAACACTCCCATTCTCATGTAACACCATTTTTAGAAGAAATGACGCTCTGAGTGAAGGGAATGGAAATAAGTCACCCTGACTTTTTTGGGTTATCCTAGGTACTTTACACATATTCTGTTATGTATGATAGTCTATGTAACTATATTTGTGTATACCTGAATAAACTTACATATGAAGGGAGTGATTTTATACAGTTACCCCCAGTAACACATTTTCTCTTATGTTGGACTTGAGAAAATGTTATTCTACTGTGGGGTGTATTTATCATCTTTATATGTTATGTATTGTGTTTATTATATCATTTTGAAGAAATATCATAGATGGATTAACGAAAATATGTATATTAACAGTGATTATTATTATTATTACTAATATGGTGTCTCGAGGCATAAGACACTCTTAGTGATTTTAATGTGTACGTGCACGCCAACACAGTATGTAAGTTTATTTAGGTACAGGTATACGTAAGTATAATTATCAGAGTATACATAAAATATGAAATAACTTAAAAACACTTGAAATTTTGGAGTTTTGGAGTTGGTGCTTAAGAATCTCACGGAGAATGTAAACAAACCAGGTGGGGCATGATGGCCGTACTAGAGTCAGGTGGGGGGAGCCGTAAAGATAGTTTTGGTCATAATTTGAAATGATCCTGTTAGCGGAATGCCGAAAAGCAAAACGCCATAAAGCGGGGCCCTACTTTATTAACGTAATATGTGACATTTAATGAGATTCATTGATTATTATTATTATTACTAATATGGCATCACTCGTACAAGTCGTCTGGCTACCACTTCTCATATTTATGTTTATTTATTCTACTGTGGGGTGTATTTATCATCTTTATATGTTATGTATTATATTTATTATATAATTTTGAAAAAATAACATAGATGGATTAATGAAAATATGTATAGTAATGTAATATACGACATTTAATGAGACTCGGTAATCATCATCAATCATCATCATCATCAATCATCATCAATCATCATCAATCATCATCAGTCATCAATCATCATCGTCATCATCATCATCATCATCATCAATAATAATATGGTGTCTCAAGACATAAGACACTCTTACTGTTTTTTATGTGTACCTGCACTCCAGCACAGTGTGTAAGTTTATTTAGGTACAGTATACATAAGTATAATTATCAGAGTACGTGTATAAATAAAATGTGAAATACCTTTTAAAAACACTTGAAATTTTGGAGTTTCCGGACATAATGGAGAGGCGTGGTGCTTTCAGAGGTCATGGAGAATGTAAACAAACCGGGTGGGGCACGGTGACCATTTTAGAAAGTCAGGTGTGGGGAGCCATATAGAGAGTTTTGGTCATAATTTGAAATGACCGTATTAGCAGAACACTGTAAAATGAAACGCAGTAAAGTGGAGCTCTACTGTATTATTATTATTATTATTATTATTATTATTATTATTATTAATTTCTTTTTTCTCTCTCAGTTGTTTGTTGGGCTATCATAATGAAACTTGGGCAATGTATAATGGAAAGATGCTTCTTAACATACACCAAAAATGAAAGAAATCAGACCATAAATAACGGAGTTCACTTCTCAGCCCTTAGCGGATCCATAGCTGTGTATTTTCGTATGGTTTTTAGGGTTGTATTCTCATTTCTTTTGTCTCATATGATAGAATGGAAATAGATATGATTTTCATTGCTTTGATGACGAAAAGTACCTTGAAATTGCGCTCACACTAGCAAAAATGTTCGATTCTTTAGCAATGTTCAAGAGTAAACAATTGACGTCACTGTCTAATACTTGTGTGCCTTAGATTTTGCCACCGAAGTGGCTAGTTTATTGTGCACCCCATATCCATCCTGTGGACGGTAGCGCGAGAGCATGTGGATACACAAAAGGCCTAGGAACTAGGCCCCAAAGGGTTAACAGGAATACATATGGATTTATATCTACATATCTATAGTTCACTTATCTGTTACAAGCAAATTTAGGAAATTTGCTTAGTATATCTGGTATCTTATTTTCATTAATAAGATATCTTGACATGTCACATAGGTTATTATACTGTCTGTCTCTGTATTCTTCAATAAGTGGACAATTAAGCACATAGTGTTCAGAGAGTGACCATATGCCTGATCACATAATTTACATTTAGTTTGATCATCATCTGTGTGTCTCCCAAACTGCCAGAAGTACTTGTAACCAAGCCTAAGCCTGGCCACTACAACATCATCAGTCTGTTCACATTGCAAGTTGCTCCATAAACATACTTATCTACGTTCATGTTATCATAGTGGGTTATAGATCTACTCAGGCTTCTAACTGCATTCCTATAACAATCATCTTCATTATTTACTTCTCTCCTAATATTATTCCTAATGCTAGACACAGTTATACCAAAGTTATATTCTACGTTCTCCTTCTGGATACTCTTCTTGGCTAACATATCAACTTTATCATGAAGGAGTAATCCAATGTGTGATGGGATCCATAGCAATTGTACATTAATTCCTTTGTCCCTAATTTTTGAGTATCTATACCTGGCTTCCCCAATGAGCATGTTGTTGGAGTCATTATATGAGCCAAGAGCCTTCAATGATGACATAGAATCAGTAATGATGATATAGTCAAGCTCAGTATCATAGGTTAGCTTTAGCGCCATTAGGATTGCAAACAATTCAGTTTGCAGTGTAGACGCCCAGTTGTTAATTCTTATGCCTTACTCAACAAATTTATTATCGTTCTTAACTAGGGAGGTGGCAACAAGAGCAGATGCAGCCCTGCCAGAAGACTCCTGTTTAGATCCATCAATGTATATAACTTGTGATAACTTATTACTACCAGCTAGGCGAAAAATTTCTTCTTGAGCAGTTGCTCTAACAAGAGATTTAAGGAAGGGATTACTAGCAATGAGCTTCTTGGGAGGGACTTGTAGTATGTGATATTAAATGAACACATCTTCCATGGAGGGGTGAAATGCTCTTGTTGCCTACAGTGATACAGTTCATGCAGGTTATAAAACTTAATGCAATTGCACGTTTTCACAATCCATTTAGATCTGTGTGTATTTACCTCTAGACACTTGGTAAGATTCACTGTGACAGTGTCTGGTTCGTTTCTCAACATTCTAATACCGAGTACAGTGTTAATTTCAACAATCCTATCACTGATACTAGAAATACCAAGCTCCTTCCTCATGTTAAGAACTTTTGTAGATCTGGGACAGCCAAGAATAGTCCTGAGAGCTTCATTTTGCATTAACTCCAAGGGTCGGAGGGAACTTTCTCTAGCTAATATCAACATGGGAGCAGCATAATCAATTAAGGACCTAACATAGGCTATGTACATCATTCTCACGATTCTCACATTAGCACCATAGTTGGGATTGTAGCCAGCAACAGCTTTGAGAGCATTTAGCCTAGCTTTACATTTCTTGTTTAGTTGTGGTATAGTGGATTTGTTAAAGGGTACATCTACACCAAGATATCTGTAAGTTTTAACGTAGCTAATGATTTCACCCTGCAAATAGATGGGTGGGGGATGTCGTTTGCTTGTTAATATCTTTGTTTTAGAGGAAGATATTATGAGGCCTAGTCGATTACAAATTGCTTGAACTTCATTAAGAATGGTATTCATCTTCTTATGCCCTGTTGTATGGATCATGATATCATCAGCATAGCTTATAGCTATATGTTTAGGTGAGGCAGGTAGAGCATTTAGGAGAGCATTAATCAGAATATTAAATAGCATGGGACTAAGAACTCCTCCCTGCGGTGTACCTAAAGACATTTCTTTAGAATCACTTCTGAAGCCTTGGTAAAGGACAGAGGATACTCTATTTGACAGGTATCCTATTATCCAGCAGAGTAAGCTACCACCAATATTCATTTTGGCTAGTTCATGTAGTATAACGGTTCTGTTTGCAATATCAAATGCAGATTTTAGATCAAGAAAAGTGGTAAAACTAGTAGAGGTGTGTGCAGTGAGAAAGGTGGAAATACAGTTCTGCACACTTTTACCTTTCATGAACCCATAGAGGTAGGGGGAAAGTTGATGTCTGATTCTGTAGTACAATCTGTTAAGCATCATTCTTTCAAAAGTTTTGCAAAGACAACTAGTTAAGGAGATCGGCCTAAATGTATCAGGCTGTTGGGGCTTAGGGATAGGCACAATGAGACTATTGGTCCAGGAAGTAGGAAGAACGCCCTCAATGTAACTGAGATTATACAGTGCCTGTGTGCCTGCAAGTCCAAATTCCAATATGCAGTCAAGAATGAGTTGACATTATTTATACAGTTATTACAATAATGCAGTAGTATGCATAACAGTAAATCTTCTATTTTTTGTGTGAATACAAATTCCAAATAGTAAGCGAGAGTAATATAAGAGGGGCCTGGAGATGTGACTAATGAACAGAGAAAATGTTATTTTATTGCCAGGAATATCTGAATTGTTTATTCTGGACCCTATTTTGAAATGGCATCTGTTGAAATTTGATGTAGTGTAAAGTTTGTCTAATGTTACTTTCAGTTGCTGTGCATTTTGTTCAGTTGAAATTTCATTTAGTGTAAATTTCACTTTGTTACTCTTCTCTGGAATGCTCACTGTTATTTTATGTAATGAAAAACACTTCTGTACTTAGAACTCTCTCTATCTTTATTTGCTGTAACTAACAATTAATAATAATAATTAATAATAATAATAATAATTATTATTATTATTATTATTATGTTATTATGATTATTATTATTATTATTATGTGTTATTATTATTATTATTATTATTATTATTATTATTATTATTATTATTATTTACTGTAGGTATGATGGTGGTTTGGAGGTTGAGGTGTGGTCGCACTTACCCCAAGGTTCAGGACTAGGAGGTAGCAGCCTCCTGGCAGGAACGTTGTTGTCAGCCATTGTTGTGTTGCTGGGTCATCCAGCACCCAGACCCTCACACCTCATCCATGCCACACTCTGCATCGAACAGTGGCTGACAACTGGTGGTGGATGGCAGGACCAGGTCTGTTGTCTTCCTTGTTTCCTTCTTGGCTTCATAACTATCAGCACTCACAACATGGCTTCATAACTATTCAAGGCAGGGGAAATTGCTAACCTAGAGAGCATATGAAGAACTTTCATGGCACACATTCAATTCAGATTCAGATTTATTTATTTATTTGCAAGTAGTACATTGTGGCTATGTATTTACAATAATTGGGTGCAGTGCAAAGAGAGCCTCTATTATGCCTAGGCATTATGGGCCGACTTAATTTAACCTTTTGACTGTTTCGGCTGTATACATACACCTTATGAGCCAGTGTTTCAGACATACAGTGCACCCTCAACTAATGGCGGCATCAAGTAATGGCAAATTCATCTAACGGAGCTCTTTGGCATAAAAAAAATGGCTCTACCAATGGTGAAAAATTCATCTAACGACATTCGTCCCAAACTTGTCCATGGGGCCAGAGCGCGGTGGCCTGAGCGGACTCAGCCACTCCAAGACTCCATGTACAGCCAGTGTGCCAGTGTTTACAAGCCGTTTCGGTTGATTCCAAGTGTACCTGCGATATATTTTGTATTATTCCAGTGTCTTTAGTGCTTGTAACTGCTAAATAAGCCACCATGGGCCCAATGGAAGTTTCTAGTGCCAGCCCTGTGATAAAGAAGGAAAGAAACACAATAAAATTCAAGAAAAAACTCGTAGCAAAGTACCAAAGTGGAGGAGGAAGAGAGAGGGGAGAATGTGCCTTCTTCAGTGAATAAGTGATTCTACGACATGTATGATACTAAAGCAGCAGGTATCGATAAAGGCTATATTGCCAGCCAGTGATAAAGTGTGGAATTAACAGTGTAGTAAGTAAGCGATAGAAAAACGACACGAGAGTAACTCTCCAATGTTATTGGATGTGTGCACATTCGCTGAGCATACACCTGCCTGCTATCTTCTACTACTCTAAACCTCTGCCAGCATCTCCTCCATCAAACGAATTAATTAAACTAACATCTCCAAGGTAAGTGTAAATATTAAGGTGTAAGAATAAAAGTAAATATACAGTGGACCCCCGGTTTACAATCAGCTCCCAATGCGACCAATTATGTAAGTGTATTTATGTAAGTGCATTTGTATGTGTATGTTTGGGGGTCTGAAATGGACTAATCTAATTCACAATATTCCTTATGGGAACAAATTCGGTCAGTACTGGCACCTGAGCATACTTCTGGAATGAAATAATATCGTAAACCGGGGGTCCACTGTATTAAGTGTAAATGTAAAAGGACCCCAATGAAAATACTTAAGTCACTCTGACATTTTTGGGTTATCCTAGGTACTTAACACATGCTGCGATGTATGATAATCTATGTAACTGTATTTGTGTATACAGTAGGGCCCCATTTATATGGCAGGTTAGGTTCCAGGCTACCTCGGCAAAGCAGAAATCGCCGTAAAGTGGAACACCCTTTTTTCCCCTTATAAATGCATACAAATACTAGATAACAAGTTTACACTAACATATATTAAGTTAGCAATAGAACTAGGCATCAAAAAACAATAAAAAATTAAAATACACACACATAGTGCACTCATTACTTACCTTAAAATATTTGTAGTCTTAATCTATGGTGAGACAAGTAGTATTTATTGTAAGAAATCAAGTGTGTTATGTATGGTAGTCAGCCAGGCTACCATACCAGGCCACCCCACCTACACATAATATTCTATGATATTTCAGCATCCCAGAGCAATAAAATGCATATGCCGTTCACTCATTACTTACCTTAAAATATTTGTAGTCTTAATCTAGGGTGAGATGAGTAGTATTTATTGTAAGAAATCAAGTGTGGTATATATGGTAGTCAGCTGGGCTACCATACCAGGCCATTCCACCCACACATACTATTCTATGATATTTCAGCATCCCAGAGCGATAAAATGCATATACAGTTCACTCATTACTTACCTTAAAATATTTGTAGTCTTAATGTAGGGTCATGGATGAGTAAACGAGATAAAATGAATAAATGAGAGAGAGAGAGAGAGAGAATGAGTACATGAGGGAGGACAGGCGCAGAGTTACGTAAACAAATCAGGCGAACGCAAGTTTTGTAAACAAACAAAGTGTACATGTCTGGTTTGTGTATAAGTTACATTGTATACAAGTTGTCTCTACATTGATACAGAAGAATAAATAAAGAAGAACACTCCCATTCTCATGTAACACCATTTTTAGAAGAAATGACGCTCTGAGTGAAGGCAGTGGAAATAAGTGACTCTGTCTGACTTTTTTGGGTTATCCTAGGTTCTCTACACATATGCTGTTACGCATGATAATCTATGTAACTGTACAGTAGGGCCCCACTTATACGGCGGGTTAGGTTCCAGGCTGTCGCCGGAAAGCAGACATCGCCGGAAAGCAGAACGCCATTTTTTTCCATTTATAAATGCATATAAATTACAGACAACAAGTTTACATTAAATTATATTAAGTTAGTAATAGAACTAGGCATTAAAAACACAAAGTAAAATACATTTACAGTACATTCAATACTTATCTTAAAGTACTCATAATCTTAATGTAGGGAGAGAGGCGAGTAGTACTTATTTGTCGGAAGTCAGGTGCAGGTAGCCCAGGTGCAGGTAGCCCAGGTGTAGGTAGCCCTGGCTCCCCATCTCATACTTAATATAAGGTATTTAAAACATCCCAGAGAGGTAAAATACACATACAGTACACTCATTATTTACCTTAACATATGTGTAGTCTTAATATAGGAAGAGAGGTGAGTAGTATTTATTTGTAGGAAGTCAGTGTAGGTAGCCAGTAGGTGTAGCCCGCCTGGGCTACACCTACCGGCTACCTACACTGTGGCCCAGAGCCATATTATTAACCCTTTCAGGGTCCGTCCCATAGATCTATGGCTTTACGTTCAGGGTCCAAACCGTAGATCTACGCCAAAATTCTAGCGGCGTCAAATTTAGCGCGAGAAGGCTGGTAGGCCTACATCTGAGAAAATAGATCTGGGTGGTCAGTGTGCACACAATAGAAAAAATCTGGATTTCCCCCAATTTAAGCCCTATTATCGGCCAATTCCATTGTACCAGTCAACAAAAATTGTAACTATTTCACCAGAACTCCACTTTTTCTATCGAATGAGTACAAGAAACCACCCATTTACTGATTTCAACTATCCAATAATGTGGTCAGAAATTGGCAATTTTGCCAGTTTCACACAAATTTCAGATGATGCCAATTTCCAAATAGGGTCCAGAATAAACAAGACAGACATTCTTGGCACTAAAATAACATTTTTTTCTGTTCATTAGTCACGTCCCCAGGCCTCTGTTACATTTCTTTTGCTTTCCACTTTGAATTTTTATTCATACAAAAAAATAGGAGATTTATTGTTATGCAGACTACTGCATTAGTGTAGAAATGGTATAAATAATATCAGCGCACTTGTGAAAGAAGATTAGACTCACCAGTTGATGTGTATTGGACTCATGGCATGATTTGTTTACTTTTGAACTTTGGCAAAAGTCGAACTTTTAGCTCGATATCAAGGTACTTTTCATTGTAAAACCAATCAAAATCATCTCAATTTCTGTAATATATCTTCCATTCTTTAAAATGAGACCAGAAAACTAGAATACAACCATAAATACCATGTGAAAATACACTGAAAATATACTTTGCACACTGACCACATAGACCCATTCTTTCATATGTAGGCCTACCAGCTTTCTCTTGCTAGATTTGAAGGAGCTAGAATTTATGCGTGAAAGTAAGGCACCAACCCTGGTGTGCAAGCCGTACTAGTATGGCACCAACCCTGAAAGGGTTAATATCTGTTGTTACAATATTATTATTATATCACTGATAAAATCCATATACGTAGTCTTTAATCTAAAACTGTGCATATTTTTTCTAGCATCTGTGCATATTTTTTCTAGTAACTGCAATAACAAGTCATTGTCTGGTGCTACATTATCTTATAATTTCGTGTTAATTGCTTTATACATAGTAAATACTATAGTTCATTAATAGCTTAAAACATTGTCAGCACTTAAGTTCATTATGTCTATTATGTTCTACTTAACCAACATTAACTACACAATTGTCCAAACATCCCCTTATTACAGATATCATTATTGGTGCTCAACATACTATAAATAATATAAATAATTACCATTTAACCTAAATGCTGAATGATTAAATAGACTCGGATCTAAATCTATATAATCTAACTCCTAATTAAAATTTAATGGAAAGTAACTGCATCTATTACACAGCATTTCATGCCAGCATTGTCCTAAGTAAGGCCAGACATATTACAGTTCTCAATTACAATATTAGGTTCCTAAGTAAACTCTATGATGACCTCCTTGTACTCCTTGAGTCCCTCAAGACAACCTTCTCCTGCCACTTGCAGAAGTGTAGATGAATGGTTCACAGAACCGACACGTTGATAAATTAGACACATGTGCAACCCAAGAGTTGCTCATGTGTCTAATTTATCCACTTGCAGAAGTGTTGCCAATATACCTTTTTTTCTATTTTTCATATTTTATGTAATTTTTATGTTCGTATAATTACAATTTGTAGTAGTTCTTGTCATTTCATAACCAATCTTTGTTCTGACACTAGTACAGTATTAGGTACTGAAATTGTACTCAAATTGTCACAAACACACTGAGAGGTGGACATTTACACCTGCCTTGGTCATTTATTATTGTCTTGGAATATATACAGTGGAACCTCAAATATCGAACTTTCTTCGGTCCAGAAGGCTGTTCGAGTGCCTTTACCGAATGAATTTATTCCCATCAGGAATAATGTAAATTAGATTAGTCCATTTCAGACCCTCAAAAATACACTTATAAAAGCACTTACAAAAATACACTTACATAATTGGTTGTGTTGGGAGCAGTTCGATTTTTGAGGTTCCACTGTACAAAGTATTTATAGGTCTCAGCAATGTTTTGGATATGTGGAAGTATGTAATAAGGAGGAGGAGGAGGCAGCGGCGGCGGCATAATACATAATAGGTAACAATAAGTTCCCTTGAAGCATGAAAAACAAAGTCCATCCCTGACAGTGACATAATAAGATGAGATAACATCTGATAAGAGCTGACGTTTGATGAACATACATGAGGGTGGGGGAGGGTGCAGCTGATAAGAAAAGATTAGAGGTGATATTTGATGAGCATCGCCCTCACTTTGTTTTCGCTGGTATACAAACATGTCTGTCTGTCTGTCTATTTGTCTGTCAAGCTCCCTGTTTATCTGTCTATCCGTCAACTCCTGTAACAGGAAAATACAAATATGAAAGAGTCACAGAAAAAATGAATATTGAGCTTCGTCGAACATCCAATTGGGAAAAGAAATGGAGAATTACGACTAACCCTGACAAAGTCCTGGTTAGCATGATAGGATGTTTTGCATCAACCATCGAAGATAAGGGGGGGGGGTATCTCCATCAGAGGTACACCTATAGCCATTAGAAATCCTAACAAGATCTTGGGATATGAAATAGACAGGCTGCTCCACTCAACATCTCACGTCAATAAAAAGATCAACATAGCCAAAGCCGGTCTTAGCAGTCTCTTTAGATTTAATCAAACCCCTTCACATGTCAAAAAACATCTGTATAAAATGATGATAAGACCAGTACTCGAATACCCATGTGTCCCAATGTCGTTAACAACAAAGATCAACATGCTAAAGTTGCAACGGGTCCAGAATAGAGCTCTCTGCTTTATTACGGGTACCAGGAGGAGAGACAGAGTCAAAATGGCAGATTTACACGTACAACAGGATATTACTGCCTTAAATGTACACCTTGATATGCTGAAGAAGAGACAACTCTATGCAATGCAAGAACTCTACATACCAGATAGAAAACATCCTCTCCAAGTTGAAAATACCACTGGCTATATCATTAATACTCCTCCTCACAGGACCCAAAGAATGACTCCCACAGAGGGTGCATCGCTTCATCCATAAAGACGATTACCACGACCAATGATCTTGAGCAACCTCCCTGCAGATGAAGATGATTGGGTAACACCAGAACCCTTCTATGTCTACTAAGAAAATTATCGCCCCTAATTAGGGAGATATCTTGTATAACATTTCTACTTCTACATCTACTGTCATAAATATGCTACATTTACTATGGCGGGACACCACCTAGAAAGAAGCTAACATGTCAAGTAATTCTTTACGAACTGTCCAGATTACCGCCCTGTCTTGTCGTTTAAATATTCGTTATGCAATCGCAAAAAAAAAACGAAGAAAGCAATTGCAACTTGTATATCTACTACCAATAATTCAGAGTCATGTACCTATATATCTGTTATATCTATGTGACTCTGATGGGTTAGTATTATACCCCTTCAAGAATATTCTATTATTTCACATACACTTTTTAAATTGCACCAAAGTGGTTGGGCACTTACCTTTTATATTCTACCTCACTCCCCCCTCCCACCTTTTTATATCCTACCTCACTCCCCCCTCCCACCCTTTTATATCCTACCTCACTCCCCCCTCCAACCCTTTTATATCCTACCTCACTCCCCCCTCCCACCATTTTCCAATATTTCTATCCTTACCCATCTTACCAAAGACTCTGGTCATAAGAATCGAATAGAATGCAAGGAATCGTCCTCCCTGGCTTGTAAACAATGGCACACTACCTGTACATGGGTTCAGGCTGCACGGACACGTTCAGGATGAATGCCCTTAACCGAGTTTTTGGGCATTATCCGAGCCAGTATTTTGATGCAAAAACATGCCACTATCCAATTTTAGCGTTAGCCAATGCCACCGTTACCCGAGGGTCCACTGTATATAGAAAGCCACTTGTTATGCAGAGCATTGTGGGCAGATTAGGTCAGTTTTGTCCCAGGATGTGACCCACACCAGTCAACTAACACCCAGGTACTCATTTTACTGATGGGTGAACATAGACAACCGGTGTAAGAAAACACGCCCAGTGTTTCCACCCAGCCTGGAATCGAACCCGGACCGCATGAAGTGAGAGTTTTTGCCACCAGGTCACGGGCCACGGTTACAGAGGTCTGAGCCAATTGTCCTCAAAGATGTGTTAAGTTATACCATGAATTAAAAAACGATTCTAGACTTCATCTTACGAAACAGACAAAGCAAGTATGATAGTAATTATGGACAAGGTAGATTACAGTGGAAAAATTAAATTACATGCCCCTTAAGCTTGCCCAAAATACTCTGCATAACCATGGACTCTTGACATGCATTTAAATATCACGTTATTGTACAAACATTGTATCGTGTTGAAATAGACTTGTACAGCGGTACCTCGAGTTATGAACTTATTTTGTTCTAGAAGACTGTTCGAATGCCAATACCGAATGAATTTGTTCCCATAAGGAACAATGTAAATTAGATTAATCCATTTCAGACCCCCAAAGATACACTTACAAAAGCACTTACAAAAATACACTTAGATAATTTTTCCAATTGGGAGCTGTTCAAAACTCGGGGTACCACTATACATATTTGTATTTAAAGGTAAGGCAAATAAAAAGCACAGCTTTAGTTGTTGCTTTCACTATGCTGTCTCTTAATATCAGAGCTGAATTACCCTTCTGGGTTTAGCACTTTCCATGAATATAATATATTTTCATTTATTGATATAACACTGTGTGTTTCATATTTCTCATGTTTATAATGAAGTTTATTGTTAGGTTGGTGGTCTTGTTGGAGGAGGGAAGCTTGGTGTGAGCAGCCAGGGAACACCCGTCACGGTCTCCACTTATAACATTCCTCTCTCCCACACATTTGTCACCTCCATTAATCAGCATCTTCTCTTACTTTACACAGGCAAGGTATGTTTGAGTAATGTTTTCTTTATACAGTAATCCTCACTTTATACAAGTTGTATATTTAGTTTATTTTAAGTTGGAGAGTATAATTCAAATGTGTAACTGCAGATTTCACTGTTTTATTTGTAAAATAGTGTGAAATTTTTTACTCCCATTTCTTGTTTCTTTCAACAAACCGGCCATATCCCACTGAGGCAGGGTGGACCAAAAAGAAAAACAAAACTTTCTCTTTTTAACTTTAGTAATGTATACAGGAGAAGGGTTACTAGCCCTTTGCTCCCAGTATTTTAGTTGCCTCTTACGACATGCATGACTTGCAGAGGAAGAATTCTGTTCCACTTTCCCATGGAAATAAGAAATAAATAAGAACAAGAACTGGTAAGAAAATAGAAGAAAACCCAGAGGGGTGAGTTTATATATGCTTGTACATGCATGTGTAGTGTGACCTAGGTGTAAGTAAAAGTAGCAAGACATACCTGAAATCTTGCATGCGTATAAGAGACAAAAATGACACCAGCAATCCTACCATCATGTAAAGCAATTACGGGTTTCTGTTTTACACTTTGCAGGATGGTAGTACTTCCCTGGGTGGTTGCTGTCTATGAGCCTACTACCTATTATTCCCATTTAACATCACTAATTAATTTTCAGTTTACCTCTTCTCAGCAGCTAAAGTACAGTAGGGCCCCGCTTTACGGTGTTTCACTTTACAGCTTTACGCTAATAAAGACATTTCAAATTATGACCAAAACTCGCCATACGGCTCCCCCACCTGACTTTCTAACACAGCCACCGCACCTCACCCGGTTTATTTACATTCTCTGTGAGCTCCCCTAAGCATCACGTCTCTCCATTATGTCTGGAAACTCCAAAATTTCAAGTGTTTTTAAAAGTTATTTCATATTTTATATATATATACTCTGATAATTATGCTTATGTATACCTGTACCTAAATAAACTTACACATTATGCTGGCATGCAGGTACACATTAAAATCAGTGTCTTATGTCTCAAGACCCCATATTAGTAATGATAATAATAATCCTCAATAATAATCACTGAGTCTCATTAAATGTTGTATATTACGTTAATATACACATTTTCATTAATCCATCCATGATATTTTTTCAAAATTACATAATAAACACGATACATTACATATAAAGATGATAAATGCACCCCACAGTGGAATAAATTAACATAAATATGAGATGTGGTAGCCAGACGACTTGTACAAATGATGGCAAAAATAACGTTTTGTCTAGTCTAACATAAGAGAAAATGTGTTACTGGGGGTAACTGTAGAAAATTATTCCTTTTGTATACCTTCACTCAGAGCGTCATTTCTTCTGAAAATGGTGTTACATGAGAATGGGAGTGTTCCTCTTTATTTATTCTACCGTATCAACATAGAGACAACTTGTACAGAATGTAACTTGTACACAAACCAGACGTGTTCACCTGGTTTGTTTACAAAACTCGCGTACACCTGGTTTATTTACATAACTCTGTGCCTGTCCTCTCTCATGTGCTCATATTCTCTCTCTCTCTCTCTCTCTCTCTCTCTCTCTCTCTCTCTCTCTCTCTCTCTCTACTCTCTCTCATCATCATCTCTTCTCTCTCTCTCTCTCTCTCTCTCTCTCTCTCTCTCTCTCTCTCGTCTCTCTCCTCTCTCTCTCTCTCCCTCTCTCTCTCTCTCTCATCTCTCTCTCTCTCTCTCTCTCACTCTCTTCTCTCTCTCTCTCTCTCTCTCTCTCTCTCTTCCTCTCTCTCTCTCCTCTCTCTCTCTCTCTCTCTCATCTCTCTCTTCTCTCTCTCTCTACTCATCTCTCTCTCTCTCTCTCTTCCCTCTCTCTCTCCTCTCTCTCTCTCTCTCTCTCCTCTCTCTCTCCTCTCCTCTCTCTCTCTCTTCTCTCTCTCTCTCTCTCTCTCTCCTCTCTCTCTCTCTCATCTCTCTCTATCTCTCTCTCTCTCTCTCTCTCTCTCTCTCTCTCTCTCTATCTCTCTCTCTCATTTCCTATCCTTCTCTTTCTTCTCACTCTGACATCATACATTTATCTAATATCTTAAGTAATTATACATCTTTATTGCTACATGGGATCTCAAAGTCATTGAATATTTCGTGTTTGGGTCTATATTTATTGGCTGTATGGTGCCCGGGTACATACTAAACTTGATTCTTACAATAAATACTACTCATCTCACCCTAGATTAAGACTACAAATATTTTATGGTAAGTATATGTGCATTTTACTTTTTTATTGTTTTTAATACCTAGTTCTGTTGTTAACTTAATATATGTTAGTGTAAACTAGTTATCTAGTATTTATGTGCATTTATAAGTGGAAAAAAAGGGTGCTCTACTTTACGGCGATTTCCGCTTTATGGCGGTAGCCGGGAACCTAACCTGCTGTGTAAGTGGGGCCCTACTGTATTTAGTAGTTGATGCATCTTAGGGCCAGGTTAGTATCTATTAAGTTTTGTTAGCATGCAGGCAAATTTGTTGATGTAGCAAAATAATTAAAAAAAAAAAAAAGACTTTGAATCATTGGAATCTGTGCCATAACTGGAGAAGGACTTATCTGATACGATTGAAATTTTCACCACAAGTGTTGTTTCCTGAACACAAAGATCACACTGCCATTGGGTGGCATAAGTCCCAATTTGCCAGTTTTATTGAATAAATAGTGGCATTTTCTATTCTTCTGATGACTTCAAAATATTATTGATGATACATTCTATAATAAGGATGATAACCCACAAGTCTGAGTTGGTGTAAATTTGAAATTTTACTGAAATAGTTAAAAACTTGGAATCATTGGAACTAGATCAATTACTATAGAATATCCTTTGTGATTGGTTTCCAGATTATACCACTGATGGGCTATGTTGAAGCACAGCTTGTCACTCACTCTCTTCTGTGTAAAATTCATTTTTCCAATTTTATTAAGCAAATTGTTTCCCACATAATAACTAATGAATGCCTGTTTTGATTAGCTTAAATCCTAATAGGAAGGATTTTTGTATTAATTTTGTGTTGTGCAAGTGCCAATTTGCCAACTGTTTTTGTACTTATATCAAAATGGATTTTTTAACATCTAAATAATTTTTTTTTTATGGAACTGTGGAAGGATTTAAGCAGAATATAAATCAGAAAAATAAACTGAAAAAAAAAAATCAGTTTTGTTTTCTTTTAGATTTAACGAGAGACTTTCTAATTTTTTTTCAGGATATTCTCAGCAACATTTTTGTTTGCTTTCTCACAAATTTTTGTTTATTACTTGAGAACATTTTATTCAATCAGTTTCAAGTTTTCAACAATTGTGTAATGTATCGTGGGCAAGATTATACAAATAAATACAAATTAAAATTTATATCCTTTCTGCAGTATACAGGTAGTGTAGTTTACATGTAATATAATATTGTTAGGCACCAAAGAAAGCCACAATTATGCAGTTTTTTTGGGGCAGACTAATACTAATGCTTAAAGACTACTAAAGAACTAGACATGGATTATTAAGTAGGAGTTTTTAAATGTACAACAAGAGAGGTAGCTGAATGAACAATAGTACAATTTTAGATAATGCATTGATACTTCAAATTCTATTTTTTTTTCTTTTTATGGTATACAAAGTGTGATTTACATGAAATAAAATATTGTTAAGTACAATGAAAGCCATTAACATGTCTGAGCATTTCAGGTAGACCAATACTAACGTTGACACACTACTTAAAACTAGACAAAGGTTATGGAATGGTAAATTTTAATTATTCATTATTTTACATTATTACAAAAGAGAGGTAGCCAAAAATTTTATAGTAAGACTTACAGTTGATAAGTAACAAAAAAACAAATGAAAGTATTACAATTAGTACAATTTACACTACAGCCTGTCCTCATTTAACGACTGAGTACCTTACCTAAGACCATATCAGTAAAAGAATTCATCGCTAAACAAGAAGCATACTCTAATGGTAGTGGGTTTGTGTCACCCATCTTTGATATTGTTTTAATGTCGCCTTTGCACCATTTATAAGAACCTAAGAAAGAAGGAACACTGCAGTAGGCCTACTGGCCCATGCGAGGCAGGTCCAATTCTCCCACCGGCTTAAGCCAATCCCTTGACCTAGTCAGGTCAGTCACATTCACTTAAGGAAGGAGCACAGCATCCAGCCTAGTAACACAAGCTAGTCAGGTCCAACTCACACCCACCCACACCCACTCATGTATATATCCAACCTATTTTTAAAACTACACAATGTCTTAGCTTCTATGACAGTACTCGTAAGTTTGTTCCACTCATCCACAACTCTATTACCAAACCAGTGCTTTCCCATATACTTCCTGAATCTGAATTTTTCCAATTTAGAACCATTGCTGTGAGTCCTGTCTATGCTAGATATTTTTAGCATGCTATTTACATCCCCTATGTTAATTCCTGTTTTACACCTCAATCATATCCCCCCTAATTCTACACCTTTCTAGAAAGTGCAGATTCAGGGCCATCAGTCTATCCTCATAGGGAAAATTTCTGGTACATGGGATCAACTTTGTCATCCTCCTTTATACGTTTTCCAGTGCATTTATATCCATTCTGTAATACAGTGACCAAACTGCACAGCATAATCTAAATGAGGCCTAACCAAAGATATATAGAGTTGAAGAACAGCCTGTAGCCAGACAGATTCTGTGTCTGATATTTCTAATCTTACATCTTGTCTAACACAACAGTTTAAATTATCTCTGACATACATCGCCACTCCACCACCCTTCCTGTTGACCCTGTCTGTGTTGAATAGTTTATAACCCTGTATGTTGCATTCAGAAGGCATTTTTCTATCTTTCAAGTTGAACCAGGTTTCTGTTATAGCAATAATATATATATTACCTGCACTTGCAAGTAATCTTAGCTCATCTGTTTTATTTCTTAGACTCCTACTATTTTTATAGTAGACCTTAGGGGAGCTAGTCACTCATTGCCCTCTACTATCTCTTTGTTTGTTGAGCAATTGCTTTGCCTTTACTAGCAGCTGCATTTTGAATATTGTCTTTTAAACATATTCCTGGGGTATCCTGATAATATCTGCTGTTTTCAACCATAATGCTGCAGCCTGATTGTTTTCCACAAACACCCATACCTCTATAATCTTTCTTTCAACACACCAGCCATATCCCACCAAGGCGGGGTGGCCCAAAAGGAAAAACGAAAGTTTCTCCTTTTACATTTAGTAATATATACAGGAGAAGAGGTTACTAGCCCCTTGCTCCCAGCATTTTAGTTGCCTCCTACAACACGCATGGCTTACGGCTGGCCAGCCAGCCGGCCCGACGGCCTGACAATGTTGACAGTGCCAGTTCTGGTTAATTTGTTCAGACATTTGGTGTCTTACTGTACAGTAAATAACTGAATTCTTGTTTTTTGTTTAACACACTGGGCATCTTCCACTGAGCTAGGGTGACCTGAAAAAGAAGAAACACTTTCACCATCAACCAGTTAATCACGGGCTTGCCAGGATTGTGCTGACATCACACTGTAACATCCCCACCCCTTCTTCAGGACTCTAGTCCAGCTAATTGGTTTCCCTGATTCATTTTATAAATTTTATCTTACTGACACTCCAACATCACTCCTAATACACTTTCACAAGCCTTTTGAATGTCCAAGCCTCTTGCCATAGCCCCCCCCCCCCTCCACCGACTCGCTAATATGGTCCCATCTCCACTTGTTTACATCTCCATGAGCTCGCATTTCTCCATTATGTTCACTTATTGTAAACTTGTTATTGGCATTTATACGCATTTGTAAGTGGAAAAAAGGGCATTCCACTTTACAGCAATTTCTGATGTATAGCAGTAGCCTGGAACCTAACCCACCACAGAAGTGGGGCCCTACTGTATACAGTGGACCCCCGCATAACGATCACCTCCGAATGCAACCAATTATGTAAGTGTATTTATGTAAGTGCGTTTGTACATGTATGTTTGGGGGTCTGAAATGGACTAATCTACTTCACAATATTCCTTATGGGAACAAATTCGGTGAGTACTGGCACCTGAACATACTTCTGGATTGAAAAAATATCGTTAACCGGGGGTCCACTGTATTATATACATATGCCATTTACTAAGATATTGTTCCATCATTGTTCTAACCACATCACCCGAGATACCCATAAGTTCCTGGTATCTTCAATATATTTATAATATAATAGAGAATAAATAAGTATACAAAGTATGATGTAGGGCGAAATGACAGCACTGTAGTGTGTTTGGCTATGTATTAGTTGGTAAAAGTCTGTTGAGTAGACTTCAGCATGTACATGTTTATAGAGAGGCCTCAGGTAATATCAGAGCACTTTTTAGTTGTAGGTAGAGTGAGCGTAAAAGGTAGCTGGGATACAAGGAAAATAGAAGCAGCAAGTAAGAGAGAGGTGAAGGTTTATAAACTAAAGGAGGAGGTAGTTAGGGTATTGGAGGATAGATGGGCTAGTGAGAGTATAGGCAATGGGGTCGAAGACCTCTGGGGTAGGTTTAAGAATGTTGTTTTAGAGTGTTCAGCAGAAGTTTGAGGTTACAGGAAAGTGGGTGTGGGAGGGAAGAAGAGCGATTGGTGGAATGATGATGTAAAGAGTGTAGTAAGGGAGAAAAAGTTAGCATGTGAGAGGTTTTTACAAAGTAGAAGTGATGCAAGGAGGGAGGAGTATGTGGAGAGAAAAAGAGAGGTTTAAGGGAGTGGTGAAGCAATGTACATGAAAAGAGCAAATGAGAGAATGGGTGAGATGATATCAACAAATTTTGTTGAAAATAAGAAAAAGTTTTAAAGATTAATAAGCTGAGGAAGCCTAGGGAATGAATGAGTTTGATAGTTAAAAATAGGAGAGGAGAGTTAGTAAGTGGAGAGGTAGAGGTATCAGGAAGATGGAGGGAATATTTTGAGGAATTGTTAAATGTTGATGAACATAGGGAAGCTGTGATTTCATGTATAGGGCAAGGAGGAATAACATCTTGTAGGATTGAGGAAGAGCCAGTTGTGAGTGTGGGGGAAGTTTATGAGGCAGTGGGTAGAATGAAAGGGGGTAAGGCAGCTGGAATTGATTGGATAAAGATAGAAATGTTAAAAGCAGGTGGGGATATAGCTTTGGAGTGTTGGTGCTTTTATTTAATAAATGTATGGAAGATGGTAAGGTACCTAGGGATTGGCAGAGAGCATTCATAGTTCCTTTGTATAAAGGCAAAGGGGAAAGGAGAGAGAGTGCAAAAATTATAGGCGAATAAGTCTGTTGAGCAAAGTGTATGGTAGTTATTATTGAAAGAATTAAGAGTAAGATGGAGATTGGGATAGCAGATGAACAAGGAGGCTTTAGGAAAGGTAGGGCATGTGTAGACCAAGTGTTTAAAGTGAAACATGTAGGTATGTAGGTGAACAGTATTTAGATAAGGGTAAAGAGGTTTTTATGGCATTTTTGGATTTGGAAAAGGCTTATGACAGGGTGGATAGGGTAGCAATATGGCAGATATTGCAATTGTATGGAATAGGATGTAGGGTATTGAAATCAGTGAAGAGTTTTTACAAGGATAGTGAAGCTCGGATAGGTAGTAGGTTGGAGGATAGTAACCTCCCAGGGAGGTACTACCGTCCTGCCAAGTGAGTGTAAAACAGAAGCCTGTAATTGTTTTACATGATTTATTTATTTATTTATTTAAAAATTTGAGCACACATACAGAGGTACAAAAAATACAGATAAGAGCAGCATGCCAAAGCCACTTATACTATGCATAGCATTACGGGCTGGCTTAAAATTAACTTAAGATTAACTAAGCAATGATGAAATCAGTGATAAAACTTTAATGTAAACAGATTACTATAAAGCACAAGTGAGTATTACAAAGACAGGTCATATGGTTGTATGCATTGTTGTACATTCAGTAGAATGGAGTATTCTGTTAGGTAGTGTAATTTAAAAAATAATAAAGTTAGATTGGGTTTTAGGTTTAACATTTATGTGATATAATTGTGAGAAACATTTAAGATATACAATTTATAAGGTTCAGTTATTCAGTATTTATTTGGTTTTGGGTGAGTAAGTGATCTTTGAGAAGAGACTTGAATTTATAAACAGGTAGTGTTTCTTTTATATTTACAGGTAATGAATTCCAGATTTTAGGGCCTTTTATGTGCATTGAGTTTTTGCATAGTGTGAGATGGACACGAGGAACATCAAAGAGTGATCTGTGCCTTGTGTTATGGTCATGTGTTCTGTTGAGGTTGGCAAGGAGATGTTTGAGGGGAGGGTTAATATCAGAGTTAAGTGTTCTATGTATGTAATAGGTGCAGTAATAAGTATGGATGTTTTGTATGGTGAGTAGGTTTAGTGTATTGAATATTGGTGGAGTGTGCTGCCTATAGTGAGAATTTGTTATCATTCTAACTGCAGCCTTTTGTTGGGTAATTAGTGGTCTGAGATGGTTACTTGTTGTTGAGCCCCATGCACAAATTCCATAGGTGAGATAGGGGTAAATAAGAGAGTGATATAGGGCCAGGAGGGCTGATGTGGAGCATAGTACCGTATCTTCGATAGTATGCCTACAGTCTTGGAAATTTTCTTAGAAATTTGTTGTATATGTGTATGAAATTTGAGTCTATTATCAAGGTGGATTCCTAAGAATTTTCCCTCTGTTAGCTTTGTGATAGGTGATCCGTTTATCATTATGTTAAGAGGGACATCTGTAGCTTGTTACAAACTGAATGAAGTAGGTTTTGTCAATGTTTAGTGTAAGTTTGTTAGTCCTCATCCAGGTAGATATTTTCTGTAATTCGGTATTTACAGTATTGGCTAGCGTGACTGGGCTCGGGTGGGAGAAGACGTATGATTGTGTGATTGCTGGTGTCTTTTTTCTGTCTCATCAACATGCCAGATTTCAGGTATGCCTTGCTACTTCTATTTACACTACATTTGCATTTACAAACATATATATACACATTCCTTTGAGTTTTCTTCTATTTTCTTAACCCTTTCAGGGTCGACAGGCCCTCTCAGAGACTTGTTCTCAGGGTCGGCCAAATTTAAAAAAAAAAAATTATTTTTTCTTGTGAAAAAATAGAGAATCTTTTCCCGATCATAATGACACCAAAAGTATGAAATTTGATGGAAAACTTACGGAATTATGCTCTCACGAAGTTAGCGGTCTCGACAATGTTTAAGCATCGGCGATTTTGCTCAATTTGAGCCCTATTTTTGGCCAATTCCAGTGTATTTGTCGACAAAAATCATAACTATTTCACTAGAACTCCATTTCTTCTATCGAATGAGTACAAGAAACCACCCAGTTACTGATTTCAACTATCCAATACAGTGGTTAGAATTTAGCAATTTTGCCAATTTCACACAAATTTCAAAAGATGCCAATTTCCGAATAGGGTCCAGAATAAACAAGAAAGACATTCCTGGCACTAAAATAACATTTTCTCTGTTCATTAGTCACATCCCCATGCCCCTCTTACATTCTTTTGCTTTCCCACTTTGAATTTTTATTCTCACAAAAAAATAGAAGATTTACTGTTATGCAGACTACTGCATTGGTGTAGAAATGGTATAAATATTATCAGCACACTTGTGAAAGAATATTAGACTCACCAGTTGACGTGTATTGGACGCATAACATGATTTGTTTATTTTTGAACTTTGATAAAAATCGAACATTTCTGCTACTTTGAGTGCAATTTCAAGGTAGTTTTCTTTGTAAAACCAGTCAAAATCATCTCAATTTCTGTAATATGTCTTCCATTCTATAAAATGAGACCAGGAAAACTAGAATACAACAACAAATACCATACGAAAATACAGTGCAAAGTCGCTGTTTTAATCCAAAAACACGGTCAAAGTTTTTTTTTCTCATTATGCACTGTGTGCTGCAGGATTTTTTTATACCACATACACTGACCACATAGACCCATTCTTTCATATGTAGGCCTACCAGCTTTCTCTCACTAGATTTGAGGGCGCTAGAATTTAGGCGTACTAGTACGTCAAAAACCCTGGTGTGTAATCCGTACTAGTACGGCCGAAACCCTGAAAGGGTTAATAGTTCTTGTTCTTGTTTATTTCCTATCTCCATGGGGAAGTAGAACAGAATTCTTCCTCCTTAAGCCATGCGTGTCGTAAGAGGTGACTAAAATGCTGGGAGCAAGGGACAAGTAACCCTTTCTCCTGTATACATTACTACAATTAACCCATAAACGGTCCAAATGTATATATACATTCACTACCCCAGTGCCCCGAATATTTTGAAAAATAAAAAAAAAATTTTTTTATTTATAGAAAAAAAGAGCACATTTTTCTAAGTGTTATAGGATAAAAAAAAAATTTTTAGGGTCAGTACTTACCGAGATATGAGGCCGCGAAGTTGGCACTTGGTGATCACCTGATGGCAACATGGAGCGCTGCTGCTTGCAGAAACTCTGCATATTTACCATTTTTTCCATTTTTTTTTTTACTTGGTTTTTATGATATGACTTGTATGTTTTACAGTAATTTTTTTATTTCAATGTTAATTGTTGCTTATACACCAATATTTTTTTTTTTTTTTTTTTATTATCACACCGGCCGATTCCCACCAAGGCAGGGTGGCCCGAAAAAGAAAAACTTTCACCATCATTCACTCCATCACTGTCTTGCCAGAAGGGTGCTTTACACTACAGTTTTTAAACTGCAACATTAACACCCCTCCTTCAGAGTGCAGGCACTGTACTTCCCATCTCCAGGACTCAAGTCCGGCCTGCCGGTTTCCCTGAATCCCTTCATAAATGTTACTTTGCTCACACTCCAACAGCACGTCAAGTTTTAAAAAACCATTTGTCTCCATTCACTCCTATCAAACACGCTCACGCATGCCTGCTGGAAGTCCAAGCCCTCGCACAAAAAAACCTCCTTTACCCCCTCCTCCAACCCTTCCTAGGCCGACCCCTACCCCGCCTTCCTTCCACTACAGACTGATACACTCTTGAAGTCATTCTATTTCGCTCCATTCTCTCTACATGTCCGAACCACCTCAAAAACCCCTTTCCCTCAGCCCTCTGGACAACAGTTTTGGTAATCCCGCACCTCCTCTAACTTCCAAACTACGAATTCTCTGCATTATATTCACACCACACATTGCCCTCAGACATGACATCTCCACTGCCTCCAGCCTTCTCCTCGCTGCAACATTCATCACCCACGCTTCACACCCATATAAGAGCGTTGATAAAACTATACTCTCATACATTCCCCTCTTTGCCCCCAAGGACAAAGTTCTTTGTCTCCACAGACTCCTAAGTGCACCACTCACTCTTTTTCCCTCATCAATTCTATGATTCACCTCATCTTTCATAGACCCATCCGCTGACACGTCCACTCCCAAATATCTGAATACGTTCACCTCCTCATACTCTCTCCCTCCAATCTGATATTCAATCTTTCATCACCTAATCTTTTTGTTATCCTCATAAACCTTACTCTTTCCTGTATTCACCTTTAATTTTCTTCTTTTGCACACCCTACCAAATTCATCCACCAATCTCTGCAACTTCTCTTCAGAATCTCCCAAGAGCACAGTGTCATCGGCAAGAGCAGCTGTGACAACTCCCACTTTGTGTGTGATTCTTTATCTTTTAACTCCAC
The DNA here is from genome assembly GCF_026875155.1 of Cherax quadricarinatus. NCBI lineage: Eukaryota > Metazoa > Arthropoda > Malacostraca > Decapoda > Parastacidae > Cherax > Cherax quadricarinatus. Next base: position 32,767,832 of record NC_069399.1, read on the forward strand.
GCCTCTTGCCAAGACCCTCGCATTTACTTCTCTTACAACCCCATCTATAAATATATTAAACAACCACGGTGACATCACACATCCTTGTCTAAGGCCTACTTTTACTGGGAAAAAATTTCCCTCTTTCCTACATACTCTAACTTGAGCCTCACTATCCTCGTAAAAAACTCTTCACTGCTTTCAGTAACCTACCTCCCACACCATACACTTGCAACATCTGCCACATTGCCCCCCCCCCATCCACCCTGTCATACGCCTTTTCCAAATCCATAAATGCCACAAAGACCTCTTTAGCCTTATCTAAATACTGTTCACTTATATGTTTCACTGTAAACACCTGGTCCACACACCCCCTACCTTTCCTAAAGCCTCCTTGTTCATCTGCTATCCTATTCTCCGTCTTACTCTTAATTCTTTCAATTATAACTCTACCATACACTTTACCAGGTACACTCAACAGACTTATCCCCTATAATTTTTGCACTCTCTTTTATCCCCTTTGCCTTTATACAAAGGAACTATGCATGCTCTCTGCCAATCCCTAGGTACCTTACCCTCTTCCATACATTTATTAAATAATTGCACCAACCACTCCAAAACTATATCCCCACCTGCTTTTAACATTTCTATCTTTATCCATCAATCCCGGCTGCCTTACCCCCTTTTCATTTTACCTACTGCCTCACGAACTTCCCCCACACTCACAACTGGCTCTTCCTCACTCCTACAAGATGTTATTCCTCCTTGCCCTATACACGAAATCACAGCTTCCCTATCTTCATCAACATTTAACAATTCCTCAAAATATTCCTTCCATCTTCCCAATACCTCTACCTCTCCATTTAATAACTCTCCTCTCCTATTTTTAACTGACAAATCCATTTGTTTCTCTAGGCTTTCTTAACTTGTTAATCTCACTCCAAAACTTTTTCTTATTTTCAACAAAATTTGTTGATAACATCTCACCCACTCTCTCATTTGCTCTCTTTTTACATTGCTTCACCACTCTCTTAACTTCTCTCTTTTTCTCCATATACTCTTCCCTCCTTGCATCACTTCTACTTTGTAAAAACTTCTCATATGCTAACTTTTTCTCCCTTACTACTCTCTTTACATCATCATTCCACCAATCGCTCCTCTTCCCTCCTGCACCCACTTTCCTGTAACCACAAACTTCTGCTGAACACTCTAACACTACATTTTTAAACCTACCCCATACCTCTTCGACCCCATTGCCTATGCTCTCATTAGCCCATCTATCCTCCAATAGCTGTTTATATCTTACCCTAACTGCCTCCTCTTTTAGTTTATAAACCTTCACCTCTCTCTTCCCTGATGCTTCTATTCTCCTTGTATCCCATCTACCTTTTACTCTCAGTGTAGCTACAACTAGAAAGTGATCTGATATATCTGTGGCCCCTCTATAAACATGTACATCCTGAAGTCTACTCAACAGTCTTTTATCTACCAATACATAATCCAACAAACTACTGTCATTTCGCCCTACATCATATCGTGTATACTTATTTATCCTCTTTTTCTTAAAATATGTATTACCTATAACTAAACCCCTTTCTATACAAAGTTCAATCAAAGGGCTCCCATTATCATTTACACCTGGCACCCCAAACTTACCTACCACACCCTCTCTAAAAGTTTCTCCTACTTTAGCATTCAAGTCCCCTACCACAATTACTCTCTCACTTGGTTCAAAGGCTCCTATACATTCACTTAACATCTCCCAAAATCTCTCTCTCTCCTCTGCATTCCTCTCTTCTCCAGGTGCATACACGCTTATTATGACCCACTTCTCGCATCCAACCTTTACTTTAATCCACATAATTCTTGAATTTACACATTCATATTCTCTTTTCTCCTTCCATAACTGATCATTTAACATTACTGCTACCCCTTCCTTTGCTCTAACTCTCTCAGATACTCCAGATTTAATCCCATTTATTTCCCCCCACTGAAACTCTCCTACCCCCTTCAGCTTTGTTTCGCTTAGGGCCAGGACATCCAACTTCTTTTCATTCATAACATCAGCAATCATCTGTTTCTTGTCATCCGCACTACATCCACTACATACACCAATAATATATACAAAATTATTATCATATTGTCACAGACACTCATGTACACACTGACAGGTGATTTTGCATACCTGGCTGAATCACACATTATTATCTACAACTATATACAAGTATCTAGGTAGTAGGTTTGTAGACAGCAACCGCCCATAGAGGTACTATCGTCCTGCCAAGTAATTGCAAAACGAAAGCCTGTAATTGTTTTACATGATGGTAGGATTGCTGGTGTTTTTTTCTGTCTCATAAACATACAAGATTTCAGGTACATCTTGCTACTTCTACTTACACTTAGGTCACACTACACATACGTACAAGCATATATATACACACCCCTCTGGGTTTTCTGCTATTTTCTTTCTAGTTCTTGTTTATTTCCTCTTATCTCCATGTTGAAGTGGAACAGAATTCTTCCTCCGTAAGCCATGCATGTTGTAAGAAGCGACTAAAATGCCGGAGCAAGGGGCTAGTAACCCTTTCTCCTGTATAAATTACTAAATTTGAAAAGAGAAACTTTTTTCTTTTTGAGCCACCCTGCCTCGGTGGGATACGGCTGGTTTGTTGAAAGAAAGAAGAATATACAAGTATTTACATGTCCCACTTATGTTTCTAGAACTCCACAACTGTATGATACTCCATGAAGCATGGATTCGACAGAGTGCCACCCCACACTGGTTACAAATGTATCGTGTATCGTTCCGCTGTTGGGGTCGTTTTGTGGTGGTAGCACACACAACACACTTTTTCTGGGCATGCTTTTTCTTTGGGGTAGGTGGTATTGGTACCAAGTAGTGACAGTTAGGGATGATTCGGTCTGGCACTTCCCCCACTGGCTATGGTTGTGGTTGGGGGACAGGTTGTGGTGTGACAGGTCGCTGTTGAGGGGCAGGTACAGGTGTGGTACCATACGTTTTTGCTATCTGTTTTACGAGATTCAGGGAGAATTCTGCAAAACGTTGTTGTTTTCCAGTCTTTATTTCATACATGTTGAATGCATTGAGCACTGCAATGTCTACAAGGTGAAAAAACAGTTTTATATACCACTTGCGACTCCTACGCACACAGTCAATGAACCCTATCATCATGTCACACTTGTCAATGAGTTGCATATTGTTTGTAAAGTCGACAACAGCAGCAGGCTTGACAATACGTTCATTTGTCTCCCTGTTCACTTTGTCTGTTTGTACCATCTCGTTTCTGTGGATGGTTGACAGCAATGTCACGTCCCGTTTGTCTTGCCACGTCAGTGCCATGATGTCATTGGCATGAAATGCTTGCACTGCACCTTCAGTACTGCCTCCACTGAACCTTGGCATATGTTTTCTATTCCTTCTCACTGTTCCACATATATCAGTATTGTTCACACGTAGGAAATCAGCGAGCATAGGGCTGGCATACCAGTTGTCTGTGTACAATGTATGGACCTTGCCAAGGTATGGTTCCATCATTTTTCGAATAACATCACCAGAAATGCCCAACATGCACCTGGTATTGTCAAGTGTGTTTTTCCCGGTATATACAGTCACATCCAACACAAGACGACTCTCACAGTCACACATAACAAAAAGTTTTATACCAAAGCGATGATGCTTGCTCGGTATACAGTGGTCCCTTGCTTTTCGTAGTTCTCGGCAGTCGTAAATTTCGCCAATCATAGGGGTATTTTCGTATAAACATGGACTCGCTTTTCATAGGTTGACTCGAGAATAGTAGTTCGTCTGGGACGCGTACGCACGGTGTGAGCCGGGGAGGCCTCCCTACCCAGCCAGTCTGGCATTGTTTACCAGTGAGTGAAGGTCCCCTCAAGTGCTCCTACGAAATATTTCATAATATTCCACTCATTTTAGTGCTTGCAAGTACTAAATAAGCTACCATGGCTCCAAAGAAAGCTCCTAGTGCCAAGCCTGTGGTAAAGAAGGTGAGAAATATGTACAGTGACAAAGTCTTGGGCCATTTTAGGGAAGTGTTAAAGAGACGCCAGAAACAGAGCTCTCTCCACAGTTACTTTGCGAGACAGGACTAGAGTGACTCTCAAGGTGGTCCTAGTGGCATTAAGAAACAGAGAAGAGAAGCAACCCCAGAGAAGCAATTGGTACCTGAGGTGTTGCTGGAAGGGGATTCCCCTTCCAAACTGTAAACAATCCAATCTCTCTCCTCCTCCAGTCTCCCATACAGTAAGAAGAATCTCCAAAAAAGGTAAGTTTATGCTGTTAATGTTTCATTCATCATTTCCCATTGTATTGTTTATGTATTATATGTATATTTCATGTAAAAAATTGTTTTGTTTTAATACTTCTGGGTGTCAGGAACTGATTAATTGTATTTACATTATTTCTTATGGGGAAAATTGATTCGCAAATCGTAAATTTCGTTTATAGTAGCTCCTCCAGGAACAGATTAATTACGAAAAACGAGGGACCACTGTATATTGTTTGAATGACAAGCGTCCCTTGAAAAGAATCAAGGACTCATCAACAACAATGTTCTTGAAGGGATAAAAGTAGGCACTGAATTTCTGCTTCATGTAGATAAACACTTCCCGATTTTGTATAGAAGGTCATTTCTGTTGGGCCTATTCCTGTCTGAGAAGTGTAACATTCGTAGCAACAGAATGAATCTGTTGCAGGGAAGGAGGTCACGGAAGACAGGAGTACTGATAAAGTAGTCTGTGGTCCTCTCCAAGATACGATACTACGTGCCGCAAAATGCCCTTTTCACACTATACCACTCACTTATTTATCCATACCTCACCTATGCTATTTGTGCTTGGGGATCAACTGCAGCAACACACCTAAAGCCAATAATAACCCAACAAAAAGCTGCAGTAAGAATAATCACCAAATCCCATCCCTGGCAACACCCCCCCCCCACTCTTCATAGACCTAAACTTACTCCCTGTTCAGTACATCCACACTTACTACTGTGCAATCTACATCTACAGGGCCCTAAACTCTAATATCAACCTTGACCTAAAATGCTTTCTTGATAGCTGTGACAGAACCCACAGGCATAACACCAGACACAAACATCTCTACGACATTCCCCATGTCCGACTAAACCTTTACAAAAATTCAATGTATGTCAAAGGCCCTAAAATCTGGAATACCCTACCTGAGAACTCTAGAGCTGCAGACACATTCATCATCTTCAAAACTACCATTAGAAAACATCTTATCTCCCTGATACACCCCGTCAACTAACTACACGAATACCACCTGGTGGTTCACACTTACACTCACTCACTTATTTGACCATAAACAGAAATATTAATCTCAATCTTAAAATAATGAATCCTGTGATACTCCAATACTGAAACTATGTACTGTGCCAAAACAAAAGCATTCACATTGCTAAACTCACAAACTAGTATTTAGTCATTTAGCCATAATACCAACTTACCTCATAATTTGTAATATTTTACAATTAAGAATAAAACTAAGTCTGCCCGAAATGCCTAGCCATGCTAAGCGTTCTAGTGGTACACTCTGTAATCACTATTTTACAACATGTAAACCACACAATAACCAAATTTCTGTAAACTCAGCATTGTAATCCTTATAGAGAATAAACTTTGAATTTGAATTTGAATTTGAATTAGTTACGTACAGGAGGGCCTCGCTTTATGGCGTTTCACTTTACGGCGTTCCGCTAATACGGTCATTTCAAATTATGACCAAAACTCGCTATACGGCTCCCCCCACCTGACTTTCTAATACGGTCACCGCGCCCCACCCTGTTTGTTTACATTCTTCGTGAGCTCAGTAAGCACTAAGTCTCTCCATTTTGTCTGGAAACTCCAAAATTTCAAATGTTTTTAAAAGTTATTTCATATTTTATATATACTCTGATAATTATACTTATGTATACCTGTACTTTAAATAAACTTACATACTGTGCTGGCATGCAGGTACACATTAAAATCAGTAAGTGTCTTATGTCTCCAGACGTCATATTAGTAATGATTATAATATCATCGAGTCTCATTTAAATGTCGTATATTACGTTAAATACACATTTTCATTAATCCATCTATGATATTTTTTCAAAATTATATAATAAACACGATACATAACATAAAAAGATGATAAATACACCCCACAATAGAATAAATAAACATAAATATGAGATGTGATAGCAGACGACTTGCACAAGTGACGCTATATTAGAAATGATAATAATAATAATAATAATCACCGAGTCTCATTAAATGTTGTATATTACATTAATATACACATTTTCATTAATCCATCCATTATATTTTTTCAAAATTATATAATAAACACGATACATAACATAAAAAGATGATAAATACACCCCACAATAGAATAAATAAACATAAATATGAGATGTGGTAGCCAGATAACTTGTACAAGTGATGCTAAGAATAACATTTTCTCTAATCTAACATAAGAGAAAATGTGTTACTGGGGGTAACTGTAGAAAATTATTCCTTTCGTATGTATGTAAGTAAGTTTATTGAGGTATACACAAATACAGTTACATAGATTATCATACATAACAACATATGTGTAGAGAACCTAGGATAACCCAAAAAAGTCAGAGTGACTTATTTCCATTGCCTTCACTCAGAGCATCATTTCTTCTCAAAATGATGTTACATGAGAATGGGAGTGTTCTTCTTTATTTATTCTACCGTATCAATGTAGAGACAACCTATACACAATGTAATATTGTACACAAACCAGACGTGTACACTTTGTTTACAAAGCTTACCTTCGCCTGGTTTGTTTACATAACTCTGCGCCTGTACTCTCTCATGCACTCATTCTTTCTCTCTCTCATTTATTCGTTTTATCTCATTTACTTACTCCTGACCCTACATTAAGACTACAAATATTTTAAGGTAAGTAATGAGTGAACTGTATATACATTTTATCGCTCTGAGATGCTTAAATGTAATAGAATATTATGTGTAGGTGGGTTGGCCTGGTATGGTAGCCTGGCTGACTACCATACATACCACACTTGATTTTTTACAATAAATACTACTCATCTCACCCTATATTTTAAGGTAAGTAATGAGTGAACTGTATATACATTTTATCGCTCTGGGATGCTTAAATATCATAGAATTGTATGTGTGGGTGGGGTGGCCTGGTATGGTAGCCTGGCTGACTACCATACATACCACACTTGATTTCTTACAATAAATACTACTTGTCTCACCCTAGATTAAGACTATAAATATTTTAAGGTAAGTAATGAGTGCACTATGTGTGTATTGTACTTTTTTATTGTTTTTTTGATGCCTGGTTCTATTGCTAACTTAATATATGTTAGTGTAAACTTGTTATCTAGTGTTTGTATGCATTTATAAGTGGAAAAAAAGGGTGTTCCACTTTACGGCGGTTTCCGCTTTACGGCGGTAGCCTGGAACCTAACCAGCCATATAAGTGGGGCCCTCCTGTATATTGCTCTTATAGGTATGTGGCATAAGCATGGCAGTGGCAAGGAATAAATATATTTCATCCACTGTTGTATCTTTCCATCTGCGCAGCCATGACGATTCCCCAACCTCTGGTGTATTGTCCATGATATAGCGGTAATTGTTCATCTGGGTCACTATCAAGTTCATTATAGGCTCGTCAAAGTATAACTGGAAAAAGTCTAACTCTGTAGACTCATTCGTTATGGGACATTCTGGCAGGATGCCACTTCCACTCACATCAAAATCAAAAGGCTGTGGCACAAATATACTTTGTGTCCAGTTCCACTCTCGGTCACATGGTGCAGGGTGGACCTCTGGCATGGGGCGTAGGGGAGCAGGAGGGGGGACAGGAGTGGAGGCAGCACATGGTTGAGGGGATGCTGGGCGGTCCTTTGTCTGTTCACCCACTGCGCCATGTGGCCCAGGCACAGTGCCACCCACCACTATTTCCTCCATCCCCACATATTCACCTTCATGATCACTTTCACTATCAGTGGCAGGGGTTTTGGATTGTGACCTGCCATGACCCTTGCTGCCGACTGCAAATGGCACACTGCCTGAACATAGGTAATGATGCCTAAAAGTACACTTCACTGGTGAATAATGATCACTGTCACTAGACGAATCCTCTAATGGCATAAAATCAATTTCATCGTCACTTATATCACTTTCACTATCACTAAAACACCGGGAAAATGATAGTTTCCTCTTGTGTAGTTGCCTATGTGTAACACTCGCCACTCCAGAGGTGCTTGGCCCAGGGTCTTGTGTGGCCACACTAGACACCCCAGAAGTGTTTGGCCCAGGGTCTGGTGTGGCCACACAGGCCACCCCAGAAGTGCTTGGCCTAGGGTCTGGTGTGGCCATACTGGCCATCCCAGAGGTGATGGGCTGAGGGTCATCTGGGTTATCGTCTCTATTTTCACTATTTCCTTGATCATTAGTAGCCACATCTGTGTCAAATCCACGAAACACCTTCCATATCACTTTCCTCGAATAATAGAGTGCTAATACGATGAAGCATGAGTGAATCATGAGGATGTGCCATGATGTTGACCCAAGATGGAGCTGAATGTAACTAGTCCTACCATGCGGTACCCAGGCGTCCCAGATTTTTTTTGATACTGCACACACTGAGTGTGCACATCCATTGTCTCATGTCTACGCAACTCAGGCATATTGCGCCAATTTTGAAGGAATGAAAAATAAAGCGTAAATATACGTTTTGGGCAGTATCGGTAAAAACGTATATATATGTTTGGACCGTTTAGGGGTTAAAAAGACAAACTTATGTTTTTCTTTTTGGGTCACCCTGCTTCTGTGGGATGTGGCCAGTGCATTGAAAGAAGAAATGAGGCTCAGATTACAGTATGTAGGAGAGAGGGAGATTATTTCCCACTAAAAGTAGGCCTTAGACAAGGATGTGTGATGTCATCATGGTTGTTCAATATATTTATAGATGGGGTTGTAAGAGAAGTGAATGCACTGGTGTTGGCTAAAGGTGTGGGGTTAAAAGATAAACAATCTAACACAAAGTGGGAGATGTCACAGTTGCTCTTTGCTGATGACACTGCTTTTGGGAGATTCTGAAGAGAAGTTGCAGAGGTTGGTGGATAAGTTTGGTAGGGTATGTAAAAGTAGAAAATTAAAAGTGAATATAGAAAGAGTAAGGTGATGAGGATAAAAAATTAGGTGACGAAATATTGGATATCTGATTAGAGGGAGAGAGAGTATGGAGGAGGTGAATGTATTCAGATATTTAACCCTTAAACGGTCCAAATAGATCGACGTTCAAATCTGTAGTGCTCCAAAAGTAGATCTGTTTTTTTTACACATTTTCAAATGTAAAAAAAAAAAAAAAGATGATGTACATTTTTTTACATACTTTCAAATGTTGACAAAACGTATATATACATTTCGACCATTTAAGGGTTAAGAGCAGACATGTCAGCAAATGGGTTTATAAAAGACATAGAGAATCATAGAATTGATGAGGGAAAAAAGGTGATTACAGCCTCTCCTCACTTAACAACGGAGTTCCATTCCTAAGACCACGTTGGTAAACGAATTCATCGCTAAGTAAGAAGCATACTATAATGGTAGTGGGTATGTGTCAGCCATCTTTGATATTATTTTAATGTCACCTTTGCACCATTTATAACATATCTGGTATATTGTTAAATATTTATACAGTAGTGTACTGTATATTGTAATAAACAGAATTGAAGAAATCAGCCCTTATATACATTATTTAGGTATGCACACTGGTCAGAGAGCCCTTTGTAAGTCCGAGTCATTGATAAACGAGTACAGTGGTCCCTCGACCTACGATATTAATCTGTTCCTGAGAGCCCATTGTAAGATGAAATGATCATAGGTTGAATTAATTTTCCTCATAAGAAATAATGGAAATCAAATTAATCCGTGCAAGACACCCAAAAGTATGAATTTTTTTTTTTTACCACATGAAATATACATTTTCCTACACACAATAGTTGAGTAGTACATGCACAATATATATTGTGCATGTACTACTCTACTAAATGAAGAATAAATGACACTTACCTTTATTGAAGATGCAGCAATGACTGGTGAGACACTGTGTCCTGGGAGTGCCTATTCCTCCTAAGTAATGTAGGTCCTGTTTGGCATTTTCTTCCAGAACAGGCCTTATCACACTGTGTATGCCACTACGATTCTTAAATCTCTCAAACCAATCTTTGCTGGCCTTAAGTTCACCAATATGAGCACTAGTTCCAGGCATTTTTTCCTGTTCACCTGGGTGTTAGTCGACTGGTGTGGGTTGCATCCTGGGGGACAAGATTAAAGACCCCAATGGAAATAAGTTAGACAGTCCTCGATGACACACTGACTTTTTTGGGTTATCCTGGGTGGCTAACCCTCTGAGGTTAATTGTTTCTCGATATTCTCGATAACCCACACCAATAACGGTGTTACAGCAGCAGCAGTAGCTGACAGTGCTACAGCAGCAGCAGCAGTAGCTGACAGTGCTACAGTAGCAGCAGCAGTAGCTGACAGTGCTACAGCAGCAGCAGCAGTAGCTGACAGTGCTACAGCAGCAGCAGCAGCAGCAGCTGATGGTGCTACAGCAGCAGCAGTAGCAGCTGACAGTGCTACAGCAGCAGGAGCAGCTGACCGTGGTACGATAGTATTTCGATAATATTTCTCACCCTTTTTACCACAGGGTTGGCACTAGAAGCTTTCTTTTGGCTCATAGTGGCTTATTTAGCAGTTAGAAGCACTAAAAACACTGGAATAATACAAAATATTCTGAATGTATGCATGGGAGCAACTGCTCTGGCTTGTAAACATTGGCACAGTAACTGAGGGCAGGCCTGCTGAGGCGCGTTCAAGCGGACAGACATGTACACGCAAGCATGCGTGAGCATTTTAGATAGAAGCGAATGGAGACAAATAGTTTTTAGGACGTGACGTGCTGTTGGAGTGTGAGCAAGGTAACATTTTTGAAGGGATTCAGGGAAACTGGCATGCCAGACTCGATTCCTGGAGATTGGAAGTACAGTGCTTGCACTTTGAAGGAGGGGTGTTAATGTTGCAGTTTTATAACTGTAGCGTAAAGCACCCTTCTGGCAAGACAGTGATGGAGTGAATGATGATAAAAGTTTTTCTTTTCTTGGCCACCCTGCCTTGGTGGGAAATGGCCAATGTGTTAACAAAAAAAAAAATACAGGTATGTAGGTTTCGAGGTCCCACTACTTGGACCTGTTGTAATGAGACTTTGTCACCTATACAAAGAAAGGCTGAGAGCACTTAGAGTTGTGGCAGGTTTTCATCCAGTGATTTAATGTAAGCAAGATACATCATTTTCACAGTTTTAACATTAGCACCATTCCTTACCTGGAGGTTACCTGGAGAGGGTTTTGGGGATTAATGCCACCTGTGTATGCTGGGAGGCAGCTGAACAGTCTTGGGCCCCAGACACTTACTGTGTTGTCTCTCAGTGCACTCGTGGCACCCCTGCTTTTCATTGGGGGAATGCTGCATCTCCTGCCGAGTCTTTTGCTTTCTTAGGGAGTGATTTACGTGTGCAGGTTTGGTACTAATCCCTCTAGGATATAGACTTAGTGGGTGGGTGGGTACTCACCTAATTCACCTAATTGTGGTTGCAGGGGTGGAGACTCAGCTCCTGGCCCTGCCTCTTCACTGAGCGCTACTAGGTCCTCTCTCTCCCTGCTCCATGAGCTATATCATACATCATCTTAAAGCTATGTATAGTTCCTGCCTCCACTTCCTCACTTGCTAGGCTGTTCCACTTCCTGACTACTCTATGACAGAAGAAATACTTCCTAACTTCCCTTTGACTCGTCTGGGTGTTCAGCTTCCGATTGTGACTCCTTGTTTCTGTGTCCCTTCTCTGGAACATCCTGTCTCTGTCCATCTTGTTTATTCCATGCAGTATTTTGTATGTTGTTACCATGTCTCCCCTAACCCTCCTGTCCTCCGATTTCCCTTAACCTTTCTTCATAAGACGTTCCCCTTAGCTCTGGAACTAACCTTGTCATAAACCTTTACACTTTCTCTAATTTCTCAATGTGCTTGATCAAGTGTGAGTTCCAAACTGGTGCTGCATACTCCAGTATGGGCCTGACGTATACGGTGTACAGCATCTTCAACGATTCCTTACTAAGGTATCGGAACGCTGTTCTCAGGTTTGCTAGGCGCCCATATGCTGCAGGTGTGTGTGTGCGTGTGTGTGTGGTGTACTCACCTATTTGTGGTTGCAGGGGTCGAGTCACAGCTCCTGGCCCCGCCTCTTCGCTGATTGCTACTAGGTCCTCTCTCTCCCTGCCCCATGAGCTCTATCATACCTCGCCTTAAAACTATGTATGGTTCCTGCCTCCACTACATCCCTTTCTAGGCTATTCCATGGCCTGACTACTCTATGACTGAAGAAATACTTCCTAACATCCCTTTGATTCATCTGAGTCTTCAACTTCCAATTGTGACCTCTTGTGTCTGTGTCCCATCTCTGGAACATCCCGTCTTTGTCCACCTTGTCTATTCCGCGCAGTATTTTATATGTCGTTATCATGTCTCCCCTGACCCTCCTGTCCTCCAGTGTCGTCAGGCCGATTCCCTCAACCTTTCTTCGTAGACAATCCCCGTAGCTCTGGGACTATCTTGTTGCAAACCTTTGCACCTTCTCTAATTTCTTGATGTGCTTGACTAGGTGTGGATTCCAAACTGGTGCTGCATACTCCAGTATGGGCCTGACGTAGATGGTATACAGAGTCTTAAACGAATCCTTACTGAGGTATCGGAACGCTATCCATAGGTTTGCCAGGCGCCCGTATGCTGCAGCAGTTATCTGATTGATGTGTGCCTCAGGAGATATGCTCGGTGTTATACTCACCCCCAGATCTTTTTCCTTGAGTGAGGTTTGCAGTCTTTGGCCATCTAAACTATATTGTGTCTGCGGTCTTCTTTGCCCTTCCCCAATCTTCATGACTTTGCATTTGGCAGGGTTAAATTCAAGGAGCCAGTTGCTGGACCAGGCTTGTAGCCTGTCCAAGTCTCTTTGTAGTCCTGCCTGATCCTCGTCTGATTTGATTCTTCAAATTAACTTCGCATCATCTGCAAACAAGGACACTTCTGAGTCTATCCCTTCCGTTATGTCATTCACATATACCAAGAACAGAACAGGTCCTAGGACTGACCCCTGTGGAACCCCGCTTGTCAGAGGCGCCCACTCTGACACCTCGTCGCGTACCATGACTCGTTGTTGCCTCCCTGTCAGATATTCTCTGATCCATTGCAGTGCCTTTCCTGTTATGTGTGCCTGATCCTCTAGCTTTTGCAGTAACCTCTTGTGAGGAACTGTGTCGAAGGCCTTCTTGCAGTCCAAAAATATGCAGTCGATCCACCCCTCTCTCTCTTGTCTTACTTCTGTCACCTTGTCATAAAACTCTAGTAGGTTTGTGACACATGATTTTCCTTCCCTGAAACCGTGCTGGTTGTCAGTTATACCCTTGTTTCTTTCCAGGTGCCCCACCACTCTCCTCCTGATGATCTTCTCCATGACCTTGCATACTATACATGTTAGTGATACAGGTCTGTAGTTTAGTGCCTCATGTCTGTCTCCCTTTTTAAAAATTGGGACTACATTTGCCATTTTCCATACCTCAGGGAGTTGCCCAGTTTCAAATGATGTGTTGAAGATCTTTGTTAATGGCTCACACAATAACTCTGCTCCCTCTTTAAGGACCCATGGAGAGATGTTGTCTGGTCCCACCGCCTTTGAGGTGTCAAGTTCGCATAGCAGCTTCTTCACCTCCTCCTTGGTTATATGTACCTCATCCAGCACTTGCTGGTGTGCCCCCCAGTTCTGATTTCTTGGAGTCCTACTGTTTCCACTGTAAATACCTCTTTAAATCTGTGTTGAGCTCCTGACAAACCTCCGGTCGTTTCTTGTGAATTCCCATCACCCTTCCTCAGTCTGATTACCTGGTCCTTGACTGTTGTTTTCCTCCTGATGTGGCTGTACAACAGCTTCGGGTCAGTCTTTACTTTTGATGCTATGCCCATTTTCATATTGTCTCTGAGCCTCCCTTCTTATCTGTGCATATTTGTTTCGGGGTCTTCGGCTGATTTCTTTATTTTCCTGAGTTCTCTGTCTTCTGTACCTTTTCCATTCTCTAGTACACCTAGTTTTTGCCTCCCTACACCTTTGGGGAACCACGGACTCGTCTGTTTGTCTGTTTGTGTGTGTGTGTGTGTGTTGTGTGTGTGTGTGTGTACTCACCTAATTGTGGTTGCAGGGGCCGAGACTCAGCTCCTGGGCCTCCCTCCTCACTGATTGCTACTAGGTCCTCTCCCTCTCTGCTTCCTGAGCTTTGTCATACGTCTTCTTAAAACTATGTATGGTTTCTGCCTCCACTACTTCACTTGCTAGGCTATTCCACTTCCTGATGACTCTATGACTGAAGAAATACTTCCTAACGTCCCTGTGACTCGTCTGAGTCTTCAGCTTCCAATTGTGACCCCTTGTTTCTGTGTCCCCTCTCTGGAACATCCTGTCTCTGTTCACCTTGTCTATTTCCCACAGTATGTCGTTATTATGTCTCCCCTGACCCTTCTGTCCTCCAGTGTCGTCAGTTCGATTTCCCTCAACCTTTCCTCGTATGACATTCCCCTGAGCTCTGGAACTAGCCTTGTTGCTAACCTTTGTACTTTCTCTAACTTCTTGACGTGCTTGACCAGGTGTGCGTTCCAGACTGGTGCTGCATACTCCAGTATGAGCCTAACATACACAGTGTACAGTGTCTTGAACGATTCCTTATTAAGGTATCGGAATGCTATTCTCAGGTTTGCCAGGCACCCGTACGCTGCAGCAGTTATTTGGTTGATGTGTGCCTCCGGTGATGTGCTCAGTGTTATGGTCACCCCAAGATCTTTCTCCCTGAGCAAGGTCTGTAGTCTTTGTCCACCTGGCCTATACTCTGTCTGCGGTCTTCTTTGCCCCTCCCCAATCTTCATGACTTTGCATTTGGCAGGGTTGAATTCGAGAAGCCAGTTTCTGGACCATGTGTCCAGCCTGTCCAGGTCTTTTTGCAGTCCTGCCTCATCCTCATCCAATTTAATTCTTCTCATCAGCTTCACATCATCTGAGAATAGGGACACTTCAGAGTCTATTCCTTCCATCATGTCGTTCGCATATATCAAAAATAGTACTGGTCCTAGAACTGACCCCTGTGGGACCCCGCTCATCACAGGCATCCACTGTGATGCCTCTTCACGTACCATGACTCATTGTTGCCTCCCTGTCAGGTATTCCCTGATCCATTGCAGTGCCCTCCCTGTTATATACGCCTGATCCTCCAGCTTCTGCGCTAATCTCTTGTGAGGAACTGTGTCAGAGGCCTTCCTGCAGTCCAGGAAAATGCAATCAACCCACCCCTCTCTCTCGTGTCTTACTTCTGTTACCTTGTCATAAAACTCTAGAAGGTTTGTGACACAGGATTTGCCTTCCATGAATCCATGCTGGTTTTCATTTATAATATTGTTCCGTTCCAGGTGTTCCACCACTCTCCTCCTGATAATCTTCTCCATGACTTTGCATACTATACATGTCAGAGTCACAGGTCTGTAGTTTAGTGCCTCGTTTCTGTCTCCTTTCTTAAATATGGGGACTACATTTGCCGTCTCCCATATCTCATGTAGTTGCTCAGTTTCAAGGGATGTGTTGAAGATTGTGGTTAGGGACACGCACAGCATCTCTGCTCCTTCTCTAAGGACCCACGGGGAGATGTTGTCCAGTCCCATCGCTTTTAAGGTATCAAGGTCAATTAGCAGCTTCTGCACCTCCTCCTCGGTTGTTCGTATGTCATCCAACACTTGTAATATATGATAATTCTATGTAACTGTATTTGTGTATACCTGAATAAACTTACTTACTTACTTACTTACTTACTTACTTACTTGGTATATTCCCTCTTGATGTTCCCTTCAGTGCTGTCTTCTCAGAGCCCTTCTTGTCTCTACTGTAAAAACTTCCTTAAATTTCCTGTTTAGCTCCTCACATACCTCCTGATCATTTCTTGTGAGTTCTCCACCTTCTGTCTTCAGTCTGATCACCTGGTCTTTGACTGTTCCTCCTCCTGATGTGGTTATACAACAGTTTCGGGTCAGTCTTGACTTTCGATGCTATGTTATTTTCATACTGGCACTGGGCCTCCCTCCTTACCTGTGCATACTCGTTCCTGGCTCTGTGACTTATCTCCCTATTTTCATGTGTTCTCTGCCTTCTGTATTTTTTCCATTCTCTGTCGCACTTAGTTTTTGCCTCCTTACACCGTCGGGCGAATCAGGGGCTTGTTCTGGTCTTCCCATTGTTTCTGTTGCCCTTGGGAATAAACTGTTCCACTGCCTCCTTGCATTTTGTTGTTCCATATTCCATCATTTCATTTACTGGCTTTCCTGCCAGTTCTCTGTCCCATGGAACCTCCTGCAGGAAGTTCCTCAAACCTATGTAGTCCCCTCTTTTATAGTCTGGCTTTTCCCATTCAACTCCTATTACTCTCTCTACTTGCAACTCTACTATGTATTCAAAGCACAGAACCATGTGGTTACTAGCTCCTAGGGGACTCTCATATGTGATGTCCTCAATGTCTGAACTGCCCAGGGTGAACACAAGGTCCAATCTTGCTGGTTCATCCTCCCCTCTCACTCTGGTAGTGTCCTTAACATGTTGGTGCATGAGGTTTTCCAGCACCACATCCAACATCTTGGCTCTCCATGTTTAGGGACCCCCATGTGGCTCCAGGTTTTCCCAGTCAATCTCTATGTGGTTGAAATCACCCACAGGGAGATTGACTGGGAAAACCTGGAGCCACATGGGGGTCCCGAAACATGGAGAGCCAAAATGTTGGATGTGGTGCTGGAAAACCTCATGCACCAACATGTTAAGGACACTACCAGAGGGAGGGGGGAGGACGAACCAGCAAGATTGGACCTTGTGTTCCTTGTGTGTGTGTGTGTGTGTGTGTGTGTACTCACCTAGTTGAGGTTGCAGGGGTCGAGTCCGAGCTCCTGGCCCCACCTCTTCACTGATCGCTACTAGGTCACTCTCCCTGAGCCGTGAGCTTTATCATACCTCTGCTTAAAGCTATGTATGGATCCTGCCTCCACTACATCACTTCCCAAACTATTCCACTTACTGACTACTCTGTGGCTGAAGAAATACTTCCTAACATCCCTGTGATTCATCTGTGTCTTCAGCTTCCAACTGTGTCCCCTTGTTACTGTGTCCAATTTCTGGAACATCCTGTCTTTGTCCACCTTGTCAATTCCTCTCAGTATTTTGTATGTCGTTATCATGTCCCCCCTATCTCTCCTGTCCTCCAGTGTCGTCAGGTTTATTTCCCTTAACCTCTCCTCGTAGGTGTGTGGTGTGTGGTGTTTTTGTGTGTGTGTGTGTGTGTTGTGTGTGTGTGTGGGGGGTTTTTTTTTACTCACCTAATTGGGGTTGCAGGGGTCGAGACTCGCTCCTGGCCCCGCCTCTTCACTGATCGCTACAAAGGTCCTCTCCCCCTCTGCTTCCTGAGCTTTGTCATACCTCTTTTAAAACTATGTATGGTTCCTGCCTCCACTACTTCCTTGGTAGGCTATTGTGGGGTGTGTGTACTCCACCATTTGTACTCACCTTTTTGGGTTGCAGGGGTCGATCCTACTCCTGGCCCCGCCTCTTAAACCGGTTGCTACTAGGGCCCTCTCTCTACCCGCTCCATGAGCTTTATCAGACCTCGTCTTAAAACTGTGTAGGGTTCCTGCCTCCACAAGTCATTTTCTAGGCTATTCCACTGCCTTACAACTCTATGACTGAAGAAATACTTCCTACTATCTCTCTGACTCATTTGTGTCTTCAACTTCCAATTGTGGCCTCTTGTTTCTGGGGTCCCCTCCCTGGAACATCCTGTCTTTGTCCACCTGTCTATTCCACGCAGTATTTTATATGTCGTTATCATGTCTCCCCTGACCCTCCTGTCCTCCAGTGTCGTCAGGCCGATTCCCTTAATCTTTCTTCAAGGACATTCCCCTTAGCTCTGGAACTAACCTTGTCGCAAAACCCTTTTTACTTTCTCTAGTTTCTTGACGTGCTTTATCAAGTGCGGGTTCCAAACAGGTGCTTTCATACTCCGTATGGGCCTGACATACAGGTGTAAAAGGTCCCTTTAATGATTCCTTACTAAGGTAAACGGAATGCTGTTCTCAGGTTTGCCAGGCGCCCATATGCTGCGCAGTTATCTGATTGATGTGTGCTTCCGGAGACATGCTCGGTGTTATACTCACCCCAAGATCTTTCTCCCTTTAGTGAGGTTTGCAGTCTTTGGCCACCTAGCCTATACTCTGTCTGTGGTCTTCTGTGCCCTTCCCCTATCTTCATGACTTTGCATTGGCAGGATTAAATTCGAGAAGGCCTTTGCTGGACCAGGTGTCCAGTCTGTCCAGGTCTCTTTGAAGTCCTGCCCGGTCCTCATCAATTTTAAATTTTCCTCATTAACTTCACATCATCTGCAAACAGGGACACTTTCTGAGTCTAACCCCTTCCGTCATGTCGTTCACATATACCAAAAATAGCACTGGTCCTAGGACCGACCCCTGTGGGACCCCGCTCGTCACAGGTGCCCACTGTGATACATCTTACTACCATGACTCGTTGTTGCCTCCCTGTCAGGTATTCTCTGATCCATTGCAGTGCCCTTCCTGTTATATGCGCCTGATGCTCTAGCTTCTGCACTAATCTCTTGTGAGGAACTGTGTCAAAGGCCTTCTTGCAATCCAAGAAGATGCAATCAACCCACCCCTCTCTCTCTTGTCTTACTTCTGTTATTTTATCATAAAACTCCAGAAGGTTGTGACACAGGATTTGCCTTCCATGAATCCGTGCTGGTTGGCATTTATACTCCTGTTCCCTTCCAGGTGCTCCACCACTCTCCTCCTGATAATCTTCTCCATAATTTTGCATACTATACACGTCAATGACACAGGTCTATAGTTTAGTGCCTCTTTTCTGTCTCCTTTTTTTAAAAATGGAACTACATTTGCCGTCTTCCATACCTCAGGTAGTTGCCCAGTTTCCAGGGATGTGTTGAAGATTGTGGTAAGTGGCACGCACAACATATCTGCTCCCTCTCTAAGGACCCACGGGGAGATGTTGTCCGGTCCCATTGCCTTTGAGGTATCGATGTCCCTTAGCAGTTTCTTCACCTCCTCCTCATCTGTATGTATGTCGTCCAACACTTGTTGGTGTATTCCTTGCTGGTGTCCCCATCTGGTCTGTTCCCCCAGAGTCCTTCCTGTCTCTACTGTAAATACTTCCTTAAATCTCGTGTTGAGCTCCTCGCATACCTCTTGATCGTTTCTTGTGAGTTCTCCACCTTCTTTTCCTCAGCCTTATCACCTGGTCCTTGACTGTTGTCTTCCTCCTAATGTGGCTATACAGCAGTTTCGGTCAGATTTGACTTTCGATGCTATGTCGTTTTCATACTGTCGCGGGGCTCCCTCCTTATCTGTGCATACTCGTTCTGGCTCTTCTACAAATCTCCTTGTTTTCCTGGGTCCTATGCCTCCTGTACCTTTTCCATTCTCTTTTTGCACTTAGTTTTTGCCTCCCTACACCTTCGGGAAAACCAAGGACTCGTTTTGGTCTTCCTTATTATTTCTGTTTCCCTTGGGAACAAAACTTCCTCTGCCTCCTTGCACTTTGTTGCCACATATTCCATCATCTCTTTTACTGATTTTCCTACCATTTCTCTGTCCCACTGAACCTCCTGCAGGAAGTTTCTCATACCTGTGTAGTCCCCCTTTTATAGTTTGGCCTGTCCCCTTCAGTTCCCTGTTACCTTCTCCATTTGTAACTCTACTATATAGTCAAAACTCAGAACCACATGATCGCTAGCTCCAAGGGGCCTCCGTAAGTGATGTCCTAAATGTCTGAACTGCTCAGGGTGAACACAAGACCCAGTCTTGCTGGCTCATCCCCCCTCTCTCTCTGGTTGTGTCCCTGAAATGTTGATGCATGAGGTTTTCAAGTACCACATCCATCATCTTGGCTCTCCATGTTTCGGGACCCCCATGTGGCTCCAGGTTTTTCCCAGTCGATCTCCCCGTGGTTGAAATCGCCCCTTACCAGTAACTTTGCCTGCTCGAGTGAGCTCTTCTTTCCCACCTCAGCCAGTGTGTCCACCAACACCCTGTTGTTTTCTTCGTACTCCTCTCTTGGCCTCCTTCAGTTCTGTGGTGGGTTATACATCACTCCAATGACTATTTATGTTCTCCGACTGAATTGTCCTACAATGTATCTCTTTCTCCAATCATGTCCATGCCTTCCATTTCCTCAAATCCCCATCGGTGTTTTATGAGCAGTGCAACCCCTCCCCCCTCTACTCCTTCTATCTTTCCTCAGGATCTGATATCCTGTTGGGAAGATTTTGTCTGTTTATGTCCCCAGCGAGTTTTGTTTTTTGTGACTGCTATGATGTCTGGGGATTCTTCACTGATTCTTCATTCCACTCCTCATGTTTATTTTGTTATTCCATCCGCGTTTGTGTACCAAACCTTTAGTTTCTTTTCTATCATTGTGGTCATGCAAGTATATTGGGGTTGGGGGAGCGAGAGCCTTTGTGGGGGCCTATATGGGGCTGTGGTGTAGGTGGGGTTTGTGTTGATGGGGTGTGTGTGTGTGTGTGTGTGTGTGTGTGTGTGTGTGTGTGTGTGGTGTGTGGTGTGGGTGTTGTCGTGCATGCGTGTGTGTGTGCATGTCTGTGCTTCTGTGTATGTGTGTGTGTTTGTGTGTTCATGTGTGTATGTGTGCACACATTGTGTGTGTGTGTACTCACCTAATTGTGGTTACAGGACAGGGATCAAGTCACAGCTCCTGGCCCCACCTCTTCACTGGTTGCTACTAGGTCACTCTTCCTGCTCCATGAGCTTTATCATACCTCTTCTTAAAGCTGTGTATGGATCCTGCCTCCACTACATCACTTCCCAGACTATTCCACTTTCTGACAACTCTGTAACTGAAGAAATACTTCCTAACATCCCTGTGATTCATCTGAGTCCTCAACTTCCAACTTTGACCCCTTGTTGCTGTGTCCCATCTCTGGAACATCATGTCTCTGTCCACCTTGTTGATTCCTCTCAATATTTTATATGTCGTTATCATATCCTCCCTATCTCTCCTGTCCTCCAGTGTCGTCAGGTTGATTTCCCTTAACCTCTCCTTATATGACATGCCCCTTAGCTCTGGGACTAGTTTTGTTGCAAACCTTTGCACTTTCTCTAGTTTCCTTACTTGCTTGGCTAGGTGTGGGTTCCAAACTGGTGTTGCATACTCCAATATGGACCTAACGTACACAGTGTATAGGGTCCTGAACGATTCCTTATTTAGATGTCAGAATACTGTTCTTAGGTTTGCTAGGTGCCCATATGCTGCAGCAGTTATTTGGTTGATGTGCACCTCAGGAGATGTGCACGGTGTTATACTCATCCCAAGATCCTTTTCCTTGAGTAAGGTTGAAGTCTCTGGCCCCCTAGACTGTACTCCATCTGCAGTCTTCTTTGCCCTTCCCCAATCTTCATGACTTTGCACTTGGTGGGGTTGAACTCCAGGAGCCAGTTTCTGGACCAGGCCTACAGCCTATCCAGATCGTTTCGTAGTTCTGCCTGGTCCTCATTGTTTCCAAGGTTACAAGAGGGCTGGATTTCAATTTGAGTTCCATCAAATTTAGAGGGATAGGGAACAAAATTACCACTCTGCTACCAATCCGAGATGCAGTCTGCTGGTGAGTACTGGGTATTGATAGCAGGTTCTGAGTGTGCAGGTTATGGTGTGTGTATGATTGAGGCCTTGCTTGTGGATGTCCTGAGTGAGCGTGGGGTACTGCTGGTGCCACATCCCCTGTGGCACTACCACCACATATTGCCGTATGTGGTCAGTTATCCATTCCAATTGTAGCCACATCATCACTTTCACCATCTATTCCAGGATGTACTCAGTCCCCTTGGAATAGCATAAGGCACACTACCAGACCTTGTGTGGCATCAAATGAATCAACAATTCACCAGTGAATATTCCTCTTCAGTGTCGCTACTTGAACAGTCATCGAGATCTAGGAAATCACAGTCAGTATCAGTGCCATCACCATTGCTCACATCTGAGTCCTGGCTGCAGGAAAATATGAGCTTATGCTTATGCTGTGGTACAAATGAATGTGAACCAGACAGACCAGCCCCAGAGATGGATGATTGAGGGTCGTCAGGGTTTTCGGCACTATTTGCATCATCCTGAGCATTGCTTTCATTCACAAACTCCTTGAAAACCATAAAATTCATCTTCACTTCCACCTCCATCAGTGTTAGAACTGTCACTTGGGAAGTGAAGATTCCCGATTCAGTGAGGAGTGAGGTTTTTCTTACCGTGAGGCATGGTGAACAAAGCATTCTAAGATAGCATTCCCCCAGTGTACTGCAAGTACCCTGATTTTTATTTGTATACTGCACACACTAACCACACAGACTCATTTTCTCATATGTAGGCCTACAAGTTTTCTCCCACTACATTTTAACCCACTAGAATTTTGATATAGAACTATGGGACCGACCCGCACTTCAAAGCCCTTAGGACTATGGGATCCACCCAGAAAGTGTTAATCATTAGGATTAGTTTGCCCAAAATACACTGCATGCTAGTGGCTTTCTTTTGTGCCTGATAATATTTTATTACATGTAAACTACATTACCTGTATACTGAAGAAAAAACTGGATTTGAAAAATCATGAAACAGAATGGAATGCAAAGCAAACAATAAAAAAGACAAACTAGAATATATAATTCTTCTTTCAACAAACCAGCCATATCCCACTGAGGCAGGGTGGCCCTAAAAAGAAAAACGATAGTTTCTGTCTTTAAATTTAGTATGTATACAGGAGATGGGGTTACTAGCCGCTTGCTCTTGGCATTTTAGTTGCCTCTTAAAACAAGCATGGCGTACGGAGGAAGAATTCTGTTCCACTTCCCCAAGACAATACCCTATAGTTGAGTCCCCAAACTCATAAGAGTTACATTCCTAGTGCTCTTGCAAATCTAGAATTAGTGAAAAATATTATTTAAAATTATATATTCTTAACCCTTTCCGGATTTCCGACATACTAGTACGGCTTACGCACCAGGGTTATTGATGTACTAGAACGCCTAAATTCTAGCGCTTTCAAATCTAGTGAGAGAAAGCTGGTAGGCCTACATATGAAAGAATGGGTCTATGTGGTCAGTGTGCACAGTTTAAAAAAAATCCTGCACCACACAATGCATAATGAGAGAAAAAAAACTCCGACCGTGTTTTTGGTTTAAAACAGCGACTTTGCAGTGTATTTTCGTATGATATTTATGGTTGTATTCTAGTTTTCCTGGTCTCATTTCATAGAATGGAAGACATATTACAGAAATTGAGATGATTTTGATTGGTTTCGTAATGATAAGTACCTTGAAATTGTGCTCAAAGTAGCAGAAATGTTCGATTTTTACCAAATTTCAAAAATAAACAAACCACGCTAAGCGTCCAATACACGTCAACTGGTGAGTCTAATATTCTTTCACAAGTGCACTGATATTATTTATACCATTTCTACACCATTTCTATACTAATGCAGTAGTCTGCATAACAGTAAATCTTCTATTTTTTCTGATAATAAAAATTCAAAGTGGAAAGCAAAAGAGATGTAAGAGGGGCCTGGGGAGTGACTAATGAACAGAGAAAATGTTATTTTAGTGCCAGGAATGTCTGTCTTGCTTATTCTGGACCCTATTTGGAAATTGGCATCTTCTGAAATTTGTGTGAAATTGGCAAAATTGCCAATTTCTGACCACTTTACTGGATACTTGAAATTGGTAAATTGGTGATTTCTTGTACTCATTCGATAGAAAAAATGGAGTTCAAACAAAATAGATGTGATTTTTGTCGACTAGTACATACAGTGAAATTGGCCGAAAATAGGGCTCAAAGTGGGCAAAATTGCCGATGCGTAGCATCGTTGAGACAACTAACTTCTCAAGAGCATAATTCCGTAAGTTTTCCATCAAATTTCATACTTTTGGTGTCATTATGACTGGGAAAAGATTCTCTTTCATTTCACAAGAATTTTTTTTTTTTTTTTTTTTTTTTTTTTTTTTCAAAAAAATTTCGACCCTGAGAACGAGTTTAGAAGAGGGCCTCTCGACCCTGAAAAGGGTTAATAAATTTTGTTAAAGGTTTAGTTTTGTTTGGTGTTTTAGATGTCGTATATCTTTAAATAGTTCTCTAAAATAGTTGATATTGACATAAGAATGACCAGAGAGAGATATATGAAGGGAATTCAGCTTATCTTGAATACAGTGGACCCCAGCATACCGTTGGCATCACATACCGTTTATTCCGCATACCGCTCACTTTAATTGCAAAAATTTTGCCTCGCATACCGCTCAAAAACCCGCTCACCGCTGTTCGTCCGAGACGCGTCCAATGTGCGCCTTAGCCAGCCTCACATGTTCCGCCGGTGGCATTGTTTACCAGCCAGCCTCCGCGGTAGCATCCAAGCATACAATCGTAACATTTCGTATTATTACAGTGTTTTTGGTGATTTTATCTGGAAAATAAGTGACCATGGGCCCCGAGAAAGCTTCTAGTGCCAACCCTACAGCAATAAGGGTGAGAATTACTATAGAGATGAAGAAAAAGATCATTGATAAGTATGAAAGTGGAGTGCGTGTCTCCGAGCTGGCCAGGTTGTATAATAAACCCCAATCAACCATCGCTACTATTGGTGGTACAGCTGCTGCTGCACTGTCAGCTGCTGCTGCTGCTGTAGCATCGTCTGCTGCTGCTGTAGCATCGTCTGCTGCTGCTGTAGCACTGTCAGCTGCTGCTGTAGCATCATCTGCTGCTGCTGTAGCATCGTCTGCTGCTGCTGTAGCATCGTCTGCTGCTGCTGTAGCATCGTCTGCTGCTGCTGTAGCACTGTTGTTGGTGTGGCTTATTGAGAATATACCAAGAAACAATTAACCCCAGAGGATTTGCCACCCAGGATAACCCAAAAAAGTCAGTGTCATCGAAGACTGCTAACTTATTTCCATTGGGGTCCTTAATCTTGTCTCCAGGATGCACACACCAGTCGACTAACACCCAGGTGAACAGGGAAAAATGCCTGGAACTAGTGCTCATATTGGTGAATTTAAAGCCAGCAAAGGTTGGTTTGAGAGATTTAACCCTTTGACTGTTTCAGGGCCCTCTCTGAAACTGTCATTCTATGTCGCCAAATATTCGAAAAAAAAAAAAATTATTTTTTCTTAGAAAATGTTAGGAATATTTTTACTAGTGTTTTAAGCCTAAAAAAATTTTTTGCCATCAGTACTTACCGAGATATAGAGCCGCAAAGTTTGCAGAAATTGACGTGCGTACGGCAACAGCGGCGACTGCCGCCCACCCGGTATTATTTTATTTACTCTAATTCAAAGGTTTCTTGCATTTTTCAATATTTTTCTTTTCCAGGTAACTTATGTGGCCTGTGAGACCAATGTAAGGTGCATTGTTCAAATATACACTCATTATTTACAACACAATAAACAGAACAAACTTTATCACTATTAGTTTGTGTATACACTTTGTTTACACAAACAAACAATACAAAACAATGTTTATTACTATTGTTCCATAATATATATACATATGTACAGTCACTAAACACGTTCCTAGAACTGCTGCAGCTTGTGGAACTCTTTGAAACATGGGTATATGCAGAGGGGCACTTCACACTCCTCACACATAAAACGAGTGTCTTGCTTGGTTTGTGGGCGTTTTGTGGTATGCATACATACATAACACCTCTTCTGAGCATTTTTCTTGGCAGTAGTAGGAGGCAGTTGTATGGGGTAGTGATCACCAGGCCTCATACGAGATGACGTCTGTGGGCGCTGGTCTATTGCAGGAGTTGCGCCTTGTACTTTGCAATTATTTGTCTGATTACTGACAGGCAAAATTCACCATATTTTGGTGTTTTGTTAGTCTTCAACTTGTATATGTTATAAGCATTTAGCATAGAGATATCAACAAGATGGAAAAAAAGTTTGATATACCACTTATAACTCTTGCGTACACAGTCTGCAAACCCAATCTGCATGTCACATTTGTCCACTAAGCGCATATTGAGGTTGTAGTCCATGACAGCTGCAGGCTTTAGAATGGGTTCATTGGTCTCTCTGTTGTCCCTGCCACTGGGTACCATTTCGTTTGTGTGAACTGATGTCAACAATGTGACATCACGTTTGTCATGCCACCGAAATGCCATGATGTCATTGGCAGCAAAGGCTTGCACCTCACCTCTGCGAGTGCCAGCGTCGAACCTTGGCATATGTTTGCGATTACCACGCACTGTGCCACACACGTCTGTCAAGTTCACTCGCAAGAAATCACTGAGTAAGGGGCTTGTGTACCAGTTATCAGTAAATAACATATGCCCCTTACAAGATATGGTTCCATCATTGTTCGAACCACATCACCAGAGATACCCAATAACTTCATGGTATCTCTCAAAGTATTACTGCCAGTGTACACAATAATATCTAAAACAAGACCACTTCTGCAATCACACAGTACAAATAGCTTTATACCAAAGCGTTTCCTCTTGCTTGGTATATATTGCTTGAATGAGAGTCTTCCTTTGAATAAAATCAAGGACTCATCAATAACAAGCTTCCTGAAGGGATAAAAACATGCAGCACTTTTGTTTCAGGTACATAAACACATTTCTTATCTTATATAACCTGTCGCTTCTGTCAGGCCTGGTTTTGTCTGAAAAGTGTAACATACGCAACAGTATCAGGAAACGATTGACACCTATAATGTCACTAAAACCTGGAGTTGAAATCAGGCGATCTGTTGTCCAGTATGTGGTGACAGTGTGCTTATACACATGTGGCATAAGCATTATTGTGGCAAAAAACAGGTACATCTCTGCCACAGTTGTCTCCTTCCACTTGTGTAGCCGTGATTTTGGTGAGAGAATTGTATTTGCCATGGTGTATTCACAGTATGTATTTGTTTCCCTGACAATGATGTCCATCAGGGTTCATCGAAAAAATAACTCAAAGCAGTCCAGTTCACTGGCATTGTTCCCAAGTGGACAAGATGGCTTTATTCCACTTTGTGTTTCATCAAAGTCATGGGGACTGGGAACAAACTCGTCACCGTCCTGCCAATCCCAGATGCGGTCTGCTGGTGGGGTCTGGATATTGTACCGTGGTTGTGGCTGTGCAGGTTGTGGTGGTGCAGGTTGTGGCAGTGTGGGGTAGGGTGAGGCTGGTTGTTCTGCTGAGTCAGCCGCGTGGCTAGTAGCGTGGCCCGGTGATGGTGCCACATGGGCCGTGCCACCCTCACTATCACCACCACTGCCTCCTCCCTCACTGTCACCATTCATACCCATCGTTACAATATCGTCATCTTCACTATCAGGTCGTGGTGTTGGGCCACGGGATGTGCTCCCAGAGTTTCTCCTTCCCCTTGGAACAACATATGAAACACTACCAGACCGCATGCTACGTCGTACATACTGGCACTTCACTGGGGAATATTCACTCTCACTGTCACTAGAACTGCTTTCAATGACCTTGAAATCACTATCACTATCACTATCACTGCTATCATCAGGGTGTTGTACACGACCAAATAGTTTCCTCTTTCGTCCTGGTACAGGCGAACGTGAACGTGAACAAGCCGGCACAGCACCAGAGGTCGAAGGTTGTGGGTCATCTGGGTTTTCGTCACTATTTACGTTATCCTGGGCACTTTTTTCGGTAACACTCACTTGAAAACCCTTGAATTCACTGTCACTGACACTTTCATCGCTGTTAGAGCTATCACTTGGGAACAAAAGACCTCCAATCCGCCGAGGAGTGAGGAACTTCTTACCGAGAGGCATGGTGAAAATGGACTGACAACATGGCGTTCCCACAATGCACCGCTAGGTCCCAGATTTTTTTCACAGGGTGCACACCGACCACTGAGACCCATTCTCTCCCGTGTAGGCCTACCAGGCCTTTGGCGCTCGATTTGAAGCCGCTAGAATTTGTGCGTATAAATACGTCAGAAACATTGGCTCATAAGACGTATTTATACGTCGGAAACAGTCAAAGGGTTAAGAATCATAGTGGCATACACAGTGTGATAAGGCCTGTTCTGGAAGAAAATGCCAAACAGGACCTACAGTACTCAGGAGGAAAAGGCACTCCCAGGACACAGTGTCTCATCAGTCATTGCTGCATCTTCAATAAAGGTAAGTGTCATTTATTCTTCATTTAGTAGACTAGTACATGCACAATATATACTGTGCATGTACTACTCTACTATTGTGCATGTATCCTTCTCTTTGTGTGTAGGAAAATGTATATTTCATGTGGTAAAATTTTTTTTTTCATACTTTTGGGTGTCTTGCATGGATTAATTTGATTTCCATTATTTCTTATGGGGAAAATTCATTCGCATACCGATTATTTCGCATACCAATGAGCCCTCTTGCACGGATTAAAATCGGTATGCGGGGGTCCACTGTACTAGGTTTCCCTCACTTTATGTGGGTTTATAGTGTAGCTTCACTTCATACATATTCACTATTATGCATTGTGCCATTTCTCTCAGTAATTCCATGTATGTGATATACTCTAGCCATGTGCAGTTGTGTAGTTCACAAAGCATAGTGAAGATTCTTTTGTGGAATAAATGTTGATGGCCAATTTGAGTTTAGTACAGTACATCTAACATGGACCCAGAATGTGACAAGCCTTTTAAAAAAGGCACTGCAAAAAAGCATGAATAATGAACGTTATTCATGAGAGGTTCTTCAGTAAAATCACTGTATAATTGACCTCCTTGTGATGAGACAGCTGCAAATTTTAGACTTCAACTGTAAAAGGCTTAGAAGTGTTTAGTTCAACATGTTAATGTTGATACAGAAAAAATTCAGATCAGAAAACATTTTCATGATAGTAGTAGTACTGTATTTTTGTGATCTCTTACTAATATAGCATTTTTCTTTTTCAACTATAATATTTTTAGATATATTTTTAAAATCACAGAATTATACTATAATGATTGCTTTCAGGTATCCAAGCTCATGACCACCCTACAGGAGCACTGTTTAGGCATGTCTCTGGCTGGAGCTGGTGGAGGTGGCTACCTTTATGCACTAAAAGCCAGGCCTGGTCCACTAGCAGACAGTGTTGACCTGGGTGACCTAACTAGTGACTGCGTAGAAGTAGACCAAGAAGGGCTGGAGTTGTGGGTAGCTGGTGAAGCAGTTACTCGAGCCACTGAAGATGAAGATGTCTTGAATCATGAAACATTGATGGCATTGCTTGAAACAAAAAACAAAAGGTTTTTGTAGTCAGCATAGTTACAATAATCACTTTTTTTTTTTTTTACACATACCTACCTTATATCTATGTAAATGTGATCATAGTAACATTTTCTTATATTTAGCAGTTGTGCTAGTGAAATCATGGTGCTCATTAATGTAGTTCTGCAAGAATTACCACGTGTTTTATCATATTTTTTTTAATGGGATATTCATGTCTTCAACATGTACACATCTGTCTCTCATTTAGGAGCCAAGGTATCCAAGTTATTTTTGCAAGAGACAACTGCCATTCTCTAATGGAATTCTTCTTCTTTCAACAAACTGGCTGTATCCCACCAAGGCAGGGTGGCCCAAAAAGAAAAAACAAAAGTTTCTCTTTTTAACTTTAGTAATGTATACAGAAGGAGGAGTTACTAGCCCCTTGCTCCCGGCATTTTAGTCGCCTCTTACAACACGCATGGCTTACGGAGGAGGAATTATATTCCACTTCCCCATGGAAATATGAGGAAATAAACAAGAACAAGAATTAGTAAGAAAATAGAAGAAACCCCAGAGGGATGTGTATATATATGCTTGTGCATGTATGCGTAGTGTGACCTAAGTGTAAGAAGAAGTAGCAAGATGTACCTGAAATCTTGCATATTTATGAGACAGATAAAAGACACCAGCAATCCTACCATCATGTAAAATAATTGCAGGCTTTCATTTTACACTCACTTGGCAGGACTGTAATACCTCCCTGGGTGGTTGCTGTCTACCAACCTACTACCTAGATATAATGGAATTCATTTTTTTTTCCAACAAACTGGCTGTATCCCACCAAGGCAAGGTGGCCAAAAAAGAAAAACGAAAGTTTTTAAATTTAGTAATTTATACGGGAGAAGGGGTTACTAGCCCCTTGCTCCTGGTATTTTAGTTGCTTCTTACAACACGCATGGCTTGTGGAGGAAGAATTCTGTTCCTGTTCCCCATGGAGATAAGAGGAAATAAACAAGAACAAGAACTAGAAAGAAAATAGAAGAAAACCCAGAGGGGTGTGTATATATATATGCTTGTACATGTATGTGTAGTGTGACCTAAGTGTAAGTAGAAGTAGCAAGACGTACCTGAAATCTTGCATGTTTATGAGACAGAAAAAAGGACACCAGCAATCCTACCATCATGTAAAACAATTACAGGCTTTCGTTTTACACTCACTTGACAGGACGGTAGTACCTCCCTCGCCGGCTGCTGTCTACCAACCTACTACCTAGATATAATGGAATTCATATACAGTATATATATTCATCATCACCGTCTCTTCCAGAGCTCACATTCTACTGTACTACTGCATACAGTACAGTATTAGACAGTGAATATGATGTACAGTGAGAGTTGTCACAATTGCTCTTTGCTGAGAACACACTTCTTTTTGGAAATTTTGAAGAGAAGTGGGCAAAGGTTAGTGGATAAATTTGGAAGGGTATATGAAAGTAGGAAGTTAAAAGCAAACAGAAAAAGAGCAAAGTGATAAGGTTAATGCAAAGTCTAGGCATTGGTAGATTGGATATCATATTGAAGGGAGGGAGTATGGAGGAGGTATATGTTGGTAAGTAAGACACATAGGCAACAGTTAGGCATCTTTATTCCGAAATGTTTTGCCTACACAGTAGGCTTCTTCAGTCGAGTACAGAAAGTAGACAGGAGCAGTAGAGATGTGAAGACGATGTAATCAGTCCATAACTGTTATGAACATAGCCAGTTGGTCCCTGGGTTATAGTGCTTTTCGTAACAAACTAACAAACTTAGCATGTCTAGGGGTCTTCACTCGTAGAGGAAAAGGAATTTTCTTAGTTTCTATTTAATTTATTAAAAACCATAATAACCACTTAAATCCACTTTCTCATATTTTGCACTATGAGTAGAACACTTATCCCACTCCTCATTAAAACATCACAGTACTAGGTTAAGTATTTACAAATGGCTCTGAGTGAGTCAGGAAATATCAGTATATGTATATGCACAGGCGTTGCTTAAAAACTCGAACACCACATTGATAGAGCTCTTACATAGGGTTCACTCTGCAATAAGCCCTCTTACACCACAGAGGCTTGCTCACTTGACTTCATTTTCTCTGAGAGCTTCTCAACCGCCTTCTCCAACTGAGATAAGTCTTAGCAATGAGTTTCCGAAAATTCCTGGTATTTTCTAGGGAGGCGTATGGTGGTTTAGGGGTGGATACTTCCCTAGACCCTTCCTGGTCCAGAGGAAGGTATGAACTGAACAAAATGAGGCTTTACCAGCCAACTTTGACTCGGTTGGAACAGGGGTTGAGCAGCTCAAAATACCTACTGGTGCTTGGCTAGGTCACACCAGCAGTTTGGACTAATTAAATAACCTACCTATGTACAAAGCTAAGTAATACGACCAGATAATATTATAAAGTCGAGTAAATCCATTTCAGCTATTAATGGAATTACTCCTGAATATAATATTAAGTGAAATAGCAAAAATAACATGTAAAAGTATACCATTGTGATAATAACAAGTAGAAACAGTCTACTTAAAATGGACAAAAGGGGTGTAACACCCCCTCCACATGACCATATGTCGCACTGACAATAGGGCAAAAATATCCCTGAATCTTTTAGATAGTAGAAGAACTGAAATACCAATATAGCAAAGCTGGTATACATTTCTCCGCCAATTTGTCCCAGACAATCTTCTTCATATGCTCCGAGGATATTCCAGGAGGATATTGTTTAGACAACAGACATCCGCCTCAACAGAATTGAGTTTTCTCTCTTGGCCTTGGGTGACACGAAAGTTGTCTCTCAAGCAAGATGTAAGGACACAACAACTGGTCTCCAAGCTTCATCCTCCATAACTAAACTGTAAACAGTATCACTCATTCACATAACTGTAGGCAAAAAGGGAAATATTAGGCATAAGTTAGAACAGGGGCATACTGGTGCAACTGGTCTTAATTAAGGGCGGGACAAAGCGTCCGCAATTACATTATGTTTGCCCTTTATATGTAGGATTTTTATAGAAAAAGGCTGTATTCTAAGGGCCCACCTCTGTATTCTGGCATTCTTAGCCTTCATGGTATTAATGAATGTCAAAGGGTTGTGATCTGAGTATACCAGTAATCTGATGAGGTGACGTTCCCAAGTAAACTTCAAAATGCTCGAGGGAGATAACCAGGGCTAGAGCTTCTTTTTCTACGGTTGCATAATTCTTTTGGTGTGGCTTTAAGGTGGAGGAATAATAACATATTGGATGTAGAATCGTAGCTCATAACTCAATTTACTCGTATATCAAATTAATTGAAAAGCCATTAATTCGTTCCTACACTCTGGAGAGATGAGAAAAAATACTTGAATGTGATGCTATTATCAACTGTACGGCTTATTTATCTATCACAATTCATCTAATATGACATAATAAACAATATAATTAGCACAGAAACATGATATACACTCTTGAATGAATAAAATAGGCCATAATATGGTGGCAGTGGCAGTGGCAGACGTATCGGCTATTTCTGTCCCAATTTGAATATAGTATCTTCCCATGTTCTTACTGTAAGAGAAAACAGAGTATTTTTGAGGCTAACTGTAGTAGATCACTAGGACCCATGGTTAGAAAAAAAAAATTTAGCCAAATGACTAAAAAAAATGCAAACAAGCACTAGAGAACTGCCCCCCTCAGGGATGTAAACATATTTACTGCTTACCAGCTGTGCCAACTGGCAGAAGCAGTCTGAATTATTATTATGTATGTCTTATGCATTATTATTACTGAATGACTTGACTGACTTACTGAGTGACTTGACTGACTTACTGAATGACTTATCTGACTTACTGAATGACTTGACTGACTTACTGAGTGACTTGATTGAATGACTTGACTGACTGACTGACTTAGTGAATGACTTGACTGACTTATTGAGTGACTTGACTGACTTACTGAATGACTTGACTGACTTACTAAGTGACTTGACTGACTTACTGAGTGACTTGACTGAATTACTGAGTGACTTGACTGAATGACTTGGACTGACTGACTTACTAAATGACTTGACTGTAATAATTTTACATTATTATTATTGCTGAGATGAAAAAGAGAATGATTTCATGGAATTAAAGTATGAAATCATAGATAAACAAGCGAGGTGTCCAGGTTTTGGGTTGAGGGGGAAGAGGGAGGGGGGGGAGCTGGCTCGTAACTCAAATGTTGGCTCATAAGTCAGAGCAAAAAATCAACCCAGGGACTGCTCGTATCTCAAAAAGCTCGTAAGTTGGGAGACTCGTAAGTCAAGGTTCCACTGTATATATATAATCTAAAGATGCACAGTTTGGATTCCTTTAAGATTTAAGTAATACATGTATAAGACATTTCCTTCATATACTAGACATGATCTGCTTTAGTGAATCATAATTAAATGTGCAAATAAGTAAGACATTACAATATACAAATTCCATTAATGCAGATATAGTATCACATGAGACAGTCTTTTCAAAGATGTAATACACTGGGAATATTCTTTCTCAAGAGAGTTTCAGGCATACACAGTAGACCGAGTTGAAGCACAATGAGTACAGTTTCCTCCTTAAATACACATATGGGCTAAGTACAATCCTCTAAAGCTTCATAGTGTAGGCACTGTTGTGACATCTTCTACCAGAGTATAGAAGCTCCTTCAGTGTAGTCAAGAGAGAGACTGCCTAGACAATCCCTCATGAACTACAGGTCACGTTGGGTCATGTGATATATTTAACATTTGGCGCCAACTTGTGACGTCACTAACCAGCCATACCCTTGAACTGTGCAATGATGATTATGTACTTTTACATATAAATGAGCTCATAACCCAACATTAATACATATATTAATTTCTTTAATAATCAAGGAGGGGTGTTAATGTTGCAGTTTAAAAACTGTAGTGTGTAAAGCACCCTTCTGGCAAGACAGTGATGGAGTGAATGATGGTGAAAGTTTTTCTTTTTCGGGCTACCCTGCCTTGGTGGGAATCGGCCAGTGTGATAATAAAATAATAATAAATCAAATAACACAAACACATGATGAGGGATGAATAGGATAATAGTACAACGATCCAGTAGCTTCTTTTTAGCTAATAATGAAGTTACCAGCATGGTAGTATTTTCAGAGTGATGAATTACATATGAGATATCGTAACAAAACCATAATTAGACTAAATGAAGAAAAAGTAGATGGTACGTTAAGGTATCTATGGTATTACGAATAGAAGACACCTTTAAAAAAAGTTTTTTTGTTTTTCCCGGGCAGCGTTGTTTTCTTCTCAAGAAGAGGGGGAGTCTCCTTTTTTCAGAATACTATTAATGAATCGGTTTCTTTGATGTCTCATTTATATCAATCTTCGAAAAGGGGTAAATCAAGACAAGGTCATCAATACTATGTTAGTTTTAATGAACATTCTTATCTCCATTTAGAA
Organism: Cherax quadricarinatus; assembly: GCF_026875155.1. Taxonomy (NCBI): domain Eukaryota; kingdom Metazoa; phylum Arthropoda; class Malacostraca; order Decapoda; family Parastacidae; genus Cherax; species Cherax quadricarinatus. The sequence continues at coordinate 32,802,746 of NC_069399.1, forward strand.
TATACGAATAAGAGTACACTCAGATTCAAATAGTTTGGGCCCGTTAAAGACTAAGCAATTCCAGTGCTTAAATATACAAAATTGATAATCTTTATACATATGATAGAAATTACTATGTACAATTCCTCACAGCTCAGGTGGGGTACCACTTTCTCAATATCCGAGAAGACACCTATTTCCAAGCATGTCCTTGCCTAGGAGGGATATATGCAAACACCGTAAGCCAATACTCGAACCGATGAGTTGGTCTGGCGTCTCCAATCCCAGGGTAGATGAGGTAGAGTCAATGGGGAGTAGAACGGTTCTCAGAGCTTGCCAGAGAGAGACTGCCGGGAACAACCCTCATGAATGGTAAGTAACCTCGGGAGGCCAGAAGCCGCCAAATTATGACGTCACTAACAACCCAACTCTTGGACTAGGTTGAGCTTATTTTACTTAACCATACCTAAATGATGAAGGATGAATATGGTAATACTACAACGATCCAGCGGCTTCGATTTAGCTATTACCAAAGCAGCTAGCGAGGTAGTATTATCTAGATGATAAAAGAAAAGGAATATTACGATACATCGTAACATATGGGGAGAAAGAAATTTATCTTTAGAGGCAAAATGGGGAATGTGTGAGGATTTAAAAGTTGCAGTGAGGAGGAGGAGGCTGGAGCAGTGGAGATGCCTTGTTTGAGGCCATTGTAATGTGAATGTTACAATACAGTATAATTTTTATTTCTTTATGGTGTACAAGTAACATAATTTACATATAATAAAACAGTAGGCACAGAAAGTACTAATTATACAATGCATTTTGGGCAAACTAATCCTAATACTTAACTGCTACTTAAGATCTTCTAGACATAGACTATTAAGTAGGATTTCTTGAGCAGTTAACTACAGTCATAAGTACAATAAGAAAGGTAGCTGATTCAGTGATCTTCAGTTTTGTGAAGTGAATGAATAGAGAAGACGATACATCAAGTTACATAGTTACAAGAGTGGGGTAACATGTGTTTCCAGTTATGTATGGAAGTTGAAGGAAAACTGGAAGAAGAACAGGAACAGAATTTGATAAGAGCTGGTTTTGTTTGATATAAAGTATTGTTGTCTCAATTATGTTAGGAAGATGAGGTCCTTTTTAACAATACCTCTGAGTCGATTAGCTGATAGAGGGTATTTTGATGCTTAAGACAGGAAATTCCAGATCATAGAGCTTTTTATATTCATTGTGTTTTTACATAGGTGAAGTTGGACATGGGGGATGTCAAAGAGAGTTTTGTGTCTTGTGTTATGTCTGTGTTCTGTTGCAGCTATCAAGGAAAAGTTTCAGAGAAGGGTTTATATTGGAAATGAATGCTCTATATATATATATATGCCTTGGTGGGAATCGGCCAGTGTGATATTAAAAAAAAAAAAAAATATTAGGCACAGTTGCATGAGGCCTATTATGTATACTAAGTAATTTCAAGCTTTTGAAAAGTGGGGGAATGTGTTGTTTGGCACTGCAATGGGTAATAGTCTGCATTATGTCAAAGAATTTGGGCACTGGAATTTGAAGATGGTGTGAGGTTATCAAAGATATATTAAATTCATAGGGCAGAGGAGGGGTTGTTGTGGGGGTTTGGGCATTTAGAAATGGAACAGAATAGGATGACAAGAGGTCGCATAAATCTTGGGTGGAGAGAAAAAGGGGTAGAGGTTATCCAAGTAAGAGTTAGGAGCTTGAACATCCAGCAGGCTTGTGTGAAAAATGTTAGATCTAAATTAGTGGAAACAAGTGTTTTTTATGACTTTATATGCAGTTGGGCTCTCTTTTTCTTGACCACTTCCACTCTCATTCTCATGCCATCGCAGTGTACACAGATGGCTCTTAGTCTTTTGACGGTGTCAGATTCGCAGCAGTGTTTCTGGACAGCATCATGCGAGGGCATTTACTGTCTTCGGCTAGCATTTTTACTGCTGAATTGTATGCCATTCTTGCAGCACTTATCCGTATTGCATCTTTGCCTGTGTCATCATTTGTGGTTGTTTCAGACTCCCTTGGTGCTTTACAGGCTATACAAAAATTTGATACACCTCACCCCCTAGTTCTCCGTATCCAACTTTGGTTACGCCATATCTCTACCAAGCATATATTGTTTTTTTGTTGGGTCCCTGGTCATGTTGACGTACAGGGCAATGAACAGGCAGACACTGCTGCGCGGTCAGCAGTACATGACCTTCCGGTTTCATATAGAGGTGTACCATTCACGGACTATTTTGCTGTTATAGCTACCCACCTTCACACCCGTTGGCAACAACATTGGTCTGCTCTGCTCAATAACAAACTTTGTTCTATTAAATCGAGTATAGGTTACTGGCCGTCTTCTTGTCATCAGTGTCGAGGTTGGAAGACTACTCTCTCCCGCCTTCACATTGGCCACGCTCGTCTTACTCGTGGATATCTCATGGAGAGGCGCCCTGCTCCTCTGTGAAAATTGTCAGGTTCCAGTATCGGTCAGCCACATTCTGTTAGACTGCCCACTCTATCAGCGAGCATGCAGAATTTACCTCCAACGTCATCTGCACCCTGCTGCTCTCTTTTTACCTTCCCTTTTTGCTGATGGACACTCCTTTAATCCGGACTCTCTCACTGACTTTTTGACAATAACTGACTTACTCCACAAACTCTGATGATGATACCTTTAGCACTCCCCTCAGCCCTTTCTACCTCAATCTCTTGCTACCCTCTTCCCCCGCACTATCCCCTACCTCGCTGTTTTCTGTAACCTACTAATCATCCCTTCTCCCTTTTGCTGCCTGATACCCTTGCTTCCTTTCCTGCCCTGCAGCGCTGTATAGCCCTTGTGGTTTAGCACTTCTTTTTTATTATAATAATAATAATATATGGAGTTGGAGTGACAAGGTAACATATATGTAGGGATTCAGGAAAACCAAGTCCTGGAGGTGGAAAGTACAGTGTGTGCGCTCTGAAGAAGTTGTAGGGATGTTATAGTTTACAGGATCATTTGAATTGTGATCTCTGCATTTCTGGTTAGAGAGCTATTAAAGGAGGGCCCTGCTTTATGGCACATCACTTTATGGTGATTCTCTAATATGAACATTTCTAATTATAGCCTAAAGTTTATACAGCTCCCTGATTTGCTATTATGACATTCGCATACCACTCTGTTCGTTTCCTTCCTCTGTGAGCTCTGCGTCTCTCAGTTATGTCAGGAAACTTTCCAAAATTTCAAATTTTTTAAAGTTATTGCATATTTTAAACATGCTCTGATAATTATACTTATGTGTACCTTTACATAAATAAACTTACTGTGCATTAAAATCACTGAGAATCTCACTAGTGTTGAAAACGCAATAAGCATAATAATCTGGGGCACTTTAAATGTCGGCTTATAGGAGTGACGGCAAGAATATTCTTTTTGTATGCTTTCTCTCGTATTGTTTTATGCTCTAAAAATGGTGTGTTGCATGAGAATGGGAGTGTTGCTGCTATTTATAGATAACAAAAAAAGGCACAATATCATGACTTGAACAATACACAAATAACCTACACAAAGAACAGAGGAGCTTACGACAATGTTTTGGTCCGACTTGGACCATTTACAAAGTCACACCAAACAAAAAGGAGAGGAGGAGGTGAGTGTATATAGGCCAGCAGACATTGATGGGAGTAAGAGAGGTAGTGGTGGAAGAAGTGGTAGTAGTAGTGAAGTCAGTCAAATACTAAGAAAGAGGAGCACCGCAAGGGAGCTAGGGGCCCACAAGGGAGCTAGGGGCTTACAAAGGAGCTAGGGGCCCACAAGGGAGCTAAGGGCCCACAAGGGAACTAGGGGCCCACAAGGGAGCTAGGGGCCTGCAGAGGGTAGGAGCAAGAACTCGGAGGGGGGGGGGGAATAATAAAGGACAAATATCCAAGGCAGAAGAAAGAAAACCCAAAGGATAATGAGGAATAAGCATAAAAATAACAATAAGTTGCTCTGGGGCACTTTAAATCTTATATATTATTATAGATATTTTCATTAATCCATTTTTAAACTCGGTGAACAAGATATGTTGATGGCAATAATCATAATAATAATAATAATCAGTCTTGGGTACTTTAAATGTTGTATATTACATTATTATAGACATTTTCATTTATCCATCTTAAGCCTTTCAGTGTCACGATCCCTGCTTGCAAACTTGTTCCCAAGCCTGAAAATCCCCCCCCCCCCACCCCCCAAAAAAAAAAAAAAAAAAATCTTATGAAATGATAATCTTTTTCCAAGGGTAATAAAGCCAAAAGTATGAAATTTGATGAAAAACTTACTGAATTATGCTCTCGCAAAGTTAGCAGTTTCGGCAATATTTATGCATCGGCGATTTTGCCCACTTTACTCTCTATTTTTGGCAAATTCCATTATTTCAGCCAACCAAACTCATAGCTATTTTAGTAGTATTCCTTCTCTCAAATGGGTACAAGAAACTCCCCATGTACCTATTTCAACTACCCAATAAAGTGATCAGAAATTGGTAATTTGACCAATTTCACACAAAATTTAACAATTGCCAATTCGAAAATAGAGTCCAAAATAAAGTGTAGAAACTCCTGGCACTAAATAAACATTTCCTCTGTTCTTTAGTCTCGTCTCCAGGCCCCTCATATATTACGCTTTTGAATTTTTATTTGCACAAAAAAATAGAAAATTTACTTTTATGCAGATTACTGCATTATTGTAATAATTATATAAATAATGTCAGTACATTTCTAAATGTGTATTAGACTGGCCAGTTGGTTGCGTATTGGACAAGTGATGTCATTTGTCTCCTCTGGAATACCAGTAAAAATGGAACATTTCTGCTAGTTTGAGCTAAATTTCAAGCTACTTTCAGTCTTGAAACTAATCAAAATCACCCCTATTTCTGTAATGTATCTTCCATTCTGTCAAACGAAACCAAGAAACCAAGATTACAACCATGAAAACCATGCGAAAATGCACCGCAAAGAGTTTCATCACTGCTTGTAAGATATTGTCTTCACAACTACTGAGCATTATCTGTACATAGCACTCAGAGGCAAGAGACATATATTTTAGCCTGTCAGTTGTCAGCATTAACTGACAAATTATCAAATTCATTATAATGGCAACTGTTTAATTAGCAGTACAATATAGCAGGTATTTCTTACAGTAATTCAATGTGGCTTATCTAATCTTCAGCTTAGGTAAGATCCATGTGGGGTATACCTGGAGGGGGTTTTGGGGGTCAGTGCTCCCTCAGCCTGGTCAATGACCAGGCCTCATGGTGAATCAGGATCTGATCACCCAGGCTGTTTACTGCTGGCTGCATGTAAACAGACGTAAGAGCCACAGCCTGGCTGGTCAGGTATTCACTTTAAGTGCTTGTCCAGTGCCTTCTTGAAGACAGCCAGGGGTTTGTTGGTATTCCTCCTTATATATGCTGGGCCCCAGACACTTACTGTGGTGTCTCTTAGTGTATTATTCGTGGTGCCCCTGCTTTTTGCTGAGAGGATGTTGCATCTCCTGCAGTCTTTTCCTTTCATAGGGAGTGATTTTCATGTGTAGATTTGGGACTAGTCCCTCTAGGATTTTCCAAGTGTATATTATCATGCATCTTTCTCGCCTGCATTCCAAGGAATACAAATCAAGGGACTTTACGATTCCCAGTAATTTAGGTGCTTTATTGTACTTATCCATGCCATGAAAATTCTCTATATATTCTCCAGGTCTGTAATTTTGCCTGCCTTGAAAGGGGCTGTTAGTATACAGCAATATTCCAGCCTAGAGAATCATCATAGGCTTGGCATACCTAGTTTTGAAGGTTCTCATTATCCATCCTCTCATTTTTCTAGCAGATGTGATAGATATATTGTGAGCTTTGAAGATGAGAACCTATGACATTATTACTCCCAAGTCCTTCACATTAGTTTTTTGCTCTATTGTGTTGTTGGAATTTATTTTATACTCCTGTACAGTTTTAATTTTCTCAAGTTTTCCATAGCGGAGTAATTGAAATTTGTCTTCATTGAACTTCATATTGTTTTCTTTGCTCCATTTAAAGATTTGGTTAATGTCCGCTTGGAGACTTGCAGTGTCTTCGATGGATGGCACTGTCACTGTCATGGGATGAGTGGGGATAGGGGAAGAATAGGTTGTGTGAGGAATTTTTGAGTGGTAGAAATAGAGCCAGGGTTTAACCTAGCAGCTTGGTAATCATGGCAGTAATGACTGGTGCAGTGGTGAGGAGTGGTGAGGCAGATGGGTTGGGTAGGTGCCAAAACACATATTCAAGGTGCCTCTTAGAACAACTCCAGCTCATTGTTCTTTGGAGTGAGTTGCGATCAAGAAGGAACATCTTTTAAGGTCTACTAGTGTGGCTGATGTTTTTTAATTACAGTGTTCAAGTGTTTTTTAGCAATACAGTGTGGCAGGTGTTGTTTAGCAATACAGTGTGGCAGGTGTTTTTTAGCAATACAGTGTGTCAGGTGTTTTTTAGCAATACAGTGTGGCAGGTGTTTTTTTCAGTAGTGAAGGAGTAGTGAGGGTGGCGGGTGGAGTAGTGAAGGTGGTTCTTATTTAAAAACCCATAACAAAAAAATTGGGTGTTTTTTGGGGGGCTGGAACGGATTGACGGCATTTCAGTTAATTTCAGTGAGGAAAATTTATTTGATATACGAGCAAATTGAGTTACAGGCTGGGTCACAGAATGAAATAAACTCGTAAGTCAAGGTACCACTGTATTGCTGTGATTCCTGGTGATTTAATTGGATGTCTCGATAAACACACTTTTCAAGAATAATATGAGAGACATGAAACAGTTTGAGGATGGAAGGAAAAAGGACATTTACCAAAGGATGCAGCACAAGGGCTCTGACATGGGTATCATTGTGAAAATGGGTTGTGGAGGCTAGGGATGAAGTTGAATTGAAATAGTCATCAAAACATTGAAGAAAAATGGTGTACTCAATTGATTTCATGGTACAAAGGATGATATTTTATGAAATGAAAGTGTTTGTTGAAGCTATTGCTAATCATGATTGTGATAATCCATATGCAAATGCAGTACAATTGAATTAATAGATTGTGAAGAGTTAATTGTTGCTGACTATGACCAGCAGAGTGATTTTGATGGATTTTAATAAATGGAACAATAATATTTGTTTATATTATCCTGGGCAACTGTGATTCACATTTCATATTTATAAGGAGTCAGACAAGATGACTACATAATTAGTCTTGAGGATGGGAATAGTGGCCAGTCTAACAGTCTGCAGTCATTAACTGTTGTTCTTGTAAACAATCTGAGGGAATACACAAATAACCCACTGTGAAGGTGTAACGGCCCTATCAGACCCCCAAAGAGTATTTGATAGGACTGATTCCTCCTTATGGAAATAAAACAGAAAAATAGATGATAACATAATAAGATAAATTTATTAACCCTTTCAGGGTCCAACGCCAAAATTGGAAGGGACGACCCAGTGTACAAGAAATTTTGAAAAAAAAAAAAAAAAAAAAATTCTTACAGAATTAAAGTATATTTTTGTGAAGGTAATAAAACAAAAAAAAAAATTCTGATCAGTACTTACCGAGATACAGTGCCAAGAAGTTGACTCAAAATGACCGGGTGATGGCAACATCAACGATTTCCACATGCGTGCATTACTTTATTTTACGTTTTTTATAGTTTTTTCTTTTCTTTTCTATTTTTTTCTTTTCCTACTAACATTTGGGGCCTGAGAGACCTATACTGTATATAATGTATATAGTATATAAACTCACTGTATTGAACATAATAACTGCACTAAAGTTATCATATTATTGTTTACCACTTTTGTTTATTACAATAAACATGCACAAATCTTGTATAATACTAATGTTCTATCCTATATTTACATATTTACAATCACTGGACATGGTTTTAGAACTGCTGGAGCTTGTGGAAGTCCTTGAAACAAGGCACCATACACAAAGGCACCTTACATTCCTCGCACATAAACCGAGCGTCTTTGCGTCTTTGTTGCCATCGTTTTGTTTGTGCACAGACAATGCATCTCTTCTGAGCAAATTTCTTCTTAGTTGCAGGAAGCTGTATTATGAAGTGATCACCTTCCCTCCTCAAATGCTTGGGTATATTCTGAGGAGTTCGAGGACGGTTTTGTATAGCAGGTGTTGTTACCTGGTATCATTATGAGTTATACAAACCAACAAATTCATCCCACGGTCTTTGCCGTCTTCACTTGGTACATTTTTATGCATTGAGCATAAATGTCCCGTGAAAAAAGTTTCATCCACTTGTCAACTTTTACGAACACAATCAACAAACATCTGCATGTCACATTCTAAAAGTGCTGTTTTGTATAATCATCACCTCATTTTCAATTGTTCATTCATTCATCAACTTTGCCACTGTCTTGCTTTCTTGGGAATGGTTGTAACAATGTGAACATTTTTTATGACCCGAATGCCAATTCATTGGATTAAACACTGCACTTATCACACAGCACTGTGTTTGAACCTGGCATATTATTTAATTATGCACCCTGTGCCTAACTCTGTCTGTTCACTCACAAGAATCTCTGGTTAAAGGGCTTGTGTACCAGTTATCGGTATATAATGTATGCCCTTACCAAGATAAGGTGGCCATCTGTTTCTCACTATGTCACTGAGATACCCAATAACAACTCTGGTATCTTTCAATGTTTTACTTCCGTGTATACAACAATATAATAAGGCACTGTCACAGTCAGGGGACAAACCAGTTTATACCAAAGTCTGTTTTTTTGATCGTATACTGTTTGATGACAGTCTACCTTTAAAAATCAAGATTGTTACAAGATTCTTGAATGATAAAATAACTATGTTAAAATTTTCTTTCAGATATAATATAAACATTCTATTTTTTAACTGTCGCTTCTGTCAGGCCTGGTTTTCTCACATTGCAACTATGTAACAGAAGATAAACCTGCTACTGGTGATTCACTGAAGGCCGGGTAAAATTCGACATGCTGGACCATATGCTTTGTATTATATTATATATATATAAGCCTTACCAAGGAGGCTTTAGGAAAAGGGAGGGGTGTGTGGGAACAGTTAAAAGTGATAAGTATGATGAAAAAAGTTAAAAGTCTCTAAGGCAAAGAGGTCTTTGGGATTTTGATTTGGAATAAGGATTGAACGGGGTATTGGGGGACAATGTGGCAGATGTTAGGTGTAAGTTAGTAGGAGGTAGGTACTGAAAGCAGAAGAGTTTATAATAGAATTATGAGGATAAAGTTAGGTTGAGGGAAGAGGGAAATATTTCCAGAAAAGTAGGATGCTGAGAAGGAGTGTTTGCACGTGGTGTTTAATTATAGATGGGGTTGTAAGAGAAGTAAATGGGGGGTTAGCAAAGGCGTGGGTTAAAAATTAAAGAATCACACATAAAATGGAGTTGTCACAGTTGCTCTTTGTGAGAATGTGCTCTTGGGGATTCTGAAGAGAATTGCAGAGATTGGTGTGATTGAATTTGGTGTGGAAAAAGAGGAAATTAAAGTGAATACCAGGAAAGAAAAGGTATAATGAGGATAACAAAAAGATTAGGGGAAAATATTGGATTCAAATTGAGGGAGTGAGTATGGAGGATGGTGAATGTATTCAGATATTTGGTATGGGGGTCAGGATATGATCTTAAGATGAGGGAATCTTAGAATGAAGGGAAAGGGTAGTGGTGAGCATAGGAAGGTGGAGCAAAGACTTTGTCCTTGGAGGCAAAGGGGGGAATGTATGAGATATATTTTACCAACGTCTTTTGGGTGTGAAGCATGGGGATGAATGTTGCCGAGGAATGTCATGTCGGGGCAATCTGTGGGTGAATATAATGCAGAGAAATTTGTTTTTGGAAGTTTGGAGGAGGGGCGGGTTTTCCAAAATGTTGTCCGAGGGTGAGGAAGGGTTATTGAGGTGGTTCGGACAGTAGAGAGAATGGGAGTGAAACAGAGGATTCAAGAGTGTATTCGTAGTGGAAGGAAGGGGGGGTAGGGGTTGGCCTAGGAAAAGGGTTTAGGGAGGGGGGGAAAAGGGGGTTTTTTGGCGAGGGGTTGGCTTCCCGCAGGGGTGCGTGAGCGTGTTTGATAGGGGTGAATGGAGAAAATGGTTTTTAATACTGACGTGCTGTTGGAGTGTGAGCAAAGTAACATTTAGAAGGGGTTCAGGGGAAAAAGGGAGGGGGACTTGAGTCCCGGGGAGGGAAGTACAGTGCCCGCACTCTGAAGGAGGGGTGTTTAATGTTTCAGTTTAAAAAAATGTAGTGTAAAGCACCCCCTTTTGGCAAGACAGTGATGGGTGAATGATGGGGAAAGTTTTTCTTTTTCGGGCCCCCTGCCTTGGTGGGAATGGCCAAATGTGATAATAAAAAATAATAAAAGTCTTTACCCAAAATAAAGATATTTTTTTTGTTGGGCCCCTGGTATGTTGACATCCAGGGAATGAACAGGCAGCACTGCTGCGGGTCAGCGGTACATGACCACCAATTTCATATAGAGGTGTTCCATTTTGGACTATTTTGCTGTAATATACCCCCCTTCACACCCGTTGGCAACAAAATTGGTCAACTCTGCTCCGTAACAAACTTCATTTTTTTAAAAACCGAGCATGGTTATGGCCGTCTTCTTGCATCAGTCCCAAAGGGTTTGGGAGATTTTCCCTCCCCCCTTCGCTTTGGCCCACTCCTCTTATCGGGTATCTCTGGAGGGGGCACCCTTTTCCCTTTGTGAGCATGTCAATTTTCCAGTATCGATTTTCCACATTCTGTTAGACTGCCCTCTCTATAACACATGCGAATTTACCTCCAAAAGCTCTGCTCTACCTTCTCTTTACCCTTCCCCTTTTTGTGATGGACCCCCTTTAACCCTGACCCCTCTTGACTTCTTGACAACGATGATTTACTCCACAAACTCTGATGATCCTTTTGCCCCCCCCAGCCCTTTTTACCCCAATCTCTTGTGCCCCTTTTCCCTTCACCATCCCCTACCCCGCTGTTGTCCGTAACCTATTACTCTCTTCTCCCTTTTTCCACCTGATTCCCTCGCTTTCCTTCCCGCCCCGCAGCGCTGTTAGCCCATGTGGTTTGCGCTTCTTTTTTTTTATAATAATAAAAAATATATTATACTTTAACAGGAGGCTAAGATTATTGTTGCAAAAAACAAATACATTTCTGCAACTCGTCTCTTTTTACCGGGGTATAAAGTGGTGATATATCGTATTTTTTCGGGGTCTCAAAATCATGTTACTTTCCCTGACAATAGTTTCCCCTCAAGGGGGGTCAAGAATATTCAAAAAATTTCCAGTTATTGGCATGGTTCCAAGGGACAAGTTGGTAGAATTCCCTTTGAGGTCATCAAAGTGGGGGGCTTGGAACAAAATTGGGATTTTGCTGCCAATCCCAGATAGGGTTTGCTGGGGGATATGACACATAGGCTGGTTGTGGCTGGATTTGGTTTTTGGGGGGTGGTGGCTGACGCTTCTTTGTCCTTGAACTGAGGAGTCAGCAGCGTGGGTCCCAGCCTGGGCTGGTGAGTCATGCATGGCTGTGGCACTACCATCACCACTACCACCACCTACTGATGCCTGTGGTCTATCCATGCCAAGTGTAGCCACATCATCCTCACTTTCACTGTCTATTCCTGGTGTAGGGCCATGGGATGTACTCCATCCCCTGGGTACTGCATAGGGAACACTACCCGAGCGCATGCAGCGGCTTATATACTGACGCTTCACTGGTGAATATGTTTCCTGACTATCACTGCTCGAATGATCGTCAAGAGCAATAAAATCACAATCCACGTCACTATCATCATCATTACTGAAGTCAGAGGCCTGGCCACGCGAAAATAATAGTTTTCTCTTGCAATGAGGTACAACTGACCATGACTGAGGAGTGCCCACACCAGAGGTAGAAGGTTGAGAATCGTCAGGGTTTTCTGCACTATTATCGATATCCTGGTCATTCCTTTCAGTCACTAACTGATCAAAGCCAAAGAATTCGTCTTCATTTCCACTTCCATCAGAGTCAGAACTATCAGATAGGAAGAGGAGAGTCCCAGTTTTCCTTGGAGTGAGAGCTGCCTTGCGACGAGGCATGGTGAACAAAGGTAACTGAGCCGGCGTTCCCACAATGCTATGCGGGCACCTAGAATTTTTGTTTATGGCGCATATACACCATGCAGACCCATTCTCTCACATGTAGGCCTACCAGCATATTCGCGCTAAATTTGACGCCACTAGAATTTTGGCATAGATCTACAGTTTGGACCCTGAACATAAAGCCATAGATCTATGGCACAGACCCTGAAAGGGTTAATATGCAGAACTTCTATAAATAAAAAACACTTAAACATAAAAAAACCTATCTGAAACAAATAATGAAAAATTAAATAATTATAATGACTCAAAGCTAATATATACACATAAATTAATATAGCAAATGGATGGACTTCCAGCTAGTTCGCCTAATGGTTACCTTTTTTGTTAGCATGTAGCTTCTAATCACTTGGGAGTTTGGAATGCTGATTGATGTAGGGAGGTCACTGGTAGACATGACTGATGTGACTCCTGAAGAAAACAGAAGGTGATCCCAACAAGTGTAGAAATTCTGTAAAATGGAAGTACTTGGCGAGTCGGAAGAATTGCCCTAAGCGTTAGAGTGGTCAGTGTTCACCACTATTAAATGTTGGTGGAGAACAACTAGAGAACTGCTGTAGGATGGTCTAAAGATGTCATTACATCAGCCACAATTGGAAAAGGAACTGCAGAGATCCCCTCAAGGTGCAGAACTTAATATTACCAAGTTATGCACCAATGTTGATTTTTTTTTCAACGAACCTGCCATATCCCACCTAAGCAGGGTGGCCCAACAAGATAAACAAAAGTTTCTCTTTTTAACTTTAGTAATGTATACAGGAGAAGAGGTTACTAGCCCCATGATCCTGGCATGTTAGTTGCCTCTTATGACATGCATGGCTTTCAAATTCAAATTCAAATGCAAATTCAAATTTTTATTTCTTTGCAAGTTTACAATGAGATTCACATGTTGTAGGGAGTCCTGTTTACACAGTTTACAATGTGTTTCCCTTCCTGGAAGGTTCCGGGGTGACGGCCCGTCTTGACCAGGCGCTTGGATCAGAGCTCATCCCGCTTTAAGCCTCACGAATGCGCCACAATCCCCCGCAGGGCGCTGTTGTCATCCTTAAACCCGGGTTTAGGTTCCCCCTTGATATAATAATTGAACAGTTCGGGCCCTGGAGTTTACTTGGTATGGTTTCGGCTAGTGAACCCCCCATATGGCTCGTCTGTGCCAAGGGCTGCCTGGTGGATCAGTGCAGTTGGACTAACCTAGGCTGTTTCAGGTGCACCATAAACAAGTACGCCTGCATTCCGGATGGTCAGGAACCGACTTTTAGGTGTTTTATCCTGTTAGGAATGCAGGGTTCTCTGGGAATCCCTTATGTCTATGCGGGAGGATGTTGAACAGTCTCGGGCCTGACACTTATTGTATGGTCTCTTAACGTGCTAGTGACACCCTGCTTTTCATTGGGGGGATGTTGCATCGTCCCGCCAAGTCTTTTGCTTTCATAATGAGTGATTTTCATGTGCAAGTTCGGTACTAGTCCCTCTAGGATTTTCCAGGTGTATATAATCATGTATCTCTCCCGCCTGCATTCCAGGGAATACAGGTTCAGGAACCTCAAGCGCTCCCAGTAATTTAGGTGTTTTATCTCTGTTATGCGCACCATGAAGGTTCTCTGTACATTTTCTAGGTCAGCAATTTCACCTGCCTTGAAAGGTGCTGTTAGTGTGCAGCAATATTACAGCCTAGATAGAACAAGTGACCTGAAGGGTGTCATCATTCAAATTCAAAGTTTATTCTCTATAAGGATTACAATGCTGAGTTTACAGAATTTGGTTATTGTGTGGTTTACATGTAGTAAAATTGTGATTACAGAGTGTACCACTAGAACACCTAGCATGGCTAGGCATTTCGGGCAGACTTAGTTTAATTCTTAATTTTAAAATATTACAAATTATGAGGTAAGTTGGTATTATGGCTAAGTGACTAATTACTAGTTTGTGAGTTTAGCAATGTGAATGCTTTTGTTTTGGCACAATACATAGTTTCAGTATTGGAGTATCACAGGCCAACTTATGACTAGTTAGGATTCATTATTTTAAGATTGAGATTAATATTTCTGTTTATGGTCAAATGGGTGAGTGAGTGTAAGTATGAACCACCAGGTAGTATTCGTGTAGTTAGTTGACGGGGTGTATCAGGGAGATTAGATGTTTTCTAATGGTAGTTTTGAAGATGAAGATGATGAATGTGTCTGCAGTTCTAGAGTTTTCAGGTAGGGTGTTCCAGATTTTAGGGCCTTTGACATACATTGAATTTTTGTAAAGGTTTAGTCGGACACGGGGAATGTCGTAGAGATGTTTGTGTCTGGTGTTATGCCTGTGGGTTCTGTCACAACTATCAAGAAAGCATTTTAGGTCAAGGTTAATATTGGAATTTAAGGTCCTGTAGATGTAGATTGCACAGTAGTAGAGTGTGGATGTACTGAACAGGGAGTAATTTAGATCTATGAAGAGTGGGGGGTGTGTTGCAGGGATGGGATTTAGTGATTATTCTTACTGCGGCTTTTTGTTGGGTTATTATTGGCTTTAGGTGTGTTGCTGCAGTTGATCCCCAAGCACAAATAGCATAGGTGAGGTATGGATAAATAAGTGAGTGGTTTAGTGTGAGAAAGGCATTTTGCGGCACGTAGTATCATATCTTGGAGAGGATCCCAACCGTTTTTGGATACTTTTTTTGTTATGTGTTGGATATGGGTGCTGAAATTCAGGTTGTTGTCAAGGTATAGGCCTAGGAATTTGCCCTCATTATGTCTGGTAATTAGAGTGTTGTCGATCTTAATGTTAATTTGCGCATCTCCTGCTCTGCTACCAAACATAATATAGTAGGTTTTGTCAGTGTTAAGCGTAAGTTTATTGGCTGTCATCCAAGTCGATATTTTGATCACTCCTCTTTAACAATGGTGTTGGGGGTGGCAAGATTAGGGTGAGAGATCACATAAGTCGTGTCGTCAGCAAAGAGAATGGTTTCAGGTGTTGGGAAAACGTTTGGAAGATCATTGATGTATAGGGGAAGAGCAGGGGACCAAGGACACTTCCCTGCGGAACTCCAGTATCAATTTGGCCGTGTTGTTGATGCTGTGTCTTTAATGGTGACATACTGATACCTTTTTTAGTAAGTTTAAGAGATTTGAAAAAAGGGAAGGGGCGTGTCTACTTTTGGTCAAAAGCTTTCTTAGGTCAACAAAAATTCCTAGTGGATATTCCTTATTTTCCAATGCTGGGGTAAAGCAGATTTAGCATTATTATGATTGAAATCCCCTCAGGGAAGGTTCCTTGATGTTGGTGAGGGGCTCTTGATTTTAGGGAATTGGATCTGTTGCTCCAGTTCCCCGAATTAAGCCTGAATGCCTTCCCACATCCCTCCCAGGCGCGGTATAATCCTACGGGTTTAGCGCTTCCCCTTGATTATAATAATAATAATATGATTGCATCATTAGGGGCTTTTATTTTTCCTGAATCAAATTGGGAGGGGTTGAGTATGTTTTTTGCCGTTATAAATGAATATAGTCTCCTGTGCACGAGTTTCCTGAAGATTTTGGATAGCAATGGTAGTTTGATATTGGCCTATAGTTGTTTAAGTCTGTAGGTCACCACCTTTATGTATTGGTGTAACCCTTGCCATCTTGAGTAGTTTCGGGAAAAGGGGCTAGTTTCTAGTGACTTGTTAAAAAGTAATGAAATAGCATGCGAAAGGACATGGGTCGCTCGCTTGTACAATAAATGGTGGGACATGAGACAGATTCCTTGAGTTATTTTTAAGTGACTTTAAAAATCTTGGTGACTTTGTGGGCTCAGTTGGGCAAAATAGAAGGAATTTGGGAAATTCCCATTAGGTAGTCCCCGGCATGAGCATTGGTAGTGGGATTTTATTGGCGAGATTAGATCCTATGGTTTAGAAGAAGTCGTTTTTTCCTGTTAGTGTGTCAGTGGGATGTAGTGGTGTTTCATTAGGTTTAGTTAGGACAATATTCTTGTTTTTTTTCAGTTTGTGGGGCCCTGAATCTGAGAGAGTGTTTTCCCAGGTCTTTTTTATATCTCCACTAGGGTCTGTGAATTACTGGAGTAATTTTAGTTGTTTGGCTTTCTTTATTACTTTTGGTGAGAAAATGATGAATAGTGTTTAAGAGTATCTTTGTGTATTTTAAACCCTGTCTATATTTCTTTTCATATTGGTGTTTCTTATCAATGGATTTCAGAATTTGGTGCTGGTTAGCCATGGTCAACCGAGCTGTTTGTTTGTGACCCTGTTTCATTTTATAGGACAATGTTTGTTGTATAGTCTAAGTAATTTGTTAAGAAAAATGTCTGTCCAGTCATCAATACCATTGGCCTTGGAAAATTCTGTAGGCCAGTCAAACAGTCTCTAGGTCAGCTGTGAACTTCCTTATTGAGGCCTCGTCATGGAGTCTAAATGAGACTTTGTTGTATTCAAGGGTGGTTTACTAATGTTTGTCAGGAGGAAGGTAGGGTAGTGGTCTGTAGTGCTATCTGTGATTATTTCCCTGATTTAAGGGGGGCAGTATATTGGTCCATATGTGGTCTATTATGGTTGCACTTGTCTCAGTGAGCCTGGTTGGTTTTTGTTTTTTGTTGGTATGAGAAGTGTGTTGTTCATATTGGGTTTATGAAATCAGTTACAGGCTGATCATCTAGTATGCCAAGGTTGATGTTGAAGTCTCCAGCTAAGAGAAGGTGGTGCTTATTCATTTGTCTGTTGTTATTAGTGACTAATTTCTCACTGAAATTTGGGATGCTTGTGGGGGTATCCGTAAATGGCACCGATTGTTATGGGTGTCTTAAGGTTTTTTTACAGTAAATTAGCAAAAATGTATTCCCCATATTCATCACTAAAGCAAGTGGTGCTAATACAAGATAATTGGTTGAGTAATTTGATTGCAATACCACCCCCCAACTTGGTTTGGCTGCAGTTGTGAATTGCTGTGTATCCTGGTAGAGGGTAGATACTATTGTGTCCTGCTTAAGCCAGATCTCTGTAAGAATAATGCAGGAGAAGGGTGTCTTTAGTGATTCAAGGAGTTCCAGGAGGTCATCATAGTGTTTGCTTTGGACCTGATGTTGTAGTTAAGTACTGATAGACTTTTAGCATTGTTTAGGATAGTGCTGGGTTGTGATGCGTGTAATAAAGGCAGTTACTTTCCAATGGGTTTTTTTGGGTGTCAAAATTTTTAATTTTAAAAATTTGGGGAAAAAGGGGACCCAATTTTCACCCTTCAAGGGTTTAAACAAAAAATTGGTTTTTAACCCCCCCTTGGTTTGGTTTGAGTTTAATTCGGGTTACCGGTTAGGGGGGGAATTTTGGCCCCAAGAATTCTGAAGTAAAAATTGGAAAAGGGGGGTTTGCCCAAATTTTCAAAAGGTTGGAGGTCCTTGTGTTTTGCGGTTAAAAAAGGTCCAATGGGTATTAAACTAATAATTTTACTTTTAAAATGGGCGCTTTACTTGAAATTTGGGCATTATTTTCCAAATTTTAAATTGGCTTTTTGGGGTTTTTAGTCGGGGGTTTTGACCCTAATTTTATTTTTAAAAGGGTTAAACCTATTGGGGGGTTTTATAATTTTAAATAAAAAAAAAAACAAATTTCCAAAAAAGCAAATTTTTTAAATATAATTGCAATAAATTCCAAAAATATTTAAATTTGTCTAGGGGGTTTGGCTAAAATTTAAATTTAAAGTAAAAACCCGGTTTAAACTAATAATTTTTAAAATAAAAAAAAGAACTATTTTGAAATTGCACTAGGTTTTAATATAAGTTTTGTGTTTAAAAAATTTAGGTATTTAACTAATTTAAAAAATTAAAAATTTAAAATACCCCATTTTAAGGGAAAGACAAAAGGAATTTAAAAAAAAATTATAAAAAATTAAAAAATTGGAAAAGGCTTTTTTTTTAAGGGGGTTTTGGCTTTTTAAAAGTTTTTAAAGGGTTAGATTTATAAACCTGATTTTTTTGAAAAGTTTAAAAATACAAATTTAAGGTAAAAAAAAAGGGGGAAATTAAAAAAAAATTTTTTTTTAAAATTTTGGCTTGGCTTGGTTATTTTGGGGGGCCCCCCCCTATTTTTTGGGGTATCTTATAAATTTTTTTTTCTCGGGGGTTTCCCAATTTTATTTTTAAATTTGAAATTTCCCCCCAATCTTTAAACTTCTTTGTTTTTTGGGCCCAGAAAAAATTTGGGTTTTTAAATTTAAAATTTTTTTCCTGGCCTTTCTTTTTTTGAAAGGGAAGAAATGCCCATCGTTGGGGGTTTGTTTTCTGCAAAGAAAAAGGTTTGTTTTGGCGGGAACCTTTTTCTTGTCGAAGGGAAAATGAGAAAAAGTTTGGGGAAATTGCGGAAAGACCCCCGGAGTTGGGGCCTGGACTTTACATTTTGATATAAAAAACTCGTTCTGTTTGGGGAAAGGAAATTAATAGTCCTCGGACTTTCCTGTTTTTCTTTTTTGAAAAGGGGGAAAAAAACCTTTTCGCTATTACCCCAAAGGCCCAAATTTGGGCGAAGGTTTTTTTGCAAAGTCTGAAATATTCATCTGTTTTCTTTTTGTCTTCTAGTGCATCTGGACCTTGTCGTAGTGACCCCAATAGTTGAGACAGACAGGGGGCGCCCTTTGTTCAAAACCCCATGTTGCCCCGGGGGTTGGGTTTAATTTATGGGTTTCTAATGGGTGGTGTTTAAACCCTTCCCTTAGGCCCCTTTTTTCAAAGATTTTTATGTTATGGGATGTTAGGCTATGGGTCTTTTTTCTTTGTTTATTGTTTTTATGCCCCCCTTTGTGGAGGGGGGCTATGTCTTTTTTTTTAAATAACTGTGGGACGTTTCCCCATGTCCTGCTTCCTCTCCTTGGGGTTTAAAAATTTCGGGGAAAGGGGCTTCTTGCAGTTCTTAATAAACACGGTTTTTTCCCTGAGTTGGCCCGGGGCAGAGTGCAGGGGCATTCACTTTTTCGCCTTTTTCAAAGGGTCATTTGGGGGTCAGGAAAAAACCATCAGATGGGCTTGTGTAAAAAAATTTGGGGCTCTCTCATAAAAAATTAAAATATAAGTTTGAAGTGCAAAGAGAGCCACTATCATCCTTGCATTACGGCCCAAAACAAAATTTTTAAAGGTTTATGGGACTACTTAACCCTTAAACCCGGTCCAAACGTATATATAGTTCTCTGGGCGTAGCCCCCCCAAACGTATACGTGGCCCCCCCCCCGCCTTAGGGAATTAATCCCCCTCCTAAAGGCTCATCGTACCCCCCAAAATTATTGTAAGGGGCCCGGGAAATTTAATTTTTCCCCAAAAAAAGAAAAAAAAATTTTAAATAAATTTTTAATTTTCCATACCGGGAAAAAACCCCAAAATTTTTTGAAAAAAAATAAAATTTTTTTCCCCAAAACATTTAAAAATTTTTTTAAAATTTTAAATAACCAAACCCCGAAAAAACAGAAAAAGTTTAAAAAATACTTATTTAAGGGAAAGGAAATACAGAATACATTCCCTTTATTGAAGACCCGTTTGATGATTGAGGGGATGGGGGAGGGGGGGGAGTAGGGAAAAGTTGTTATTTTTGAAAAAGGGGAACCCCCCTTCCTTTAAAGGTTTTGAGGTATACAAGCCCTTTTTGGGGGGTTATTTCCCCAAATCTTCTTTTAATGCCACTAAAAAACAGTTTTAAGAGTCACTGGACCTCGGGTTGCAAAAAATATCTGCCCAAATAGAGCTTTTTCCCTCTTGTTTCTTTTTTAAATTTGTTTTAAAGTGGTTACAACTTGTGTTGCACGCATGAACAAAAAATAACTTACTACTCTCGGGTTGACTTCAGTAAAAAATCTCCTACAAGACCAAGACCCCATATTTATTTATAAATTTTAAAAACCCACTGTGAGTAACTGCATTTTAAATTTACCAACAGTAAAAAAAACCTAAAAGATTTACATGGGACTATGTTTCCCTACTAAAACCACACTGGACCAACACCATACCCCCCTTTAAGGCCCAGGCTTTAATTTCCACAGATAATCCCACAGCCCCACCCCCTTCCTTCCTCATAAAAAAACCCTTTTCCAAATTACCCCTAAAACACTACTAAAGCATTTTCCCAGACTTCACAATGAGGCAGCTACCCAATAACTTCACAGCACCCAGCGACAAAAAAATTAAACTGGCAAAAGAGCTAGAAATCTATAAAAGATTTTGACAAATTTTTAATATTCAAAAAAAGACCCAATACCTCTATAAAAAAGCACTCCCCTAAAAAAACTAAACAGATGACGGGTGAAGGACTAAAACGGGTCCCGGGCAAAAACCGTTTTTTTTATTTTTTTAATTTATTTATTTAGTAATTTTAGCTTTAAAACAGAGGTACAAAAAATAAGGTAAACGGGCATCCCAAAACCCACTTATATGCATACCATTAGGGGTTGGCTTAAAAAAAACTTAAGTTAACTAAGAAATTGTGAAATTTCAGTGTTAAAAATTTTTGAAACAGATAACAAAAAGCACAAATAAAGAAATTACAAAAAAAGGGTTTCATTTTGGTTGCAGGGCATTCCCTGTACTTTCATAAATGGAGTTTCTGTTGGGTAGTGTTTTTAAAAAAAATAACAAATTTAAGATTGGGTCCTGGGTTTAAACATTTGTGTGAAATAATTTTTGAGAAAACTTTTGGGATAAAACAATTTATAAGGTTCATTTATTCAGTATTTATTTGGTTTTTGGGGTGAAAAAAATGGGGAAAAAAAGTGTTTCTTTTATATTTACAGGTAATGAATTCCAGATTTTAGGGCCTTTTATGTGCATTGAGTTTTTGCATAGCGTGAGATGGACACGAGGAACATCAAGAGTGATCTGTGCCTTGTGTTATGGTCATGTGTTCTGTTGAGGTTGGCAAGGAGATGTTTGAGGGGAGGGTTAATATCAGAGTTAAGTGTTCTATGTATGTAATAGGTGCAGTAATAAGTATGGATGTTTTGTATGGTGAGTAGGTTGGGGTGTTTTGAATATTGGTGGAGTGTGCTGCTGTAGTGAGAATTTGTTATTCTAACTGCAGCCTTTTGTTGGGTAATTAGTGGTCTGAGATGGTTAATTGTTGTTGAGCCCCTGCACAAATTCCATAGGTGAGATGGGGTAAATAAGAGAGTGATAAAGGGCCAGGAGGGCTGACTGTGGAACATAGTACCATATCTTCGATAGTATGCCTACAGTCTTGGAAATTTTCTTAGAAATTTGTTGTATATGTTATGAAATTTGAGTCTATTATCAAGGTGGATTCCTAAGAATTTTCCCTCTGTTAGCTTTGTGATAGGTGATCTGTTTATCGTTATGTTAAGAGGTACATCTGTAGCTCTGTTACCAAACTGAATGAAGTAGGTTTTTGTCAATGTTTAGTTTAAGTTTGTTAGTCCTCATCCAGGTAGATATTTTCTGTAATTCGGTGTTTACAGTATTGGCTAGCGTGACTGGGCTCGGGTGAGAGAAGACGTATGTAATGTCATCTGCAAAAAGTGTGGGTTTGAGTAATTGCGAAGCATTTGGTAGGTCATTTATGTATAGGAAAAGAGAAGAGGGCCAAGGACACTACCCTGTGGGACACACCAACCGTGATTGGTTAGGCTGAAGAGCTTGCCCCATTTGCTACACATATTGGCTTCTGTTGCTGAGGTATGACTGAGGTAGTTGAGGGAGTGCCCTCTAATACCATAGTGTTGACATTTTTTACGTGGAGCAAGTCATAGGTTCAACTGTACAAAAGCTTTACGTTAAGTCATTGAGATCCCTCCCCAGTGGGACTTCTTTTTTTCTCAGTGCAGTGTATAAAAGTTCTAGCATGTGTATAATAGCATCATTAGTATATTTATATAGGCCTGAATCACATTTGGCAGGTTGAGAATGTCTAGGGAGATGAGGCGAGTAGATTCGTTTATGAATTAATTTTTTCGAAGATTTTTTGAGAGAGGGTGTAAATTGATATTGGCCTATAGTTATTCAACTCTGTTTGGTCTCCGTCCTTTATGGATCGGGGTGACCCTTGCTATTTTGAGAGCTGTAGGGAAGGTGAGGATTCAATGGAATTTTTGTTAAAGAGTGTTGCAATGATTGGTAATAGTACTTTGTGACACTTTTTGTATATCAAGGGGTGGTAAGTATTTAAAAAATCTCCTGCCATGTTTTTATAGTGTGTTGATATAAAAGGGAGACCTCCGTATGGGTTAGTCGGAGCTAGGACCAGTGGTGTTCGGGTAGTTGCCAGTGAGGTATAGTCCTTTGGTGGGTAATCTTGAGCTTGGGATTTTATTGGCAAGGTAGTTTGTTCCTAATGTGTAGAAAGAATCATTGAGTCGTTTGCTGTTTCCCTGTTGGTGTGAGTTGGCGGGTTCATCTGAATTTGCAATTTATTTCGCTGTTTCGTGATATCTTTTTTGTTCCCAGAATTTTCAGATAGGGTCTTTCCAGTCTTTTTATATCACCTCGTAAGTTTGGATAATCTGATCTCATACTACAGTATTTTTTTTTTGCCCTTCTTAACAAGGCTGGTTGGGATTGGAGAGTAACGTTTTTTTGGTCCTCTGTTATGTGGACCCAGTCTGTACTGTTTTCATATCGGTGTTTTGTATTTATGGATTTGAGAATTGCTGGTGTTAGCCAGGGACTGTTCAGGGTCCTCTTAGCTGTCATCTGTTTAGTTTTTTTAGGCAGTGCTTGTTAGAGGTATTGGTCTTTTTTAGAATTATTAACACATTCGTCAATATCTGATATAGATTTCTAGCTCAGTGTGCCATTCAATGTTGTTTACTGCTGTTGTGAAGTTATTAATGGCTCACTCATTGTGAAGTCTGTAAGGTGACTTTTAGTAGTTCCCTTGGGGTATTTTACCAAGAGTTGTTATGAGGAAAGTAAGGGTAGTGGTCTGTGTATTATCGTAATTAATGCCTGATTTTAAAGGGGATTTGGTGTTGGTCCAGATGTGGTTCAAGTAGGGGAAACACTAGTCTCCGAAACCTGTAGGTTTTTGTTACTGTTGGTAGCAACAGCAGTTACTCATTGTGTTTGTGAATTCATAATGTGTGGTGTCCAGGTCTTTGCAGATTTATATTGAAGTCCACCTGAGAGTAGTAAGTGATCTTTGTTCATGCGTGCATCAGTTTATCATACTTTTTCCTAGGTTTGACTAAATTGGCTAATGAATGATTGTGGGAACTCTGAAGATGTTTATCACATGTGAAGGTTTTTTTGTAGGTATTTGGATTTGATTTACTATTATATATTCCCATGTTCATCCTTGTGCAAGTATAGTGATACATTCTTGTTGGCCTGAGTAGTATATAGCTGTAGCCACCTCCTGTTGGTCTGGCCTACAGTTTGTGTATAGGCTGTGTAACCAGGAATGGCATAGACATCAGTAGTACAGGCTTTAGCCAGGTTTCATTAGTTGTAAAGATGGACCATATTGGCATGCAAGAATTTAGTAATGCTAGGAGGTCCATCGAAATTCTTTGCGTAAAGATCTGATATTGTAGTTAAAGATATTATGTTGTTGAAGGCACTGAGAAGTTCATTTGATAGTTCTGCTGTGTAGTAATAACAGTAACTGTTTGAATCAATAAGTCATAAATAAGAGGTAGGTATCAGGAATCAATGCCTTGTAATCCATAAGATTTGTAGTGAATCTATAGTTAGAATTAAAGTATAAAACAAAGTTAATATCTAAAGCAAAAAAAATTAGCACCTGGACTTATTTTTAACAAATTTTAAAAATAATGAGCTAAGGTAGTTTATAAAGCTAAAATAAAGGAGAGGACAATTAAAGGACTAGGGGGGGGGGGGGGGGGGGGGGGGGGGGGGGGGGGAATAATTTGTGGTGAACAAATAAAAGTGATGATTCAAATAATGGAGCTTGGGAATAAGATAGATCGGTAGTACTTTTAAAGGTAAAATCTTTAAAGTTAGAATTATAATATAAAATTAATAATCTAAAAGGTACTAATACAAGTTGTGTGAACAATAAAAGTGGTATCAAAAAATTGCACTAAGGTCTAATTTAATGCTTTTGTGGAGTCTCTGTTTTGAGCTAGAATGAGCTATAGTACAACTAAGAATTAAATCTAATAATATAACAATACAAATTAAAAATAGCCAGGTCTCTCACTAGTAATTGCAATATGTGTCTAATATAATGAAATTTGGGTATTGACCTATAGTACAAACTGATTTAATACTAATAATTATAAAAAAGGCACCAGACCTCAATTGTAAATTGCACTAAGGTTGTTTATATAAGTTGTTTACAAGAAGTAATTATAACTATATTATAATTTGAACAAGGATAAAAATATTACAAGTTAAGGTAGCAAAAGAAAAAAAAAAGTAGAAAAAAAAAAATATGAGTAAGTATGGTAACTAGTTATACAAAAGATAGTTAGGGGCCTTGAACAATAATATAATTGAAATATCCACTAAATAGCAAACACAATATATTCCACTAAGATATGAAAAACAATCCATAGAGTAGGAAGTATACTATAAACTTATAAAATAACAATACAAATTGAAATGGGTAACTTGCACATTGCAGCTAGAGTCTGGGTATAGTTGTTGCCAGATCAGAGTTTAACCTAGATTTAAATAGACAAAATAAAAATCCCACAATTAAAGTACCAAAATAATAATAGTAAAAAATAACATGATAGTAACAGTAAAAAATAATATGATAGTAGGATGGTAAAAGCCGGTACACAGGTACACAGGTACAAAAGAATAATATAAAGGTGAGTTGAATATACAAACTTGAAAATTGGCAACAAAATGTTATGGAAGTAAAAAATAATGTTTAATGTACAAAAAGATAAAAATTGACTGTAGTAAAATTAAGTTTTTAATAAAATTTTAGTAAGTAATAATAGATTACAAAAAAGTGAAAAGTAAATGTATATAATTTCAATCAATATTCGCACTGGTAGTTTAACTAGAGGTTAAATGGCAGAAACAAGGTAATAAGAGTCTCTAGGATATAAAATGAGGTATTAAAACAGGTAAAGAGTAATACACAAGTAATGGTTATTAAATGTCAAAAAATGGTTAAGAGTAAATTGAAATTATAGTAAAAAAGATAATTATTAAAATTAAGTAGGTAATATCAGTTGATAGTTTTAAAAAACCATATGAGGTAAATAATATGGACCGAGAAAGTATCAATTCAGCAAATGTTTAAGCAAACAAAAGTCAAAATAAGAAAATTACATAAGATGACTATGCTTACTAGTAAATTCACAAAATGAGGTAGTTGATTATTTAATTACTAAGAAGATTGTACAATGAAATATGGAACAATAATGGAGCCAAAACAATCACTACACTAACTCACGTAGGACTTTTAGGTTGGACATTTGTTTTAGTTATTCCCTCTGTAAGATTAGTAAACCTGCGAAATCGTGATAGATCATTCTCGTTCGTTATTGTGTACAGTTGACCCACATTTGTTTTCCTAACACAACTTTTCCCATCTCGTGTGAAGCATTGGTGTATTGTGTCATTATTCTCCTCCTCCCCTTAAATGTGTCATTATTTCTCTCTCCGCTTAGAAGTTTTCTAGACTCTATAAAGGAGGTTCTGACGTTTTTATGTAAACCTCTTTTCTTTACTTATATAGATGCAATAATTAAGTCTTTTTTCCTGTTCATGTGAAGTGGAATCTAAGCATAACACTATTTCTACCATGGATCCATTAACCTGCTTCTTTTATTTCTGAGACTGGTACAGTAAACACTTGTTTGGTCCTTTATGACCTGCAGAGTAATTTCGTTACTGTGTGTTTGGTACATATCACTGGGAAAAAAGTGGGACTGTTATCTATTACTCCTATGCGTCCGATATTTTAACTTGATCCAGTTTTTATCTTCTTGGAGAGCAAAGTAGTCACAGAACTGGTTAACAAGTTTGTTTCTTCATCTTTTACGCTCTTCAACCTTTGTAATTAAGAGATAATTATTTGTTGGGTATGGCTATCTATACTAGCCTTGGATGGTCTTGTGTCAACCGTTAGTCATATCCTGGTGTTGGATAACTTTTGTTCAGACTGAGATTTTGATTCTCGAGTAGTGTCCATCCAGGTGTCTTGTTTTGTTAGCGTCTCTCGAAGATTTCATATTTTCAATAACAACGTGGAGATGCATGTCTTTTATGTGATCTGGATTCGTTGGTCATACCTGAGAGACTACTTGGTAGGTTGAATCCGGGGAAGAGAGGAGGATGGGCTGGTGCAAGCCATGTATGTTGTTATTGTTTGTTGGTGTTGCCTTGAGCGTGGTGAGTGGGGGTGGTTGCAGGGACGGCGACCTCCTGGCTACACTTGTTGAATAGTTATTTTTTCGGTGTTTTCCTTCTGGCCTTGTGCTGATCGTCTCTTAGATTGCGCCTCATAAAACAACAGGAATTGTTGTTAGTTAAGAAGAAGTTTTAGTATCAAAGCTTAGGGTTACGTTTAGTTCGGCTGGCAGCGGGGTGTTGCCTTTCCGGTTTGTGGGCAGTCTTTTCCTTTGATTCTCTATTATTTCGATTTGTAGGTTTTCACTGTTGGTAATCTTGGTCATTCTGGTGCCTTTACGTTGGGTAGTGCAGATTTGCTGGTAACTAGGTCTACATAAGTGCATTGGTAGCTTCTGATAGATGGTATAAAATACGGAGCTTGGAAGTCGCTGCTGCCGCTGCCGCTAAAACCAACACCCTGATGGCGGGTGTATTTAATCACTCTAATATGTTCTGTATCGTGTTTACTTATATAATTTTTGAAAAAATATCAAAGCTGGATTAATAAAAATGTGTATACTAACGTAATATATGACATTTAATGAGACTCGGTGATTATTATTATTATCATTACTAATATGGCATCACTAGTACAAGTTGTCTGGCTCCCACATCTCATATTTATGTTTATTTATTCTACTGTGGAGTGTAATTATGATCTTTTATAATGTTAAGTAGCGCGTGTTTATTAATAATTTTGAAAAAATATCATACATGGATTAATGAAAATGTGTATATTAACATAATATACAACATTTAATAAGGCTCAATGATTATTATTGAGTATTATTTTCATTACTAATATGGTATCTCGAGACATAAGACCCTCTTACTGATTTTAATGTGTACTTGCAAGCCAGCACAGTGTGTAAGGATTATTAGGTACAGGTATACATAAGTCTAATTATCAGAGTTAAAAACATAAATAAAATATGAAATAACTTTTAAAATCACTTGAAATTTTGGAGTTTCAGACACAATGGAAGATGTGGAGTGCTTAGGAGCTCATGGAGAATGTAAACAAGCACGGTGGGGTGTGGTGACCCACATAAGAAAGTCAGGTGGGGGGGAGGCCGTATAGAGAGTTTAGGTCTAAGTTGAATGACCGTGTTAGCGGAACGCCAAAAGCGAAACCACCGAAAAGTGGGGCCCTCCTGTCATATATATATTATATATGTATTATTATTTTTAAACGTATTTTGTATTATTAATATTATTGGTATTACATTATTATTATTATTGTATTATATTATTATACTATTTTTATTATTCATATTATTATTGTTATTATACATATTATTATTATTATTATTATTATTATAATATAAATAATTTGTAATTTTTATTCACACAAAAATTATAAGGGATTTACTGTTATTCCTTATTTGTAGACTCCTCCTGCTTTAGTTTTGTACATATAGTAGAGGGGCTACACTTGTACTCACTCACCAAGTCCTCAACCCTCGTACCTAATCTGTGCTTATCAATGGTTTCTTGCTTCAATTCCATGCAAATCATCCTCTTTTTCTTCTCAGCACTGTCTTTTGCATTGCTTTTTTAGGACCCATGGTTAGAAGAAAGAAATCTAGCGAATTAACTGCACGAAATATAAGGAAATCATGAGAAATCCTTGCACCGGGAGGGTAGCTCCATAAGCACATGTGGACTGGTGAACGTTGTTTTCATTGACACTGCTATCTGGTGTTGTCAAACTAAATTATACGTAGTACATACATACATATACAGTGGAACCTCTACTTGTGAGTATAATCCTTTCCATGACCTTGGTCGCAACTGGATTTGCTCGTTTGCAGAGTCAATTTCCCTTATTTAAATTAATTGAAATGCAATTAATCCGTTCCAGTGGAATTCTGTTCTTCAATAATTTCGGTAATATCAACTCTACGGCTTACTTATCTATCTCACTTCATCTAATATGACATAAGAAGCTATATAAATAACATAAAAACCTGATATATAGTCCAGAATGAATAAAATATGTCATTATATATGTGGCAGTGGCGGCGGCCGACGAGAATTTGTCTGGAGACAGGACAAAATACTCCTTGAATATTTCGCTATCATCAACTCTTCGGTTTATTTATCTATCACAGTTCATCTAATATGACATAACAAACAATATAAATAACTTAGAAATCTGATATATACTCTAGAATGAATAAAATATGTCATTATATGTATGGCGGCGGCGGCCGACGAGAGTTTGTCTGGAGACAGGACAAAATACTTCTTGAATATTTCACTATCATCAACTCTGCGGCTTATTTATCTATCACAGTTCATCTAATATGAAATAATAAACAATATAAATAGCATAGAAACCTGATATATACTCTAGAATGAATAAAATATGTCATTATGTAACAGGTGGAGGCGGCCACAACCGCTCCCTCTTTGTTGTGGTAAACACTGCCATCTAGTGACGGCCTTTTGAAGCCATCAATTATTATAATTATTATTATGTAGTACATTATTATTATATGTATTATATTATTATTACTGGTATATTATTATACTATTATTATTATACGTATTATTATTATATATTATTATTATTATTACAATGTAAATAATTTGTAATTTTTATTCCCACAAAAAATATAAGATTTACTGTTATGCCTTATTGCAATAATTGTGTAAATACTGTCATAAGAACGAAGTAACACTGCAACAGGCCTACTGACCCTGCAGAGCAGGTCCATGTCCCCCCCCCCAGATAAGAACCAATGACCCCCCCCCCCCGAATTAGCCCAATGACCCACCCAGTCTGGTCACCTCCACTCAAGGAGGAGCACTGCACCAGACCCAGCAGCACAAGCTAGTCAGGTCCAGCTCACACCCACCCACACCCACTCATGTATTTATCTAACCTATTTTTAAAACTACACAACGTTTTAGCCTCAATAACTGTACTCGGGAGTTTGTTCCACTCATCCACAACTCTATTACCAAACCAGTGCTTTCCTATATCCTTCCTGAATCTGAATTTTTCCAACTTAAAACCATTATTGCGAGTCCTGTCTTGGCTGGAAATTTTCAGCACGCTATTTACATCCCCTTTATTTATTCCTGTTTTCCATTTATACACCTCGATCATATCCCCCCAAATTCTACACCTTTTGAGAGAGTGCAGATTCAGGGCCCTCAGTCAACCCATTCACTACTGCATATTGGAATGGATATTATGTTATTTGTTTACTCTTGAATGTAGCCAAGCAATAGAACATTTCTCCTATGTTGAGCTCAATTTCAAGGTACTTTTCTTTGTGAAAGCAATCAAAATCATATTGATTTCTGTAATATATCTTCCATTCTA
>NC_069399.1:32837543-32897715 GCF_026875155.1 Cherax quadricarinatus
TGTAATTGTGAACCACCAGGTGGTTATCATGTAGTTAGTTGTCGGGGTGGATCAGGGAGATAAGATGTTTTCTAACTGTAGCGTTGAAAGTGATGAATGTGTCTGCAGTTCTAGAGTTTTCAGGTAGGGTGTTCCAGATTTTAGGTCTTTTGAAATACATTGAATTTTTGTAAAGGTTTAGTCGAACACGGGGAATGTCATAGAGATGTTTGTGTCTGGTGTTATGCCTGTGGATCCTGTCACAACTATCAAGAGAGTGTTTTAGGTCAAGGTTAATATTGGAATTTAAGGTCCTGTAGATATAGATTGCACAGTAGTAAGTGTGGATGTTCTGAACAGGGAGTAAGTTTAGATCTATGAAGAGTGGGGGGAGGGGGGTGTTGCCAGGGATGGGATTTAGTGATTATTCTTGCTGTGGCTTTTTGTTGGGTTATTATTGGCTTAAGGTGTGTTGCTGCAGTTGAACCCCAAGCACAGATAGCATAGGTGAGGTATGGATATATAAGTGAATGGTATTGTGTGAGAAGGGCAGTTTGCGGTACGTAGTATCATATCTTGGAGAGGATCCCCACCGTTTTGGATACTTTTTTGTTATGTGTTGGATATGGGTGCTGAAATTTAGGTTGTTGTTGAGGTATAGGCCAAGGAATTTGCCCTCATTATGTCTGGCAATTAGAGTGTTGTCGATCTTAATGTTAATTTGCGCAACACCTGCTCTGCTACCAAACATAATATAGTAGGTTTTGCCAGTGTTAAGTGTAAGTTTATTGGCTGTCATCCAAGTCAATATTTTGAGCAGCTCCTCATTAACAATGGTGTTGAGGGTGGCAAGATTAGGGTGGGAGATGACATAAGTCGTGTCGTCAGCAAAGAGAATGGGTTTCAGGTGTTGGGATATGTTTGGAAGATCATTGATGTAAATGAGGAAGAGCAGGGGACCAAGGACACTTCCCTGCGGAACTCCAGTATCAAGTGGCCGTAATGATGAAGCTGTGTCTTTAATGGTGACATACTGATACCTATTAAAAAAGTACGATTTAAAATATGCAAGCGCATGGCCTCTTATACCATAGTGGTCAAGTTTGTGGAGTAGGATGCCATGGTCTACTGTCTCAAACGCTTTTCTTAGGTCAATAAAAATTCCTAGTGGATATTCCTTATTTTCCAATGCTGTGCAAAGCAGGTCTAGCATTTTTATAATTGCATCATTAGTGCTTTTATTTTTCCTGAATCCAGATTGGCAGGGGTTGAGTATGTTTTGTGATGTTATAAATGAATATAGTCTCCTGTGCACGAGTTTCTCGAAGATTTTGGATAGCAATGATAAGTTTGATATTGGCCTATAGTTGTTTACGTCTGTAGGGTCACCACCTTTATGTATTGGTGTAACCCTTGCTGTCTTGAGTAGTGTCGGGAAAGTGCTAGTTTCTAGTGACTTGTTAAAAGGTAATGTAATAGCATGCGAAAGGACATGGGCCGCTCGCTTATACAATAATGGTGGGACGTGAGACAGATTCCCTGAGTTATTTTTAAGTGACTTTATGATTGCGGTGACTTCTGTGGGCTCCGTTGGTACAAGATAGAAGGAATTTGGGAAATTCCCATCTAGGTAGTCCCCGGCATGGGCATTGGTACGTGGGATTTTACTGGCGAGATTAGATCCTATGTTTGAGAGGAAGTCGTTTATCTTGTTAGCTGTATCAGTGGGAAGCAGTGGTGTTTCATGAGGTTTAGTTAGAACAATATTCTTGGTTTTTTTCAGTTTGTGGGTCCCCAGAATCTGGGAAAGTGTTTTCCAGTTCATTTTGTATCTTCTCTTGTGTCATTGAATCTGCTGGAGTAGTACAGTTGTTTGGATTTCTTTATTAATTTGGTGAGAACTGTTGAATATTGTTTAAGAATATCTTTGTGTATTAAGCCTTGTCTATATTGCTTTTCATATTGGTGTTTCTTATCAACAATTTTGAAATTCTAGGAACAATCAGAAATTCTAAGAACAAAAATGATATCATGAAACAGCGCAATTGAACTAACAAAACCAGATGAACCCCAACTCCCACCAACTTAAAGAGCAAACAGACTCAATGATTTCTTCTCCACCATAGGAAAAAACCTTGCCAATAAAATCCCAAGCTCAAATACCCCACCCAATGACTACCTCACTGGCAACTACCTGAACACACTGTTCCTAGCTCTGACTAACCCAACAGAAGTCTCCCTTATTATCAGCATACTAAAAAACAAGACAAGAGATTTAAATACCTTACCACCCTTTATATACAAAAAGCATCGGAAGTGCAACACTCTTTAACAAATCCATCGAATCCTATACCTTCCCTACAGTTCTCAAAATAGCGAGGGTCACCCCAGTCCATAAAGGAGGAAACCAAACAGACTTGAATAACTATAGGCCAATATCTAACTTACACCCTCTCTCCAAAATCTTCGAAAAATTAATTCATAAGCGAATCTATTCCTCTCTCATCTCACACAACATACTCATCCCCTGTCAGTTTGGGTTCAGGCCTAATAAAAATACGAATGATGCTATTATACACATGCTAGAACAAATATACACTGCACTAGAGAAAAAAGAAGTCCCACTTGGAATCTTCATTGACTTACGTAAAGCTTTTGATACAGTTGACCATGACTTGCTCCACGTAAAATTGTCGCACTATGATATAAGAGGGCACTCCCTCAGCTACCTGAAGTCATACCTCAGCAACAGAACCTAATATGTGTACACAAATGGAGTAAACTCTTCCGCACAACCAATTACAGTTTGTGTCCCACAGGGAAGTGTCCTTGGCCCTCTTCTTTTTTTTTGTTTACATAAATGACCTACCAAATGCATCGCAACTACTCAAACCCACACTACTTGCAGATGACACTACATACGTCTTCTCTCACCCGAGCCCAGTCATGCTAGCCAATACTGTGAATACTGAATTACAGAAAATATCTACCTGGATGAGGGCTAACAAATTTAGTCTCAACATTGACAAAATCTACTTCATTCAGTTTGGTAACAGAGCTACAGATGTCCCTCTTAACATAATGATAAATGGATCACCTATCACAAAGCTCACAGAGGGAAAATTCTTAGGAATCCACCTTGATAATAGACTCAAATTTCAAACACATATACAACAAATTTCCAAGAAAATTTCCAAAACTGTAGGCATACTATCGAAGATATGGTACTTTGTTCCATAGTCAGCCCTCCTGGCCCTATATCACTCTCTTATTTACCCCTATCTCACCTATGGAATTTGTGCATGGGGCTCAGCAACAAAAAAACCAAATCTCAGACGATTAATTACCCAACAAAGGCGCATTTCAAATGATAAAAAAATTCCCACTACGGGGCAGCACACTCCCCAAAATATTCAAAAATTTAAAAACCTACTAAACCATACAAAAATCCATAATTTTATTGTCCCTTACTACAAACTTTGAACACTCACTCGGATATAAATTTCCCTTTCAAACGTCTCCTTCCAACCTCAACAAAACACATTTTCCTCGTGTTCCATCCCCAACTAGAAAAAAATTTCAATGCACAAAAAAGGGCCCAAAAAATTGGAATTTTCATTACCTGTAAAATATAAAAAAAACACTGATTTTAAAAAAATTAAGCCCCTTTTTTCTTAACCCTTTCAGGGCCCGGCCAAAATCTGAAGGGGTTTCCCAAAGTGTCCAAAAAATTTTTGGGAAAAAAAAAAAAAAAAAATTCTTACGAATTAAAGAAAATATTTTTGTAAAAGGGAATTTAAAACAAAAAAAAAAATTTTTTTTTTTTGGTCAGTATTTAACCGAATACAGCGGCGGGTTTTTCCCCAAAAAGGGCCCCGGTGGGGGAAACATAAAGCCCTTCCCGAAAAAATTGATTTTTTTTTTTTTTAAACGTTTTTTTTTACTTTTTTATTTTTTCTTTTTTTTTTTTCTAGTAAATTTGTGGATGTGAGCCCAAATTAAGGGTTTTTGTAAAAGGGTTTTACACTCATTGAAATTAAACACAAAAACTGCACAAATTTTTTTTGGTTTATCATTTTTTTGCTTACAAAAACTTGTTTACAATTTTTTGGGAAAAAAATGATAAAAATTTTTAGTGTGTTATTGTTTTTGAATACCAAGGGGTTCCCCATATGGGACAATGGTCCCTTTATGGAAAACAAGGGATCATAGAAATACAATGGTACCATAGGGTACAATGGGGGCCTTAGGGTGGGGAATATGGTACAATGGCCCCATTTGGTAAAATGGTATCATATGGAAACCATAGGGTCCCAGTGGCCCCAATTTTTGCAATGGAAAACCTTTAGGGTGCAAGGGTTCCATATGGTGCAATGGAACCATTTTGTAATTGTACCATACAGTAAAATATCCCATAGGGTTTTTCTTTGTACCCTATGGAAATTAAAAGGGTCCCTGTTTTTTTCAACACAAAAAACATAATTTTTTCATCATTATTTTGTTTACAAAATTTTTTTACAACAAAAATATGCAAAAAATGTTGTAAAATTAGTAATGTTCAAATTACATTTTTAAAAATTTTTACGGGGAACCCTCGAAAAAATTACTTGAGGTGGATAAAGAGAGCGCTTTGCCCGGGGGGAAATGCTGACCCAGTAGCAAATTGTGTCGCCACTCACTCAGTTTTTGGCGGGGTGCCTGCTTTCCACCAACAGTTTTAAATGCCATATGGTACATGGAAACAAAATGTTGCAGGGTACCAATGGTACATTGTATATATGGTTTTGGATACCATACAGTAAGGATAAAATATGATACAGTAGGCCCCCATTTTTTACGGGGGTTTAGGTCCAGGCAACCCCCGGTAAAGTGGAAATCCCCTTTAAAGGGGAACCCCCTTTTTTTTCCCCCATTTTAAAAATGCATACAATATTAGATAAAAGTTTACACAAACATATTTTAATTTTAGCAATAGACTAGGCATAAAAAAACAATAAAAAAAAAAAATACAACATAGTGCATTTCATTACTTACCTTAAAATATTTATAGTCTTAATCGGGCGAAGAATTTAGTATTTTTTGTAAAAAATCAATGTGGTATGTTGGTAGCAGCTGGGCTACCATCCCCGGGCCCAAACCCCAAACCCACAATAATTTATAAAAATTTTTTTAAAAAATTTATATTTTTTTTACAATTTGAGCATCCCAACGAGGTCCCAAAAAAACAGATAAGACGCTCCCAAACCACTTAAACAATGCATAGCTTTTCGGGCTGTTTAAAATTTAAACTAAGAAAAGGGAAATCAGTGATAAACTTTATTAAAAACCAATACTATAAAGCACAAATGAGTAAAAAAAAAGGGAAAGGTCATATGGTTGCATGCATTGTTTTTCCTTTCCCGTGAAGGAGTATTCTGTTAGGAAGTGAAATTTTAAAAAATAAAAAAGTTGGGGGGTTTTTGGGGTTTAAACTTTATGTAAATAATTGTGAAAAAACTTTTAAAAAAAACCCAATTTATAAGGTTATTTAAATTCCCGTATTTATTTGTTTTTTGGGGTTTAGTAAGTGATTTTTTTGAAAAAGGATTTAAAATTTTAAAACAGGTAGTGTTTTTTTTATATTTACATTTTAAATAAAATTCCAGATTTTGGGGCCTTTTTATGGGCTTTGTGTTTTTGCATAGTTTTGAGATGGCCCACGGGGAACTTAAAAGGTGACTGTGCCTTGTTTTAAAGGTCATGTTTTCTTTTGAGGTTGGCAAGGGGGTGTTTGGGGGAGGGTTAATATCAGATTAAGTTTTTCTATGAAATGAAAATTAGGTGCAGAAATTTAAGTAGGGGGATGTTTTGTAGGGGGTGAGTAGGTTTTGTTTTGAATTTTGGGTTTGGGGTGTGCTCCCTTTGTAGTGGGGGAATTTGTTTCTTCTAACGAAAGCCTTTTTTGGGGTTAATTTAGTGGTCTGAGTGGTTAATTTTTTGTTGAGCCCCTTTCCAAATTCCATAGGTGAGTTTAGGGGGGAAAATAAGAGAGTATATAGGGCCAGGGGGGCTGACTGGGGAAACTATTTTAACCGAAATCTTCGATAGTAGCCTCCCGTTTTGGAAATTTTTTTAAAAAATTTGTTGTATATGTGTATAAAAATTTAAAGGTTCAAATTATAAAGGGGTGGATTCCCAAAGGGAATTTTTTTCCCCTGTTACTTTGTGATGGGTGATCCGTTTATCATTAGTTAGAGGGACATCGTAGCTTTTTCCCAAAACTGAATGAAGAGGTTTTGCAATGTTTAGTGTAATTTGTTAGTCCCCATCGAGGGTAGTTTTTTTCCCTGTAATTCGGTTTTTTACGTTTTGGTTTGCGTGACGGGTTTGGGGTTGAGAGAAAAAGGGTGAAGGGGTCATCTGCAAATAGTGGGGGTTTTGATTTAATTGCGAAGCTTTTGGGGAAGGCCCTTTATGTAAAAGGAGAAAGAAAAAGGGGGCCCAAAGGACATTTTCCCTGTGGGACCCCAAAACTAAAAAGGGGTTTCCCGCAAAAGAGTTTGCCCCTTTGCGCCCACATTTTGGCTTCTGTTGCTGGGGTTTAGGGACTTGAGGTAGTTGGGGGAAAGGCCCCTCCTAATACCAAAAGTGGGGAAAATTTTTTTCGGGGGAACAAGTCATGGTAAAACGGGTAAAAAAAGCTTTACGTAGTAAATTGAAGACCCCAGGGGGGACTTCTTTATCTCTTTTGCAGGGGTATATATGTTCTACATGGGGAATAATAGCATCTTTAAAGTTTTTTTTTATTGGGCCGAACCCAAATTGGCAGGGGTTGAGATTTTTTTGGGGATAAGGGTTGGAGAAATTTCCCGTTTATGAATTAATTTTTCGATAGGGTTTTTGAGAGAGGGTGTAATTTGGGATTTTTGGGGCCTAAATTTTTCAACTCTGTTTTGGTCCCCTCCTTTGGGGATTGGGGTGACCCTTCCCCTATTTTGAGAACTGAGGGAAGGGGAGGATTCATGGATTTTTTTAAAGAGGTTCCCAAGATTGGTGATAGCATTTGGTGAACTTTTTTAAATTAAAAAGGGGGTTAAAGGTATTTAAATCCCTCCCTTTGTTTTTTAGTGCGTTGATAATAAGGGAAAAATTCGAAAAGGGTTTTAGTCGGAGCTAGGAACAGTTGTTCGGGTAGTTGCCGGTGAGGTTTTCCTTTGGGGGGGGTTATCTGAGCTTGGGTTTTTATTGGCAAGGTTTTTTCTATAGTGGAGAAAAAAATCATTGAGTCGGGTTTGGGCTTTTTTCTGTTGGTGGGGGGTTGGGGTTCATCTGTTTTTGCAAATTTTATTTCGCTATTTCATGATATCTTTTTTTTTTCCCCAAAATTTTGATTGGGTTTTCCCAAAGGTTTTTTTTTATATAACCGTAAGTTGGAAATCTTTTCTCATAAAAAATTTTTTTTTTTCCCTTCTTTTTCGGGCTGGTTAGGATTGACAGAAAACGTTTTGTTTGGTCTCTGGTTATTTGACCCATTCTGACTTTTTTTTCTTATTGGTGTTTTGTATTTATTTTTTGAAAATTGGGGTGTTAGCCGGGGGAATGTTCAGTCTCTTGCTGTCATCTGTTTATTTTTTTTTTAGGGCAGTGCTTGTTTTAGAGGTTTGGGTCTTTTTTAGAAAATTTTTAAATTACATTCGTCAATTTGGGATGGGGAATTTCTAGTCGTGGGCCAATCAAGGTTTGCTATGTTTTGTTTTAATTTTATTAATGGCGGGCCTCATTGCGAAGTCTAAAAGGTGTTTTTAGTAGGTTTGGGGTTTTTTACCAAGATTGTTATGAGGAAAGTAGGGTAGGGGTCTTTGGTATTTTTCTGAAATTTTACCCTTTTTTTAAAGGGGGTTTATGGTTTTGGTCCAGATTTGGTCAAGTGGGGAAACACTAGCCCTCTGAAAACTTTTGTGGGGTTTTGTTACTTTTTGGTAAAAACATACGTTACTATTGGTTTGGGGAATTTTCATTTAACGGGGTGGGTCCGGGGTCTTGAAAGGAAAATTTATATTGAAGTCACCTGAGAGAAGAAAGTGATCTTTGTTAAATGCGTGCATCAGTTTTTCATACTTCCTAGGTTTTGAAAAAATTTGGGGGCTAATGTTTACTGGGGAACTCTGTAAAAGTTTATCAATGTGAGAGGTTTTTGTGGGTATTTGGGAATTTGAATTTACAAATTATATTTTCCCCCAGTTAAAATCCCTTGAAAAAGGGTATTAGTGATACTTTTAAGTTGGCTGAGAATATAAGGGGCTGGGGCCCCCCCCTTGTTGGTTGGCCTACAGTTGTGTATGGGTTTGTGAAAACCGGGAATGGAAATAAACATCTGTATATCATGTTTTTGGGCCGGGTTTCATTTTGTTTTAAGAGGGATTTTTGGAATTTTAAGGGAAATTTAAAGTAATGTATGGGGTTCATCTTTAAAATGCTTGTTTAAAAAGATCTGATATTTTTGTTAAAGATAGTTATGTTTTTTGGGGGGACTGAAAAAGTGCCTTTGATTGTTCTGCGTGTAGTAATTACATAAATGTTTGTTAAATTTAAGTCATTAAAAAAAGGGGTTTGGGTTTTCAGGATCAATGCTTTTAATCATAAGATTTGTAGTGAATCTATAGTTAAAATTTAAAAGTATAAAAAAAAAGTAAATAGCCCTTAAAGGCAAAAAATAGCCCCTGAATTTTTTAACAAATGTAAAATAATGACTAAGGTATTTTTTTTTTTTTTTTTTTTAAAGCTAAAATAGTGGAGCCCAATAAAAGGGGGCCTAATACAAAAAAGTGTTGATCAAAAAAAGGAGCTTGGGGGTAGGTATACTATAAAGGTTTTTTTTTAAATTTTTAAAAATTATAGTAAAAAATTTATAATATAAAAGGGAAAATATGGGTTTTTTGTGGAAAAAACAATAAAGTGGAATCAAAAAAAGGGAGCTTTGGAATTAATGGCAAAATTGTAAACTTATTCTACTTTACCCCTGAAAAATAGCACCTTGATTTTTTTAAAAATTGTGAATATATAAATTTGGGGTAGTTTTTTAAATTTAAAATAAAGGGGGAAAATATAAAAGGGACTAAATTTATTGAAAAAAAAGGGTTAAATGGACAGTTTGGTGGGAAATTAAAATTTAAACTTTTTAATATAAAAATAAAATTTGAAAGGTACTTGCCAATTGCATTTGAGTCGGGTATAGGTTGTTGAAAAGATCAAGTTAAAAATAGTTTAAATTGACAAAATAAAATTAAATTTTTTAAGTCCCAAAAAGGGAAAAATAGTAAAAAAAAAAACCAAATGTTTTGGTTATAATATGATAGAAAAGAAGGTAGACAGGAAACCCGGGTACACGGGAAAAAAGGGAAAATTTTAAAAAGGGTTTTGGGGTTGAAATAAAAAACTTGAAAATTTGGGAAACAAAATGTTAGGGGGAAATATAAGATAATGTTTAAGTACAAAAGTAAAATTGACGGGTTGTAAATTTGGGTTTAAAAAAAATTTTAGTAAGTAATAATGATTACAA
This sequence comes from Cherax quadricarinatus, assembly GCF_026875155.1. NCBI lineage: Eukaryota > Metazoa > Arthropoda > Malacostraca > Decapoda > Parastacidae > Cherax > Cherax quadricarinatus. The sequence goes on from NC_069399.1 coordinate 32,847,061, forward strand.
AAAAGGGGTTGAAAAAGAAATTGTTTTTTAAACGATTTGCACTGGTAGTTATATTTGGGTTTTATTTGGCAGTCCCAAGGAAAATTAAGAGTAACCCTAAGTTAGAAAATTTGTGGAATTAAAACGGGGAAAAAAGGTAATTAGCCCAAGTAATGGTTTTTAAATGTCAAAAATGTTAAATTTAAATTGAAATTTTAGTAAAAATGATAAAAAATAATTTTAGTAAGAAATTTAAAATTGATGTTTTTAAAAATTTAAATATAAAGGGTGGGAAAAATTTTATGGACAAAAAAAGTATCAATTCAGCTAAGTTTTAAGCAAACATATAAAAAAACAAAATCACATAAGGTGACTTTGCTTACTAGAAAAATTTCACAAAATGGGGTTTGTTGTTTTTTTAAAAATTTACTAAGAATTGCAAATAAAAATTTGAACAATAATGGAGAAAAACTTTACCCTACCTACGTGGGCTTTTATTTTGGGCCCTTTCTTATTTTATTCTCTGTAAAATTTAAGTATCCCTGAGAAACGGATAGATCATTCCGTTCGTTTTTTGTACAGTTGCCAAAAATTTGTTTTCCTAACAAAAATTTTTCCCATCCCCTTTTTGAAGCATTGGTGTTTTGGTCTTTTATTCCCCGCTTAAGTTTTCTGACCTTTTACAGGGGTTCTGACTTTTTTTTTGGAAAACCCTTCATTTATGTAAAACCTCTTTCTTTTAATTTAAATTTGATGCAAAAATTTTAAGTTTTTTTTCCCCCTGTCATGTGAGTGGAATCTAAGCATAAATTTTTCTACCATGGGACCCTAGAAACCCGGGCCTCTTTTTTTTTTCGGGACTTTTGGTTTTACAATAACACTTTTTTGGGTTTCCCTTTATGACTGCAGAGTAATTTTTTTTACTTTTTGTTTGGTTCTTATCATGGAAAAAGGGACTGTTAACCTTTAAAACTGCTTTCCGATAGTTTTTTTTGTTCATTTTTAAATTTTCTTGGAGAGAAAAAAGTAGTAAAACTGAACGGGGATTAATTTGGTTCTTCCATTTTTTTACTGTTTTTCAACCTTTGTATTAAGAGATTTTATTTTTTGGGAGTATGGCTATCTAGGGCTTTTTTTGGAGGGTTTCTTTTTCACAGTTGGGTTTTTTCCTGGTTTGTTAACTTTTGTTCAAGACGGGTGGTTTTTGTTCTCGAGTTGGGGAAACCCTGGTGTTTTGTTTTTTTAGCGTCTCTCGAAGATTTTTATTTTCAATAGTAAGTTGGAGATGCATGCTTTGGGTATCGGGATCGTTGGTCATACCTGAGGACTACTTGGTAGGTTGAACCCGGGGGAAGAAGGGGGGGAATGGGTTGGTGGCAGCCATGTTTTTTTGTTTTTGTTGTGTTTGTGGCCTTGAGTGGTGGTGAGTGGGGGGGTTTTTGGGGAGCCGGCGTCCCCCGGCTACACTTGTTTAATAGTTTATTTTTCGGGGTTTTTTGGGGGGGCCCCTTTTGGGGGTTTTTTTTGGGTTTTCCCCTTTTTTTGTGCCCCATAATATACCCGGAAAATTTTTTTAGTTAAGGGAAAAAGTTGTAGTATACAAAGCTTAGGGTTATGTTGTTCGGCTGGCAGCGGGGTGTTGCTTTTTGGGTTTTTGGGGCAGTCCCCCTTTGGGTCTCTATTATTTTCGATTTGTAGGTTTTACTGTTTTGGGAACTTTGGTCAAATTCCCGGGTTTCTACTTGGGGAGTGCAGTTTTTTCTTGTAACTAGGTATCATAGGAGCATTGGTAGCTCGGTATTGGAGAAAGTACGGAGCTTGGAAAGTCGCTTTCTGCCGGGTGCCCCTTTTTTATAAATTTTATAAAATTTTTTTAATTTTATATAATTCTTTTTATTTTTTAAAACATTCCCCGACGATAAAAAAGTATATACAGTTTACTCATTTTCTTTCCTTTAAAAAATTTGTTGTCTTAATGTTGGCAGGAGTAAATAAAGGGGGGGAAAGATTTTTAAAAGAATAAAAAGAGAGAGAGAGAAGGACAGTTTGGGGGTACATGAGGGGGGACAGGTGCGAGCTATGTAAACAACCCAGGCAAAGCAAGTTTTTTGAACAAAGTGTAAAAAGTCTGGTTTTGTACAAATTTTCATTGTGTAGAAGTTGTCTCTACATTGATATGGTAGAAATTTAAAAAAAGAATTTAAAACTCCCATTCTCATGTAACACCCATTATTAGAAGAAAGACGCTTGACGGGAAAGGGAGTGGGAAAAAAGTCACTCTGTCTGACCTTTTTTTTGGGGTTTTCCTAGGTTCTAACACATAAGCTGTTATGTATGTAACATGTAACTGAAATTTTTTGTATTCCTGAATAAACTTTCACAGCCGAGCAACAGCAACAAGGGTGCTTCCCTATTTCTTTGCCGTCCCCTTGGGGCCCATCCGAATCCCTGGGTGGCCAAATTGCCCAAATACTGCTGCAACAAAATTCAAGGAAAACCTATATGAATAAAAAATGACGGTGACAACAACGAAATGGGGCTAAAAAACAAAAGAGGGACCCGGCATTCAAGACCCGACGGGGGTTTCCAGACGTAACCAGACATGAAAGTTTTTCCCCTTTCAATGGAATAACTGGGCCTCCAAAAATCAATGGGGACCAGGGTTCAACGGGAAGACAAATGGCAAAAACCCGATCAACCCAAAAATCCAAGGAAAAGACGGTCCCCGTTGGAAATTTTTTCCCCAGTGCCAAACGAGGGAAAAATCTGAGCATTAAGCTGGCCCACCGGGAACCCCAAAAAGAGCTACTGCCAGACTTACAATTTGCGAAGGGGGAAAATTTTCAATTTTTTTCGGAAAAGTTTTTATCTGTTGACAGTAGCAAAACAAACCCCCCCCCCCCCCCCCCCCCCTTTACCATTCATCATATCACCTGTAACCCCGGTAACCCCGAGGGAAAACACAAAGGGGACCTCGTCAAATCAACAGTACAAAAACCCCCAAAGGGTTTTAGGGGTGGTTATCCTCAGTGTCAGTCAGGGGAAAAAGGAATGTAGTTAAACCGTTTAAGGTTAAGTTTTAGTTGCTGACCTATATTAAATAACCAGTGAAAAAGTGAGAGAATCATAGTGGAAAAAGCCCAAAAATTCTATAAAAATCAAGGGAAAAATCAGGTTGTAGGTGGCGTTTTTTCCCTCGTAAAATTTTTAAAAAAGGGGGTGAGTCAGCAAGGGCCCGGTCAGGAGGGCAAAAACAAAGACACAAACCCCCCCTAAATGGGAAATTGGGGGGGGATTTGGGGAAAGGGTAAAACCATTGATTTAAAACCCCTTTTTGGGTTTTTACCCGGGAAAGGAAAGGGGTTAGAAGTTAATAGATGAAGTCGGATGGAAAGGGGAGGTGGGAAGGGGGAAATGTGTAATAAGGGGTTAAATGAAAGGGGGTTTTTGAAGTTAAGGGAAAAAAATTTAGCAGTAAGAGGGTTTTGAAAAAAAAAATTACTAGTAATTCCCGGGTGGGTTGCTAAAGCAGATACAAGTGTACTAGGTGACTGGGAAAGAAATAAAAATATTTTTGTATAGAAGGGGGAAAAAAAGCGAAAGAGAAAAAATGGCGGGGTTAGGGGGGTACAGGCTGCCCCTAAATTTTATTTTTCTTTTTCTTCAATTCCCCTTTAAGAAAGAAATCAGCCCTGGGGGCTGGAAAAAAATGAATGGGGGTAATAGCCCCTGGAATAAAAAACCCAACAGCTGCCATCCTACCCGAAAAGTAAATGTCCTATCGTCGCAAGGGTTTTGGAAAAGCATACCCAAAAAAAAACAGTGGCACACAGCTCTTAATTTTAAAACTTTAAGTGGTGATATCCAAATTAAACCCGGGGCCCAAACTATTTGCAGAGGGAAAAAAGAAAAGATAAAGACGGGTGATAAAGACAGTTTAGTAGTTAGGAATGATAACCCCAACTCCATATGTAATGCATACAGGGCAAATGGAGACAAAACAGCCCCCTTTTATCTCCGCCAAATACCCAAAAAGGGGCAAAACACTTAAATAAAGTACGGGATGAAAAAAAAGAAAAAGGGACCCAAATTAAAAAAGTGTAAGGGGTTTGGGGGATGATGGATGTATGTAAATTTTTGCAATGGGCCAGAATTCATTTTGGGTTAACAAAAAGCACTTTGGGGACGTTCCCTTTGCAATGATGACATTGATTTTTTCCCCAATTTTTAAAAAAAAAAATGACCCATTTCCATATAAATTTTGATTATAATTGTTTTTTAAGGGAAAAAAGGCCTTCACTTTATTAAAGTCAACTCAAGAAACACTTCTTCCCCAAATTGGGGAGGGGATTAGGATTTTTTAGCTAAAAAAAATTTGGGCTGCAGTTTAACCATCTCTGAATCCCGGTTGGGTGGGTACGGTGACGATGACGAGGGCAAAAAAAAAAGGTTTTCTATATAAAACGTTTAGATAGGAACAGAAAAGGGGGGTGGGTATGGCCTACATTAGAAATTCTTAGCTTACAACCCCAAAACCTGATTTAACGCCTTGACTGTCCCCGGGGCCCTAAATTTTTTTATAGGAGAAAACCGTGTTTTTTTCCCTATCTTTACGCATAAATTCTAGTGGCTTCAAATCAAGCAGGAGAAAACTGGTAGGGCCCCATGTGAGGAATGGGTCTCCAGGGCAGTGTCACCTTTTAAAAAAAAAAGGGGAACCAGTGGTGCATTGTGGGGAAAGCCCCCTTCCCTCCTTTTCCCGCATGTCTTGCGGGAAAAAAATGTGACTTTTCCCCCGCAAATCTGGGACCTCTCTTCCCAAGTGATGCCCCCTTAAAACAGATGGAAGGTCAGTGAAGATCAGTTTCATGATTTTCTAGGGGTTTTTAGCAAAAGCAAGGGAGGAGGAGGAAAAAAGGGAAAAGAGGAGGAGGAGGGAAAAAGGGGGAGGAGGAGAAGAAAAAGGGGGAGGGGAGGGGAAAAAGAGGAGGAGGGGAAGGGAAAGGGAAAGGGAAAAAAGGGAAAGGAAAAGGGGGAAAAGGAAGGAAGGAGGAGGAAGGAGGGAAGAGGGGGGAGGGGAGAAAGGGAAGGCAGAGGGGAGGGGGGAGGAAGAAAAAAAGAAGAAGGGGTAGAAGGGGGGGAGGAGGAAAAAAGGGGGAAAAAGAGGAAAAAGGAGGGAAAAAGAAGAAAGGGAAAAGAATTTAAAAATAATATGTATAAAAATGTTTCCCCTTTAAGCATGGAAAAAGTTCACCCCATGACATGAAAAAGAAGGGGAGATAAATCTTTTATAAAGCTGACCTTTTATGTTTGGGAAAAAAGGGTGGAGGGAGGGGGGGGACTGTCTATCCCCCTAGGGTCTCTGTCTCAGAGCAGGAGGAGAAAAATAAAGAAGAAGGAGGGGGAGGAGAAAAAGGGGGGAGGAGGAGGAGGAAAGGGGGAAGGGGGAGAAGGAGAAGGAGAAGAAGAAGAAGGAGGAGGAGGAGAAGAAGGGGAAGAAGGAGGAGGAGGGAAAAAGGGGAAGAAGAAGGGGAAAAAGAATGGGGAAGAAAAAAGAAGAAGGAAAAAGAAGAAGAAGAAACAAAGGAGAAGAAAGAAAAGGAGAAAAAGGAGAGGAGAAGAAAAGGGAGAAGTAGAAGAAAAAAGGAGAAGAAGGATTAGAAAAAGAGGAAGGAGAAGAAGGGGAGAAAAGAAAGAAAGAAGAAAGGGGAAAAAGGGGGAAAAAAAGGAAAAGGGGAAGAAGGAGGAGGAGGGGAAAGGGGAAGAAGAAGAAGAATGAGGAGGAGGAGGAAAAAGAAGAAAAAGAAAAGAAAAAAGAAAGGGAAAAAGAAGAAGAAGAAGAAGGAGGAGGGGGAGGGGGGAGGAGAAGGGAGAAGAAAGGGGGGGGGGGGGAAGGAAAAAGAAAAGAGAAAAGAAGGGGAAAAAAGAAAATTAAAAGAAGGAGAAGAAGAAGAACGAGAAAAAGGGAAAAAGAAGAAAAGAAGAAGAAGAAGAAAAAAGGAGAAAAAGTAGTTTGAAAAAAGAGAAGGAGAAAAAGGGGAAAGAGAAAGGGGAAAAAAGAAGGGGAAGAAGAAGGAGAAGAAGAAGGAGAAGGAGAAGAAAAAAAGAAAAGGAGAAAAAGAAAGAAAAAAGGAGAAGAAGAAGGAGAAGAAGAAGAAGAAGAAAAAAGAAGAAGAAGAAGAAAAAAGAAGAAGAAAAAAGAAGAAAAAGAAGAAGAAAAAGGAGAAGAAAAGGGAAAAAAAAAATGAAGAAGGAGAAGAAAAAAGGAGAAGGGGAAGGGAAAAAAGAAAAAGGGAAAGGGGAAGGAGAAGAAGAAAAGAACGGAAAGAAGAAAAGAAAGGAGAAAAAGAAGGGGGAGGAGAAAAGGGGAAGGAGAAAAAGGGAAGGAGAAAAAGGAGAAGAAGAAGGAGAAGAAGAAGAAGGAAGGAAAAAGAAAGAAAAAAGGGGAAGAAGAAAGGGGGAGGATAAGAAGAAGAAGGGGAAGGGGGGAGGGGGAAGAAAAAAGGAGGAGGAGTAGGAGAAGGAAAGAAGAAGGAGGGGAGAAGGGGGAAAGGAGGAGGAGGAGGAGGAGGAGGAGAAGAAAAGGGGAAAGGGAAAAAGGGGGGAAAAAAGGGGGAGGAGGAGAAAAAAGGAGAAGGGGGAGGAGGAGAAGAAAAATGAGAAAAAAGGGGAAGGAGAAAAAGAAGGGGAAGGAGAAGAAAAAAAAAGGAGAAGAAGGAGGAGGAGAAAAAGAAAAGGGGGGAAGTAAAAAGAAGGAGGAAAGAAGAAGGTTAGAAGAAGAGGGAAAGGGGAAAAAAAGGAGAAGAAGAAAGGAGAAAAAAGAAATGGGGAAGAAGAAAAGAAGGGGGTGAGAAGAAGGAAAGGGGGAAAGGGAGGGAGGAAGGAGGAGGGAAAAAAGGAGGAGGAGGAGAAGGAGGGGAAGAAGAAGAAGAAAAAGGAGGAGGAGAAGAAGGGGGAGGAGAAGAAGAAGGAGGATGAGGAGGAGATGAAGGGAAAAAAAGAAGAAGGAGGGGAAGGGGAAAAGAAGGAGGAGGAGAAGGAGAAAAGAAGATGAAAAGGAGGGAAAAAGGGGAAAATGAAGAAGAAAGGAAAAAAGAAAGAAGAAGGAGAAAAGGAGAAGAAGAAGGAGAAGAAGAAGGAGAAAGAAGAAAAGAAAAAAGGAGAAGAAAAAAAAAGAAAAGGAAAAAGAAAAAGAAAAGGGGAAGGGGGGAAAAAGGGGGAAGGAAAGGAAAAGAAGGAAAAAGGAAAAAGGAAAAGAAGGGAAAAAGGGGGAGAAGGGAAAAGGAAAGGGGGAAGAAGGGGAAAAAGGGGGAAGGGGGAAAAACGGGGGGGTGGGGGGGTGGGGGGGGGGGGGGGGGAAAAAGGGTGGGGGGGGAAAAAGGGGGTTTTTTGGGGGGAAAAAAAAAAAGGGGGGGTTTTAAAAAAAAAAAAGGGGGGGGGGGGGGGGCCCCGGGGGCGGGGGGGGGGGGGGGGGGTTTTTTTCCGGGGGGGCCTGGGAAAAAAAAAAAGGGGGGAAAAAAAATTTTTGGGGGGGGGTTTGGTTTTTTAAAAAAAAAAAAAAAAAGGGGGGGGGGGGGGCCTTTGGGGGGAAAAAGGGGGTTTTCTTGGGGCCCCCCCCTCCCCCACTTTTTTTTTCCCTCCTTGCTTTTTCCCCCCTTCTTCTTTTCTTTTTCTTCATAGCTTTTTATTTCCTTCCCCTCCCCTTTGTTTTGCTTGTTCCCCTTTTCCCTTTTTCCCCCTTTTGTCCCCCCCAAACCCCTTCCCTTTCCTCCCCCTCTGTCCGGGGCCCCCCTTCCTATCCCCTTTACTCCCCCTTTTTCCGCCCCGGTTCCCCCCCTTTTTGGGTTTTTTCCCTTTTTGGTGTTTTCCCCCTTTTTTTTATTTTGTTTTGGGCTTCCCCCCGGGTCCGGGGGTTTTTAAAAAATTTTGGGGGCCCCAATTTTTCCCCGCCTTTTCCCCTTTTTTCCCGGGGTAATTTTTGGGAAAAATTGCCTTTTTCGCTCCTCCCCCCGCTCCCCTTTTCCCCCCTACCCCAAACCCGCCCCTTTTTTTTCCTTTTTTTTCCCCCTTTTGTTTTTTTTATTTTTTATTACCCCCCCCCACCCCCCAACCCCACCCAAAACCCCATGGCCCAAAAAGACGCCCCCCCCATCCCACTCACCGGGGGCTTCCCCTCAGAAGGGGGAAAAACCTCCCCGTTTTTAAAAGGAACAATTTAACCCCCCCCCCCTTTTTTATGTTTGGGTCCCCCCCCATTTGCCCCTGCCGTCCTTTTTGCCCCCAAGCCCCGTCTACCTTCTAGCCTCTGTCTCAGGGGAAGCCCCCCGCCGGAAAATATCCCCTTTTAACTACTTCTTCCCCGGCCAGGAAAAAGCACTTTGGGGTGGTTTTTTTGGGGTTATTAGGTAAATTTAACTATGTTTATTGTATTTATGGTCCCTGGGAGACAGAATGGGCCCGACGAGAAAAAAGAGAGAGAGAGTTTTAAAAAGAGATAGAATAGGGAAAAATTAATTTAGTTTAGAAGGGAAAGGGGAAGCACTTTTCCGCCCCCATTGTTTTGACAGGCAGTAGGGGGAGGGGTTAAGGGAGACAAAATGCCTTTTTGACAGCTCCCCATCCGACTCAAAACAATTATAACCCACACACAAAAACACAAGAAAAAGCTTTGATGAATGGAGTTTAATAGCATTTAAATGAAAGTATTCTATTGATTGTAAAATTTTTTATTATTTTTTTAAATCACACGGGCCCGATTCCCCCCAAGGGGCAGGGGCCCGAAAAAAAAAAACTTTCAACCCCTTCACCCCAATTTTGTCTTGCCCAAAAGGGGTGCTTTACACAACATTTTTTAAAACTGCAACATTAACACCCCCCCTTAGAGTCCCAAGGCACTGTACTTCCCATCCCCAGGACTCAACCCGGCCCACCCGGGTTTCCCGAATCCCTTCATAAATGTTTTTTTTGCTCACACTCCCCAAAAGCACGTCAAGTATTAAAAAAACCCTTTCTCCCCCATTTTACTCCTATCAAAAAGGGTCCCTGCATACCTGCTGGGGAAATCCAAGCCCCTGAAAACAAAACCTCCTTCCCCCCTCTCCAAAATTTTTTTAGGGCCCACCCCCCAACCCCCCCTTCCCCCACTACCTTGATTTTCCCCTTTTGAAGCATTCGTTTCCCCCATTTTTCTTACATTGTTTGAACCACCTCAACAACCCCTTTTCCCCAGCCCTCTGGACAACAGTTTTGGGAAACCCCGCACCCCCTCCTAACTTCCAAAATAAAGAATTCTCTGCATTATATTAAAACCCCCATTGCCCCCCAGAATGACACTCCACTGCCTCCAGCCTTCTCCCGCTTGGGAAAAATTCCCCTCACCCATGGTTTCAACCCCTATAAAAAGCTTGGTAAAAAATATACTTCATACATTTTCCCCCCTTTGCCCCCAAGGACAAAGTTCCCTTTTTTCCACAGACTTAAGGTGCACCCCTCACTCTTTTTTCCCCCACCAAATTTTAAAGATTTTTACCTAAACTTTCATAAAACCCCATCCCGACACGTCCCCCTCCCAAATATTTGAATACATTCACCCTCCAACTCTCCCCCTTCCAATCTGAAATTCAACTTTCATCACCTAATTTTTTGTTTCCTCTAAACCTTACTTTTTCCCTGTATTCCCCTTTTAAATTTTCTTTTTTTGCACCCCCCTCCAAATTCATCCACCAGTCTCTGCAACTTCCTTCATTTTTCCCCCAAAGACCCACAGTTTCCCCACAAAAAAGCAGCTGTGAAAATCCCCTTTGTGTGTGTTTTTTATCTTTTAACCCCTTGCCTTTTTGTGAAGACCCCCCGCATTTCCTTCTCTTAAAAACCCCATCTAAAAATTTAAAATTAAAAACCCCCGGTGACATACACACCCTTGTCAAAAGGGCCTATTTTTTACGGGGAAATAATTTCCCTTTTTTTACAACTCAAATTGAGCCCCCTACCCTCGAAAAAAAAACCTTCACTGCTTTCGAAAACCTACCCCTACACCATACACTTACAACATCTGACTTCCCCCCCTATCCCCCTTTTCAACCCTTTTCCAAATCCATAAATCCCACAAAAACCTCTTTGGGCCTTTTTAAAAAATACTTTTTCACTATATGTTTCACTGTAAACCTGGTCCACACACCCCCAAAACCTTTCCCAAAAGCCTCCTTTTTTAAACTGCTATGTATTCTCCTCTTACTCTTAAATTTTTTCAATAATAACTCTACCAACACTTTCCAGTTTTTACTCAGCAGACTTATCCCCCCATAATTTTTGCACTCTCTTTTATCCCTTTTCCTTTATACAAAGGAACTTGCATTGGGTTCTCCAAACCCTAGGTCCTTACCCCTTCCCAAAATTTATTAAAATTTTTTGCACCAACCACTCCAAAACTTTTCCCCCCCGATTTTTAAAAATTTCTTTTTTTTATCCCTCAATCCCGCTGCTTCCCCCCTTTTATTTTTTCCTACTTTTCATGATAAATTCCCCCCACTCACAAAAATGGCCCCTTTCCCCACTCCCACAAGATGTTATTCCTCCCCTTTCCCTTTACACGAAATTTTTCCCCTTCCCTTTCTTTAAACAACATTTTAAAAATTCCTCAAAATATTCCCCCCATCTTCCCAATACCCCTAACTCTCCAAATTTTTAAAAAATCCCCCTTCCCCATTTTTTTAAATGAAAATCCCCTTTGTTCCTAGGTTTCTTAACTTTTTAATCCCTCCCCAAAAATTTTTTTATTTTCAACAAAAAATTTTTTGGGTAAAATCCACCCCCTCTCTTTTATTTTTCTCTCTTTTTTCTTTTCCTTTTACACTCTCTTAACCTCTTTTTTTTTTCTTCCCCTTCCCCTTCCCTCCTTTCAAACACTTTTACTTTTTTAAAAACTTCTTATGCTAACTTTTTCTCCCTTTTTATATTTTTTACATCTTTTATTTTCCCCCAATCGTCCTCTTCCCCCCCGCACCCCCCTTTCCCGTAACCCAAACTTCTGTGAAACACCCAAAAAACAACCCTTTTTTAAACCCACCCAAAAAACCTCTTGAACCCCCTTGCCCATGCTCTCATTAGCCCATAATTTCCCAATAGTTTTTTATACTTACCTAACTGCCCCCCTCTTTTAGTTTATAAACCCCCAACCCCTCTTTTTCCCTGTTTCCCTTTTATTTTCCCCTTTTATCCCCCTTACCCTTTTTCTTCAGGTAGCTACAACAAAAAAGTGACTGAAAATCTGTGGGGCCCCTCTATAAACATGTAAAACCTGAAGTAAAAACAGTCTTTTTTTAAACAATACATAATCCAAAAAATACTGTCTTTTTCGCCCTACATCTATCTTTTAAAACTTATTTATCCTTTTTTTTTAAATAGTATTCCCTTTTTAACAAAACCCCCTTTCTATACAAAGTTCAATAAAAAGGGGCCCCCATTATCATTTACACCTGGCCCCCCAAACTTTACCTCCCACCCCCTCTCTAAAAGTTTCTCCTATTTTGGCTTTCCCGGCCCCCCAACCAAAATTTTCTCTCTCATTTGGGTTTCCCAAAGGGGCCCTTTTACATAAACTTAACATCTCCCAAAATCTTCTCTCCCCTTTCATTCCCTTTTCTCCAGGTGCATCATGTTAAATTTTTCCCCAATTCCCCCGCACCCAAACCCTTTTTACTTTAACCACAAAATTCTTTTTTACAAAATTTCATATTCCCCTTTTCCCCCTTCCATAATGATCATTTAACTTTTCTGCTCCCCCCTTCCCTTTGTTCAAACCCTCTACCGATACTCCAGTTTTTAATCCCATTTTTTTCCCCCTACTGAAACTCCCCTCCCCCCTTCAGCTTTTTTTCCCCTTGGGGCCGGGCACCCAATTTTTTTTCATTCAAAACCCATCAGCAACATCTGTTTTGTCATCCCGCACTACATCCCAAGCCCCTTTTTAAAAATTCCCAATTTTTATAAAGTTTTTCTTCTTCTAACCAATTCTTTTTTCTACACAATACACTTATATGTTTTTTAATATTTTTTAAAAACCCAGAAGCAAAAAAGGGGAAGGGGAAAATGAAGGAAGGACAAAAATAAAAGGGGAAGGAAAAAAGTAAGGAAGGAGGGGAAAAACACTACTGTGTTTACCCATGTTTTTTAAAGAGTTAAAAAAGGTTTCAGAAATTCTAGGAATATGTCCCCGTACTGTATATTGGTTATACAGTGGACCCCGGTTAAAAAATACTTTTTTACTCCGAAGTAAAAAGTTTTAGGTGCCAGGTTTCTGACCGAAATTTTTTCCCATAAGAAATTTGGGGGAAGAGATTAGTCCCCTTTCCAACCCCCAAACTTAAAATACAAAAAGCATTATTTAAAAACACTTAAAAAAAAATTAAATTTGGGCGCTTCGGGGGTTAAACGTTATTCGGGGGGCCATTTTATTTTATAGAAATTTTCTAATAAAAAAATTTTTTGTTTTGTTTTTTTTTTGTTTAACAAGGTTTTTTTTAAAAAAATATATTGATAATTTGTTTTTTGGGGCTTTTTTGTTTTTATACAACGAGTGTATATATGTACATTGCGCCCCCTTTTTTGGTCCACAGGCCACATAAGTTATGTGAAAAAGAAAAAAAATAGTGAAAAAAAACAAACAAACCCTTTAAATCAAGTAAACTTTAAAAATTTTCCAAAGGGGAAGGGGGCAGTCGCAGCTGGTTTTCCAAGCGGTTAATTTTCTGCAAACTTCATGACCTTTTAAACTCGGTAAAATACGTGGGGGAAAAAATTTTTTGGGGGGACTAAAACAATCCCGAAAAAAAAAATCTTAACCCTTTTATAAAAAAAAAATTATTTTTTTTTTTTGAATATTTGGACACCAGGAGACCTTCCGGAAATTTGGGGTTTTTTTTTTTTGAAAAGTCAAAGGGTTTTAAAAAACAAAATTTAAAGGAGAAATTTTATGGTTTGAAGTGCTGCTTCCCCCGACCCAAAACCCCTCCCGTAGGGGAATAGTTACCGCCCTCCTACACAGGACCAGTTCTTAGAAGACTTTTCCCCAGAGTATGTTGTCCGGACTTGAAACAATTGCGAGACAATAATACTGGGCGACTTCAATATCTGTTTTCAGCAGCAAATAAATGGGGCCTATGCAAAAGGTATTAGCAAATTCTAGTTTAAATAGTTATCACTCAACTAATTAATACACCAACCCGGATCACACAGTTTCTCAGCTGGCCACCCTAATTGACCACATACTTTGAACTGGCGCTGAGAACATTTTCAGTCAGGCGTCATTACCACAGGTCTTGTGATCATTCATCATTACTGCACCAGGAAAATCACTAGGGATAGGATAGGCCTAACACAGGACCATAAAAATGAGGTCAACTAGAAACTACAGTAAAGAAACACTGGTAAACACTTCACAATGTGACTGGACAGAGATAACAATTGAACGACGTAAACGTATGCCGGGTGAAAAATTCAAAACAATGTTCACTACCATCCTTAGATAATATTGCACCAGTTAAAAGAGTTAGGATTAAACGAAGAACTGAACCCTGGGATGACTCCTGAATATTAGATAATATGAAATTCAGAGACCAGCTCTACAAAGATTTAAAAGAAAACAGACAGGATATTGCCAGCAGTTAATGAATTCCAAAGGGTGAGGAACAGAGTACAGAACTTATAAAAGGAGCAAAGGCAAAAGCACTATTGGCTCAAAAAAGTAAGAGTATAAGCATAACCCAGAAAGCTCTGGCAACAACAAAACAGTTGGGGTATAGCCATAAGCCTGTAGATAGGCTAACATAGTACTCACTATCGATAATGAGGTATGCATGAAACATCTAAGGTGGCAAATTGCTTTAATTCCTACTACACATCTGTTGCATCAACACTAGTAATAACCTACCATCTGCATCAAATACCTTTAACCACCAGACTCTTATAGTTTCAAACATAACTATACCCAATAAAGGGTAACCCAAACAGTTGTCATCTAGTAAGTGTATCTTTCATGGACTTTATTCAAAAAGAACTAAGCAGGTTAAACTCCACAAAGAGCACAGGCCCCTGATAACATCCCGTCTAAGTTCCTAAAATATGTGCTTCTGAACTGTCCAATCCCGATTGCTCACATAAATAAATCTATCATCACCACTATACCGGACTGGAGGGGTTCAAGAGCCAGAAGTTACTCCTATCTTCAGAAAAATAGTAGTCTGATGTCAGCAACTATAGGCCCTGTTAGTATACTCAGTATAATAACTAAAATTCTAGAGAGGGCGTGTACCCTCAAGTAGTTAATACCTTAATACAACCACATCTCCATAGCTATCAATCGGGCTTTAGAAGATCCTACTCAAAAAGCCGACACCTCCCCTAATTAATCATGATGGATTACCTGAGAACTAAAATGTCAAAGGGGAACCCTCATAGGTATGGTAACCTTAGACCTGCAAAAGGCCTTCGATACTGTCAAACACAATATATTATGTAAGAAACTTCAAGCTATCGCATAGGTTCTGTAGACTGGGTTTAAGTCCTACCTTAGCAACAGGAACAAGTAGTCAAAATCAACAAAACAAATCAAGAAAACCCCTGCCGACAACATGTGAGTTCCCCAAGGTATATTCTGGGTCCTTATTATTCTTATTGTATGTCAATGAACTGCCCTATCAGTGTCAAGTGCAAAACCCTACTGAATGCAGATGACAGTGCCCTGTTAGTGTCAGGTAAAGACCCACAATATATAACTAATGTTTTAACACTAGAACTGGAGTCCTGCAAGCAAATGGTTAGTAGACAACAAACTATCATTACACCTCCGGGAAACTGAAGCCATTCTCTTTGGCACGAAACATAAACTGAGAAGGGTAAATATTTTTAATGTCCATGTAATGGGGAGCCCATCACTTTGGTTTCATCATGATATATCTGGAATCCCCTTTGACCTCATTATGTCAGGAGATTGATAGGAACAGTGTAGTAAAGAAAGCGAATGGCAACTGAAGTTCCTGTGTAGACAGCACAATTCCTACCAACTGAGGCTCGCAGGACCTATATCTAGAGCCCTTATACAATGCCATATGGATTTCACTTGCTCTTCATGGTACTCTGCCTTGACAAAAAAACTGAAAGATAGACAGCAAATCACCCAGAATCAAATCGTAGATTCATCCCTGGGGCTGGACCAAGAGAACTATATAGGCCAGGATGAATCCAGCATTTGGATATGCTGAATGTTGAAGAACAGAGTAAACAACTGAAGCTAAAACATGTTTATAAAATTGCTCACAAACAGTGTCCAGAATATCTTGCTGTCATTTTGTCAAAGGTTGGGAACCAAAGCAACCTAGTACTCGGGAAGAGGAGCCACAACTTTGTAGTACCCACAGTCCCATTGGCCAGGTGGGCTTCAAACAACTTTTATTGTACAGCACAATAAAGGAATGGAACAACCAACCTCACATGACAAGGCCAGTCATAGCATGAACCAGTTCAAGAAGAGTGCCAACGGTGTCTGATGAATGTAGCTACAGAAGGGAGGGGAATGATTTTCTTTTTTTAGAGCTAACATACGTGTAAATTTTACCTATTCACTAGTAATTGACCTTGTATTGTAGATAGTCATAATGAACCCTCGTGAGTAGATAGTTTTTTAGTATGATAATAAGAATGTTATCTTCATTATAGAATATAAGAAAATATTATAACCTTTATATTATAATAATAAGGTAAAAGGACCCCAATGGAAATAAGTCACTCTGTCTGACTTTTTTTGGGTTATCCTAGGTTCTCTACACATATGCTGCTATGTATGATAATTCTATGTAACTGTATTTGTGTATACCTGAATAAACTTACTTACTTACATACAAAAGGAATAATTTTCTACAGTTACCCCCAGTAACACATTTTCTCTTATGTTAGACTAGAGAAAATGTTATTCTTGCTGTCACTTGTACAAGTTATCTGGCTCCCATATCTCATATTTTTTTTTTTTTTTTTTTTTTATCACACTGGCCGATTCCCACCAAGGCAGGGTGGCCCAAAAAAGAAAAACATTCACCATCATTCCACTCCATCACTGTCTTGGCCAGAAGGGGTGCTTACATCAGTTTTTTAAACTGCACATTAAACACCCCCTCCTTCATTCCCACCAATCTCTGCAACTTCTCTTCAGAATCTCCCAAGAGCACAGTGTCATCAGCAAAGAGCAACTGTGACAACTCCCACTTTGTGTGTGATTCTTTATCTTTTAAACTCCACACCTCTGCCAAGACCCTCGCATTTACTTCTCTTACAACCCCAACTATAAATATATTAAACAACCACGGTGACATCACACATCCTTGTCTAAGGCCTACTCTTTACTGGGAAATAATTTCCCTCTTTCCTACATACTCTAACTTGAGCCTCACTATCCTCATAAAAACTCTTCATAGCTGCTTTCAAGTAACCTACCTCCTAAAAACCATACACCCCTGCAACATCTGCCACATTGCCCCCCTACCACCCTGTCCATTGCCCTTTTTCCAAATCCATAAATGCCCCAAAGACATCTTTTAGCCTTATCTAAATACTGTTCACTTATATGTTTACTGTAAACACCTGGTCCACTCACCCCCACCTTTCCTAAAGCCTCCTTGTTCATAAAAATCTGCTATCCTATTCACCGTCTTTACTCCTTTTTTTGTATTTTTTTTTATATTTATCACACTGGCCGATTCCACCAAGGCGAGGGTGGCCCAAAAAAGAAAAACTTCACCATCATTCACTCCATCACTGTCTTGCCAGAAGGGTGCTTTACACTACAGTTTTTAAAACTGCAACATTAACACCCCTCCTTCAGAGTGCAGGCACTGTACTTCCCATCTCAGGACTCAAGGCCAGCCTGCGGTTCCTGAACCCCTTCAAAATGTTACTTTGCTCACAATCCACCAGCACGCCAAGTATTAAAAAACCATTTGGATCCATTCACTCCTATCAAACACACTCACGCATGCCTGCTGGAAGTCCAAGCCCCTCGCACACAAAACACTCCTTTACCCCCTCCCCTCCCAACCTTTCCTAGGCCGACCCCTACCCCCGCCATCCTCCACTACAGACTGAACACCTTGAAGTCAATTAGTTTCGCTCCATTCTCTCCTACATGTCCGAACCACCTCAACAACCCCTTCCTCACCCTCTGACAACAGTTTTTTGTAATCCCGCACCTCCTCCTAACTTCCAAACTATGACTTCTCTGCATATATTCACACCACCATTGCTTACAGACATGACATCTCCACTGGCTCCAGCTTCTCCCGCTGCAACATTCATCACCCATGCTTCACACCCATATAAGAGCGTTGTAAAACTATTCTCTCATACATTTCCCCCCCTCTTTGCCTCAAGGACAAAGTCTTGTCTCCACAGAACTCTAAGTGCAACCACTACCACTCACATCTTTTCCCTCATCAATTCTATGATTCACCTCATCTTTCAAGACCCCCATCTGCTGACACGTCCACTCCCAAATATCTGAATACATTCACCTCCTCCATTCTCATCTCCCCACCAATCTGATATTCAACTTTCATCACGCTAATCTTTTTATTATCCTCATAACCTTACTCTTCCTGTAATCACCTTTAATTTTCTTCTTTTGCACACCCTACCAAATTCATCCAGCAATCTCTGCAACTTCTCTCAGAATCTCCCAAGAGCACCGTGACATTCAGCAAAGAGCAACTGTGACAACTCCCCACTTTGGTGTGTGATTCTTTATCTTTTAACTCCACGCCTCTTGCCAAGACCCTTGCTTTATTTCTCTTATATTCTCTTACAACCCCATCTAAAATATATTAAACAACGACGGTGACATTCACACAATCCTTGTCTAAGGCTACTTTTTACTGGGAAGATAATTTCCCTCTTTTCCTACATACTCTAACTGAGCCTCACGATCCTCATAAATACTCTTCCACTGCTTTTCAGTAACCACCTCCTACACCATACACTTGCAATCAACATCTGCCACATTGCCCCCTATCCACCTGTCATATGCCCTTTTCAATCATAAATGCCACAAAGACCTCTTTAGCCTACAAAATACTGTTCACTTATATGTTTCAATGTTCACTGTAAACACCTGGTCCACACACCCCTACCTTTCCTAAAGCCTACTTGTTCATCTGCTATCCTATTCTCCGTCTACTTTAATTCTTTCAATAATAATCTACCATACACTTTACCAGGTATACTCGCAGACTTATCCCCCTAATAATTTTTGCACTCTACTTTTTATCCCCTTTGCCTTTATACAAAGAAAACTATGCAGTGCTCTCTGCCAATCCCTAGGTACCTTAACCCTCTTCCATACATTTATTAATAATTGCTCCAACCACTCCAAAACTAATCCCCCACCGCTTTTAAACTTTCTACTTATACCATCAATCCCCCCCCCCCCACTGCCTTACCCCCTTTCATTTTACCTACTGCCTCACGAACTTCCCCCACACTCACAAATGGCTCTTCCTCACTCCTACAAGATGTTATTCCTCCTTGGCCCTATACACGAAATCACAGCTTCCCCCTATCTTCATCGACATTTTAACAATTCCTCTAATATCCCTCCATCTTCCCAATACCTCTAACTCTCCATTTAATAACTCTCCTCCCCTATTTTTAACGACAAATCCATTTGTTTCTCTAGGCTTTCTTAACTTGTTAATCTCACTCCAAAACTTTTTCTTATTTCAACAACATTTTTGATAACATTTCACCCACTCTCTCCAATTTGCCTCTTCTTTTTACATTGCTTCACCACTCCTTAACCTCTTCTTTTTCTCTCCATATTACTCTTCCCTCCTGCATCACTTCTACTTTGTAAAAACTTCTCATATGCTAACTTTTTTCCTTATTACTCCTCTTTACATCATCATTCACCTATCGCTCCTCTTCCTCTCTCTGCCGCACCCACTTTCCTGTAACCACAAACTCTGCTGAACACTCAACACTACATTTTTAAACCTAACCCCATACTCTTCGACCCCATTTTTCTATGCTCTCATTAGCCCATCATCCTCCCAATGCTGTTTTATATCTTCCCCCTAACTGCCTCCTCTTTTAGTTTATAAACCCCTTCAACCTCTCCTCTCTCTTCCCTGATTGCAGCTATCTCCTTGTATCCCATCTACCTTTTACTCTCAGTGTAGCTACAACTAGAAAGTGATTTGATATATCTGTGGCCCCTCTATAAACATGTACATCCTGAAGTCTACTCAACAGACCTTTTATCTACCACTACATAATCCAACAATACTACTGTCATTTCGCCCTACAATAATATCTTGTATAACTTATTTAATCCTCTTTTTCTTAAAATATGTATTTGTATTTATGTTTATTTCTTCTATTGTGGGGTGTATTTATCATCTTTATATGTTATGTATCGTGTTTATTATATAAAAAAAAAAAAAAATTTTGAAAAAAATATCATGATGGATTTAATGAAAATGTGTAGGTAGTAGGTTTGGTAACAAGCAACCACCCAGGGAAGTACACCGTCCTGCCAGATGACTGAAAACACAAACCTTAACGGTTTTTGCATGATGGAGGATTGCTGGTTTCTTTTTTCTGTCTCATAAACACGCTATCTCTAAATAAAAGGGAAATCTTGCTACTCTACTTACACTTTGTCACACTTTCACAGACACGCCACATGCATATATATATATACATACATCTAGGTTTTTCCCTCCTTTTTCTAAAAGCTCTTGTCTTTTTTATTTCCTTCTATTGCCATGGGGAAGTTGGAAAAGAATCTTTCCTCCGTAAGACCATGGCGTGTCCGTATGAGGGACTAAAATGCCGGGAGCAATGGGGCCTAGTAACCCCTTTCCCCTGTATATCCAATTACTAAAAAAGAGAAAAGAAAAACTTATAAAACTGGGTTGCTTAAATGTGCGTGGAGTAGTGCGGAAGACAAGAAACAATGATTGCTGATGTTATGAATGAAAAAGACTTGGATGTCCCTGGCCCTAACGAAACAAAGCCGAAGGGGGTAGAGATTTCAGTGGGGGGAAAATAAATGGGATTAAATCTGGATTATCTGAAGAGTTAGAGCAAAGTAAGGGTAGCAGTAATGTTAAATGATCATTATGGAAAGGGGAAAAGAGAATATGAATGTTAAATTCTAGAATTATGTGATTAAAGTAAAGGTTGGAATGCGAGAAGTGGTCATAATAAGCGTGTATGCACCCTGTGAGAAGAGAGAATGCAGAGAGAGAGAGAGATTTTGGAGATTTAAGTGAATGTATAGGAGCCCTTTGAACCAAGTGAGAGAGAAATTGTGGAAGGGGGAACCCACTGAATGCTAAAGTAGGAGAAAACTTTTTAGAGAGGGTGTGGTAGTAAGTTTGGGGTGCCAGGTGTAAATGATAAGGGGAGCCCTTTGATTGAACTTTGTATAGAAAGGGGTTTAGTTATAGGAAAAACAAATTTTTTAAGAAAAAGAGAGGATAAATAAGTATACACGATAAGGTGAAATGTAGGGGCGAAATGACAGTAAGTTTGTTGGATTATGTATTGGTAGATAAAAGACTGTTGAGTAGACCTTCAGGATGTAACATGTTTTATAGAGGGGCCACAGATATGATTCAGATCACTTTCTGTTGTAGCTACACTGAGAAGTAAAAGGTAGATGGGATACTAGAGAATAAGAAGCATCAGGGAAAGAAGAGGTGAAGGTTTATAAACTAAAAGAGTAGGCAGTTAGGGTAAGATATAAACAGCTATTGGAGGATAGATGGCTAATGAGAGCATAGGAATGGGGTCGAAGAGGTATGGGGTCTAGGTTAAAAATGTAGTGTTAGAGTGTTCAGCAGAAGTTTGTGTACATAGGAAAGTGGTGCAGGAGGGAAGAGGAGCGATTGGTGGAATGAAGATGTAAAGAAGAGTAGTAAGGGGAGAAAAAGTTAGCATATGAGAAGTTTTGTTAAAAGTAGAAAGTGATGCAAGGAGGGAAGAGTATATGGAGACAAAGAGAGAAGTTAAAAGAGTGGTGAAGCAAAGTAAAAAGAGAGCAAATGAGAGAGTGGTGGAGATTGTTATCAACAAATTTGTTGAAATAAGAAAAAGTTTTTTGGAGTGAGATTAACAATGTAAGAAAGCCCCTAGAGAACAAATTGGATTTGTCAGTTAAAAAATAGGAAGGAGATTTTATTAAATGGAGAGGTAGAGGTATTGGGAATGATGGAAGGACATAGTTTTGAGGAATTGTTAAATGTGATGAAGATAGTGAAGGCTGTGATTTTTCGTGTATAGGGCAAGGAGGAAATAACATCTTGTAGGAGTGATAAGAGCGCAGTTGTGAGAGTGGGGGAAGTTCGTGAGGCAGTAGGTTAAAATGAAAGGGGGTAAGGCAGCCGTGATTGATGGGATAAAGATAGAAAATGTTTTAAAAGCAGGGTGGGGGGGGATTAGTTATGGAGTGGTTTGGTGCAATATTTAATAAATGTATGGAAGAGGGTAAGGTACCTAGGGATTGGCAGAGAGCATGCATAGTTTCCTTTGTATAAGGCAAAGGGGTTAAAAGAGAGTGCAAAAATTTATAGGGGGATAATCTGTTGAGTGTTCTGGTATAGTGTATGGTAGAGTTATAATTGAAAGAATAAAGTAACGGAAGAATAGATAGCAAGATGAACAAGTGAGGGCTTTAGGAAAGGTAGGGGGTGTGTGGACCAGGTGATTACAGTGAAACATATAAGTGAACAGTATTTAAGATAAGGCTAAAGAGGTCTTGTGGCATTTAGGATTTGAAAAGGCGTAAGGACAGGGTGGATAGGGGGGCAATGTGGCAGAGTTGGCAAGTGTATGGTGGTAGGAGGTAGTTTACTGAAAGCAGTGAAGAGTTTTTAACAGGATAGTGAGGCCAAGTAGAGTAGTAGGAAAGAGGGAAATTTTTCCCAGTAAAAGTTGGCCTTAGACAAGGATGTGTGGATTCACCTGGTTGTTACACATATATTTTATAGATGGGGTTGTAAGAGAAGTAAATGCGAGGGTCTTTGGCAAGAAGGCCGTGGAGGTTAAAAGATAAAGAATCACATCACAAAGTGGGAGTTGTCACAGCTGCTCTTTTGCCGATGACACTGTGCTCTTGGGAAGATTCTGAAGAGAAGTTGCAGAGATTGGTGATGAATTTGGTAGGGTGTGCAAAAGGAAGAAATTAAGGTGAATACAGGAGGACAAAAAGTAAGTTATGAGGATAACAAAAAGATTAGGTGATAAAGATTGAATATCAGATGGAGGGAGAGAGGGAGGGGTGACGTATTCAGATATTTGGGAGTGGACGTGTCCAGCGGATGGGTCTATGAAAGATGAGGTGAATCATAAGAATGATGAGGGAAAAAAAAAGAGTGGATGGTGCACTTAGGAGTCTGTGGAGAACAAAGAACTTTGTCCTTGGAGGCAAAGAGGGGAATGTATGAGAGTTAAGTTTTTACCAACGCTCTTATATGGGTGGATAGCGTAAAGGGTGATGAATGTTGCCGCGAGTGAGAAGGCTGGAGTGCATGGAGATGCAGTGTCGAGGGGCAATGTGTGGTGTGAAAATAATGCAGAGAAATCGTAGTTTGGAAGTTATGAGGAGGTGCGGGATTTACCAAAACTGTTGTCAGAGGGCTGAGGAAGGGGTTGTTGAGGTGGTTCGGAACATGTAGAGAGAATGAGCGAAACAGAATGACTTCAAAGTGTAATCAAGTCAGTAAGTGGACGGAAGGCGGGGTAGGGTCGCCTAGGAAGGGTTGGAGGGAGGGGGTATAGGAGGTTTTTGTGTGCGAGGGGCTTGGACTTCCGCAGGCATGCGTGAGCGTGTTTGATAGGAGTGAATGGAGACAATGGTTTTTAATACTTGACGTGCTGTTGGAGTTGTGAGCAAAGTAACATTTGATGGGGATTCAGGGAAACCGGCAGGCCGGACGTTTGAAGTCCTGGAGATTGGAAGTACATGCCTGCACTCTGAAGGAGGGGTGTTAATTTGCAGTTTAAAAACTGTAGTGTAAAGGCACCCTTTCGTCAAGACAGTTGATGGAGTGAATGTGGTTGGAAAGTTTTTCTTTTATCGGCCACCCTGCTTGGTGGGAATCGGCCGGTGTGATAATAGAAAAAAAAATCAAAGTGTATATTAACGTAATATACTACATTTAAATTAGACTCAATGATTATTATTATCATTTACTAATATGACCGTGTGGAGACATAAGCACTCTTCCTGTTTTAATGTTGTACCTGCACACTAGCACACCGTGTAATTTATTTAGGTACAGGTAATACATAAGTAATAATTATCAGAGTATTTAGATAAAATATGAAATAACTTTTAAAAACACTTGAAACTTTTGTTGTTTTCCAGACATAATGGAGAGACTTAGAGCTTGGAATCTCACAGAGAATGTATACAAACGGTGGGGTGCGGTGACCGATTAGAAAGTCAGTGGTGGAACCGTATAGATACTGAGTTTGGTCATAATTTATGGAAAATGACCATATTACAGCAGAATGCCGTAAAGCGGGGCCTACATACAGGATAACATATGTGGTCAGGTTCCATATGGTGGCAGTGGTACTTTATGTGTACAGGGTACCATATGTACAAAGGTACTAACTGGTACAGGTAACCATATGGGTGCAGGGTACCATATGGGTGCCAAGGTACAATATGTGCAGTACAATATGTTACAGGGTACAGTATGGTAACAGGGGTACCATATGGTATAGGACACCGAATGAGGTACGATCCGGTGATCCCTATGGAAATAATTCACACCTGACTTTTTTGGGTTATCCTAGGATTTTATACATAGCTGCTATGTGATGATAATCTATGTAACTGTATTTGTGTACACCTGAATAAACTTACTCAAGTGGCATGTGGCATCATAAGTAAGTTTATTATAGGTATACACAAATAAATTGCATAGAATAACATACTTAGGCAGCATATGTTGTGAGGAACCAGGATAACCCAAAAAAGTCAGAGAGAACTTATTTCCATTAGGGTCCTCGTACCCAATACAATATGGTACTATGTACATATGGTACAATGTACCATATGTGGCATATTGTACCATTGTACCATATGATACCATGTAGACATGGCACCATTGTACCATATGGTACAATGGTAACCATATTTATTTTTTATTTTGAACACGATACAGAGAAGTACAAGGAATACAAAGATTTTACGTGCAACATGAATGCCAAAGCCCCTTGTATGCCAGAGCATTAAGTGCAGGCTATAAAATTAACTTAAGATTAACTAACAATGATATATTATTCAGTGTACCAAAATTTAATTGTAAAACAGATAACAATTTAGTACAAATGAGTATTACAAAGACAGGTCATATGGTCATTTACTGTGTTGCTGTGTAATCAGTAGAATGGAGTATTCTGTTAGGTAATGAAGTTAAGTAGTAACAAAGTTTGATTGGGTCACAGGTTGACATTTATGAGATACAATAATGAGATACATATATGAGATACAATTTATGAGATACAGTTATTCAGTATTTATTTAGTTGTGGGTGAGTAAGTGATTTTTGAGAAGAGACTTGAATTTATAAACAGACAGTGTTTCTTTTATATTCACAGGTAATGAATTCCAGATTTTAGGGCCTTTTATGTGCATTCAGTTTTTGCATAGCGTGAGATGGACACGAGGAACATAAAACAGTGATCTGTGCCTTGTGTTATGGTCATGTGTTCTGTTGAGGTTGGTAAGGAGATATTTGAGGGGAGGGTTTATGTCAGAGTTAAGTGTTCTATGTATGTAGTAGGTGCAGTAATAAGTATGGATGTTTTGTATTGTGAGTAGGTGTAGAGTTCTGAATATTGGTGGAGTGTGCTGTCTGTAGTGGGAATTTGTTATTCTGACTGCAGCCTTTTGTTGGGTGATTAGTGGTCTGAGATGGTTTATTGTTGTTGAGCCCCATGCACAAATTCCATAGGTGAGATAGGGGTAAATAAGTGAGTGATATAGGGCCAGGAGGGCTGAGTGTGGAACATAGTACCGTATCTTCAATAGTATGCCTACGGTTTTTGAAATTTTTTTGGAAATTTGTTGTATGTGTGTTTGAAATTTTAGTCTATTGTCATGGTGGATTCCTAGGAATTTTCCCTCTGTGAGTTTTGTGATAGGTGATCCATTTATCATTATGTTAAGAGACACATCTGCAGCTCTGTTACCAAACTGAATGTACGTAGTAGGTTTTGTCAATGTTTAGAGTAAGTTTGTTGGTCCTCATCCAGGTTGATATTTTCTGTAATTCAGTATTTACAGTACTGGCTAGCATGACTGGGCTCGGGTGGGAGTAGACGTATGTAGTGTCATCTGCAAACAGTGTGGGTTTGAGTAGTTTCGATGCATTTGGTAGGTCATTTATGTATATGAGAAAGAGAAGAGGGCCTATGACACTTCCCTGTGGGACACCAACTGTAATTGGCTGTGCTGAAGAGTTTGCCCCATTTGTGTACACATATTGGCTTCTGTTGCTGAGGTATGACTTGAAGTAGTTGAGGGAGTGCCCTCTTATACCATAGTGCGACAATTTTATGTGGAGCAAGTTGTGGTCAACTGTATCAAAAGCTTTACGTAAGTCAATGAAGATCCCCAGTGGGACTTCTTTTTTCTCTATTGCTGTATAAATATGTTCTAGCATGTGGATAATAGCATCATTAGCATTTTTATTAGGCCTGAACCGAAATTGACAGGGGTTGACTATGTTGTGGGAGATGAGGTAGGAATAGATACACTTATGGATTAATTTTTCAAAGATTTTAGAGAGAGGGTGTAAGTTGGATATTGGCCTATAGTTATTGAAGTCTGTGTGCTCTCCTCCTTTATGGATCAGGGTGACCCTTGCTATTTTGAGAACTGTAGGAAAGGTAGAGGATTCAATGGATTTCTTAAAGAGTGTTGCAATGATTGGTGATAGCACCTGTGACACTTTTTTGTATATAATGGGTGGTAAGGTATTTAAATCTCCTGTCTTGTTTTTTAGTTTGTTGATTTATTTATTTATTTATTTAGTAATTTGAGCATACATACAGAGGTACAAAAAAATACAGGTAAGAGCAGCATGCCAAAGCCACTTATATGCATAGCATTATGGGCTGGCTTAAAATTAACTTAAGATTAACTAAGCAATGATGAAATCAGTGATAAGACATTATTGTAAACAGATAACTATAAAGCACAAATGAGTATTACAAAGACAGGTCACATGGTTGCATGCATTGCTGTACATTCAGTCGAATGGAGTATTCTGTTAGATTGGGTTTTAGGTTTAACATTTATGTGATATAATTGTGAGAAACATTTAAGATATACAATTTATAAGGTTCATTTATTCAGTATTTCTTTAGCTTTGGGTGAGTAAGTGATCTTTGAGAAGAGACCTGAATTTATAAACAGGTAGTGTTTCTTTTATATTTACAGGTAATGAATTCCAGATTTTAGGGCCTTTTATGTGCATTGAGTTTTTGCATAGCGTGAGATGGACACGAGGAACATCAAAGAGTGATCTGTGCCTTGTGTTATGGTCATGTGTTCTGTTGAGGTTGGCAAGGAGATGTTTGAGGGGAGGGTTAATATCAGAGTTAAATGTTCTATGTATGTAATAGGTGCAATAATAAGTATGGATGTTTTGTATGGTGAATAGGTTGAGTGTTTTGAATATTGGTGGAGTGTGCTGCCTGTAGTGAGAATTTGTTATCATTCTAACTGCAGCCTTTTGTTGGGTTAATTAGTGGTCTGAGATGGTTAATTGTTGTTGAGCCCCATGCACAAATTCCATAGGTGAGATAGGGGTAAATAAGAGTGATATAGGGCCAGGAGGGCTGCCCTGTGGAGCATAGTACCGTATCTTCGATAGTATGCCTACAGTCTTGGAAATTTTCTTAGAAATTTGTTTTATATGTGATGAAATTTGAGTCTATTATCAAGGTGGATTCCTAAGAATTTTCCCTCTGTTAGCTTTGTGATAGGTGATCTGTTTATCATTATGTTAAGAGGGACATCTGTAGCTCTGTTACCAAACTGAATGAAGTAGGTTTTGTCAATGTTTATGTAAGTTTGTTAGTCCTCATCCAGGTAGATATTTTCTGTAATTCGGTATTTACAGTATTGGCTAGCGTGACTGGGCTCGGGTGAGAGAAGACGTATGTATTGTCATCTGCAAATAGTGTGGGTTTGAGTAATTGCGAAGCATTTGGTAGGTCATTTATGTATAGGAGAAAGAGAAGAGGGCCAGGGGCACTTCCCTGTGGGACACCAACTGTAATTGGTTGTGCGGAAGAGCTTGCCCCATTTGCGTACACATATTGGCTTCTGTTGCTGAGGTATGACTTGAGGTAGTTGAGGGAGTGCCCTCTTATACCATAGTGTGACAATTTTGATGATAAGGGAGACTTCAGTTGGGTTATTCGGAGCTAGGAACAGTGTGTTCGGGTAGCTGCCAGTGAGGTAGTCATTGGGTGGGGTATCTGAGCTTGGGATTTTATTGGCAAGGTTTTTTCCTATAGTGGAGAAAAAATCATTGACTCTGTTTGCTGTTTCAGTTAGTGGGAATTGGGGTTTATCTGGTTTTGTTAATTCAAATTCGCTGTTTCGTGTTATCTTTTTTGTTCCTAGTATTTCTGATAGCATTTTCCAGGTCTTTTTTATGTCACCTCGTAAGTTGGATAATCTGTTCTCATAATACAATTTTTTAGCCGTTCTTATTAGGCTGGTTAGAATTGATGAGTAACGTTTTGTTTGGCCTCTGGTTATGTGGCCCATTCTGTACTGTTTTTCGTATAGGTGCTGTGTATTTATGGATTTGAGGATACTGGGTGTTAGCCAGGGACTGTTCAGTCTCTTTGCAGCCATCTGTTTAGTTTTTTTAGGGCAGTGCTTGTTATAGAGGTATTGGGTCTTTTTTAGAAAATTATTAATACATTCGTAAATATCTGTATAGATTTCTAGCTCAGTGTGCCAGTCAATGTTTGTCACTGCTGCTGTGAAGTTATTGATAGCTGCCTCATTGTGAAGTCTGAAAGTGACTTTAACCCTTTGAGGGTTTTCGTCGTACTAGTACGTCTTACGCGTAGGGGTTTTTGACGTACTAGTACTCATAAATTCTAGCGACCTCAAATCTAGTGGGAGAAAGCTGGTAGGCCTTCATATGAAAGAATGGGTCTATGTGGTCAGTGTGCACAGTCTAAAAAAAATCCTGCAGCAAACGGTGCATAATGAGAAAAAAAAACTTTTTCCATTTTTTTTTAATAAATCAGCGACTTTGCAGTGTATTTTCGTATGGTATTTATTGTTGTATTCTAGTTTTCTTGGTCTCATTTTATAGAATGGAAGACATATTACTGAAATTGAGATGATTTTGACTGGTTTTACAATGAAAGGTGCCTTGAAATTGAGCTCAAAGTAGCAGAAATGTTCGATTTTTACCAAATTCAAAAGTAAACAAATCGTGCCAAGCGTGCAATACACGTCAACTGGTGAGTCTAATATTCTTTCACAAGTGCACCAATAATATTTATACCATTTTTTACACTAATGCAGTAGTCTGCATAACAGTAAATCTTATATTTTTTGTGAGAATAAAAATTCAAAGTGGAAAGCAAAAGAATATAAGAGGGGCCTTGAGACGTGACTAATGACTAGAGGAAATGTCATTTAGTGCAGGAATGTCTTTCTTGTTTATTCTGGACCCTATTCGAAATTGGCATCTTTTGAAATTTGTGTGAAATTGGCAAAATTGCTAAATTCTGACCACTGTACTGGATAGTTGAATTTATAAATGGGTGGTTTCTTGCACCCATTCGATAGAAAAAATGGAGATCTAGCGAAATATTCATGTTTTTTGTCGACTAGTACAGTGAAATTGGCCGAAAATGGGGCTCAAAGTGGGCAAAATCGCCGATCCGTAAACATCGCCGAGACCGCTAACTTTGCGAGAGCATAATTCCGTAAGTTTTCTATCAAATTTCAAACTTTTGGTGTCGTTATGATCGGGAAAAGATTCTCTATCTTTTCATGAGAGAAAATAATTTTTTTTTTTTTTAAATTTGGCCGACCCTGAGAACGAGTTTTGGAGAGGGCCTGTCGACCCTCAAAGGGTTAATAGTGTCTAGGGGTAATTTGCCAAGGTTTGTTATGAGGAAGGTAGGGTAATGGTCTGTGGTATTATCTGTGATTATGCCTGATCTTAAGGGGGATATGGTGTTGGTCCAGATGTGGTCTAGTAGGGAAACACTAGTCTCTGTAATTCTTGTAGGTTTTGTTACTGTTGGTAGCAACATGCAGTTACTCATAGTGTTTGTGAATTCAGTAACGTGTGGGTCTTCGTCTTGTAGGAGATTTATATTGAAGTCACCTGAGAGTAGTAAGTGATCTTTGTTCATGCGTGCATCAGTTATCATACTTACTAGGTTTTCACTAAAACGGCTAATGTAGATGTTTATCACTCTGAGAGGTTTTTGTAGGCATTTGGATTTGAATTTAGCTATTATATATTCCCCATGTTCATTCCTTGTGCAAGTATTAGTGATACATTCTAGTTGGTTTGAGTAGTATATAGCTGTGCCACCTCCTTGTTGATTTGGCCTACAGTTGTGTATGGCTGTGTAACCAGGAATGGCATAGGCATCTGTAGTATCAGGCTTTAGCTAGGTTTCGGTGAGAGTAATGATGGACATACTGGCATGCAGGGAATTTAGTAATGCTGTGAAGTCATCGTAATGTTTGCTTAAAGATCTGATATTGTAGTTAAAAACAGGTATGTTGTTGTTGGCTCTGAGAAGTGCCTTTGATTGTTCTGCTGTGTAGTAATTACAGTTACTGTTTGATTCATTTAAGTCATTCAATAAGAGGTTGGTATCAGGATCAATGCTTGTTGTCATAAGATTTATAGTGAATCTAGAGTTAGAATTAAGTATAAGACAAAGTAAATATTCTAAAGCTATAAAATAGCACCTGAATTATTTTAACAAATGTAAAAAATATGAGCTAAGGTAGCTCTTTAAAATTAAAATAAATGAGGCAATATAAAAAGGACTAAAATAATTTGTGGTGAACAAAAAAGTGGTAATCAAATAAATGAATATCATGGCAAAATAATGAGCTTATTACACTTTAGCACCTGATTATTTTAACAATTGTGAATATATGAACTAATGTTGTTATATAAAGCTAAAATAAAAGAGAAAAAGTATAAGGGACTAAATTAAGTAATGGTAAACAAAGTTAAAATGACAGATAGTCACTATGATATAATATTGATTTGGGAGTAAGATCTGATTTATATATAATAAGTTGAGCAATATATTGTACTATAAAAAGTAAAAAAAAATATGAGGTAGTTGGTACTAGTTAGCAAAAGATAGTTAAGGGCCTTGAGCAATGATATAATTAAAATATGCACTAATTGCACACACAATATAGTCACTAAGATATGAAAATAATCTTAGAGTAGGACTTATAATATAAACTTATAATATAAAAATACAAATTAAAATTGTACTTGCAATTGCACTAGGGTCTGATATAGGTTGTTAACAAGATCAAGAGTATAACTAGATTTAAATTGACAAAATAAAATTCACAAATTAAAGTACCAAAAGAATAATAAGTAAAAAATAACAATGGCAATGTCTTGGTTATAATATGATAGTAAGATGGTAGACAGGTACACAGGTACAAAGGATAATATAAAGGTTGGAGTTGAATATACAAACTTGAAAATTTGGCAACAAAATGTTATGAAAAGTATAAAATAATGATTAATGTACAAAAGTAAAATTGACTGGTAGTAAATATGGTGTTTAATAAAATTTTAGTAAGTAATAATGATTACAAAAAAAGTGAAAAAGTAATGTTTATTTCAAGTATTAAATTTTAAGAACAGTTATTTGGATTCAATATTGCACTGGTAGTTATACTAAGGTTATTTGGCAGTTCAAGGAAATTAAGAGTACTGTGGAAAGTTGCATTTATCTGAATGTAACTAACTATGTACTGTGCCAAAACAAAAGCATTCACATTGCTAAACTCACAAACTAGTATTTAGTCACTTAGCCATAATACCAACTTACCTCATAATTTGTAATATTTTAAAATAAAGAATTAAACTAAGTCTGCCCGAAATGCCTCGCCATGCTAGGCGTTCTAGTGGTACACTCTGTAATCATTATTTAACTACATGTAAACCACAACAACCAAATTCTGTAAATTCAACATTGTAATCTTTATAGAGAATAAACTTTGAATTTTAATTTGAATAACAGTAAATGATAACAAAGATAATTATTATTTATCAATGTTACATAGACAAGTAGGAATTTGGAACACCTAGGTCGCAAAAAATGTCCCCCTTCGATACCTACCACTGTCATAACCACAAGTTGCTCTGGACCTATTAATTAAATGAAATGTACATACACCAGGAATACTGGTAAATATATAAATTTGTGGACTGTATATTAAAAATAATGAATGGTTATATATATACACAATTACATAACAGAAGGAAAATATATCTTAATATCACTCACCAATTTGACTGGATATTAAGTTGTATCATACTCAGAAAAACCTCACTAACTAAATTTATGAAAACACTGGCCAGAATTATACACAAATCTAGAGAGCTTATCTGAGGTTCCTGGAGCTGTCTTGTCCAGTCGTCTGATATCTCAAGTTATGCAGGAATGCATATCCACCAATTTCGCCTCCTATTTGAGAGGTGTCAGCACAATTTTAACCTCTAGAGCATGAAAAATTCTTCCCCATTCACCGTTTCTAATACAAATTCAAAACCAACATGGCGAGTGTCTCGTCTGCGCAGACGCAGGCTTTCTGTTTTCTATGACATAAATATTATTAACCCTTTCAGGGTCCAAGGCCAAAATCTGAAGTCACGCACCAGTGTCCAAGAAATTTTGAAAAAAAAAAAAATTATTTTTTCTTACAGAATTAAAGAGCATATTTTTGTGAAGGTAATAAAACAAAAAAAATTAGAATCTGATCAGTACTTACCGAGATACAGTGCCAAGAAGTTTGTAGAAAATGATGTGGTGGTGGCAACATCGACGAATTCCACATACGCGTATTATATTATTTTGTTGTTTTAGTTGTTTTTTCTTTTCTTTTCCAATTTTTTTCTATTCCTACTAACATTTGGGGCCTGAGAGACCAATACTGTATATAATGTATATATATAAACTCACTGTATTGAACACAATAACCGCACTAAATTTATTATCATATTATTGTTTACCACTGTTGTTTATTACAATAAACATGCACAAATATTGTATAATACTAATGTTCTATCATATATTTACATATTTACAATCACTGGACATGGTTTTAGAACTGCTGGAGCTTGTGGAACTCCTTGAAACAAGGCACCATGCACAGAGGCACCTTACATTACTTCCTCACACATAAACCGAGTGTGCTTTGCGTCTTTGTTGCCATCGTTTTGTTTGTGCACAGACAATGCATCTCTTCTGAGCAAATTTCTTTTGAGTATGAAAGGAAGCTGTAATTATGAAATGATCACCTTCTCTTCTCAAACGCTTGGGTATATTGTGATGAATTCGAGGACCATGTTGTATTGCAGGTGGTTGTTACCTGGTACTTCATTATGAGTTGTGTCTGACAACAGACAAACAAAATTCACCATACGGTGGTCTGTTACCAGTCTTTATTTGGTACATATTATATGCATTCAGCATTGAAATGTCATGAGATGGAAGAAAAGTTTCATGTACCACTTGTAACTCTTACGAACACAGTCAACAAAACCAATCTGCATGTCACACTTGTCAACCAAGCGCATGTTTTGTGTATAATCAATCACTGTCACTGGTTTTCGAATACGTTCATTAGTCACTCGATCAACTTTGCCACGTCTTGCATTTCATTATGGTGAATGGTTGTCAACAATGTGACATCTCGTTTGTCATGCCACCGTAATGCCATGATGTCATTGGCAGTAAACACCTGCACGTCATCACCACGAACACCTGCGTTGAGCCTGGGCATATGTTTACGATTAGAACGCACTGTGCCACACACATCTGTCTTGTTCACTCGCATGAAATCACTGAGTAATGGGCTTGTGTACCAGTTTTTTTTTATTATTATTATTATCACACTGGCCGATTCCCACCAAGGCAGGGTGGCCCGAAAAAGAAAACTTTCACCTTATTCACTCCATCACTGTCTTGCCAGAAGGGTGCTTTTACACTACAGTTTTTTAAACTGAACATTATACACCCCTCCTTCAGAGTGCAGGCACTGACTTCACTATCCAGACCTCAAGTCGGCCTGCCGGTTTCCCTGAATCCTTCTTAAATGTTACTTTGCTCACACTCAACAGCTACCGTCAAGTATTAAAAAACCCATTTGTCTCCATTCAATCCTATCTAACACGCTCACGCATTGCCTGCTGGATGTCCAAGGCCCCTCGACACAAAACATCCTTTACTCCCCCTCCAGTTATCGGTATATAAAGTATGCCCTTACCAGATAAGGTGCCTGCCATCTAGTTTCTCACTACGTCACCTGATATACCCATAACATCTTGGTTATCTTTCAATGTTTTAAATACCCGTTGTACTACAAAACAATATCCAACCACCAGGCCACTGTCAAAATCACGAAGTACAAACAATTTTTTACCAAAGCGGTTCATCTTGCTCGGTAAGTATAAATGCTTGAATGGACTGTCTACCTTTGAAACAAAATCAAGACTCGACAATTACAAGTTTCTTGAATGGATAAAAATATATCCTGAACTTTTGTTGAGATACATGAAAACATTTTAATCTTGTATAACCCGTTCACTTCTGTCAGGCCTGGTTTTGATCAGAGAAGTGCAAACATACGTAACAGTTAGATAAATGTTCATTGGTTTTATTTCACTGAAGGATGGGGTCAATTAGCCGATCTGTGGACCTGTATGACTTTTATATTATGCTATAGACTGTGAGGCATAAGCATTATTGTTGCAAAAAAGCAAATACATTTCTGCAAACCGTCGTCTATTTCCAAATGTCGTACGTCTTGCTGTTGGTGATAAGATCGTATTTGCCATGGTGTACTGAAAATACTTATTACTTTCCCTGACATTAATTTCAATCAATGGCTGGTCAAAGAATAATCAAGGGAATTCCAGTTCATTGGCCGTGGTTCCAAGGGGACGTGTAGGTAGAATTCCACTTTGGAGTCATCGTAAGTGGTGAGGCTGCGGAACAAAATTGGGTTTGCTGGCCAATCCAGATAGGTTTGCTGGTGGATACTGGACATCATAGGTGGTGTAGGGTGGTTATGTGGCGGGCTGGTGGGTGACGCTCCGCTTTGTCCTTGAACTGACGAAGTCAGCAGCGTGGGTTCCCGGCGTGGCACAGCGAGTCACGACATGGCGGTGCCACTACCACACCACGCCCCACTAACCACCATCCACTGATGTCTGTGGCCCATCCATGCCAAAGTGTAGACACATCATCCCTCACTATCACTACCTAAAACGGCGTGTAGAAGGCCACGGGATGTACCTCCGGGATGTACTCGGGATGAACTCCGTCCCCTGGGCACAGCATAGGGGTACATACCGAGCGCAATGCGGCTGGCGTAACATCACTGACGCTTCACTGGTGAATATGTTTCCTCACTATCCTACTCGAATGATGTCAGAGCGAATTAAAATCACAATCCCACGTCAGAATCATCGTCATTATGAAGTCAGAGGCCAGGCACGGGAAAAATATTAGTTTTCTCTTAAGTTTAGGAATCACCCGACCGTGGAATACGATGTGCCTCACCAGCAGTAGAAGGTCCGAGGATCATCGGGGTTTTCTGCACTATTATCGATATCCTGGTCATTATTTTCGGTCACTAAAATGATCAAAGCCGTAGAAATTCGTCTTTCATTTCCTTCCATCAGTGTCAGAACTATCAGATAGGAAGGGAGAGAGTCCCAATTTTCCGGGGAGTGAAGAGATGATTGCGACGAGAATGGTGATCAAGGGTGACTGAGCCGGCAGTTACCACAAATGCTATGCAGGTCGCTAGATCTTTTTGTTTATGGCGCACCACCCACGGCGCAGACACATTCTCTCATATGTAGCCTTGAGCGCTTTCGCGCTAAATTTTGACGGCGCTAGTGAAATTTATGGCGTAGATCTATGGTTTGGACACTCAGACCGCGTTGATTTACGGGACGGACCTGAAAGGAAAAAAAGGTTTGAAGTACAGTCATGGATCTATTTAATATAAATACTGAATTTCTGGAAAATATATACAGTATTTTCCATACTGCGGCCGGCCAGAGTTCGTTGCTAAACGACTCATATTACTCCTTCCTTTAGGAGATGATTCCAGCTGGTTCTGGCTTGAGTGGCTGTTCTCCTAGTAGGTCTTACTA
Source organism: Cherax quadricarinatus (assembly GCF_026875155.1). NCBI lineage: Eukaryota > Metazoa > Arthropoda > Malacostraca > Decapoda > Parastacidae > Cherax > Cherax quadricarinatus. The sequence goes on from NC_069399.1 coordinate 32,882,532, forward strand.
CGATTTCATTTTCCGGCATCACTTGGTCAGCCTTATCTTCCATATCACTCGTGTCACTTTCCCTCAGATTTTCATTTACGTTTGATTGAACACCTAACTCCAAGAGAATCAATTTATTAATTGTGCATAGACTTTCCTGGCCACGACACAACACTTTGACATTCCTGACAACACCTTGTGCATCTGGGTACAATGTCAATACTTTGCCCAGAGGCCACAATGTTCTATGTTGTTCAGTGTCAATTAACACAATGTCACCTGATTGAATGGTCTGTCAATTTACTGCCTCTGTCGCACCATAAAAGTGTTTACGTAGTGTAAGAAGATATTCCTTACGCCACACATTAGACCAATGATCAATTACTTTATTTAACATTTTAAATTTATTACACAACACTGCCGCATCATTGTAATTTTCATCACTTTCTTCCGGATTATCTCTATAGACAGGGGCAGCTTCCAATTTCCTTCCACATATTAGGTGAGAAGGTGTTAATACATCTGCATCAGGTGTATCACTCATGTACGAGAGAGGCCTATTATTTATATGATTTTCTGCCTCCACTAACACTGCACGGAATTCTTCCAAATTAATTCTCTTCCGGTGTAGTACTTTGTGGAGACACCTCTTCACTGTGCCTATCAATCTTTCGTACAGCCCCCCCTGCCAAGCGGCTGTAGGAGTAATAAATTTCCAGGTACACCCTCGCTGGGTTAACAGAGATTGAACATCGTTACTATTATTTAATTCTATCAAGTGTTGAGCACCTGCTACAAAATTTGTGGCATTATCTGAAATCAACCTCGGACAGGATCTCCTAGCTGCAAATTTTCGAAACAGCTGTATAAACTGTTCTGCAGACAAGTCCTGTGCCACTTCTAAATGAACTGCCCTAGTAGCAGTACAGGTGAACAAACAAACATACATTTTCAGTGGAACACCATTTGACGTACCTGTTAAAATTATTGGACCACTATAGTCTACACCTGTTACATCAAATGGTTTCACTAATTTTACACGCTCCTTTGGCAATGGTGGAGGACCTGGGTACATATAGGATCTGGCATCCACACGGCGTCTTATTACACAAGATTTCATCACTCTTTTTACACATGGCCGTCCTTGGGAATCCAGAAGTTCCCTAATACAATATAAGGTATCTTGTAACCCCAACCATGCATTACATTTTATGGCTTTTAGAAATGAAATTTGTTAGATGATGAGTTTTGGGCAGTAAGATAGGGTGTTTAAGCATAATCAACCACATTCAGCATTTTGTAACTTACCTCTGCACCTAATTACATGTTCTCTAAATACAGCCCCAATTTCTCTATTATAGAAACCTTTCACAATTTTTCTTTCATCATCAATTAATCTCATATCCATAGATTTCCTCGCTGTACCTCTTTATCCATATTCAAGAGGAAGGGTGATAAACTACTATTAAATTATTCGATCTTGTTTAAAATTTTAACAAAACACCTAATATTAGTTACATGATTATTTTGGGATAAAGAAGAAAATACCTATTTTATATTCCAATGGCTAAGGAAAGGACAAACTATTAGGAGCGTGGTCACAGAATATTCAACAGGAGCAATATACGCCTTTCTTGTCAGGCCAATTAGCTTTTTTAACCAACCAGCTTCGGTCCCTTTAAACCAAATAACAACATTAAAATTTAGCATAAGGTAAATCCTCGAGACAAGCACAAATCAGCTGATTCTCCTCACCGAGGTATAAGATTAAATGTTAACATATCTGACACAAACTATTATTACTTCTCTGCATCTGATTAATTTCAGCGACTCTGTTTTGTCTAACTACACAATTTACTGTTTCCATTACGATTCCATTGTAAGAATACTCGATTATCAGACCAATTACATGTCGCTAATATCTTCAACCTCCTGTAACTTATTCGTATATACATTACTAATTTGACTCCTACATAAATGCTGTTAATTCAACTGAGGTAAGGTACTGATTTAAATTGGAGACACTTAGCTTTATGACGTAAGAGAAATAACACTATTACATTGAAGATAGCAATTTTGAAGCATCAGAAAAACGTGGAGTACATTTTTTCCCATTTAGGATTGGCCACCAGGCATAGGATACCTCCAACATCTGGAATTTTTCATTATCACCCAATTAATTCATTACCCACCTTTTAATGAATTCCTCAGGTTAGATTTCATCACCAAGTACATTTAAGTATCCCATGCTCCTAGAATTAATAATTCCCCTCTTGTAGTAAGGGGTGCACTAAACCTAGTTGGATCAAACATTTAGGAAAACTTCAGCAAGCAAAACACACTTAGTTAATTATAGGGCATACAGAAATTACTATAGGTTTTAAACATTAATCAAATCTCTCTCAAGTATCCCAATTTAATAACACCCCAATAACATTACTACTTTTGGCACTTCATCTCCAAGGGTAATCTTACTAACTTATATTGGGTCCTAATATAATTTAGGACGTATTACTATTCCATTTCCTCAGAGGCATGTCTTTGCACCATTGCATTATTATATAAGCTCTGAAGTCTTAACAGTTTCTCTTCTCAGTTGACTGCCACACCCAGAATTTGTCCACATAAAATTGTTTTAGCTCATTACTTTACTCAATGGACTTCCCATACGTTTAAGTGTGCATTTATAGTCGCTTGAAGTAGGAACGGACTGGATTAAGCACCAATAATACGCACCTAAGCGAAAGGTTTTTCAGAGGGCTAATGTGGGTCAATATGATTCTCAAGGCCATAAGATCTGCGTACAAATCCCGTGCAGCCTCTTGTAAACCCACTCTTAGAAAGCGTTCTTACTTATGTCAGCGTAAAGGCAAACATTTTCATCCTGAAATACTAATACAGATATCTTCCCTAATTTTTTCCGTCCACGACGGACCATGTCATCAAACAGTCATTTAAACTAGGTAGCATTTTTGTTATCCTGGCACTACAATTAAACACAATCCTCAACAGAGAGTGGTCTTAGAATCCGTCTTCACTCCGTATGTGGCCTATAGTGAACCATAAATTTTTTGCTTGCTCAGAATCGTACCTCTTCTATGGGAATTATTAGTTAACTGCCACATATATATCGATTATAGCTGTTAACAATTCTGTTGCTTAACTCAGTTAGGGAGCTGACTTTAATTGTCCATCTGCCATTCTGTAAATAAGTGGGCAATCTGATGGTTCAGTCTCCCACTGAAGTCGTACGCCAGTATTGGTCCAGATCAAATTTTTAACGTCTCTCATTATTGTTCTTGATAGAAAGAATCGTCCCTGGGCTCTTTCTCATTTACATTATATCAAAGCTGTCTAAATTCCACCAATTTATGCACCGCGCTCAACAAATTACAGACATAATGAGGGCAATTCCTAGGCCTATATCCTTGACAACAACCATGAATATCATGCAACCCATATCGAACACATAACCAAAAAAGTATCCAAAAATACAGTGGGATTCCTCTCCAATCATACGATACTAACTGCCGTAAAATGCCCTTCTCACACTATCACACTCAGTTATTTATCCATACCTCACCCTATGCGTAATTGTGTTGGGAACACTGCAGCAACACACCTAAACCAATAATAACCCAACAAAAGCCAGCAGTAAGAATAAATCACTAAAATTCAGCCATCCCTGGCAACACACCCCCCACTCACTTCATAGATTCTAAAACTTACTCCAGTCACTACATCCACACTTGCAACTGTGCAATCTACATCTACAGGACCTTAAACTCCAAAAACAACCTTGACCTAAAACGCTTATCTTGATAGTTGTGACAGAAACCACATCACATACACCAGACACAAACATCTCTACGACCTTCCCCATGTCCGACTAAACCGTTACAAAAATTCAATGCTATGTCAAATGTGCCCTAACATCTGGAACACCACCCTACCAGAGAACACTAACACTGCAGATACATTCATCACCTTCAAAGCTACCATTGAAAAACATCTTATCTCCCTCATAACCCTAAACATCAACTAACAACATGAATAACCACCTGGTGGTTCACACTTACACTCACTCACCCATTTGAACATAAAACAGAAATATTAATCACAAACTTAAAATAATGAATCCTATGATACTCCAATACTGAAACTATGTACAGGCAAAACAAAAGCATTCACATTGCTAAAACTCCCAAACTAGTATTTATCACTTAGCCATAATAACCAACTTATCTTCACTAATTTGTAATATTTTAAAATAAAAGATTTAAACTAAGTCTGCCACCGAAATGCTAGCCACGAGCTAGGCGTCTAGTGGTACACTCGTATTCATTATTAACTACATGGTAACCACACAACAACCAAATTCTGTAAATCAACATTGTAATCTTTATAGAGAATGAAACTTTTAATTTGAATCCTCTATGAAAAAATCTACTGGGGCAACGAACTTCATGAGTGAGACACACAGTTAAGGTATTGTATTTCCAACTAGTCATGAAATTTTATTAGAGGAAATTCCTACCAAACATTACATGTCCTCCCTCAATCTTCAAAAGGGTGACACCACATATTCTTTACCATACCCTTTACAAAGGGGCAAATAGTCACTACCTATCAATATATTATTCGACCTACAGATCATCACTTACGACCAAAGGTCTAAATTTACATTATGAGAGAGTCTTTCAGTAACTTTACTAAGCCCTACTGTAGATATTTTTCTCTGGAAGACTATCTACAATTTACTGCATTAACACGTTTTTTTCTCATTGCCCAACCTGACAGTTTACATAAACAGTGTCATACAATTGAGCGCTTTTATCTGAGAGAAAACCAGATAATTTTTTAAAAGTTGTGGGATCCCCCATCTGTAACTTTCATACCATCAAGACTTTTAACGTTTATAAGAAGCACGCTGGGGAGAACCCGGTCCATAATTGCAGTTACATTTTTTGATTTAAGCGTTTATCATCATTTTTACCTGTGACATAGGTAAAGGCTACTTCAGCAAAACCAGCAGTATTACATACAGCAATTTTTAACATTAGCTACTGTTGTGTCAGGATTGTCAACATTACATTACAACCATTATCATATAGACGTTTACACATGACTAATTGTGTCTTCCTTTGTGGACATGATAACAGAAGTTTAATTTGCAAAACAATCATTACTTTGTTATTACCTAAACATCTGAAACCTTTGTCAAGTTCCTCCAATCTTCAACTTTATCATTTCCATGAATTGTATGCATTGCAATTCCTTAGAAAAATGAGACCCTTGCATGAAAAGACAATCTCTCTTTTCTCTGACTGTGTATTCTTATTAGACTGGGCACTACTCTTAGGAGGTACTTATCTTCTTACCTATGGAGAAACATTTTATTTCGGATTGCTGCTACTTGATATGTCCGATGCAATCTCGTTTTTTAGGACAAATTGTAATGTTGATTATTACTATTGGGAAATTTTTCTCCCTTTGTTGAAACTTGACCGATACCCTCAGAGTTACTTATGTTGTTTGCATCTTTAAAAAGACCTAGTTGTCTGGTCTCAACTGACAATTAATTCTTGTAGACCTAGTCCTAATTCCTCCTCCAGAACCAAAATAACCTTGTGTATATTTGTTCGAGAGCCTTCAAGTGTTTACAGCTTAATTTATTCTGTACTATATTGCACTCAAAAAACCAGTCTGATTCTTCAATTTAATTTATTACTTAAAGTTTTGAGAGCTCTCGCAGTTTTAACTCCTAAACTGCTGTAAACCTTAGTAAGTATGATCTGGAGATTTTAAAATAATAATGAAATTCACTAGTAGGTGGTAAGAACAGTAGCAAACCACCCAGGGAATTACTACCGTCCTGCCAGATGTCTGTGAACAGAAAACCTGTACAGTTTTGCATTATGGTAAGGATTGCTGTATCTTTTTTTCTGTCTCATAAACATGCTAGATAACAGGGATAACTTGCTACTCCTACTTACACTTTGGCCACACGTCCAGACACTCACATGGCATATATATATACATCCATCAAGGTTTTTCTCCTATTACTAAGAGCTCTTGTTCTTCTTTATTTCTTCTATGTCCATAGGGAAAGTGAAAAGAAACTTTCCCTCCGTAAGCCATGCGTGTACCCGTATGAGGCGACTAAATGCCAGGAGCATGGCTAGTAACCCCATTCTCCTGAAGACATTTACTAAAAAACAGAAGAAGAAAAACATTATTAAACTGGGATGAGCTAATGTGCGTTGATGTATGCGGATGACAAGAAACAGATGATTGCTGATGTATGAATGAGAAAGAAGTTGGATGTCGGGCCCTAAGTCGAAACAAAGCTGAAGGGGGTAGGGGAGTTTTCCAGTTGGGGAAAACAATGGGATAAAATCTGATATCTGAGAGAGTTAAGCAAAGAAGGGTAGCAGTAATGTAGACAATGATCAGATAATGGAAGGAGAAAAGAGAATAGACAATGTGAAAATTCAAGAAATAAATGTGGATTAAAGTAAAGGTTGGATGCGAGAATGGGGTAAAAATAATAAGCGTGTATGCCCCTGAGAAAGAGAGGAATGCAGAGGAGAGAGAGAGATTTTGGGAGATTTAAGCTGAATGTATAGGAGCCTTTGACCAAGTGAGATTTAATTGTGGTAGGGGACCTGAACTGCTAACGTAGGAGAAACTTTTTAGAGAGGGTGTGTAGGAAAGTTTGGGTGTCCAGTTAAATGATAATGGGAGCCCTTTGATTGAACTTTTTGTATAAAAGGGTTAAGAGTTAAAGTATATACATATTTAACGAAAATGAGATAAATAAAATACAAGATATGACTACGGCGAAACATGCATCAGTATTTGAGTAGTTGGAATTTGTACTGGCTAGATAAAAGACTGTTGAGTAGACTTCAGATGTATCATGTCTTAATAGAGGGGCCACTGATATATCAACACTTTCTAGTTGTAGCTCATTGAGAGTAAAACGGTGATGGGATACAAGGAGAATACAGCATCAGGGAAGAGAGAGGTAGGTTTAATAAACTAAATGAGGATGCAGTAAGGTAAGATATAAAAACATTGGAGGATAATGGCTAATTGAGAGCATTGGCAAATGGGGTCGAAGAGGTATGGTGGAGGTTATTAAGAATGTAATGTTAAGAGTGTTCATGCAGAAGTTTGTGTTACAGTCGAAAGTGGTGCGGGATGGAAGAGGACGATTGGTGGAATGATGATGTAAAGAGAGTAGTAAGGGAGAAAAAAGTGAGCATATTCGCGAGAAAACATTTTTACAAAGTACCAGTGATGCAAGGAGGGAAGAGTATATGGAGAAAAAGAGAGAGGTAAAGAGAGTGTGAAGCAATGTAATAAGAGAGCAAATGAGAGAGTGGGTGATATGTTATCAACAAGATTTTTGTGAAAATAAGAAAAACGTCTTTCTGGAGTGAATAACAATGTTAAGAAAGCCTAGAGAACAAATGGATTTGTCAGTATAAAAATTAGGATAGGAGAGTTATTATAGGAGAGATAAAGGTAATGGAAGAGATGTGAGGGAGTATTTTGAGGAATTGTTAAATGTTGATTGAAGATAGGGAAGCTGATGATATTGTGTATATGACAAGTAGGAAAAACCATCATTGTTAGGAGTGAGAAGAGCCAGTTGTGAGTGTGGGGGGAAGTTCTTGAGGCAGTAGGTAAAATGAAAGGGGGTAAAAGTCAGCTGGGATGATGGGATTAAAGAAATGTTAAAAGCAGGAGGGGATATAGTTTTGGAGTGGTTATGGTGCAATATTTAATAAAATGTATGGAAGAGGTAAAAGGTGGCTCTATGATTGTGCAGAGAGCATGCATAGTTCCTTGTATAAATAGGCCACAGGAGATAAAAGAGAGTGCAATAATTAGAGGGGGATAAGTCTGCTTGAGTATTACCTGTAAAGTGTATGGTAGAGAAATTATTGAAAGAATTAAGAGTAAGACGAGAATACGCTAGCGATGAACAAGTAGCTTTAGGAAAGTAAGGGGGTGTGTGACCAGGAGTTTACATTGAAACCCATATAAGTGAACAGTATTTAGAGATACACGCTAAAGAGGTCTTTGTGGCATTTATTGCTTTGAAAAGGTGTATGACAGGGTGGATAGGGGGCAATGTGGCAGATGTGCAAGTGAATGGAGGTAAGGAGGTAGGTGTACCGAAAGCAGCTGCGAGTTTTTACGGAGGATAGTGCTGCCAAGTTAGGAATGTTAGGAGAGAGGGAAATATAGTTCCCATAAAGTAGCCCCGTACGACAGGAGTTGATGTCACCATGGTTTTTTAATATATTTAAAGATGGGGTTTTTGTAAGGAAGTTAATGCGAGGGTCTTCGGCAGAGGGCGAGGAAGTTAAAGGATAAGGAATCACACAAAGTGGGAGTTGTACACAGCTGCTCTTTGCTGATAGACACTGGACTTCTTGGGAGATATCTGAATAGAAAGTTGCAGAGATTTGTGGAAGAGTTTGGTAGGGTGTGCAAAAGAAGCAAATTCAAGTGAATACGGGAAAATGAGTAGGTTATGAGGATAACAAAAAGATAGAGAGATGAAAAAATGAAAATCATATTGGAAGGAGAGAGTATGGAGTAGGTGAATGTATTCATGATATTGGAGTTTAACGTGCAGCGGATGGGTCTATGAAAGATGTGGTGATCATAGGAATTGAGATGAGGGGAAAAGATGATGGTGCACTTAAGAGTTCCTGGGAGACAAAGAACTTTGTCCTTGAGGCAAATACGGTCAATGTATGGAGAGTATCAGTTTTAGCCACTCTCTTATATGCGGGTGTGAAAGCATGGGTCGACATGAATGTTCAGCGAGAGAAGGCTGGAGCATTGGAGTATGGTCATGTCCTGAGGCAATGTGTGGTGTGAATTATAAATGCAGAGAATTCGAGTAGTTTGACATTAGGACCGGAGGTGCGGGATTACCAAAACTGTTGTCCCAGGGCTGAGGAAGGGTTGTTGAGTGGTTCGGACAAGTAGAGATAATGGGACCGAAACTAGAAAAGACTTCAAATGCAATCAGTCGTAGTGGAAGGAAGGCTGGGTAGGGGTCGGCTAGAAAGGTTGGAGAGAGGGTATAGGATGTTTTGTGTGCGAAGGGCTTGACTTCCAAGCATGGCATGCGTGAGCGTGTTTGGATAGGAGTGTAATGACTACAATTGGTTTTGTAATACTTGAGACGTGCTTGTTGGGAGGTGAGCAAAGTTAACATTAATGAAGGGGTTTGCAGGGAAACCGGCAGGCCGGACTGAGTCCTGGAGACTGGGAAGTGCATGCTGCACGTCTGAAGGAGGTATTATGTAGCCAGTTTAAAAAACTTGTAGTGTAAAGCAACCCTTCTGGGCAAGACAGTGATGAGTAGAATGATGGTGAAAGTTTACTTTTTCGGGCCACCCTGCCTTAGTGGGAATCGGCCAGTTGGTGAAAAAATAAAACAAAAAAACTTCACTTAGATCCAACCTACTTTGTTCATATTACCATAAGTGACCTTCAGAAAGTCGACTGCTTCCGTGTAAGAGACTCATTTACATTGGGTAAAGGCTTGTTGAATATGTGAGCAACTCCTTCTTACCCTGTCCTTTGGATGTAAAAATAATTAGTTACAACAGTCTAGGTCACTTCCTGTCAATTCACAGACTGCTTTAAACATTGACCACAATTCCTCCCAATTTGCATCCAGATTAAACACAGGCAAACACACATCTGGGCTTTTGGCCAAGACATATTATTTGTTGGAGCTGACTGACCAACTGCCTGGTATTAACACATTTAAATTTATTCAAGGCCTGACTTTTCTACCAGAAAAAATACATTTTCCTCTCTATTCATAATACTGATTAAATCATGAGATCTATATCAGTCCTCATCTACAAAGATTACAAAATAAATCTCCTTCATATTTGTTTTAAAAAATTGTAGAAACATATCACTCCCTAAAGCATCTAAATACCATTTTAAATCATCAGTATTCAAGTGTTCTTGATTCATAAATTCCAACACATTAGTATATGCCTTGGTTTACATGAACTTTTCTAGCCTTATTGAAGCTTTCATTACTCTATAGTCCATATGTTTGTCTCTATATTAATTTCCTCATTTCAGCCATGATGCAATGATTAAATTCAACTTTATAATAACATACACTGATTACAACTACCTTTGAATAAATCCCAGCTCATGACGTAGCAATTACACATGCAAGATATTAGGGGGGGGGGCGGAATATAATTTTAAAATGTGCGCTATTAATACAAACCTTAGCACCAACTTGGCTTATTCAAAATTTATATTACACAAACTAATATAATCCTTGCCAAATTTGGCATAGCAAAATTAATATACACATTAATAAATTAGCTAACACATTGGCTTATCAATTACACATACACTGAGATAAATCTTGGTCTCCAAAATTGGCTTATCAGATTAATATATACAAGTATATAATCCTTGCCAAATATGGGCATAGCAAACTTAATTTTATCCCACATATAATCTATCCACCCTTGTCCTCATCAAATACACATACCCTGATATAAATCTTGCCAGAAATTGTCTATCAAAATAGTATTATACAAATTAATATAAACATAAGCCAGACTTGAGCTTACTTATCAAAATTAATATTGTAATGTATTAAAATCCACTACACATTAAGTAAATTGTTGAACTAACATCCACCTCTTCGTCTTTTCACTTATAATTATTAAGTAAAATAACTAATTAATGACTTCACTAATTACCTCCGGTTGCAAGAAGGACCAACGGGCAAATTAAATGTGGAAAATTGCATTTATACGAATGTAACTTAAATATTTTGTACATAACAGTAAATGAGATAACAAAGTAATTACTTATTTATCAATGTTACATAGACAAGTAGGAATTGGGACAGCCTAGGTTGCAAAAAATGACCTGTCCCTCCTTCGATACCCTACCACTGACATAAACCACAAGTTGCTCTGGACCTATTGAATAAATCTGAACATAAACATACACCAGGAATACTGATAAATAAAATAAATTTGTGGCTTATATAACAAAATATAAATGGCTATATATATATACACAATTACATAAAAGAATGAACAAATATCTTAATATACTCACCATTTTACTGGATATTAAGTTTGAATCATACTCAGAAAAACCTCAGCTAACTAAATTTGATGACAACACTGGCCAAATATAACACAAATCTGAGAGAGCTTATCAGAGGTTCCTGGGATGTCTATGTCAGAATCCGCCCCCCCCCCCGCCCCTGATATCTCAAGGTATGCAGGAATGCATAGTCCATCTAATTACGCCTCCCATTAGAGAGGTGTCACACAATTTTAACCTCTAGAGCACGAAAATTCTTCCACCATTCACCGTTTTCTCATACAATTCAAAAACCAACAGGCGAGTGTCTCGTCTGCGCGAACGCAGGCTTCCGTTTTCTATGACATACATATTATAATACAGTATGCCATGCATTTCATATAAATACTGAATTTCTGGAAAAATACATACAGTATTTTCCACAAGTAACTCTAAGATAGTAAATGTGGTATTAAAACCGGTAATGGTAATTGAGACAAGTAATGGTAATTAAATGATGTCAAAAATGTAAAGGTAAATTTGTACTGATAGTAAAAATGGTAATTCTAATATATTAATTTTAGTAAGTAATACAATTAATAGTATTAAAAAAATATGAGGAGAAGGTAACAATGACAGAGAAAGTTATCAAATTCCTCTAATATTTAAGCAAACAATAGTAAATAAGAATATTACATAAGTGACTTATGCTTACTAGAAAATCACATAAGAGGTAGTTGAATATTTAACCCTTTGACCTGTCCGCTGGCCGTATATATATCGTTTGCGAGGTACCGTGTTTGACGAAAAATAAACTCATAAAATCCTAGCGGATTCAAATCAAGCAGAAAGCTAGTAGTCCCACATGTGAGAGAATGGTCTGAGTGGTGGTCAGTGGGCCCCACAATAAAAAAAATCTGGAGCACGCAGTGCATAATGAGAAAAAAAAAAACTCCGACCCGTTTATTTAATTAAAAATGCCGACTTTGTAGTCTATTTTCGTATAGTAAATGTGTTTGTATTCTCGTTTTCTCTTGGCTCATTTTGATATGAAAGGAAAACTATAGTATAGAACATGGAAGTGATTTTGATTAATTTTACTATAAAAAGAACCAGGAAATGCAGCACAAAGTACAGGAAATGTTTTGAATTTCGCCGATGTCAAAAGGTAAACAATGATGTCCATTGCCAATAAATGTCCAAATAGCCATTCTAACTACGGCATTCATTAGATGGGTTGACTGTAATTTTTACAATTATTACAATTGCAGTAGTCTGCATAACAGTAAATCTTCTATTTTTTGTTTGAATAAAATTTCCAAAATAAAAAGCAAGAATAATATCATAGGGACCTGGAGACATGACTGATGACAAAGAACAGGTTATTATAGAGCAGGAATGTCTGCATTGTTCATTCTGGACCTTATTTTGAATTTCGTATTTTTTTAATTTTCGTGAAAATTGGGCCCAATTGCCAAATTTTCAGACCTGATATTGGGTAGTTTGAAATCGTAAATGGGCAGAATCTTTGTACTCCCAATCGATAGAAAAAATAGGTTCTGAAGAAATCGTATGAGTTTGGTTGAACTTGATAAAGGAATTAGCCGACAATAGGGCTCAAAGTGGGCGAAATTGCCGATTTTTAAATATCCGCCGAAGTCGCTAACTTCGCGAGAGCGTAATCCGTCAGATTTCCATCCAAATTTTCCGTTTTTTTGGTGTCTTTACAATCGGAAAAGATTCTCTATCATTTTCATAAGAAAAATAATATTTTTTTTTTTTAAAATTTGCGACACCAGGATACACCTCATGATTTTTTTTAGCGACGTCAAAGGGTTACTTTACTAAGAGATTAGCTACTAATGAAATTTGAAACAATAATGGAGCAAAACATACCCTACACAACGTAGCTTTTCTCAGGTTGGGACATTGTTAGTTATCCTCTGAAAGAATAGTATCCCTGAGAAATCGTGATAGAACATTCTCTTCGTGATTGTGTTTCATTGACCTACATACATTTTCCTAACTAGAATTTTCCAACTCAAGATGAAGCATTGGTGTATTGTTTCATAATTCCCTCCCACTTAAGTTTTCTTGACTAAAACAGGAGGGTTTCTGGGCGTTTTTTGTAAGACACTCGTTATGTATACCTCTTTCTTACGTTAATAGATGCACTTATTAAGTCTTTTTTTTTCCTGTTCAGTGAGATGGAATATAAGCATAACACTTTTTTCAACCATTGGATACCTAGTAACCTGGCTTCCTTAAATTTCTGACTCTGTACAATAACACTTGTTTGGTCCTTTATGATCCTGAGAGTAATTTCTTTACTGTTCTTTGTTTCCTAATCATCTGGGAAAAAGTGACGTTTAACTATTTCTGCATCCGATAGTTTATCTTGCAAAACCATAGAATTCCCTTCACTCCACATCCATCAGTCTTAGAACAGTAAGTTGTGAAGAGGAGAGTCAGATCGCCCGAGAGTGAGTGGGGAGTGAGAGCTTCCTTGCCGCCATGCATGATGAACAAAGCTACTTTGGCCGGTGTTCCCACAATGCCATGCGGGTGTCCAATTTTTTCTATAGTGTGCACACATGACCCCCAACCCGTTCTCTCAGATGTAGCCTACAGCCATCCTCGCGCTAAAATTGACGCAGCTAGGAATTTTGGCGAGATCTAACGGTTTGGACCCTGAAACGTTAAAGGTGTAGATCTACGTGAACGGACCCTAAAGGACCATCACCCATGGGGTGATGGTCACGTCTCTGATACACTTATGACACACTGTGTGTGAATGGTGCGGGAGACCTGGCTTAATGTGCATGCTGACGCAGGATGGGCCGCTCCGACGTGTACCAGACAGTCACCACATCATGAGGACAATCAAATGAACTGCGAGGCAATATTTTTCCGAAAAGTTGCTGACAGTCAGATTTCTCGAAAGTCGCAGCTGCCGAAAGGTGAAGGCCCCACCGTCTATCCATTATATTACATGGATGAAATGCCATTTTGGTTAATGCACTATTGTGAAGACCTCCTGCCATCCCCCTGCCACCCCCTGACACTCCCGCCATCCCCTGCAACCTGCGACACTCCCACCGCCCCCATCCCAGCCTTCGTGAATGTGTGTTCAGTTCCATTGTCTTAGGAGCTAGCTGTGTTTTGTGAATGCTTGATCTTGTAATTACCAAAATTCGTATCCGCCAAGCAATCATAGCACCCAGTTAGGCCATACCGAAGTGTTGCTGAAAGTGGCAATGAAATGGATAAATCTTAGAATTAATGAAGAAAATAGAGATATTAGATAGCTTATGGAAGTAAGTCACCTTGACTTTTTGGGTTATCCTAGGTTCTCTACACACATGCAACTATGTATGAAAAATGCATTTAGCCGTATTTCGTGTATACCTGAATGAACTTATTATGACCTTAATAAAGCATCACTTTATGCATTAAAAATTAATTCTTTCATTCATTCATATCTAAGCCTAGTTTTCTGCTGACAATCAATATCTGAAGTGAGCTGAGCTCATGGCATAGAACAACGGCTTGGACTCTGCCTTCAAAGCCGTAGAAACAATTGGATGGACTACTCCCAAAGGTTAATTGAGAGCTATATATTGGTGCATGAATGATGTACTGATGAGGTAGAGTTCTCCTGAATTCTGGTAGGTTTGATTATTAATGATATAAAAGAAAACTGTGTATTCTTAGAAACTATCTATTTTGTTGCCTCTTCAGGCTGAGGAAAATTGAAGACTCTGGCTATTATTAGATGCTTATCACATTTTGGTATAGATTAACATTTTTCAGAGTGTCTTCAAAGTTGATTTGTTGTATGAGATCTGCTAATTTGAATGAGGTATTTAGGTTTTCTGGCTGTGAGTTTTACACTAATGCAAACTTTACCATCAACATCTCTGTATTGTACATGGTAAAGTTTATACATTTCACACAATAGTATTAATCTATTTTACTGTTCACTCCCTTTTGATTAAGTTTATAGTTATGGATGGCTGAGTGTGCAGGTAGCCTGTAAAATCTTTTTCTATCTTGATATATACATGTTACTGTAAATAAATGAATGTTA
>NC_069399.1:32898215-32958211 GCF_026875155.1 Cherax quadricarinatus
AAAAGGGGGTAGAGGTTATCCAAGTAAGAGTTAGGAGCTTGAACCTCCAGCAGGCTTGTGTGAAAAATGTTAGATCTAAATTAGTGGAAACAAGTGTTTTTTATGACTTTATATGCAGTTGGGCTCTCTTTTTCTTGACACTTCCACTCTCATTCTCATGCCATCGCAGTGTACACAGATGGCTCTTAGTCTTTTGACGGTGTCAGATTCGCAGCAGTGTTTCTGGACAGCATCATGCGAGGGCATTTCTGTCTTCGGCTAGCATTTTTACTGCTGAATTGTATGCCATTCTTGCAGCACTTATCCGTATTGCATCTTTACCTGTGTCATCATTTGTGGTTGTTTCAGACTCCCTTGGTGCTTTACAGGTATACAAAAATTTGATACACCTCACCCCTAGTTCTCCGTATCCAACTTTGGTTACGCCATATCTCTACCAAGCATATATTGTTTTTTTGTTGGGTCCCTGGTCATGTTGACGTACAGGGCAATGAACAGGCAGACACTGCTGCGCGGTCAGCAGTACATGACCTTCCGGTTTCATATAGAGGTGTACCATTCAGGGGACTATTTTGCTGTTATAGCTACCCACCTTCACACCCGTTGGCAACAACATTGGTCTGCTCTGCTCAATAACAAACTTTGTTCTATTAAATCGAGTATAGGTTACTGGCCGTCTTCTTGTCATCAGTGTCGAGGTTGGAAGACTACTCTCTCCCGCCTTCACATTGGCCACGCTCGTCTTACTCGTGGATATCTCATGGAGAGGCGCCTGCTCCTCTGTGAAAATTGTCAGGTTCCAGTATCGGTCAGCCACATTCTGTTAGACTGCCCCACTCTATCAGCGAGCATGCAGAATTTACCTCCAACGTCGTCTGCACCCTGCTGCTCTCTTTTTACCTTCCTTTTTGCTGATGGACACTCCTTTAATCCGGACTCTCTCACTGACTTTTTGACAATAACTGACTTACTCACAAACTCTGATGATGATGATACCTTTAGCACTCCCTCAGCCCTTTCTACCTCAATCTCTTGCTACCCTCTTCCCCGCACTATCCCCTACCTCGCTGTTTTCTGTAACCTACTAATCATCCCTTCTCCCTTTTGCTGCCTGATACCCTTGCTTCCTTTCCTGCCCTGCAGCGCTGTATAGCCCTTGTGGTTTTAGCACTTCTTTTTTATTATAATAATAATAATATATGGAGTTGGAGTGACAAGGTAACATATATGTAGGGATTCAGGAAAACCAAGTCCTGGAGGTGGAAAGTACAGTGTGTGCGCTCTGAAGAAGTTGTAGGATGTTATAGTTTACAGGATCATTTGAATTGTGATCTCTGATTTCTGGTTAGAGAGCTATTAAAGGAGGGCCCTGCTTTATGGCACATCACTTTATGGTGATTCTCTAATATGAACATTTCTAATTATAGCCTAAAGTTTATACAGCTCCCTGATTTGCTATTATGACATTCGCATACCACTCTGTTCGTTTCCTTCCTCTGTGAGCTCTGCGTCTCTCAGTTATGTCAGGAAACTTTCCAAAATTTCAAATTTTTTAAAGTTATTGGCATATTTTAAACATGCTCTGATAATTATACTTATGTGTACCTTTACATAAATAAACTTACTGTGCATTAAAATCACTGAGAATCTCACTAGTGTTGAAAACGCAATAAGCATAATAATCTGGGGCACTTTAAATGTCGGCTTATAGGAGTGACGGCAAGAATATTCTTTTTGTATGCTTTCTCTCGTATTGTTTTATGCTCTAAAAATGGTTGTGTTGCATGAGAATGGGAGTGTTGCTGCTATTTATAGATAACAAAAAAGGCACAATATCATGACTTGAACAATACACAAATAACCTACACAAAGAACAGAGGAGCTTACGACGATGTTTTGGTCCGACTTGGACCATTTACAAAGTCACACCAAACAAAAAGGAGAGGAGGAGGTGAGTGTATATAGGCCAGCAGACATTGATGGGAGTAAGAGAGGTAGTGGTGGAAGAAGTGGTAGTAGTAGTGAAGTCAGTCAAATACTAAGAAAGAGGAGCACCGCAAGGGAGCTAGGGGCCCACAAGGGAGCTAGGGGCTTACAAGGAGCTAGGGGCCCACAAGGGAGCTAAGGGCCCACAAGGGAATAGGGGCCCACAAGGGAGCTAGGGGCCTGCAGAGGGTAGGAGCAAGAACTCGGAGGGGGGGGGGGGGGAATATAAAGGACAAATATCCAAGGCAGAAGAAAGAAAACCCAAAGGATAATGAGGAATAAGCATAAAAATAACAATAAGTTGCTCTGGGGCACTTTAAATCTTATATATTATTATAGATATTTTCATTAATCCATTTTTAAACTCGGTGAACAAGATATGTTGATGGCAATAATCATTAATATAATAATAATCAGTCTTGGGTACTTTAAATGTTGTATATTACATTATTATAGACATTTTCATTTATCCATCTTAAGCCTTTCAGTGTCACGATCCCTGCTTGCAAACTTGTTCCCAAGCCTGAAAATCCCCCCCTCCCCCCCCCCCACCCCCCCCCCAAAAAAAAAAAAAAAAAAAATCTTATGAAATGATAATCTTTTTCCAAGGGTAATAAAGCCAAAAGTATGAAATTTGATGAAAAACTTACTGAATTATGCTCTCGCAAAGTTAGCAGTTTCGGCAATATTTATGCATCGGCGATTTTGCCCACTTTACTCTCTATTTTTGGCAAATTCCATTATTTCAGCCAACCAAACTCATAGCTATTTTAGTAGTATTCCTTCTCTCAAATGGGTACAAGAAACTCCCATGTACCTATTTCAACTACCCAATAAAGTGATCAGAAATTGGTAATTTGACCAATTTCACACAAAATTTAACAATTGCCAATTCGAAAATAGAGTCCAAAATAAAGTGTAGAAACTCCTGGCACTAAATAAACATTTCCTCTGTTCTTTAGTCTCGTCTCCAGGCCCCTCATATATTACGCTTTTGAATTTTTATTTGCACAAAAAATAGAAAATTTACTTTTATGCAGATTACTGCATTATTGTAATAATTATATAAATAATGTCAGTACATTTCTAAATGTGTATTAGACTGGCCAGTTGGTTGCGTATTGGACAAGTGATGTCATTTGTCTCCTCTGGAATACCAGTAAAAATGGAACATTTCTGCTAGTTTGAGCTAAATTTCAAGCTACTTTCAGTCTTGAAACTAATCAAAATCACCCTATTTCTGTAATGTATCTTCCATTCTGTCAAACGAAACCAAGAAACCAAGATTACAACCATAAAAACCATGCGAAAATGCACCGCAAAGAGTTTCATCACTGCTTGTAAGATATTGTCTTCACAACTACTGAGCATTATCTGTACATAGCACTCAGAGGCAAGAGACATATATTTTAGCCTGTCAGTTGTCAGCATTAACTGACAAATTATCAAATTCATTATAATGGCAACTGTTTAATTAGAAGTACAATATAGCAGGTATTTCTTACAGTAATTCAATGTGGCTTATCTAATCTTCAGCTTAGGTAAGATCCATGTGGGGTATACCTGGAGGGGGTTTTGGGGGTCAGTGCTCCCTCAGCCTGGTCAATGACCAGGCCTCATGGTGAATCAGGATCTGATCACCCAGGCTGTTACTGCTGGCTGCATGTAAACAGACGTAAGAGCCACAGCCTGGCTGGTCAGGTATTCACTTTAAGTGCTTGTCCAGTGCCTTCTTGAAGACAGCCAGGGGTTTGTTGGTATTCCTCCTTATATATGCTGGGCCCCAGACACTTACTGTGGTGTCTCTTAGTGTATTATTCGTGGTGCCCCTGCTTTTTGCTGAGAGGATGTTACATCTCCTGCAGTCTTTTCCTTTCATAGGGAGTGATTTTCATGTGTAGATTTGGGACTAGTCCCTCTAGGATTTTCCAAGTGCATATTATCATGCATCTTTCTCGCCTGCATTCCAAGGAATACAAATCAAGGGACTTTACGATTCCCAGTAATTTAGGTGCTTTATTGTACTTATCCATGCCATGAAAATTCTCTATATATTCTCCAGGTCTGTAATTTTGCCTGCCTTGAAAGGGGCTGTTAGTATACAGCAATATTCCAGCCTAGAGAATCATCATAGGCTTGGCATACCTAGTTTTGAAGGTTCTCATTATCCATCCTCTCATTTTTCTAGCAGATGTGATAGATATATTGTGAGCTTTGAAGATGAGAACCTATGACATTATTACTCCCAAGTCCTTCACATTAGTTTTTTGCTCCATTGTGTTGTTGGAATTTATTTTATACTCCTGTACAGTTTTAATTTCCTCAAGTTTTCCATAGCGGAGTAATTGAAATTTGTCTTCATTGAACTTCATATTGTTTTCTTTGCTCCATTTAAAGATTTGGTTAATGTCCGCTTGGAGACTTGCAGTGTCTTCAATGGATGGCACTGTCACTGTCATGGGATGAGTGGGGATAGGGGAAGAATAGGTTGTGTGAGGAATTTTTGAGTGGTAGAAATAGAGCCAGGGTTTAACCTAGCAGCTTGGTAATCATGCCAGTAATGACTGGTGCAGTGGTGAGGAGTGGTGAGGCAGATGGGTTGGGTAGGTGCCAAAACACATATTCAAGGTGCCTCTTAGAACAACTCCAGCTCATTGTTCTTTGGAGTGAGTTGCGATCAAGAAGGAACATCTTTTAAGGTCTACTAGTGTGGCTGATGTTTTTTAATTACAGTGTTCAAGTGTTTTTTAGCAATACAGTGTGGCAGGTGTTGTTTAGCAATACAGTGTGGCAGGTGTTTTTTAGCAATACAGTGTGTCAGGTGTTTTTTAGCAATACAGTGTGGCAGGTGTTTTTTTCAGTAGTGAAGGAGTAGTGAGGGTGGCGGGTGGAGTAGTGAAGGTGGTTCTTATTTAAAAACCCATAACAAAAAAATTGGGTGTTTTTTGGGGGGCTGGAACGGATTGACGGCATTTCAGTTAATTTCAGTGAGGAAAATTTATTTGATATACGAGCAAATTGAGTTACAGGCTGGGTCACAGAATGAAATAACTCGTAAGTCAAGGTACCACTGTATTGCTGTGATTCCTGGTGATTTAATTGGATGTCTCGATAAACACACTTTTCAAGAATAATATGAGAGACATGAAACAGTTTGAGGATGGAAGGAAAAAGGACATTTACCAAAGGATGCAGCACAAGGGCTCTGACAGGGGTATCATTGTGAAAATGAGTTGGGGAGGCTAGGGATGAAGTTGAATTGAAATAGTCATCAAAACTTTGAAGAAAATGGTGTACTCAATTGATTTCATGGTACAAAGGATGATATTTTATGAAATGAAAGTGTTTGTTGAAGCTATTGCTAATCATGATTGTGATAATCCATATGCAAATGCAGTACAATTGAATTAATGATTGTGAAGAGTTAATTGTTGCTGACTATGACCAGCAGAGTGATTTTGATGGATTTTAATAAATGGAACAATAATATTTGTTTATATTATCCTGGGAATGGATTCACATTTCATATTTATAAGGAGTCAGACAAGATGACTAATAATTAGTCTTGAGGATGGGAATAGTGGCCTTCAAAACGGGTCTGCATTTCATTAACTGTTGTTTTTGTAAACAATCTGAGGGAATACACAAAAACCACTGTGAAGGTGTAACGGCCCTATCAGCCCCCAAAGAGTATTTGATGGGAAATGATTCCTCCTTATGGAAATAAAACAGAAAAATAGATGATAACATAATAAGATAAATTTTTAACCCTTTCAGGGTCCAAGGCCAAAATTGGAAGGGACGACCCAGTGTACAAGAAATTTTTAAAAAAAAAAAAAAAAAAAAAATTCTTACAGAATTAAAGTATATTTTTGTGAAGGTAATAAAACAAACAAAAAATTCTGATCAGTACTTACCGAGATACAGTGCCCAAGGGAAATTGACTCAAAATGACCGGGTGACGGCAACATCAACGATTTCCACATGCGTTTCATTTCTTTATTTTACGTTTTTTATAGTTTTTCTTTTCTTTTCTATTTTTTTCTTTTCCTACTAACATTTGGGGCCTGAGAGACCTATACTGTATATAATGTTATAGTATATAAAAATCACTGTATTGAAAATAATAACTGCACTAAAATTATCATATTATTGTTTACCACTTTTGTTTATTACAATAAACATGCACAAATTTGTATAATATAATGTTCTATCCTATATTTACATATTTACAATCATGGACATGGTTTTAGAACTGCTGGAGCTTGTGGAGTCCTTGAAACAAAAGGCACCATACACAAAGGCACCTTACATTCCTCGCACATAAACCGAGCGTCTTTGGTCTTTGTTGCCATCGTTTTGTTTGTGCACAGACAATGCATCTCTTCTGAGCAAATTCTTCTTAGTTGCAGGAAGCTGTTTTATGAAGTGATCACCTTTCCCCCCTCAAATGCTTGGGGGATATTCTGAGGAGTTCGAGGATGGTTTTGTATAGCAGGTGTTGTTACCTGGTACTTCATTAGGTTGTTTTGACAAAAAGACAAACAAAATTCACCATACGGTGGTCTGTTGCCAGTCTTCACTTGGTACATATTATATGCATTGAGCATTGAAATGTCCATGGATGGAAGAAAAGTTTCATGTACCACTTGTAACTTTTACGAACACAATCAACAAAGCCAATCTGCATGTCACATTTTTTCAACCAAGTGCATGTTTTGTGTATAATCAATCACTGTCACTGGTTTTCGAATATGTTCATTAGTCATTCTCAACTTTGCCACTGTCTTGCATTTCGTTAGGGGTGAATGGTTGTCAACAATGTGACATCTTGTTTGTCATGCCACCGAATGCCATGATGTCATTGGCAGTAAACACCTGCACTTCATCACCACGAGCACCTGTTTTGAACCTGGGCTATATTTATAAATTAGACGCACTGTGCCACACACATCTGTCTTGTTCACTCACAAGAAATCTCTGGGTAAAGGGCTTGTGTACCAGTTATCGGTATATAATGTATGCCCCTTACCAAGATAGGTGCCATCAGGGTTTCTCACTATGTCACCTGAGTTTACCCAAAAACATCTGGTATCTTTCAATGTTTTATTTCCCCGTGTATACAAACAATATCCAATACCAGGCCACTGTCACAGTCACAGAGGACAAACAGTTTTATACCAAAGTGTTTCTTCTTGATCGGTATATACTGTTTGAATGACAGTCTACCTTTGAACAAAATCAAAGATTCGTCAAGTACAAGATTCTTGAATGGATAAAAGTACATGTTGAACTTTTCTTTCAGATACATAAAACATTTCTAATCTTGTATAACCTGTCGCTTCTGTCAGGCCTGGTTTTCTCAGAGAAGTGCAACATATGTAACAGTAAGATAAACCTGCTCACTGGGATGATTTCACTGAAGACCGGGGTAGAAATTAGCCGATCTGTGGACCAGTATGCTTTTGTATTATGCTTATATATCTCTTATATAGCCTCTACCAAGGAGGCTTTAGGAAAGGTAGGGGGTGTGTGGACCAGGTGTTTACAGTGAAACATATAAGTGAACAGTATTTACATAAGGCTAAAGAGGTCTTTGTGGCATTTATGGATTTGGAAAAGGCATATGACAGGGTGGATAGGGGGACAATGTGGCAGATGTTGCAGGTGTATGGTGTAGGAGGTAGGTTACTGAAAGCAGTGAAGAGTTTTTACGAGGATAGTGAGGCTCAAGTTAGAGTATGTAGGAAAGAGGGAAATTATTTCCCAGTAAAAGTTTGGCTTAGACAAGGATGTGTGATGTCCCGTGGTTGTTTAATATATTTATAGATGGGTTTGTAAGAGAAGTAAATGCGAGGGTCTTGGCAAAAGGCGTGGAGTTAAAAGATAAAGAATCACACATAAAATGGGAGTTGTCACAGTTGCTCTTTGCTGTGACACTGTGCTTGGGAGATTTGAAAAGAAGTTGCAGAGATTGGTGGATGAAATTTTGGGAGGGTGTGCAAAAAAGAAAATTAAAAGTGAATACAGGAAAGAGTAAGGTTATGAGGATAACAAAAAGATTAGGAGATGAAATATTGGATATCAAATTGGAGGGAGAGAGTATGGAGGAGGTGAATGTATTCAGATATTTGGGAGTGGACGTGTCAGCGGATGGGTCTATGAAAGATGAGGTGAATCTTAGAATTGATGAGGGGAAAAGGGTGAGTGGTGCACTTAGGAGTCTGTGGAGACAAAGAACTTTGTCCTTGGAGGCAAAGAGGGGAATGTATGAGAGTATAGTTTTACCAACGCTCTTGTATGGGTGTGAAGCATGGGTGATGAATGTTGCAGCGAGGAGATGTCATGTCTGAGGGCAATCTGTGGTGTGAATATAATGCAGAGAATTCGTAGTTTGGAAGTTAGGAGGAGGTTTCCGGGATTACCAAAACTGTTGTTTCCCGAGGGCTGAGGAAGGGTTGTTGAGGTGGTTCGGACATGTAGAGAGAATGGAGTGAAACAGAGTGACTTCAAGAGTGTATCAGTCTGTAGTGGAAGGAAGGCGGGGTAGGGGTTGGCCTAGGAAAGGTTGGAGGGAGGGGGTAAAGGAGGTTTTGTGTGCGAGGGGCTTGGACTTCCAGCAGGGATGCGTGGGGCGTGTTGATAGGAGTGAATGGAGACAAATGGTTTTTAATACTTGACGTGCTGTTGGAGTGTGAGCAAAGTAACATTTATGAAGGGGTTCAGGGAAACCGGCAGGCCGGACTTGAGTCCTGGAGATGGGAAGTACAGTGCCTGCACTCTGAAGGAGGGGTGTTAATGTTGCAGTTTAAAAACTGTAGTGTAAAGCACCCTTCTGGCAAGACAGTGATGGAGTGAATGATGGTGAAAGTTTTTCTTTTTCGGGCCTCCCTGCCTTGGTGGGAATCGGCCAGTGTGATAATAAAAAATAATAAAAGTCTCTACCAAGCATAAAGATATTGTTTTTTGTTGGGTCCCTGGTCATGTTGACATCCAGGGCAATGAACAGGCAGACACTGCTGCGCGGTCAGCGGTACATGACCTACCAATTTCATATAGAGGTGTTCCATTTCTGGACTATTTTGCTGTAATAGCTACCCACCTTCACACCCGTTGGCAACAACATTGGTCAACTCTGCTCCGTAACAAACTTCATTCTATTAAACCGAGCATAGGTTACTGGCCGTCTTCTTGTCATCAGTGCCAAGGTTGGGAGACTACTCTCTCCCACCTTCGCATTGGCCACACTCGTCTTACTCATGGGTATCTCATGGAGAGGCACCCTGTTCCTCTCTGTGAGCAGTGTCAAGTTCCAGTATCGATTAGCCACATTCTGTTAGACTGCCCTCTCTATCAACGAGCATGCAGAATTTACCTCCAACATCGTCTCTGCTCTACTACTCTCTCTTTACCTTCCCTTCTTGCTGATGGACCCTCCTTTAACCCTGACCCTCTCATTGGCTTCTTGACAACGACTGATTTACTCCACAAACTCTGATGATACCTTTCGCACTCCCCTCAGCCCTTTCTACCTCAATCTCTTGCTGCCCTCTACCCTTTCACCATCCACTACCCCGCTGTTGTCCGTAACCTATTACTCATCTATCTCCCTTTTGCCACCTGATACCCTCGCTTCCTTCCTGCCCTGCAGCGCTGTATAGCCCATGTGGTTTAGCGCTTCTTTTTGATTATAATAATAATAATAATATATTATACTTATAGACAGGAGGCATAAGCATTATTGTTGCAAAAAGCAAATACATTTCTGCAACAGTCGTCTCTTTTTACCGGTGATATCATGTGGTGATATCATCGTATTTGTCATGGTGTACTCAAAATACATGTTACTTTCCCTGACAATAGTTTCCATCAAGGGCTGGTCAAAGAATAGTTCAAAAAATTCCAGTTCATTGGCAGTGGTTCCAAGGGGACAAGTTGGTAGAATTCCACTTTGAGAGTCATCAAAGTGGTGGGGCTTGGGAACAAAATTGGGATTTTGCTGCCAATCCCAGATACGGTTTGCTGGTGGATACTGGACATCATAGGCTGGTTGTGCTGGTAGTTGTGGTTGTGGTGGGCTGGTGGCTGACGCTCTGCTTTGTCCTTGAACTGAGGAGTCAGCAGCGTGGGTCCCAGCCTGGGCTGGTGAGTCATGCATGGCTGTGGCACTACCATCACCACTACCACCACCTACTGATGCCTGTGGTCTATCCATGCCAAGTGTAGCCACATCATCCTCACTTTCACTGTCTATTCCTGGTGTAGGGCCATGGGATGTACTCCATCCCCTGGGTACTGCATAGGGGACACTACCCGAGCGCATGCAGCGGCTTATATACTGACGCTTCACTGGTGAATATGTTTCCTGACTATCACTGCTCGAATGATCGTCAAGAGCAATAAAATCACAATCCACGTCACTATCATCATCATTACTGAAGTCAGAGGCCTGGCCACGCGAAAATAATAGTTTTCTCTTGCAATGAGGTACAACTGACCATGACTGAGGAGTGCCCACACCAGAGGTAGAAGGTTGAGAATCGTCAGGGTTTTCTGCACTATTATCGATATCCTGGTCATTCCTTTCAGTCACTAACTGATCAAAGCCAAAGAATTCGTCTTCATTTCCACTTCCATCAGAGTCAGAAACTATCAGATAGGAAGAGGAGAGTCCCAGTTTTCCTTGGAGTGAGAGACTGCCTTGCGACGAGGCATGGTGAACAAAGGTAACTGAGCCGGCGTTCCCACAATGCTATGCGGGCACCTAGAATTTTTGTTTATGGCGCATATACACCATGCAGACCCATTCTCTCACATGTAGGCCTACCAGCATATTCGCGCTAAATTTGACGCCACTAGAATTTTGGCATAGATCTACAGTTTGGACCTGAACATAAAGCCATAGATCTATGGCACAGACCCTGAAAGGGTTAATATGCAGAACTTCTATAAATAAAAAACACTTAAACATAAAAAAACCTATCTGAAACAAATAATGAAAAATTAAATAATTATAATGACTCAAAGCTAATATATACACATAAATTAATATAGCAAATGGATGGACTTCCACAGTGCCTATGTTCTTTGCATGTAGCTTCTAATCACTTGGGAGTTTGGGAATGCTGATTGATGTAGGGAGGTCACTGGTAGACATGACTGATGTGACTCCTGAAGAAAACAGAAGGTGATCCCAACAAGTGTAGAAATTCTGTAAAATGGAAGTACTTGGCGAGTCGGAAGAATTGCCCTAAGCGTTAGAGTGGTCAGTGTTCACCACTATTAAATGTTGGTGGAGAACAACTAGAGAACTGCTGTAGGATGGTCTAAAGATGTCATTACATCAGCCACAATTGGAAAAGGAACTGCAGAGATCCCCTCAAGGTGCAGAACTTAATATTACCAAGTTATGCACCAATGTTGATTTTTTTTTTCAACGAACCTGCCATATCCCACCTAAGCAGGGTGGCCCAACAAGATAAACAAAAGTTTCTCTTTTTAACTTTAGTAATGTATACAGGAGAAGAGGTTACTAGCCCCATGATCCTGGCATGTTAGTTGCCTCTTATGACATGCATGGCTTTCAAATTCAAATTCAAATGCAAATTCAAATTTTTATTTCTTTGCAAGTTTACAATGAGATTCACATGTTGTAGGGAGTCCTGTTTACACAGTTTACAATGTGTTTACCTGGAGTTTACCTGGAGAGAGTTCCGGGGGTCAACGCCCCCACGGCCCGGTCTGTGACCAGGCCGCCTGGTGGATCAGAGCTTGATCAACCAGGCTGTTACTGCTGGCTGCACGCAAACCAACGTACGAGCCACAGCCCGGCTGGTCAGGAACCGACTTTAGGTGCTTGTCCAGTGCCAGCTTGAAGACTGCCAGGGGTCTGTTGGTAATCCCCCTTATGTATGCTGGGAGGCAGTTGAACAGTCTCGGGCCCCTGACACTTATTGTATGGTCTCTTAACGTGCTAGTGACACCCCTGCTTTTCATTGGGGGGATGTTGCATCGTCTGCCAAGTCTTTTGCTTTCATAATGAGTGATTTTCATGTGCAAGTTCGGTACTAGTCCCTCTAGGATTTTCCAGGTGTATATAATCATGTATCTCTCCCGCCTGCATTCCAGGGAATACAGGTTCAGGAACCTCAAGCGCTCCCAGTAATTTAGGTGTTTTATCTCTGTTATGCGCACCATGAAGGTTCTCTGTACATTTTCTAGGTCAGCAATTTCACCTGCCTTGAAAGGTGCTGTTAGTGTGCAGCAATATTACAGCCTAGATAGAACAAGTGACCTGAAGGGTGTCATCATTCAAATTCAAAGTTTATTCTCTATAAGGATTACAATGCTGAGTTTACAGAATTGGTTATTGTGTGGTTTACATGTAGTAAAATTGTGATTACAGAGTGTACCACTAGAACACCTAGCATGGCTAGGCATTTCGGGCAGACTTAGTTTAATTCTTAATTTTAAAATATTACAAATTATGAGGTAAGTTGGTATTATGGCTAAGTGACTAATTACTAGTTTGTGAGTTTAGCAATGTGAATGCTTTTGTTTTGGCACAATACATAGTTTCAGTATTGGAGTATCACAGGCCAACTTATGACTAGTTAGGATTCATTATTTTAAGATTGAGATTAATATTTCTGTTTATGGTCAAATGGGTTAGTGAGTGTAAGTATGAACCACCAGGTAGTATTCGTGTAGTTAGTTGACGGGGTGTATCAGGGAGATTAGATGTTTTCTAATGGTAGTTTTGAAGATGATGAATGTGTCTGCAGTTCTAGAGTTTTCAGGTAGGGTGTTCCAGATTTTAGGGCCTTTGACATACATTGAATTTTTGTAAAGGTTTAGTCGGACACGGGGAATGTCGTAGAGATGTTTGTGTCTGGTGTTATGCCTGTGGGTTCTGTCACAACTATCAAGAAAGCATTTTAGGTCAAGGTTAATATTGGAATTTAAGGTCCTGTAGATGTAGATTGCACAGTAGTAAGTGTGGATGTACTGAACAGGGAGTAAGTTTAGATCTATGAAGAGTGGGGGGGTGTGTTGCCAGGGATGGGATTTAGTGATTATTCTTACTGCGGCTTTTTGTTGGGTTATTATTGGCTTTAGGTGTGTTGCTGCAGTTGATCCCCAAGCACAAATAGCATAGGTGAGGTATGGATAAATAAGTGAGTGGTTTAGTGTGAGAAAGGCATTTTGCGGCACGTAGTATCATATCTTGGAGAGGATCCCAACCGTTTTGGATACTTTTTTTGTTATGTGTTGGATATGGGTGCTGAAATTCAGGTTGTTGTCAAGGTATAGGCCTAGGAATTTGCCCTCATTATGTCTGGTAATTAGAGTGTTGTCGATCTTAATGTTAATTTGCGCATCTCCTGCTCTGCTACCAAACATAATATAGTAGGTTTTGTCAGTGTTAAGCGTAAGTTTATTGGCTGTCATCCAAGTCGATATTTTGATCAGCTCCTCGTTAACAATGGTGTTGAGGGTGGCAAGATTAGGGTGAGAGATCACATAAGTCGTGTCGTCAGCAAAGAGAATGAGTTTCAGGTGTTGGGATACGTTTGGAAGATCATTGATGTATATGAGGAAGAGCAGGGGACCAAGGACACTTCCCTGCGGAACTCCAGTATCAAGTGGCCGTGTTGTTGATGCTGTGTCTTTAATGGTGACATACTGATACCTATTAGTAAGGTAAGATTTGAAATATGCAAGCGCATGGCCTCTTATACCATAATGGTCAAGTTTGTGAAGTAGGATACCGTGGTCTACTGTGTCAAAAGCTTTTCTTAGGTCAACAAAAATTCCTAGTGGATATTCCTTATTTTCCAATGCTGTGTAAAGCAGATTTAGCATTATTATGATTGCATCCCCTCAGGGAAGGTTCCTTGATGTTGGTGAGGGGCTCTTGATTTAGGGAATTGGATCTGTGCTCCAGTTCCCCGAATTAAGCCTGAATGCCTTCCACATCCCTCCCAGGCGCTGTATAATCCTACGGGTTTAGCGCTTCCCCTTGATTATAATAATAATAATATGATTGCATCATTAGCGCTTTTATTTTTCCTGAATCCAAATTGGCAGGGGTTGAGTATGTTTTGTGCCGTTATAAATGAATATAGTCTCCTGTGCACGAGTTTCCTGAAGATTTTGGATAGCAATGGTAAGTTTGATATTGGCCTATAGTTGTTTAAGTCTGTAGGGTCACCACCTTTATGTATTGGTGTAACCCTTGCCATCTTGAGTAGTTTCGGGAAGGTGCTAGTTTCTAGTGACTTGTTAAAAAGTAATGAAATAGCATGCGAAAGGACATGGGTCGCTCGCTTGTACAATAATGGTGGGACATGAGACAGATTCCTTGAGTTATTTTTAAGTGACTTTATAATCTTGGTGACTTCCGTGGGCTCAGTTGGTGCAAGATAGAAGGAATTTGGGAAATTCCCATCTAGGTAGTCCCCGGCATGAGCATTGGTACGTGGGATTTTATTGGCGAGATTAGATCCTATGGTTGAGAAGAAGTCGTTTATCCTGTTAGCTGTGTCAGTGGGATGTAGTGGTGTTTCATTAGGTTTAGTTAGGACAATATTCTTGTTTTTTTCAGTTTGTGGGTCCCTAGAATCTGAGAGAGTGTTTTCCAGGTCTTTTTTATATCTCCACTAGTGTCTGTGAATCTACTGGAGTAATATAGTTGTTTGGCTTTCTTTATTACTTTGGTGAGAACTGATGAATAGTGTTTAAGAGTATCTTTGTGTATTAAGCCCTGTCTATATTTCTTTTCATATTGGTGTTTCTTATCAATGGATTTCAGAATGGTGCTGGTTAGCCATGGTCAACCGAGCTGTTTGTTTGTGATCTGTTTCATTTTTATAGGACAATGTTTGTTGTATAGTCTAAGTAATTTGTTAAGAAAAATGTCTGTCCAGTCATCAATACCATTGGCCTTGGAGAATTCTGTAGGCCAGTCAACAGTCTCTAGGTCAGCTGTGAACTTCCTTATTGAGGCCTCGTCATGGAGTCTAAATGAGACTTTGTTGTATTCAAGTGGTGGTTTACTAATGTTTGTCAGGAGGAAGGTAGGGTAGTGGTCTGTAGTGCTATCTGTGATTATCCCTGATTTAAGGGGGGCTAGTATATTGGTCCATATGTGGTCTATTATGGTTGCACTTGTCTCAGTGAGCCTGGTTGGTTTAGTTATTGTTGGTATGAGAAGTGTGTTGTTCATATTGTTGATGAAATCAGTTACAGGCTGATCATCTAGTATGCCAAGGTTGATGTTGAAGTCTCCAGCTAAGAGAAGGTGGTGCTTATTCATTTGTCTGTTTGTTATTAGTGACTAATTTCTCACTGAAATTTGGGATGCTTGTGTGGGGTATCCGGTAAATGGCACCGATTGTTATGGGTGTCTTAAGGTTTTTTACAGTAAAATTAGCAAAAATGTATTCCCCATATTCATCACTAAAGCAAGTGGTGCTAATACAAGATAATTGGTTAGAGTAATAGATTGCAATACCACCCCCAACTTGGTTTGGTCTGCAGTTGTGAATTGCTGTGTATCCTGGTAGAGGGTAGATATCTATTGTGTCCTGCTTAAGCCAGATCTCTGTAAGAATAATGCAGGAGAAGGGTGTCTTTAGTGATTCAAGGAGTTCCAGGAGGTCATCATAGTGTTTGCTTAAGGACCTGATGTTGTAGTTAAGTACTGATAGACTTTTAGCATTGTTTAGGATAGTGCTGGCTTGTGATGCTGTGTAATAAAGGCAGTTACTTTCCAATAGGTTTTGATTGGGTGTCAGATTATGGAGGTTTAGATCAGGGTCAACGTGAGCAATCATCTTCTAGGTTTAAACTATGGTTATTTATATCCTGAGTTGTGTGTTGAGTTCTAGTACTGATACCTGTAGTGGTGGGAAGTTTGGACAAGTATATAGCTAGAGTATTTTGGTCATATAGAGTATAGTCACTAATACACATAATGAAGTTGATGTTGTCTATGTGTTGTGCTGGAATGAACTAAAGTACAACTAGGTATAAACTAATAATATAAAAATACAAATTAAAAATAGAACAAGACTCTCACTTGTAATTGCACTACGGTCTAATATAATGACTTTTGTGTAGTCTATGTTTTGAGCTAGAATGAGCTATAGTACAACTAGGTTTAATCTAATAATATAAAAATACAAATTAAAAATAGCACCATTCTCTCACTAGTAATTGCACTATGGTCTAATATAGTGAATTTGGTACTGACTATGTATTGAGCTAGAATGAGCTATAGTACAACCGAGTTTAATCTAATAATATAAATAAGGCACAAGACTCTCATTTGTAATTGCACTAAGGTCTTATATAAGTTGTTTACAAGAATTAGAGTATAACTAGATTTAAATTGACAAGATAAAATACACAATTTAAGGTAGCAAAAGAATAATAAAAAAAAATTATAAAAATAAAAATGGCAATGGCTTGGTTATTTATGGGCTTGGCATCCCTAGTTTTGAAGGTGATCATTATCAATCCTGTCATTTTTCTAGCAGATGCGATTGATACAATGTTATGGTCCTTGAAGGTGAGATCCTCCGACATGATCACTCAAAGGTCTTTGACGTTGGCGTTTCGCTCTATTTTGTGGCCAGAATTTGTTTTGTACTCTGATGAAGATTTAATTTCCTCGTGTTTACCATATCTGAGTAATTGAAATTTCTCATCGTTGAACTTCATATTGTTTTCTGCAGCCCACTGAAAGATTTGGTTGATGTCTGCCTGGAGCCTTGCAGTGTCTGCAATGGAAGACACTGTCATGCAGATTCGGGTGTCATCTGCAAAGGAAGACACGGTGCTGTGGCTGACATCCTTATCTATGTCAGATATGAGGATGAGAAACAAGATGGGAGCGAATACTGTGCCTTGTGGAACAGAGCTTTTCACCGTAGCTGCCTCGGACTTTACTCTGTTGACTACTACTCTCTCTGTTCTGTTAGTGAGGAAATTATAGATCCATCGACCGACTTTTCCTGTTTTTCTTTTTGCACGCATTTTGTGCGCTATTACGCCATGGTCACACTTGTCGAAGGCTTTTGCAAAGTCTGTATATATTACATCTGCATTCTTTTTGTCTTCTAGTGCATCTAGGACCTTGTCGTAGTGATCCAATAGTTGAGACAGACAGGAGCGACCTGTTCTAAACCCATGTTGCCCTGGGTTGTGTAATTTATGGGTTTCTAGATGGGTGGTGATTTAACTTCTTAGGACCCTTTCAAAGATTTTTATGATATGGGATGTTAGTGCTATCGGTCTGTTGTTCTTTGCTATTGCTTTACTGCCCCCTTTGTGGAGTGGGGCTATGTCTGTTGTTTTTAATAACTGTGGGACGATCCCCATGTCCGTGCTTCCTCTCCATAGGATTGTAAAAGCTCGTGATAGGGGCTTCTTGCAGTTCTTGATGAACACGGAGTTCCATGAGTCTGGCCCTGGGGCAGAGTGCATGGGCATGTCACTTATCGCCTGTTCGAAGTCATTTGGTGTCAGGATAACATCAGATAGGCTTGTGTTAACCAAATTCTGTGGCTCTCTCATAAAAAATTCACAATAATGATTTGAAGTGCAAAGAGAGCCACTATCATGCCTTGGCATTACGGTCAGACTAAATTTAATGGTTTATAGACTACTTAACCCTTAAACGGTCCAAACGTATATATACGTTCTCTCGCGTAGCACCCCAAACGTATACAGTGGACCCCCGCCTTACGATATTAATCCGCTCCTGAGAGCTCATCGTATGCCAAAATTATTGTAAGGCGAATTAATTTTCCCCATAAGAAATAATGGAAATCAAATTAATCCATTCCTGACACCCCAAAGTATGAAATATAAAATTTTTTTACCACATGAAATATTAATTTTAACATACACAAACTGAAGAAGACATGCACAGTTAATACTCTACTAAGAATAGAATACATGATACTTACCTTTATTGAAGATCTGATGATGATTGATGGGATGGGAGGAGGGGAGAGTATGGAAGTTGTTATTGTGAAGAAGGGGAATCCCCTTCCATTAGGACTTGAGGTATCAAGTCCTTTCTGGGGTTACTTCCCATCTTCTTTTAATGCCACTAGGAACAGCTTGAGAGTCACTGGACCTCTGTTGCACAACATATCTGTCCATAGAGCTTTGTACCTCTTGTTTCTTTATGATTTGTCTAAAGTGGTTCACAACATTGTGATGCACGCATGAACAAAGATCACTTACTACTCTCAG
Organism: Cherax quadricarinatus; assembly: GCF_026875155.1. Lineage (NCBI taxonomy): Eukaryota > Metazoa > Arthropoda > Malacostraca > Decapoda > Parastacidae > Cherax > Cherax quadricarinatus. Next base: position 32,916,471 of record NC_069399.1, read on the forward strand.
GTGACTTCAGTATAAATCTCCTACAAGACCAAGACCCATATGTTACTGAATTTACAAACACTGTGAGTAACTGCATGTTACTACCAACAGTAACAAAACCTACAAGAGTTACATAGACTAGTGTTTCCCTACTAGACCACATCTGGACCAACACCATATCCCCCTTAAGATCAGGCATAATCACAGATAATACCACAGACCACTACCCTACCTTCCTCATAACAAACCTTGGCAAATTACCCCTAGACACTACTAAAGTCACTTTCAGACTTCACAATGAGGCAGCTATCAATAACTTCACAGCAGCAGCGACAAACATTGACTGGCACACTGAGCTAGAAATCTATACAGATATTGACGAATGTATTAATAATATTCTAAAAAAGACCCAATACCTCTATAACAAGCACTGCCCTAAAAAAACTAAACAGATGACTGTGAAGAGACTGAACAGTCCCTGGCTAACACCGATTTATTTATTTATTTATTTATTTATTTAGTAATTTTAGCATACATACAGAGGTACAAAAAAATACAGGTAAGAGCAGCATGCCAAAGCCACTTATATGCATAGCATTACGGGCTGGCTTAAAATTAACTTAAGATTAACTAAGCAATGATGTAATCAGTGATAAAACATTATTGTAAACAGATAACAATAAAGCACAAATGAGTATTACAAAGAAAGGTCATATGGTTGCATGCATTGCTGTACATTCAGTAGAATGGAGTATTCTGTTAGGTAGTGTATTTAAAAAAATAACAAAGTTAGATTGGGTCCTAGGTTTAACATTTGTGTGATATAATTGTGAGTAACATTTAGGATATACATTTATAAGGTTCAGTTATTCAGTATTTTTTGGTTTTGAGTGAGAAAGTGTCTTTGAGAAGAGACTTGAATTTATAAACAGGTAGTGTTTCTTTTATATTTACAGGTAATGAATTCCAGATTTTAGGGCCTTTTATGTGCATTGAGTTTTTGCATAGCGTGAGATGGACACGAGGAACATCAAAGAGTGATCTGTGCCTTGTGTTATGGTCATGTGTTCTGTTGAGGTTGGCAAGGAGATGTTTGAGGGGAGGTTAATATCAGAGTTAAGTGTTCTATGTATGTAATAGGTGCAGTAATAAGTATGGATGTTTTGTATGGTGAGTAGGTTGAGTGTTTTGAATATTGGTGGAGTGTGCTGCCTGTAGTGAGAATTTGTTATTCTAACTGCAGCCTTTTGTTGGGTAATTAGTGGTCTGAGATGGTTAATTGTTGTTGAGCCCCATGCACAAATTCCATAGGTGAGATGGGGTAAATAAGAGAGTGATAAAGGGCCAGGAGGGCTGACTGTGGAACATAGTACCATATCTTCGATAGTATGCCTACAGTCTTGGAAATTTTCTTAGAAATTTGTTGTATATGTTTATGAAATTTGAGTCTATTATCAAGGTGGATTCCTAAGAATTTTCCCTCTGTTAGCTTTGTGATAGGTGATCTGTTTATCGTTATGTTAAGAGGTACATCTGTAGCTCTGTTTCCAAACTGAATGAAGTAGGTTTTGTCAATGTTTAGTTTAAGTTTGTTAGTCCTCATCCAGGTAGATATTTTCTGTAATTCGGTGTTTACAGTATTGGCTAGCGTGACTGGGCTCGGGTGAGAGAAGACGTATGTAGTGTCATCTGCAAAAAGTGTGGGTTTGAGTAACTGCGAAGCATTTGGTAGGTCATTTATGTATAGGAGAAAGAGAAGAGGGCCAAGGACACTTCCCTGTGGGACACCAACTGTAATTGGTTGAGCAGAAGAGCTTGCCCCATTTGCATACACATATTGGCTTCTGTTGCTGAGGTATGACTTGAGGTAGTTGAGGGAGTGTGACAATTTTACGTGGAGCAAGTCATGGTCAACTGTATCAAAAGCTTTACGTAAGTCAATGAAGACCCCCAGTGGGACTTCTTTTTTTCTCTATTGCAGTGTATATATGTTCTAGCATGTGTATAATAGCATCATTAGTATTTTTATTAGGCCTGAATCCAAATTGGCAGGGGTTGAGAATGTTTTGGGAGATGAGGTAGGAGTAGATTCGTTTATGAATTAATTTTTCGAAGATTTTTGAGAGAGGGTGTAAATTGGATATTGGCCTATAGTTATTCAAAATCTGTTTGGTCTCCTCCTTTATGGATTGGGGTGACCTTGCTGTTTTGAGAGCTGTAGGGAAGGTGGAGGATTCAATGGATTTGTTAAAGAGTGTTGCAATGATTGGTGATAGTACTTTTGACACTTTTTTGTATATAAAGGGTGGTAAGGTATTTAAATCTCCTGCCTTGTTTTTTAGTGCGTTGATAATAAGGGAGACTTCGTAGGGGTTAGTCGGAGTTAAAAACAGTGTGTTTCGGGTAGTTGCCAGTGGGGTAGTCTTTTGGGTGGGGTATCGGGAGTTTGGGGGATTTTTTTTGGGCAAGGTTTTGCCCTTTGTGGAGAAGAAATTATTGGGGTCTGTTTGCTGTTTTTTTGGTGGGGGTGGGGGTTCATTGATTTTGCAAATTTTTAAATTTCGCATTTCTGATATCTTTTTTTTTCCCCAAAAATTTCTGATAGGGTCTTCCAGGTCTTTTTTATATCCCCTCGTAGTTGGATAATCTGTTTTTAATTTTAAATTTTTTTTGCCCTTCTTATCAAGCTGGTTAGGAATTTGGGACGAGTAATTTCTTGTTTGGTCTCGGTTATGTGACCCATTCTGAAATTTTTTTTTCTTTTCGGTGTTTTGTATTTATGGATTGGAATGCTGGGTTTAGCCGGGGGAAATATTCAGTCTCTTAGCTGTCTTCTTTTTGGGTTTTTTGGGGGCAGTGTTTGGGTTATAGGGGTATTGGGTCTTTTTTAGAAAATTATTAAAACATTCGTCAATATCTTATAGATTTTTTTGCTCGTGTCCCGGGGTCAAGTTTGTTACTGCTTTTGTGAAGTTATTAATGGCTGCCTCATTGTAAAGTCTAAAAGGTGATTTTGTAGTGTTTGGGGTATTTTCCCAAGGGAGTTGTTATGAGGAAAGGGGGGTGTGGTTTTGGGGGTATTATCGGTAATTATCCCTGTTTTTTAAAGGGGGAAATTGGTTTTTTTGGCCCCAGATGTGGTCAAGTAGGGGGAAACACTAGTCTGTGAAAACTCTTGTAGGTTTCTTACTGTTGGTAGCAAACTGCGGGGAAACTCTTAGTTTTTGTGAATTCAGTAGTGTGGGCCCGGGTTTTGGCGGGAGTTTTTTAACTAAAAGAAAAACCCGGGAGAGTATTTAATTTATCTTTGTTCTGCGTCCCATCAGTTATGTATTTCCTGGGTTTTGGGCCCAAAATTTGGGGCTAATATTTGATTGTGGAACTCTGTAGATTTTACCCAATTGTGTTACGTTGGTTTGTCCCTTATTATTTTGGTAGTAAGGTTCTAACTACATGTTTTTGGTGGGGGGGTTAGCTTTTACTTTAAGGGCCTTATTTGTTGGGGGGAAATTTATTAAAACCATGGTGTCATCTTGAGTGTCCCCTTGATCCCTTTTTTTCCCCCGCCTCTTCAAAGGTTATGTAAACTACTACTATAAAAATAAAACTGTATTTCAATAAAATTGTACAAAAATTATACAATCACACCCCTCACATTTTCAAAAAAAAATTTAAACACACCCATACCTTTTTTCTCCACATGGTGTGTTCCAACAACTTTTATCCTTCTCTCTTTTAAAAAACTCGGGGGCTAACCATTTGTTTTAAAAAAATTTAAAGGTCCCCCGGGTTTGGGGGCCCCAAAATTAAATTTAAAAATCACCCCTGGAGCACACATGAGCCCCAAAAGCTGGGGAGAAGGACCCAGAGACCCTCCCCAGGTTTGAAGGTCACCCCACGGGAGGAGGAGTCAGAGAGAGGGAGGAGAGAAGAGAGACGGGCCCTAAGCTCCCCACCAAAAACAAAAGTGTTGCCAAGCACAATTCCCCCAGTTACCAAAATTTTACCACCCTTAAATTTTACTTTTACAAAAAGAAAATAAAAACTTTAAAAAACTATTATTTAAATTGTGTTTATGTGTTTTATTAGTAAAACCTATTATATTGAGAAAAATAGGTTTGCCCCAGCGCTTCTCGTCTTAAAGGGGTTGATCGTCCTTCTGACATTTAGAGCAAAGCCCCCACCCATTAAATTTATAATTAGGTATTCCGGGAGAAAAACTTTTAACTTATAAAAATGTTGGGTCCTATAGCCCCAAACCCCCCCACCTCCAGACGAAGTCTCACAAAAGTAGCCTTTGTCCCTCAGGATAGGCTAGTAAAAAGTTTATTGTTAAGTCTAAAGGCCCGGTAACCAAGGACTAAAAAGGAAATGTTTACATATTTCCCAGAAACCAAAAAACTTTCTTCACTTTACTGTTTTTACAACAGATTCCCAGAATTTTTTAAAAAAGCTTTTTAAAACCATACCCATAACTCAAGTTTTGAAAACTTTTTAAAATTTTTAGTGACTTTTAAAAAAAAACACTACAATCCCAAAATTGCCACACAATGCCCATGTGAAGCCCGCCCCAAACGGCCTGTGCCTCTGCTACGGTAATCCAGAAAGCAAATGGTATCCGGGGTGGCATCTTCCTGATCAGGAGACGAGAGTGGGACCCAAAACCCGAGCAGTCAGGTTACACCAGGCAGGAAACTTCACAAAACATGTAAAGGGTTTGTCTTAACTTGGTGGCCCCGAACCAAACTTTGAGACTTCCAGTAAAACCACTCACGACCCTTAAAATGGTCGGGGCACTAAAGCCCATCTTCCGGGGGTCCCACCCCAAACACAGATCCTCCAACTTATGAAGAGGGGGCCCTGAAAATGGGAAACATGGAGGGGGCCAGGGGCCCCAAAAAGGGCAAACCTTTTTTTGGGGGGCCGTTTTGTATATAGAGACCCCAAAGCCCCAAAAAAATACCTTTTAAAATTTTCTCATGTTACCGAAGGTTTTTAAACCCACTGCCTAAATAAAATTTTTAGTACCCCCGGGCCCCCTCGCACATTTTTTGGGCTCTGACTCGACCCCTTCACAGTCAGATGGCGGGTTTAGAGAGTAATCGGGTCGCGGGAGGGGTTCCCACTGCAAAAAAACAAGGTCAGACAAGACAAACACTATGTACAAAAGTACGCCCCTCCCATCTAATAAAAACTTTCCGAGGGGGCATCAGAAACCCACATTTTTCTGGCCTTTCATATATTTGATTTCCCAAAAATTAAAAGGTTTGTAGGAACAAAGCCCTTTTTAAGAGTCTGATTTTAGTCATTAACAGGAACGGATGAAGAGACCCTGAGACATGTACAAACCCTAAATTTACCCAGCCCCAAAAAAAATTTTTTTTCCTGGGGGTAAAATGTTGACATTTAAACTTAGAAGGTTGTTCATAGACAGTAAAAAGTTCTGAAAACCTCTCCCCAGTGCAACAACAAACCCCAAAAACACTTCTTTTTGGGCCCCCCGGGTTTGGGTACATAAAAGTTTACACAAACACCATCACGTTCATCTTGACAAAAATTTTTAAAAACACAAATGAACACAATTTAAAATTACAAAATTTTTAAAAAATGGTGCTTGAACACCGGGCCCCTGGAAATCAATCTTCCATGTTTTTGCTTATTTAAAATTTTCTTTTTTTTAGTGCTTTTGTTTCAATTTTTTCTAATTCTGTAAACCTTAGTTGTTTTTTGTTTCTTTTGTGGTAGTCAGTGTTTTTTGCCCAGGGTGCCCTCTAATTTTTGGGGAAACCCTGAAGCATGGGAATGGCCCCCTGGGAAAAATTTTTCCTAAGCACTACAAAATGGGTGTTGGAAGAAATTTTATTTTTTTCCTCCCCTCTCCCAATTTTTTATACAATTTTTTTTTCACAAAAAAATTGTTTTAATTTTGGGTCAAGGGGTTTTCCCTTTAAAAATTTCCTCATGGGTTTTAATTTTTCCCCCTTACTGACTCCCCAAAAATTTTTTAAAAATTCCAAGGTGGCTGAGCCAACTCTCCAAAATTTTTTTTCATTAAAACCCAAGCTGCATTTCCCAAAAAAATTTTTTAAAACATGTTATTTTTAAATACGTTTTTTGGGTTTTTTATATAGATTTTTGTTTTGCAAACCCTTTAATTCCTTTTAAAAAATTGGTTTTCTCTGAATTTTTGGGAAAACCCCAAAACCCCTTTAAGGTTTTTGTGACACTTAATCATTCTTTTTTTGCTTGGGGGGAGGTGGGTTTTATATCTAACCCCCCCGGGGAAATTTCCCCCACAAATGTTTAGTCACAGCAAAATTTTCCTAAAAGTTTTCACATTTTTTTGGCTCAGTATCAAACCCTTCCTCTCCCGCCCCCAGAGTTTCTGGTCCAAATTATGGTCCCACATCCCTCATTTTGGTCTGGTTTATGGGCCCTTTTATTTGGGACATCCACCTAAAACGAACCAAACGTATTAACTGAGAAAAAGCTTCCCAGGGGGGAGAAAACACCCTCCTCCCCAAAACCCAAAAACTCAGGATTCCAGAGTGCTTCCCCATCAGCAAATACAAAGAAAGGGTCCTCTCCCCCCAGTTGTTAGTATTTTTCTATACCTAGGGGTTGCTCATTGTCCCGGGGGGTTTGATGTAATTTTTCTATTTCCCCCTTGGATGGAGAGTGATACACGTCGAACACTGAGGCCCCTACTTTTAGGGCCTTTCCAAAAATTTTTAAAAAACCCTTTTAGGTAAAGTTAGGCCCCTTTGGGCTTTTTGTTTAAAGCAGGGGGAAACCCAAAAATGAAAAAAAAACTCATCAAAACCCTTAAGACTACATGAGCAGTTATTTTTTTGCGAGGGACCCGCTTCCAAAGGGCCTGGTTTGTGGAGCAAATATTTTTTGAGTAAATAATCATTTCCCAGTTTGGTCCCTTGGGGAAAGGACCAAATACTCTTTTTACCAGCTTGTGGGAAAGGGGTTTACCTGGTGCTGAAATAGATGAAGGGGAAAAAGGTTTTAAAACTTCGACTAGGTTTTTCCCTTTTAAATTGAAAAAACATGACAGGGGCTCAATATACTTCTCTGACAGTCTCCCCCAGCTGAGACCCAAAAAGAAAAGCCCGGGGGAAAAAATTTGGGCATCACCTTGGGGACAAAAAACCCCTTTTTCTCTTCCATCGATACTGCAAACGAGGTGGGAATTTTTTGTAAGAGTTTCCCCCCTGAAATGAAACACTTATTTTAAAATGTAACATTTTTTCCTCGCAAAAAGCGAAAATTTTTTTTTCCCGCACAGAAATTTAAATTTCACCCCAGTAGATGCGCCTCTCTCACGCAAATTTTTTTTTAAACCCTTCTCCCAAACATGTCGTTGGCTGGAAAATTTCCTTTTTTTTCAGTTACTGCAGTTCAACATCAGAAAGCCCGAGTTAACCCAAAATTAAGCCCTCTCCATTCCCCATGAGAAATATCATGAAGGACTGTTTTTGGTTTGCTTTATCATGGGGCCATACTTTCATGGTTGGGGGCCATCAGGGGGAAGGGCTGGCCCGGGTTTTCCTTGCCATTTCCTCCCAAAATTTGGGGCTTGGTTCCCCAAACTTTGTTGTTCCCACGTTAACGGCCCATAACATTATTCCCTAATAAGAGGTCGACCCCCTTTGAAGGGAATTTCATTTGAGACGCCTCAGGGGGATAGGGCCCCTTTGGGATGCAGTTTTTACCCAAAAAATTTGTGGACAGGTGTCCTTATGGTGAACCCGTAATAAACCCTTTAACAATATACCCACTCCCGTAAGGTATCCTTAGACACTGGGAGCACTCCAGCCCGTAGCAAAGAGTAGGTGTACAAACCTTCTCTCAAGGACAGATGTTCTCAAATTTGCTAAATTTTTTTGCCAAAAAAACTGCGGACCCACTAGAAAATTTACAATTTCCTTTGGGGGGTAGATCCAAAAGTTTCCCCCTCACCCTTTCCTTGAAGACCTAATGGGAGGGTTTGGGTGTATTTTCTGAATTAAGGTCCTCTGGGGGGGTTCCTCCCTTTCCTGATCTCGCGCCCGGGCCCGCAAAAAATTTTTTGTGTGTTCCCGTTTTTTACAGTAATAACAGATAAAAACTTTTTAAAAAGGGATTTTTTTCCATTTGGTGTAGGATGATACGTTTTCTCGAGGATCTTTAAAAATTATCTGTTTTTTCTTAAATAAAATTTAAAATCCAGGTTTACTTACCTTTTCCTTCTATTTTAGAGGGCCCCCTCAGCCCCTTTATTTGTCCCTGGGAAAATTTTTGTCCCACTTAACCCTTTTTTTCCACAGGGCTTGGAATAAGGTTTTAAATGAGTGGGGAAATTTTTCCCGAAGCGCGGGCTGTTTTTTCTTACCAAATTTCCCCGGAGCCAAGAATCGGTAAACCCAGGTCTAGTGCTTCTGAAAGTTTTTTGGGTTTTTGTCCTCGATCTCTCTGAGGTCAAAAAGGGATTGTATTGTACAATTCTTCATGAACCTTTAGGGTCTCCCAATTTGTTATAGTCTTTAAAAGCTCCTTTTGGGAAAAAAAACCCATTTCTTTAAAAAAGGAAAAGTTTCTCATTCCCAAATCAGTTAAGGTCTGCCCCTCCTGAAATTTTTGTTTTCCCGAACTTTTGGGGCTATATTTCTCAGGTTTTCTTTTGGTAGGCAAGCAATACTTCCCCTTTAAAACTTTTTCTAAACAGGAAAAAACTTTGCCCTCCCGGGTCTCTACTCTTGGAATCCTTTACCCCCAAGTTGTGTGCGAAAATAGGGTTGCCCACTTTCCCTTTGGGCCTCCCTTTCTCCAGAGCCGTCTTCTAAAAAAAGAAAAAATATCTTTCTGGGTCATCTGGGAAACTTTAAAGGGCAAAATTTGCAGCTTTAGTTATGTTAAAGTACTGCTCGGCCTTGTTCAGAACCTCCTAACTTTGACGTTTTTCCCTCCTTAGCTTTCATTATTTCCCATTTCGCCTCTGTACAGCTAATTTCGTCTCTTTTCTCCCTTTTTCCATTCCCTGGGTAGGTGTCCTCATGTTCACTGTTAACGGAGTTTACTTTTGAATTTACCTTCTTCCCTGAAGCCTAAAAAATCTGAAGATCTTTCTGACTTTTAGTTTTATCTTTAAACACTTGTTCCCTCTTACAGTTCAGTGGAAAAGTTTTCCCAAGGCACAAAAAATAACACAAATTAAATGTAAACTATGCACATAGCATTACCTAACCACAAACAAATGGATTTAAACCTTTCTCCCACCTTAGGAGAAAAAAACCGTAAATAATATATGAAACAACACTCCCTCATTTAAAAAAACAAAAGACATACCCCCCACTCCCAAAGGGGGGGGCCGTAAAAGCAACAGCAAAGAACTACAGACCAAATAGCACTACATCCCCTAAATAAAAATCTTTTAAAGGGTCCTAAAAAAGCAATACCACCATCTAGGAAACCCCTCAGTTACACAACCAGGGCAACATGGGTTTAGAAACGGGGCGTCCCGTCTGTTCAATACTGGATCACTCGACAAAGGGCCTAAATGCACTAGAAGACAAAAAAAATGCGATGTAATTACACAGACTTTGCAAAGCCCTTTGACGAGTGTGACCGGCATAATAGCGCCAAAATCCCCGCTAAAGGGAAAAACAGGAAAAGTCGGGCGATGGATCTAAAATTTCCTCACTAACAAAAAACAGAGAGTAGTCGTCAAAAGTAAAGTCCGAGGCAGTACGGGAAAAACTTGTTCCCCAAGGCACAGTACTAGTCCCCTCTTGTTCCTCATCCTCATATCCGACTAGCAAGGATGTCAGCCACAGCCTGTCTTCCTTTGCAGATGACACCCGAATCTGCTGACAGTGTCTTCCTTTGCAGACACTGCAAGGTCCAGGTGGACTCAACCAAATCTTTCAGGGGGCTGAGAAAACAATTGAAGTTCAAGATGAGAAATTTAAATTACTCAGATATGGTAAAATGGGGAAAATTAAACTTCATCGGTCAAAAAAAATTTCGGGCCCACAAAATAGAGCAAAACCCAACGTAAAGATGGAGTGTTTGTCGGGGATCTCCCCTTAAAGGACCATAACTTTGTATCAATCGTCTGCTGAAAAATGACAGGATGGATAATGGAACTTAAAAAAACTAGGGGGCCAAGCCCTGATGACACTTTGGGTTTCATTGTTTATCTAGGCTGGAATATTGCTGACTTAACAGCATTTCAAGGCAGGTGAAATTGCCACCCAGAAATGTCAGAGAAATTTACGGCGCGCATAACGGAGATTTAAAAAACCTCAATTACTGGGAGCGCTGAGGTTTCTAAACCTGTATTCCCCGGAAAGAGGAGGGAGAGTATGATTTATACACCTGGAAAATCCTAGAGGGACTGGTACCGAACTTGCCACGAAAAACACTCACTACGAAAACAAAAGACTTGGAGACGATGCACCCTCCCCCCAATGAAAAGAGGGGTTTCACTAGCACGTTAAAAGACCAAATAAGTGTCAGGGGCCCCAGATGTTTACTGCCCCCCAGCACACTAAGGGGGTTACCAACAGACCCCCGGCAGTTTCAAGCTGGCACTGGACAAGCACCCGAAGTCAGTTCCTGTCGCGGGGGTGTGGCTGTACGTTGGTTTCGTGCGCCCGAGCAAAAAGCCGGTTGATAGGCGCTGATCCACCCCCAGGGCCCGGTCACAGACCCGGGGCCGCGGGGGGGGTGCCCCCGAAACTCTCTCCCGGTAACTCCAGGACACCACCTTGGTAAAATTTTTACCAGAACATGCAATGTTATTACCCCTTTTTCTAGCACATTAGTTTCAAAGAAAGTTTTGAGTTATTTTAGCAGTCAAAAAACTCTCCCGGTCAAAACTCCCATGTTACTTGGTTTGTCCCTTATTACTTTGTTAGTAAGGTTCCATACTGTTCTAGGTGGGGTTTTTACTTAATGGCCTTATTTGTCTGGGGTAATCTTACATCATGGCTGTTTCATCTTGAGTGTCTTGATACCTTTCACCAGCCCTTTCCGGGTTTTAGTAAATACTACTAAAAAAAATTTAACTGTATTCTAAATGATATGTACGAAATACAATCACACCCTCACATTTTCAAAAAAAATCTAACACTCCATACTGTTCCCCAAAACATGGTGTGTTCCAACAACTTTTATCCTTCTCTCTTTGACATAATCGGGCTAACCAGTTTTTTGACACACTTTAGTCACCCTGGGTGTGGTGGCCAAAAAATTAAATTATAAAAAATCACCCCGGAGACCATGATGCCCAAAAGTAGGAGAAGGACCAGAGTCTGCCCGTTGAAGGGCGCCACAGAGAGGGAGCGTGAGGGGAGGAGAGGAGAGCCCGGCAAGCTCTCCCCCCAAAAAAAAAAGACTGTTTCCAAGCACAATTCTCCCGTTACCCAATTTTACCAACACCTTAATTTTACTTTTTCAAAAAAAATACAACTTTATAAATAATTAAATTGTGTGTTTATGTGTCTATAGTATAACCTATTATATTGAGAAAAATAGGCTTGACCCAGCTGCTTCTCAGTCATAAGGTTGATCAGTCCTTCTGACATTTAGAGCGAAGTCCCCATCAATTCAATATAATTAGGTATTCCAGAGTAACTGTTACTTATAAATACATGTTGGGTCCTATAGCCCCATAACACACTGTGAGAGGTTTTTGTAGGTATTTGGATTTGAATTTAGCTATTATATATTCCCCATGTTCATCCCTTGTGCAAGTATTAGTGATACATTCTAGTTGGTCTGAGTCGTATATAGCTGTGCCACCCCCTTGTTGTCTGAAAAACAGTACAGAATGGGCCACATAACCAGAGACCAAACAAAACGTTACTCGTCAATTTTAACCAGCCTAATAAGAAGGGCTAAAAAATTTTATTATGAGAACAGATTATCCAACTTACGAGGTGACATAAAAAAGACCTGGAAAACCCTATCAGAAATACTAGGAACAAAAAGGATAACACGAAATAGCGAAATTGTTTTAACAAAACCAGATGAACCCCAATTCCCACCTACTGAAACAGCAAACAGACTCAATGATTTCTTCTCCACTATAGGAAAAAACCTTGCCAATAAAATCCCAAGCTCAGGTACCCCACCCAATGACTACCTCACTGGCAACTACCCGAACACACTGTTCCTAGCTCCGACTAACCCAACTGAAGTCTCCCTTATTATCAACAAGCTAAAAAACAAGACAGGAGATTTAAATATCTTACCACCCTTTATATACAAAAAAACGTCACAAATGCTATCACCAATCGTTACAACACTCTTTAACAAATCCATTGAATCCTCTACCTTCCCTACAGTTCTCAAAATAGCAAGAGTCACCCTGATCCATAAAGGAGGAGATCAAACAGACTTGAATAACTATACGCCAATATCCAACTTGCACCCTCTCTCTAAAATCTTCAAAAAATTAATTCATAAGCGGATCTATTCCTACCTCATCTCCCACAACATACACATGCTAGAACATATATACACTGCAATAGAGAAAAAAGAAGTCTCACTGGGGATCTTCATTGACTTACGTAAAGCTTTTGATACAGTTGACCATGACTTGCTCCACATAAAATTGTCACACTATGGTATAAGAGGGCACTCCCTCAACTACCTAAAGTCATACCTCAGCAACAGAAGCCAATATGTGTACACAAATGGGGCAAACTCTTCCGCACAGCCAATTACAGTTGGTGTCTCACAGGGAAGTGTCCTTGGCCCTCTTCTCTTTCTCATATACATAAATGACCTACCAAATGCATCGCAACTACTCAAACCCACACTATTTGCAGATGACACTACATATGTCTTCTCTCACCCAAGCCCAGTCATGCTAGCCAATACTGTGAATACCGAATTACAGAAAATATCTACCTGGATGAGGACTAACAAATTTACTCGAAACATTGGCAAAACTTACTTTTCAGTTTGGTAACAGAGCTACAGAGGGAAAATTCTTAGGACCCCACCTTGATAATAGACTCAAATTTCAAACACATATACAACAAATTTCCAAGACCGTATGCATACTATCGAAGATACGATACTATGTTCCACAGTCAGCCCTCCTGGCCCTATATCACTCACTTATTTACCCCTATCTCACCTATGGAATTTGTGCATGGGGCTCAACAGCATTAAACCATCTCAGACCACTAATTACCCAACAAAAGGCTCCTCAAATGATAACAAAGGCCCAACTACCAATCAAATCACACCACCAATATACAAAACCAACCTACTCAATACAACACCTACTTATTACTGCACAACTAAAAATAAACCTTAAACTCAAACCTCCCTCTACTCTTACAAACCCCAACAGAACACATGACCATAACACAAGGCACAGATCACTCTTTGATGTTCCTCGTGTCCATCTCACGCTATGCAAAAACTCAATGCACATAAAAGGCCCTAAAATCTGGAATTCATTACCTGTGAATATAAAGAAACACAGTCTGTTTATAAATTCAAGTCTCTTCTAAATAATCCAATCCAACCGATAAAAAACTGGAAATTTACTCAAAAATGACCCAAACGTATGCCTAAAGTTAATATGTCACTCGATGTATGCAAGCCTATCCTCAAAAAAGTAGTGTTATTAAATACCAAGAAAGCGCTCCCTTTCGGCGACGGAAAAGAATAACAGAGCGGCCTGGTTTCAATATATCTTGTGCTCAGGAGACCTGGTTTAATAATTTTGCAGATAACATTTAATTAATAATTAATCCTTTAAGGACTGGAATCTGGCAAAATAAAGAGCTTTGCAATCTGAATAATCAAATGTATTTCTTTGCATCCAATCAATAAATAAAAATAATAATGATACTTACGAGATGGGTTCCAGATGAAACAAGGAATGAGAGCCAACCCAAATAAAATATAGTTTTTAAAGCCTACAGACTGAAGAGTCAAAGACAAAAAATTTTTTAAAGAAGCCCAAAAATTTTATTAGCACTAGCCTATCCAGTTATCCAACAAAAAAGAACTTTGAAAAAGGTTCAAAATGAAACATGCCATACATCAAGGCCAAAAAATGGAACTCTGTGTTGGTCAAGAACTGAAAACCCTATGCCTTTTTTTTCGATGGGAGGGAGCATTGCCCCGGGGGTCGTCTCAGTTATTAAAACAACATTAGCCTCCACTGTAGGGTCAGTTACCAACAAAAGAACTTGCCAATGTAATAAATCCCTTATCATAAATCTTTAGAAGGTTCCTAGAAAGATCTCACCCATCTGGAAATCGATCTGTCTACCCTACCCAGGGCAAAAGGCTTAGAAGGTCCACTCCTCTGTCCCAAACTGGATCACTAACCAGGGTCCTAAAGCACTAGCACACTATTAAAAATCAATAATCTTATACAGACTTTCAAAGCTTGACTAGTGGACCTGGCGTTAGGCGACAGAAAGCCGGGTAAAGGATAACAGAAAATAGTGTGGGTCTATAAATTGCTCATTGAGTACATAGGTAATGTAAACAGAATAAAGTCCGAGGCAGCTACGGTGAAAAGCTCTGTTCCACAAGGCCGTTACTAGCTTCCCATCTTGTTCACTCATCCTGCATATCCGACATGCAAGGATCAGCCAACACCTGTCTCCTTTGCGATGACACCCGATCTGCATGAGTGTCTTCCATTGCAGGCACTGCAAGGCTCCAGGGGAATCAACCAAATCTTTCAGTGGGTTCATGGAAAACAAATTTAAGTTCAACGATGAAATTTCAATTACTAGATTGGTAAACATGAGGAAATTAAATCTTATCAGAGTACAAAACAAATTTGGCCCCAAAATAGAGCGAAACACCAAGTCAAAGACCTTGGGGGTGATTATGTCGGAGGGTTACCTTCAAGGACATAACTTTGTATCAAACGCAAACTGCTAGAAAATGACCCGGATGGATAATGAGAAACCTTCAAAACTAGGGAGGCCAAGCCCATGAGGGCACTTTCAGGTCACTTGTTCTATCTAGGCTGGAATATTGCTGCACTACAGCACCTTTAAGGCGGTTTAAATTGGACTAGAAAAAGTACAGAGAACTTTCACGGCGCGCTTAAAAGGAGATAAAACACCTCAATTCTGGGGCGCTTGAGGTTTCTAAAACCCGTATTCCCGGAACGCGGAGGGAGAGATACATGATTATATACATGGGAAAATCCAGAGGGGGCTGTACCCAAACTTCCACACGAAAATCACTCACTCGAAAGCAAAAGACTTTTGGGGACGATGCACATCCCCCCATGAAAAGAGGGGTGTCACTAGACGTTAAGAGACCATACAATAAATGTCAGGGGCCAAGACTGTTCAACTGCCTCCCAGAAAATAAGGGGGGTTACCAAAGACCCCTGGCAGTCTTCACTGGGGGACTGGACAAGCACCTAAAGTCGTTCCGACAGGGGGGTGGGCTCGAGTTTGGTTGCGTGCAGCCCGCAGCAACAGCCTGGTTGATCAGGCGCTGATCCCCCAGGAGGCCTGGTCCAGACCGGGCCCCGGGGGGGTTGACCCCCCAAACTTCTCCCGGTTTAAAAATAGGTAAACTCACCCACAACTAAATAAATACTGAAAAATTGATCTCATAAAAATTTTATTCACAAAAGTTTCTCATAATTGTTCTCATAAAAGTTTAAAAATTGACCCAACCCAAATGTTATTTTTTATTACATTACCTAACTGAATATTCCATTCTGCTGAATGCTCAGAAAACAGTAAAAGACCATATGGCCCTTTTTTGTAATACTCATTGTGTTAATTGTAATCTGTTTTCAATAAATTTTTGTCCATAATATATCATTGCTTATTAATCTTAAGATAACTTTAGCCGCCCATAATGCTTTTCATACAAGGGGCTTTTGGCAGCTGCACTTAATTACTGTTTCCTTTGCACTTCTCTGTTCTGTTCAAAAATTTAAAAAATAAATAAAATAAATAAAAAGTCATGAGGTTGGTGGTGTGCGCATTTATCAAGTGATGAAAATGCCAACAAGTATATTTGGTAAAAAAACGTTTTTGGGCGAAAAAAAAAAAAAAAAAAAAAACACCAAATGTATCCCGTCATCTTTACCTCGCGCAAAACAAAAATAAATCGAAAAAGAACTTCAAAATATGTAGAAACAAAGTGATTACATAAAATGATGCCAGAATTATGCACCAATTTTTTTGGTAAGAAAAATTTAAAAATTTTTTGATTTTTTTCAGAGGGTGGATTCCCAAGAATTTTCCCTCTGTGGCTTTGTGATGATGATCCATTTTTTTTATGTTAGAGGGACACTGTAGCTTATTCCAAAACCCAAAAAGTAAGTTTTGCCAATGTTTTTGAAAAAGTTTGTTTGGGCCTCATCCCGGTAGATTTTTCTGTATTGGTCTCTTATTTAGGGGTTTTGGGTCTTGCTCCGTTCCCGAAAAGCCCGAATGCCTTCCTATCCCCCCCCCCCAGGCGCTGTATAATCCTCCGGGTTTAGCGCTTCCCCCTTGATTATAATAATAATAATCTGTAATTCGGCATTCACAGTATTGGCTAGCATGACTGGGCTTGGGTGAGAGAAGACGTATGTAGTGTCATCTGCAATAGTGTGGGTTTGAGTAGTTGCGATGCATTTGGTAGGTCATTTATGTATATGAGAAAGAGAAGAGGGCCAAGGACACTTCCCTGTGGGACACCAACTGTAATTGGCTGTGCGGAAGAGTTTGCCCCATTTGTGTACACATATTGGCTTCTGTTGCTGAGGTATGACTTTAGGTAGTTGAGGGAGTGCCCTCTTATACCATAGTGTGACAGTTTTATGTGGAGCAAGCCGTTGTCAACTGTATCAAAAGCTTTACGTAAGTCAATGAAGATCCCCAGTGGGACTTCTTTTTTCTCTGTTGCAGTGTATATATGTTCTAGCATGTGCATAATAGCATCATTAGTATTTTTATTAGGCCTGAACCCAAATTGACAGGGGTTGAGTATGTTGTGGAAGATGAGGTAGGAATAGATTCGCTTATGAATTAATTTTTTGAAGATTTTAGAGAGAGGGTGTAAGTTGGATATTGGTGTATAGTTATTCAAGTCTGTTTGGTCTCCTCCTTTATGGATCGGAGTGACCCTTGCTATTTTGAGAACTGTAGGGAAGGTAGAGGATTGGATGGATTTGTTAGTGTTGCAATGATTGGTGATAGCACTTGTGACGCTTTTTTGTATATAAAGTGTGGTAAGGTATTTAAATCTCCTGTCTTGTTTTTTAGCGTGTTGATAATAAGGGAGACTTCAGTTAGGTTAGTCGGAGCTAGGAACAGTGTGTTCGGGTAGTTGCCAGTGAGGTAGTCATTGGGTGGGGTATTTGAGCTTGGGATTTTATTGGCAAGGTTTTTTCCTATAGTGGAGAAGAAATCATTGAGTCTGCTTGCTGTTTCAGTTGGTGGGAGTTGGGGTTCATCTGGTTTTGTTAGTTCAATTTCGCTATTTCGTGATATCTTTTTAGTTCCTAGAATTTCAGATAGAGTTTTCCAGGTCTTTTTTATATCACCTCTTAAGTTGGATAATCTGTTCTCATAATACAATTTTTTAGCCCTTCTTATCAGGCTGGTTAGGATTGACGAGTAACGTTTTGTTTGGTCTTTGGTTATGTGACTCATTCTGTACAGTTTTTTGTATAGGTGCCTTGTATTTATGGATTTGAGGATGTTGGGTGTTAGCCAGGGACTGTTCAGTCTCTTAGCTGTCATCTGTTTAGTTTTTTTAGGGCAGTGCTTGTTATAGAGGTATTGGGTCTTTTTTAGAAAAGTATTAATACATTCATCAATATCTGTATAGATTTCTAGCTCAGTGTGCCAGTCAATGTTTGTTACTGCTGTTGTGAAGTTATTAATGGCTGCCTCATTGTGAAGTCTGAAAGTGACTTTAGTAGTGTCTTGGGGTAATTTGCCAAGATTTGTTATGAGGAAGGTAGGGTAGTGGTCTGTGGTATTATCTGTGATTATGCCTGATTTTAAAGGGGATATGGTGTTGGTCCAGATGTGGTCTAGTAGGGAAACACTAGTCTGTGTAACTCTTGTAGGTTTCGTTACTGTTGGTAGCAAACATGCAGTTACTCATAGTGTTTGCGAATTCAGTAACATTTATGAGTCACTAGTGATCACTGCACACACCACCAGTACCTCAGTGACTTATGAGTCACTAGTGATCACTGTGCACACCACAAGCACCTCAGTGACTTATGAGTCGCCGATCACAGTTGAGTTATGATGGTCGGTAAAAGGTGGCGCGTGGCCACCCTAGAGTTTCATGCAAACTATATATGTGAATAACTCCGGAATAAGTTATTGTTTTTATTTTCCTCTTTTTGCGAAGTTTTTATAGGAACATCATGATTTTTTTCACACGTTATTGATTGTTCTATAACCCAATAGAAGGGATTTGTGATATGTATTACCGTTTTGTTTTCATGTTTTTTTTTCCTAAAAAACAAAAAAACAAAATCAACTTTCAACAATTTGTATAATGCAGTCTATTGACGGTTTGCTCATTCCCTTCTATATGGCTCATTCCCTTCTATATGGCTCATTCCCTTCTATATGGCTCATTCCCTTCTATATGGCTCATTCCCTTCTATACGATGATTACCTAACTCTTTATCTTTCGTCTGATGTCACTAGAACAATGTACATCTTACCAAATTTGTTGAAAGAGGAATCTTGTAAAACCTATAGAATATAAAAAATTTATTTTTTTTCTATCTAACTACAAGGAAAAAAAGTGAAAAGAAACATATTGCGTAAGTTTCAAATGCTGCTTAATTCACAGGAAAAATTTCATTAAAATTAAAAAAAAAAAGGCAAAACCACTCCTCTCCCCCTCAAGGTTCTCCTGGAGCTGTTTGAATATTTTCTTCTCATACACCCAGCATAATTTATATAATATATTTACTTTATTAATAGACAGAATATATTGATAGAAAGCACAAACATGAGTACAATGGTACAATATATCAAAGGTTATGAATCTCCTCCAGCTCCTCCGAAGCCAGATGCGAGCCCAGTATGCAGCATGTACTTCCCCTCTGGGTGGCTATGCTGAGGTGCTAGAACATGAAAATGGCTTTCCCTTGGGTCCCTGGTGGTGTCCATGGGGTCTGGAACCCAGTTGTTTATGGAAACGTGTGGCATGTTTTCCCCATGATCCCAAGGTCTCTATCCCACTGGGGACAAATTGATACTGTTGGCTTATGTCCCTGTACTTGCCGATCTTGTACTCCTCCCTGTGGTCAGAAGCTCCTCCCTGTCACCTGACATTGTGATGGAATAGGTGTCAGCCAGTGTGGACACACAGGTATAGTCCCATGCTAAGAGCTTGCCATTCTTCCAAGGAGATGGTGATCCCATCAGGGCAGTTTGCTGGGTTGTGGGTATTGTTGGCTGCTAGTGATCAGGGCTCCCTCTCGGCTGGGCATCCAGCTGCAGCAAGGGTTCTCTTTATGATGTCATTGACCTCATTATGGCTTGCATGCCAGCCTTGGTTTTGGAACAGTTGAAACCATGTAGACCATATTGGTCGGCTTGCACATCACCGCAAATACACATATATTCCATGTGAATTGGAGCAGCAAGGCACAGAGCCACTGCAGTACGGAGGGTCTTAGGGTCGACGCACGTTCCCAATGCATATGGGAAATGTTTGGAGGAAGTCCCTGGAGCGATGTGCACTCACAGCTTGGTAGACGGGCAATCTCCCTGTCTGATGTTGCAGTCCTGAGCATGTTGCAACACCTTTTCAGCCACTGGGGCCATCCCAGCTTGACTGTTTGTTTATATACATATGCAAGACAAGCCACGGGGGGAAATCTTTAGCTCAAGTACTTTCACACATCTCTGTGCATCATCAGGAGCTATGCAATTTTGCAGGGCAACAGCAGGAGTGAAGGGAAATTTTTTCAGGTAGCACATTGCGGGTTTGTTACCTGCCACAGCCTCTCTTGGAATGTGAGCCAGCGGTTTGTGCCACCCCACCCCCCACCATCCCCATCCCCCACATGGGGGTAGGAGGGTTTTGAGATGTCAAGGATTATGAAATTTTGAAGGTATAATAACCAGTCCCAAGCTTTTTCTAGCCACTTAGAACAGGTCATGTGACTTGAGAAAATATGTTTCTCAGTGGATACTATAGATATGGATTGCTATTATTCTCTGTAATCTTTTTAATTAATGAAAGAAAGGAAATGAATGTGCCTTATGTCCATTTAAATGTCCTGGTTTGGAGTACTCGAATGTTCCCAGGGCAACTCAGAAATATCTCTTCTTCTTTTCCTAAATATTGTTTATCAGTCTTCTCAGTATCGATTAATATGCCGTACTTGGGAATCTTCCATACATTCTAATATGTCTTTGATCCAAATTTCTACTTCTAATATCCTTTAAACCCCACTACCTATGTTATTATATACTCTTGTGTACCTGTCAATGTATGGTACAGTAACAGCTAAATGCGTTGTATAACCATTTACAACTGACGTAGCATGATGTTTTGGTGCATAGACACAGGTCGAGCGTCACCCATCCATCATGAAACCACCTGCCATAGTGAACAGTCCTGTGATTTTGTATAGTACTGTTGTTTAAGACTGTATACAATTGACTCTATTAATAGCTATCGAGCTTGTATAACCCATAATTTGAGTTATATACGGCATTCCTGTCATGATTCAAGAGAGAAGATTCATTTATGATTCTTTCTATGACAGAACTTTTGGGTACAATAGTATGGGCAGCATCCCACCCAAGTGAGTGATTACAGGTACTAACGTGGTTAAAGATAGCGTTCGACTCCTGCCCTGTACCAACTAGAGGAAACAATCTGCTTGACTGGTTCTTGTCAACAAAGATTCACTAATTAATAATCTTGAGGTTAATGATAAGCTTGGGGAAAGTGATCACAAATCACTTGGTTTCAATATATCATGGAATTACACAGATAACTGCAATCAAATCTTTGTCCCAGATTTTCGCTTGGCCGACTTCATGGAACTGAAAAATTACCTGGGTGGGCTAAATTGGGATGTCCTGACTATGAGTCAGGTAGGTGATCTTGGTTGCCAAAATGACTTTTTCCAGAGCATAGTTCTAGCTGCCCAGACAACTTTTGTTCCGAGCAGGGAAATTAGATCTAACAAAAATGATCCCAAATGGATGAACAATAGATTAAAACATCTCATTGATCAAAAGAGAGGCATGTATAGGGTTATCAAAAGAGGGGATGGGCAGTTAAGAAATCAATCTTTCAATTAGAGAGAGAAAGAAAGGAATAAGTAAAGCAAAAAGGGATTATGAGGCTAAGGTCGCAAGGGATTCAAAGACTAACCCAAAAGGGTTCTTTCAGGCATACAGAAGTAAGATTAAGGACAAGACTGGCCCACTTAAGATTAACTCTTATCAGATCACTAACAGTGATAAGAATATGTGTGAAATTCTCAATACCTACTTCCTCTCAGTTTTCACCCAGGAAAATACTAGCAATATTCCTGAAATAATAGATTATGTAGATCAGGATGATAATAAACTATGTACGATTGCGGTAACTAGTGACATGGTCCTCAGACAAATAGAGAAACTAAAACCTAACAAATCCCAGGCCCTGTTGAAACTGTTTGTAAGGGTGTTAAAGGAATGTAAAGAGGAACTTAGCATACCTTTGGCTAATCTTTTTAACATATCACTACAAAACTGCATAGTGCCTGATAAGTGGAATATGGCAAATGTAATTCCCATTTACAAGGCAGGTGACAGGTCCTTGGCTTTGAACTATAGACCAATAAGCCTTACCTCCATAGTGGGAAAATTTATAGAATCAATAATTGCCGAAGCAATTCGTAGCCATCTTGACAGGCACAGATTGATTAATGAATCTCAACACGGTTTTACAAAGGGGCGTTCCTGTCTTACGAATTTACTAACTTTTTTCACTAAGGTGTTTGAGGAGGTAGATCATGGTAATGAATATGATATTGTGTATATGGACTTCAGTAAGGCTTTTGATAGAGTTCCACATCAGAGGCTATTGAGGAAACTTAAGGCACACGGGAATAGGAGGAGAAATTTTTTTCCTGGGTAGAGGCATGGCTGACAAATAGACAGCAGATAGTTTGCATAAATGGGGAGAAATCAGAATGTGGGCACATCACAAGCGGTGTTCCTCAGGGGTCAGTGTTGGGCCTGTTGTTGTTCTTAATTTACATAAACGACTTAGATGAGGGAATAAATAGTGACATTAGCAAATTTGCTGATGACACCAAAATAGGCCGTCCAGTTCATTCTAATGAGGACACTAGAGCACTCCAGGATGATTTGAATAGACTGATGCAATGGTCGGAGAAGTGGCAGATGCAGTTTAATATTGACAAATGCAAAGTTCTAAATGTTGGCAGTTAAATAACCATGCCACATATAAACTAAATAATGTAGTATCTAATACTACTGACTGCGAAAAGGATTTAGGAGTTCTGGTTAGCAGTAATTTAAAACCAAGACAACAGTGCATAAGTGTTCGAAATAAAGCTAACAGAATTCTTGGCTTCATATCTAGAAGTATAAATAATAGAAGTCCTCAGGTTGTTCTTCAACTCTATATATCCTTGGTTAGACCTCATTTAGACTATGCTGCTCAGTTCTGGTCACCTATGGCGCTATTACGCCATGGCCCCCACTTGTCGAAGGCTTTTGCAAAGTCTGTATATATTACATCTGCATTCTTTTTGTCTTTTAGTGCATTTAGGACCTTGTCGTAGTGATCCAATAGTTGAGACAGACAGGAGCGACCTGTTCTAAACCCATGTTGCCCTGGGTTGTGTAACTGATGGGTTTCTAGATGGGTGGTGATCTTGCTTCTTAGGACCCTTTCAAAGATTTTTATGATATGGGATGTTAGTGCTATTGGTCTGTAGTTCTTTGCTGTTGCTTTACTGCCCCCTTTGTGGAGTGGGGCTATGTCTGTTGTTTTTAGTAACTGTGGGACTACCCCCGTGTCCATGCTCCCTCTCCATAGGATGGAAAAGGCTCGTGATAGCCCCTATCACGAGTTCCATGAGTCTGGCCCTGGGGCAGAGCGCATGGGCATGTCATTTATCGCCTGTTCGAAGTCATTTGGCGTCAGGATAACATCGGATAGGCTTGTGTTAATCAAATTTTGTGGCTCTCTCATAAAAAATTCATTTTGATCTTCGACTCTCAGTCTGGTTAGCGGCTTGCTAAAAACTGAGATGCAATCAGTAAAAAATTAATTGAATTAATTACTTAATAATTAAGTGACTGATTGAAGAAAGTGAGTATAGGGTACACAAATTTAGTCGGTCATGTGGTGGATGATAATTAGCCCAATTAATTACTAGCACATGGGTGGCTATTATTTATACAAGTGCAAGAATTACTCACACAAAGTGTCTACTTAAGTCGTATAATTGGTGATTATTAATTCCCTAACCATGGCTGGGTCTGAGGAAGTTAGTGCGGCTGGCAAGTCCATGGATGCCAAAGCAAAGAAAGCGTCACTACAAGCTCGGAAGGGTCATGTTACTAAATCATACAACAAGTGTATGGAGTTAATGAGACAAGAAACGGTAAACCCTGATGAATTAAAGCTACACCTAGATGCCTTAGAAAGTAGATATGAGTCATATAATTTGTGGTATAAGGACTGTGAGAGCGATCTGGTGAATTGTGCAGATGATGCTGAAAGGGAGCGGCTGCTGGGAAGGTAAAGGGTGTAGACAATGTTGTTGGTCAACCTAGTAAGGAAAATCAGAGGTGTCTACCAAAACTCCCAGAATTGTGCATGCCTGTGTTTATTCCGGGAGAAAACTGGGAGGAGTTTTGGTCTATCTTTAAAGCAGTCGTACATGATAGGAGTGATCTTGCAAGTGTTACCAAATTATGCTATTTAAAGGGACAAGTAAGGGGAGATGCGCATGTTCTCATACAAGCATTCCCAAATGTAAATGACTCCTATAGTGAGGCAGTTGACTTGTTGGAGGTCACTTACGGTAACTTGGAGCAAAGTAGGCTGGATCTAGTAGCTAATTTGGCTAGTTTGAAGACTCCAGATCACAACTGCAACAGCTTACAGCAATTTAGGATCAAACTAGAAAGCACTCTTAAGACCTTGAGTAATAAATATGATCTGGAGGGAGCAGAGTGGTTGTTGAGTGCCTTGATTCAGAATAAATTGAACCACAAGACAGTGAAGTGGCTATCTAACAGATATCACAAGGGTTACTTCAGGTTGGAAGAAATAAGAGTGGGCCTGCAGGAGCTAATTGCCCAAAACTGCAGACCAGCCAACCCATTACCTCTAAGAATACCACGTCTACAGACCCCAGTGCACCTGTCAAGTTCCACAAAAGGAAACTTTATCCCAACATCAATAATCATAAGTCACCTACTAAACGGGGTTACGTAGGCACATATCAAGTGACAGGGGGCAGTAATAGTGTTTCTCCACATCAAAGCAAGAGGAGGAAGTACCACAATAAGGGTAGCCCAGTTGATAAGAGGTCAGGCAAAGAAAGGAGAGATTGTATCTTCTGCAACGGTACTCATTTCTCTAAGAACTGTAATGCCTATAATTCATGGGATGTTAAAGTGGAAAGATTGGAAGAGCTTGCTAGATGTATCAGGTGTCTAGGAAATCATAATGTAAGGGATTGCCGTGCTAACTTGCACCATTGTTATCAGTGTAACAAGGGAAGACACCACATAGCTATGTGTAAGGGCGGATCTAATCGTAATAATGGTAACAATAGTACTGATAGTGATAATAACCCGGACACAACAGTAGCCAACGTAAAGATTGCAGCTAATGTCGATAATGATGGCCTAGCTGAGGTAGCTTTACCTGTGTTGGATGTGGTGATTAATGATAAACGACGTAAATCCAAAACTATAACAGCATTACTGGATCAGGGATCACAACATACCTTCATAAAACGTAATTGCCTTAATGGCAATTCTCTCGAATTTCTCTCGAATAAGAAGGCCCAGTCATACGACACTGTTTATGTAACTGTCAGGCTGGGCAATGAGAGAAAACGTATTAATGCCGTAATTGTGGATAGGCTCCCAGAGAAAATATCTACAATAGGCTTGGTAACGCTACTGAAAGGCTTTCAAGTAAGGTAAATTTGGCACCTTCTGGTTTGTAAATAATGATTCTGTGGGGCCAATAGATATTTTGATAGGTAGTGACCATTATGCCACCTTTGTAAAGGGTATGACAAAGAAATGCGGAGTCACCCTTCTAAGGACCGCAGGAGGTCACGTGATGTATGGCAGGCTTCCTCGTACTGATAATGAATGACTGGAGGAAGCCATAAATACAGTTACGGTGTGTCTTACTCATGAAATATCACCCCAGTATAAATATACTTCAATAGAGGATGAAGTTGAACCTGTGTATAAATTATGGGAATTGGACAGCATAGGGATCAATGTAAATGAAGAAAGTCCAGATGATTCCTTTACTCAAGAACAATACCAGAAGGATGTTAAATTTGAATCTGGACAATACTGGGTGAGACTTCCGTGGAAGCTGAACCATCCAGACCTACCAACTAATTACCGGATGGCGTATGGACAATTAAAGGCTCAGCTCCACGAACTGAGCAAGACACCAGAACTGTTGACTGCTTACGATGATATAATTAATGAGCAGTTAAATAATAAATTCATAGAGGAGGTACCTCCTGAGCAAGCCCAGATTTATGGTCACTATTTGCCACATCACAGAGTGAAGAAGGATTCTAAGACCACTCCCTCTGAGGATTGTGTTTAATTGTAGTGCAGGAGTAACAAAAATATACCTAGTTTGAATGACTGCTTGATGACAGGTCCATCGTTGACGGAAAAACTGTGAGACATATTATTAAACTTCAGGGTTAAGAATTATGCCTTTAGGCGGACATAAGTAAAGCTTTCCTGAGAGTGGGTCTGCAGGAGGCTGACCGGGATTGCACTAGGTTCTTATGGCCCGAGAATCCTAATGACCCACTTAGTCCCATGAAGACTTTTCGCTTCAGGAGTGTATTGTTTGGTGCTACCTCCAGTCCGTTCCTACTCCAGGCAACGATAAATGCACACCTTAAGTGTACGGGTGGTCCACTGAGTGGAGTAATGGGTAAACAATTTTATGTGGACAATTTCCTGGGGGTGACGTCTACTGAAGAGGAACTAATGAGCATATATGAAGGGGCTAATGAAATAATGCAAGGTGCAAATATGCCCTGAGGGAATGGAACAGTAATTCATCGTTTAAGGGCTCAAATAAATAAAGACAACCCTGGAGTTGAAGTGTCTAAATATAGTAATGTGCTGGGACTGACTTGGGACACAGAGAGAGACTTGTTATCGTTAAAGTCTAATAACTACAGTATGCCCAATAAATTAACCAAGAGAGTCTTACTTGCGGAAGTTTCAAAATGCTTCGATCCACTAGGCTTAGTGTCCCCACTTACCATAAGGGGAAAAATTGTTGATACAAGAAGCATGGCAGCTTAAGTGTGCTTGGGATGAAACCCTACCTGAGGAATTTGTTGAAAGGTGGGAAGAACTAATAGGTGAATATGTAAAATTACCAATGTTGGAGTTCCCACGTAATGTGGCCAGTCAAGATGGAGAAAATGTACTCCACTTTTTTTGCGATGCTTCGAAATTAGCATATGGAGCAGTCGCTTACCTTCAATGTAATAGTGCCATTTCTCTTGTTATGTCTAAGGCTAGGGTGGCTCCAATCAAATCACGTACCTTACCTCAGTTGGAATTAACGGCCATTTATGTAGGTGTCAAATTAGCCAATTATATAAGAAATAAATTGCGAGAGATAAATATCAGCGACACTTAATTTGGTCTGATAACGAGGTATCCTTACAATGGATTCGTAATGGTAACAGTAAGATTGTGCATGTACAAAACAGAGTCGCTGTAATCAATCAAATGCAGGAGAAATATAACAGTTTGGGTCAGCATATGTTAACCTTTAATCACTTTCCCTGGTGACGAGAATCCGGCTGACTTCTTGTCTCGAGGCTTGACTTATGGAAAATTTGTGAGTGCTTTATCGTGGTTTAAATGGCCAAGTTGGCTGGTGGACAAAATTAACTGGCCGGTGCAAAAGGCACATATTGCTCCTGTCGAAATTACGGTGAGCACCGTTCCAGTCAGTAGTCCCTCCTTAGCCATTGACATTAATAGGTATTCTTCCTTACCCAAGCTGATTAGCGTGACAAGGTTAGTGTTTAAATTTATAAGATGAATATCTCATATAATTTTCACCATCCCTGAAATACTGGCTACAGAGGGTACAAGAAGAAACCTACAGGGATGAGATTAAATTAATGATGGACGGAAAAAAATTTTGAAAGGCTCAATAATAGAAAAGCTGGGGCTGTATTTAGAGGATGATGTAATTAGGTGCAGAGGCAGGTTACAAAATGCTGAATTGGGGGAATATGCTTTAAACACCCTATCTTGTGCCCAAAACTCATCACCTGACAACCTTGATTGTCTTTAATGCCCATAATAACGTGATGCACGGTGGGGTACAGGATACCTTAACTGTATTCGGGAAACCTTCTGGATTCCACAAGGACGGCAAAGTGTAAAAAAGGGTTATCAAGTCGTGTGTAATATGTCGCCGGGTGGATGCCAGAACCTACATGTACCCAGGTCCTCCACCATTGCCCAAGGAACGCGTGCAGTTGGTAAAAACCATTTGATGTGACCGGAGTGGACTATAGTGGGCCAATCATTTTTAACAGGTACTTCAGATGGTGTTCCCTTGAAGGTGTATGTATGTCTATTTACTTGTACAGCTACTAGGGCTGTTTATCTAGAAGTGGCTCAGGACTTGTCTGCAGAACAGTTTTATACAGCTGTTCCGGAAATTTGCAGCTAGGAGATCCTGTCCAAGATTGATGATCTCAGATAATGCCACCAATTTTGTAGCAGGTGCTCAACACTTGATGGAATTAAATAAGAGTGATGATATACAGTCCTTGTTGACCCAGCGAGGGTGTGTCTGGAAATTTATTACTCCCAGAGCCCCTTGGCAGGGAGGACTGTACAAAAGAATGATAGGTACAGTGAAAAGATGTCTTCGTAAGGTGCTACACAGGAAGAGAATTAATTTGGAGGAATTCCGTGCAGTGTTGGTGGAGGCAGAGAATCGTGTAAACAATGGCCCTCTGTCATACATGAGCGACACTCCTGACGCAGAGATCCTGACTCCCTCTCACCTAATATGCGGACGAAGGTTAGAAGCTGCACCTATCTATAGAGATAATCCCGAGGGAAGTGA
Source organism: Cherax quadricarinatus (assembly GCF_026875155.1). Classification (NCBI taxonomy): domain Eukaryota; kingdom Metazoa; phylum Arthropoda; class Malacostraca; order Decapoda; family Parastacidae; genus Cherax; species Cherax quadricarinatus. The sequence goes on from NC_069399.1 coordinate 32,944,797, forward strand.
TGAGGATTACAATAACGTGACCGTGTTGAGTGATAAGTTCAAGATGTTAAATAAGGTAATTACTCATTGGTCTGATGTGTAGTGTAAAGAATATCTTCTTACACTATGTGAACACTTTTATGGTGCGCCAGAGGCAGTAAACCGACAGAACATTCAACCAGGTGACATTGTGTTAATTGATACTGAACAACATCGAACATTGTGGCCTCTGGGCAAGGTAGTTACATTATACCCAGATGCACAAGGTGTTGTCAGAAACGTCAAAGTGTTGTGTCGTGGTCAGGAAAGTTTGCGTACCATTAATAAATTAATTCCCTTAGAATTAAATGGTGTTCAATCCAGTGCAGATGGAAATCTAAGGGAAAGTGACACGAGTGATACTGAAGACACTGACCGAGTAATGCAAGAAGAAATTGTAGTAAGACCCACTAGGAAAACAGCAGCGCAATCTAGAGAGGGCTGGAATCGTCTCCTGAAGGAAGACGCAATTTAAGTCATCTAACAACGACTTCCGCCCGGCCACAGTGTGGAAATTATTTAATTTCCGCATCTATAATGCCTAATAAGTGTTTTAATGTGTTGATTTGGGTCAAAATGAATTTGTATTTTGAATGGAACCAACTGGGTTCCCACTGCGCATGCACAGACGTGCGGGGGTATAGGTCGAACTGGGGCACGAGAGGCAGGAGTGTTTTGAATGTAGTGAGGAGGCTGGGAAAGCATGGAACCAGGAAATTGGCGTTCACGGCGGCCTAAGGATTAATATAGGCCTCATTTCATAATAGGAAGTGTCGTAACTGTTCCTGGTGGAGAGTGAGGGAACGTGATTTACGGGACCACCGTAATAGAGTGGTAAAATGAGTGAATAAGGGTAGGACCGGTGGTGACTGGCGCGTCGCCATGGACTGGGTCCCGGGGAAAATTACCCTTGGTTTAATCATCACTCATCGGTCTCAGATCTTAATGGAGTGATCTCTAATGTGTATAATAATTATGAGACATTAAATCGTCTTGTGAATTGTAATGTAATTAATGATAATAACGCTAAGTTAAGAGAATGCGTGAAGTGAAATAAGTCGCCTTGCTCCGAGTGAACACGTTAGACCTCGTTGTTCCCGTGACGAGGAAAGTGAAGTTCATTGAGTCACGACTTCTAAACGGGGACAAACCAACGGATACCTCGTCCTGCTGGAATGAGAACCGTGTCGGTGTAGCAGGACATCGAAATGAGATGGTGAATGGAGGAAATATGGAGTATCAATCACCCACAGTTAAGTAACCTTTCTAGTTATAGTAGACTGATACTGGCCAGTTGGGTATGTTGTAATTGGATAGGTTATGGGTGATCCAACTACATCAAGTGACCACCAGAGAATATCTGGTAAGTGGTGGGATTATGTACAAGTGTTTTTCCTTGATGGATATACCCATGTGTAACCTACCCCCCCTCCCCCTTCATTCAGTTAAACTAATATAATCTATACAGTCCACAATTAATTAGTAGCGCCGTACTTGAGGGTGCTACCCAATTTATACTGGTCTCGGATAGATATGGATAAGATTGTGAGGGTCGAGGGGGCCACCTGCAGTGACCAGAGGTGGTTAAGTTTTCTCACATGTCTAAATGGGTGACTATGGTAAACAATATCGTTGTTGTCTCCCAAGGAGATTACTCGTATGCATGTAATGTCGAGGTACATACAAGTAATCACTCCTATAAAATTTTCCACAAGTAGAGCAAAACCCAGCTGATGCTGGATTTTGCTATACTCTTTGCTATACTTTTTTGCTACACTCTTTTGCTATACTTGCTCAGTTCCCCTCCTCTGTTGCTTATCATTATTTGCAGATTGCACTAAAATAAGCGTGAAAGAAGACACCTGGTAGAAGACACTGAAAAATGCAAGATGGACCATGTCACTAGTGACTTTGATATTGCATAATTTATTTTCGTTCTGACCAGTACAAATATTTATTTCTGGAATTTTTATGTATCCTCTTGTGTAAAAACAGTTACTTAATTACATTATAGTGGGCGTATCTTTTTTGGCGGGGGATTCTTTTTGGTGAGGGGACATTCTGCTGTCGTCCACAGGTGTCTTGCACCAACGTATAATCCAACGCTAAACCCGTTGGATTATACAGCGCACATGGGGAGGGGATGAAAGGTATTCAGGTTCAATTCAGGGAACCAGATCAGATCCAATTCCCTAGATCAAGAGCCCCTCAACAGCGTCTAGGAACCTCGCTGGAGAGGGAGGTTCCTTGCTTGCGCTGTGCTGGCAAGAAGAATAAAATGACCCTAACCGTGGACCTTCAACAGATCCTACACAAACGCATAAAACTCCTTTATTACTGAAGTTGTGTCAGTAATGCCAGTTTCACGACTACGACAGTGCATAGATGCCAGAACAGATGTAGGTAGAGAGTTGAACTCGGGACCAGAGATATAGTGTCTCCATGACAACAACTCTGAAAACATCAAAAATCACCAAATCTTAATAATGCTTTGTGAACTGAGTTGCAAAGAGTTATGAGATGTATGTCCTGGTTCACCTTCAGAGACATACTCTACCAAAAACAGTTTCAATAACACGAGCTGAGGGGAATAACATTCTCCCAGACAGAGTAAGAGACAAAATGTTTCTTCAGTGAGGAGCAGCGAGAGAGGAAGAGAAGCAGACTTGTAGATACTGGCACCAGCTAGTGCCTGGTACGAACTGCATTCTTTCTCTAAGGTCGCAATAAAGGGCTCAGTAGCCTTGATCATAAGATACCTGCACATGCTTATTGTTTCAAGAATCTGACTCTAACTCTGCACCAGCGTTGATATTTTAAAACTGATTCGAAGAGATCTTCTCGAGTTATTAGCAAAATAATATCAAAAAATTAGAGAAAAAAGAGAGAAGAAAAAACTCAGGCAACCTCTTAAATGCCAACTGTGAAGTTAGGGTATAGCTCTTCACCCCAATTGCTATCAATGAAAGGAGAAACTGTGATAAAACTATTTTACGAACAACAAGATATGGTCTCCGTAAAAATTTGCATTCTACTGTCTCAGTTGATGACCCCTTGCTTACACTTGCCAGTCTGTTATGTGACGAGTCTGAGCCCTACTATTGACCATCACATTATCATGGTCGGTTGAGCAGCCGGCTCGTAAATTCTTGCCCCGGTTCATAGACAGCAATTTAGGTGAAGAGTTACTCTCTGGCTTTGTTTATGAGGAGAGAAGAGGAGAGGAGAGGAGAGGAGAAGGGAGGAGAGGAGAGGAGAAGTTCTCTGTGAAGACTTGCAGTCTACGACCACTGCTAACATTTCCCAGTCCAGTATAAGACTTGAGCATTCTTAATAAAAGTTTCATTAGCATGGTCAGTAGAGCGGTGGGCTGGTAAATTCTTGTTTACAATCCGATCCTTTGCAAACAATAAAAGAAATATACCCTTCCACTCCCCCTCCCCACCCCCTACCCCCTTTACACACACACAAATATACTTATTCACACATAAACATACTCACACTCACACAAACACACACACACACACACACCGATGTAGTGGAGGCAGGATCCATACATAGCTTTAAGCAGAAATATGATAAAGCTCACGGTTCAGGGAGAGTGACCTAGTAGCGACCAGTGAAGAGGCGGGGCCAGGAGCTTGGATTCTACCCCTGCAACCTCAACTAGGTGAGTACAACTAGGTGAGTACACACACACACACACACACACACACACAAACACACACACACACACACACACACACACACACACACACACACACACACACACACACTAGAGAAAGTACAAAGGTTTGCGACAAGGTTAGTTCCAGAGCTAAGGGGAATGTCCTATGAAGAAAGATTAAGGGAAATCGGCCTGACGACACTGGAGGACAGGAGGGTCAGGGGAGACATGATAACGACATATAAAATACTGCGTGGAATACACAAGGTGGACAAAGACAGGATGTTCCAGGGAGGGGACACAGAAACAAGAGGCCACAATTGGAAGTTGAAGACACAAATGAGTCAGAGAGATAGTAGGAAGTATTTCTTCAGTCATAGAGTTGTAAGGCAGTGGAATAGCCTAGAAAATGACGTAGTGGAGGCAGGAACCATACACAGTTTTAAGACGAGGTTTGATAAAGCTCATGGAGCGGGGAGAGAGAGGGCCCAGTAGCAACCGGTGAAGAGGCGGGGCCAGGAGCTAGGACTCGACCCCTGCAACCACAAATAGGTGAGTACAAATAGGTGAGTACACGTATATGTGAACGACATGATGGAAGGGTTAGACTCAGAAGTGTCCCTGTTTGCAGATGATGTGAAGTTAATGAGGAGAATTAAATCTGATGAGGACCAGGCAGGACTTCAAAGAGACCTGGACAGACTGGACACCTGGTCCAGCAAATGGCTTCTCGAATTTAATCCTGCCAAATGCAAAGTCATGAAGATAGGGGAAGGGCACAGAAGACCACAGACAGAGTATAGGCTAGGTGGCCAAAGACTGCAAACCTAACTCAAGGAGAAAGATCTTGGGGTGAGTATAACACCGAGCATGTCTCCGGAAGCACACATCAATCAGATAACTGCTGCAGCATATGGGCGCCTGGCAAACCTGAGAACAGCATTCCGATACCTTAGTAAGGAATCGTTCAAGACAATGTACACCGTGTATGTCAGGCCCATACTGGAGTATGCAACACCTGTTTGGAACCCCAATGGAAATAAGTCACTCTGACTTTTTTGGGTTATCCTAGGTTCTCTACACATATGCTGCTATGTATGATAATTCTATGTAACTGTATTTGTGTATACCTGAATAAACTTACTTACTTACTTACTTACACTTGATAAAGCACGTCAAGAAACTAGAGAAAGTACAAAGGTTTGCCACAAGGTTAGTTCCAGAGCTAAGGGGAATGTCCTATGAAGAAAGATTAAGGGAAATCGGCCTGACGACACTGGAGGACAGGAGGGTCAGGGGGGACATGATAACGACATATAAAATACTGCGTGGAATAGACAAGGTGGACAAAGACAGGATGTTCCAGGGAGGGGACACAGAAACAAGAGGCCACAATTGGAAGTTGAAGACACAAATGAGTCATAGAGATATTAGGAAGTATTTCTTCAGTCATAGAGTTGTAAGGCAGTGGAATAGCCTAGAAAATGACGTAGTGGAGGCAGGAACCATACACAGTTTTAAGACGAGGTTTGATAAAGCTCATGGAGCGGGGAGAGAGAGGGCCCAGTAGCAACCGGTGAAGAGGCGGGGCCAGGAGCTAAGACTCGACCCCTGCAACCACAAATAGGTGAGTACAAATAGGTGAGTACACACACACACACACACACACACACACACACGATCACACATTTTTTTCTTTTTATCACAGTGGCCGTCACAGCGGCCGTCTTCCACTAAGGTCAGGTGATCCAGAGGAAACATTGATCTTCATCAATTCCATAAGTAACTTTCCAGAAGGGTGCAGAGGTCACAATTAAATCGACCCACCAAACAATGACATCCACATTCACTCCTTCAGAGTGCAGGCACTCCGCTTCCCGCCTTCAATCTTACACATTAATGAGACTTAAAATGTGCAGTCCTTCTATAGATCAAAATATATTTAACAGCCTTCAATTTCCCTTAAATATGACTGGAGAGTAGAAGTTCCCTGGACTGTTTTGTCAACAAACCTACTACGTAGCATCATATGACCCGGTGGCCTGGTGGCTAAAGCTCCCGCTTCACGCACGGAGGGCCCGGGTTCGATTCCCGGTGGGTGGAAACATTTCGACACGTTTCCTTACACCTGTTGTCCTGTTCACCTAGCAGCAAATAGGTACCTGGGTGTTAGTCGACTGGTGTGGGTCGCATCCTGGGGGACAAGATTAAGGACCCCAATGGAAATAAGTTAGACAGTCCTCGATGACGCACTGACTTTCTTGGGTTATCCTGGGTGGCTAACCCTCCGGGGTTAAAAATCCGAACGAAATCTTATCTTATCTTATCTCTTAACATAACATGGTGTTATTAATGTTCTTCTGAACAAGACACGTAGTTTAGCAGTAAGAGATAAGTGACAAACAGCACCACCAGCGAAGTGTTCAACAATACTAATCATGAACACAGCTGAAGGTGTCAGTCAGCCTGAGCCTCTGTTCACACACTAACTATGAATACTGTTGAAGGTGCCAGTCAGCGTGAGCCTCTGTTCACACACTAACTATGAATACTGTTGAAGGTGCCAGTCAGCGTGAGCCTCTGTTCTCACACTAACTATTAACACTGTTGAAAATGCCAGTCAGCGTGAGCCTCTGTTCTCACACTAACTATTAACACTGTTGAAAGTGCCAGTCAGCCTGAGCCTCTACTCTCACACTATGAACATGTTAAGATACCAGTCAGCCTGAGCATCTACTCTCACAAACTATGAACACTGTTGAAGGTACCAGTCAGCCTGAGCCTCTACTCTCACACTAACTATGAACACTGTTGAAGGTGCCAGTCAGCCTGAGCCTCTACTTTCACACTAACTATGAACACTGTTGAAGGTACCAGTCAGCCTGGGCCTCTGTTCTCGCACTATGAACACTGTTGAAGATACCAGTCAGCTTGAGCCTCAACTCGCACACTATGAACACTGTTGAAGGTACCAGTCAGCCTGAGCCTCTGTTCTCACACTATGAACACTGTTGAAGATGCCAGTTAGCCTGAGCCTCTGTTCTCACACTATGAACACTGTTGAAGGTACAAGTCAGCCTGAGCTTCTACTCTCACACTAACAATGAACACTGCTGAAGGTGTTAGTATGCCTGAACCTCTGTTCTCACACTAACTATGAGCACTGTTGAAGGTGCGAGTCAGCCTGAGCCTGTTCTCTCACACTAACTATGAACACTGTTGAAGGTGCCAGTCAGCCTGGGCATCTGTTCACACACTACCTATGAACACTGTTGAAGGTGCCAGTCAGCCTGAGCCTGTGCTCTCACAGTAGCTATGAACACTGTTGAAGGTGCCAGTCAGCCTGAGCCTCTGTTCTCACACTATGAACACTGTTGAAGGTACCAGTCACCCTGAGCCTCTGTTCTCACACTATGAACACTGTTGAAGACGCCAGTTAGCCTGAGCCTCTGTTCTCACACTATGAACACTGTTGAAAGTGCCAGTCAGCCTGAGCCTGTGCTCTCACACTAATTACGAACACTGTTGACGGTACCAGTCAGCCTGAGCCTCTGCTCTCACACTAACAATGAACACTGTTGAAGATGCCAGTCAGCCTGAGCCTGTGTTCTCACACTAACTATGAACACTGTTGAAGGTGTCAGTCAACATGAGCCTCTGTTCTCACACTAAGTATGAACACTGTTGGAGGTACCAGTCAGCCTGAGCCTTTGCTCTCACACTATGAACACTGTTGAAGTTATCAGTCAGCCTGAGCCTCTGTTCTCACACTATGAACAATGTTGAAGGTGCCAGTCAGCCTGAGCCTCTACTGTCACACTGACTATGAACATTGTTGAAGGTGTCAGTCAGCCTGAGCCTGTGTTCTCACACTAACTATAAACACTGTTGAAGGTACCAGTCAGCCTGAGCATCTGTTCTCACACTATGAACATTGTTGAAGGTGTCAGCCAGCCTGAGCCTCTGCTCTCACACTAACTATGAACACTGTTGAAGGTGCCAGTGAGCCTGAGCCTCTGCTCTCACACTAACTATGAACACTGTTAAAGGTGCCAGTCAGCCTGAGCCTCTACTGTTTTCACACTGTGAACATTGCTGAAGGTGTCAGTCAGCCTGAGCCTGTGCTTTTACACTATGAACACTGTTGAAGGTGCAAGTCCAACACTGAGCGTCTGTTCACAACATTATGAACACTGTTGAAGGTGCCAGTCAGCCTGAGTCTCTGTACACACACACTATGAACACCTGTTGATAGGTCCAGTTCAGCTGAGCCTCTTCTCTTACACTATGAACACTGTTAAGGTGCAAGTCAGCCTGACCTCAGTTCAGCACACACTATGAACACTGTTGAAGGTGCCAGTCAAGCCTTATGCCATTCTTGCTCTCACACTATGAACACTGTTGAAGGTGCCATCAGCCGGAGCCTCTGCTCCACAACTATGACACTGTTGAAGTTCCAAGTCAGCCTGAGCCTTTGTTTCTCACACTAACTACTGCTTCTCTCCTGTTTCAAGTTTCCTCCATTTAATAACTCGTATGTCTTGCGTCATAACCTGCAATTTTCCCTGAATAAAATTTGCATAGAAAATGTTGTGGAGGTGCGCAAGAAAACGGAGCTGAAGGAAAAACAAATGAGTCATAAATACTGGTGGCATAACTTTTCCTAATGTTTCGTTGTCTTTCATTATTCTTCCCAGCTTGTATATAGAATGTTTCTATTATTTATTTTTTACTATTATTTATATGTTTGTTTGTGGGAATGGTGGTAAAAGAAGACGAGAAAGATCTTAGTCGAAGTTATTTTAATTTTTCCTAGTAAGATTAAGTTATCATTTATTCACAATTAGAACTGTTGGTACTTTATGTTTTAAGAATTAAATGGGAGCGATAGTAACTACCTGATTGCCATTGTGTGTTTTGTGTGTGTGTGTGTGTGTGTGTGGTGGGTGTGTGTGTGTGTGTGTTGTGTGTGTGTGTGTGTTTGCTGATCACCTCATCTAATCTTATATTCTCCCTCATTAACTCACAATTCATCTTCGAACAGGGACACTTCTAGTCCGAACAACCCTTCCATCTTATATTCACATATGTACTCATTTCACATATGTGGTTGCAGGGTCGAGTCATAGCTCCTGGCCCCTTCCTCATCACACTGGTCGATACTAATCACTTTCTCCCTGCTTCCATGGATATTATTTGTCATACCTCTTCTTAAAGCTATTTTATGGAACTTGCTTCCACTACTTCACTCTCCAGAATATTCCATTCCTGACGCTCAAAGACTAAAAGAATACTTTCCAACATCCCTATGAACCAATCGGGTTTTCAGTTTTCCAATTTGAGCCCGTTGTCTGGGTATCCCATCTCGGAAAACATTCGATCCTTGTCCACCGTTGTCAATGCTTCCTTAGTATTTTAATACGTTGTTTATCCCACCTATCCTCCTAGTTCATCAGGTTGAGTTCCCTTAACCTCTCATCATAAAAGAAAAACCCCATACCCTCGTTTCCTGAGACTAATCGTGTTGCAAATTTTTGCACTTTCCCCAATTTTCGTGACGTATTTGACTAAGTGAGTGTATCCTACTGCGCTGCATATTCCAGTATAGCCTTACGTATACACTTTGTACAATGTCGTGAATGACTCCTTACTCAGATTTCTAAACTCCATGCTCAGGTTTGCCAATCTCCCATATGCAGCAGCAGTTATTTTGATTGATGTTTGCCTCAGGTACATGTTCGTTATAATGCTACCCAAGATTCCTTTACTTTAACTGACTTTTTGCAGCTGTTGGTTTTCCTAAACCTGAACTCCGTCTGGCCGGTCTGCTGAGTCCTTCTTCCAATCTATCATGCCTTACACTTACTGGGTTAAACACCAGGATCCATTTGTCGGACCATACTTGTAGTTTGTCCAGATCCCCTTGTAACCTTAACTGATTCCTCACCACGTTGTATTCACCTCATCAGTTATCACATCATCAGCGAACAGTGACACTTCTGAATCAATTCCTTCCACCATGTCATTCACGAATACAAGAACACAGCACGGCCTAGGACTGCAACCGCTTGATGGTACCCCACTCGACACATTCTCCCACTCCGACACTTCATGCAACGTACCAACGACACGATGTTTACCTTCCTGTCAGGTATTCCCTGAACTCATTGGCATTACTTTTCCCCGTTATGTCTGCTGCACTAATTTTTTGCACCAGTCTCGTTGTGTGGTACTCTGTGTCAAAGCCTTCTTGCAATCTAGAAAAGAACAATCTACTCATCCCCCTCTCTCCTGTCTTACTTCTGTTACCTTATCGTAAAAGAACTCAGTGAATGTGACACAGAATTCCCATCTCTGAAAGCCGTGCTGACTGTCACATGTATGAGCCCAATCTTTTCAATGTGTTTCACTACTTTCTCCTGATAATCCTATTCCCATGACCTTGCATACTATACACGTTAGTGATACAGGTCTGTAGTTTAGTGCCTCATGTCTGTCTCCCTTTTTAAAAATTGGGACTACATTTGCCATTTTCCATACCTCAGGGAGTTACCCAGTTTCAAATGATGTGTTGAAGATCTTTGTTAATGGCTCACACAATATCTCTGCTCCCTCTTTAAGGACCCATGGAGAGATGTTGTCTGGTCCCACCGCCTTTGAGGTGTCAAGTTCGCATAGCAGCTTCTTCACCTCCTCCTTGGTTATATGTACCTCATCCAGCACTTGCTGGTGTGCGCCCCTGTTCTGATTTCCTGGAGTCCTACTGCTTTCCACTGAAAATACCTCTTTAAATCTTGTGTTGAGCTCCTGACATACCTCTTGGTCGTTTCTTGTGAATTCCCCATCACCCTTCCTCAGTCTGATATACCTGGTCCTTGACTGTTGTTTTCCTCCTGATGTGGCTGTACAACAGCTTCGGGTCAGTCTTTACTTTTGATGCTATGTCATTTTCATATTGTCTCTGAGCCTCCCTTCTTATCTGTGCATATTCGTTTCTGGCTCTTCGGCTGATTTCTTTATTTTCCTGAGTTCTCTGTCTTCTGTACCTTTTCCATTCTCTAGTACACCTAGTTTTTGCCTCCCTACACCTTTGGGTGAACCAAGGACTCGTCTGTTCTTCCCATTATTTCTGTTTCCCTTGGGAACAAACCTCTCCTCTGCCTCCTTGCATTTTGCTGCTACATAGTCCATCATTTCTTGTACTGGTTTTCCTGTCAGTTCCCTCTCCCACTGAATGTCTTGAAGGAAGTTCCTCATGCCTGAGTAGTTCCCCCTTTTGTAGTTTGGTTTTTCCCAGCCTATTCCTGCTACTCTCTCCACTTGGAGCTCAACTATGTAGTCGAAGCACAGAACCACATGACACTAGCTCCCAGGGGCCTTTCATACATGATACCCTCGATGTCCGAACTACTCATGGTGAATACAAGGTCCAGCCTTGCTGGTTCATCCTCTCCTCTCTCTCTGGTAGTGTCTCTAACATGTTGATGCATGAGGTTTTCCAGTACCACATCCATCATCTTGGCTCTCCATGTTTCGGGACCCCCATGGGGCTCCAGGTTTTCCCAGTCAATCTCCTTGTGATTGAAATCACCCATAACTAGTAACTTTGCTCCCCCCATGTGTGCTCTCCTGGCCACCTCGGCTAGTGTGTCGATCATTGCTCTGTTGCTCTCTTCGTATTCTTCTCTTGGCCTCCTGCAGTTCTGTGGTGGGTTGTACATTACTGCAATTATCACCTTATGTCCCTCAGACTGGATTGTTCCTACTAAGTAGTCCCTTTCGCGTGTGTATGTATGTGTGTGTGTGTGTGTGTGTGTGTGTGTGTGTGTGTGTGTGTGTGTGTGTGTGTGTGTGTGTGTATGTGTGTGTGTGTACTCACCTAGTTGTACTCACCTAGTTGAGGTTGCGGGGGTCGAGTCCGAGCTCCTGGCCCCGCCTCTTCACTGATCGCTACTAGGTCACTCTCCCTGAGCCGTGAGCTTTATCATACCTCTGCTTAAAGCTATGTATGGATCCTCCCTCCACTACATCGCTTCCCAAACTATTCCACTTACTGACTACTCTGTGGCTGAAGAAATATTTCCTAACATCCCTGTGATTCATCTGTGTCTTCAACTTCCAACTGTGTCCCCTTGTTACTGTGTCCAATCTCGGGAACATCCTGTCTTTGTCCACCTTGTCAATTCCTCTCAGTATTTTGTATGTCGTTATCATGTCCTTCCTATCTCTCCTGTCCTCCAGTGTCGTCAGGTTGATTTCCCTTAACCCTCTCCTCGTGGACATATCTCTTAGCTCTGGGAATAGTCTTGTTGCAAACTTTTGCACTTTCTTAGTTTCTTTACGTGCTTGGCTAGGTGTGGGTTCCAAACTGGTGCCGCATACTCCAATATGGGCCTAACGTACACGGTGTACAGGGTCCTGAACGTTTCCCTTTATTAAGATGTCGGAATGCTGTTCTGAGGTTTGCTGGGCGCCCATATGCTGCAGCAGTTATTTTGATTGATGTGCGCTTCAGGAGATGTGCCTTGTTTTTATACTCACCCCAAGATCTTTTTCCTTGAGTGAGGTTTGTAGTCTCGGGCCCCCTAGACTGTACTCCGTCTGCGGTCTTCTTTGCCCTTCCCCAATCTTCATGACTTTGCACTTGGTGGGATTGAACTCCAGGAGCCAATTTTTGGACCAGGTCTGCAGCATGTCCAGATCCCTTTGTAGTTCTGCCTGGTCTCGATCGAGTGAATTCTTCTCATAAACTTCACGTCATCTGCAAACAGGACACCTCAGAGTCTATTCCTTTTCCCTCATTTTCGTTCACAAATACCAGAAACAGCACTGGTCCCCTAGGACTGACCCCTGTGGACCCCGCTGGTCCACAGGTGCCCACTCGACACCTCGCCACGTACCATGACTCGTGCTGTCTTCCTGACAAGTATTCCCCGATGCACTGCAGTGCCTTCCCTGTTATCCCTGCTTGGTCTCCAGTTTTTGCAAACCCAAACTTTGTGTGGAAAATGTGTCAAACGCCTTCTTGCAGTCCAAGAATATGCAATCCACCCACCCCTCTCTCTTGTCTTACTGCTGTCACCATGTCATAGAACCCAGTAGGTTTTTGACACAGGATTTCCCTTCCCTGAACCCTGTTGGCTGCTGCTGATGAGATCATTCCTTTCTAGGTGTTCCACCACTCTTCTCCTGATAATCTTCTCCATGATTTTTCATACTATACATGTCAGTGACACTGGTCTGTAGTTTAATGCTTCATGTCTGTCCTTTTTTAAAGATTGGGACTACATTTGCTGTCTTCCATGCCTCAGGCAATCTCCCTGTTTCGATAGATGTATTGAATATTGTTGTTAGGGTTTCACATAGCGCCTCTGCTCCCTCTCTCAATACCCATGGGGAGATGTTATCTGGCCCCATTGCCTTTGAGGTATCTAGCTCACTCAGAAGCCTCTTCACTTCTTCCTCGGTTTTTGTGCACTGTGTCCAGCACATGGTGGTGTGCCCCACCTCTCCGTCTTCTGGAGCCCCTTCTGTCTCCTCGTGAACACTTCTTTGAATCTCTTGTTGAGTTCCTCACATACATCACGGTCATTTTTTTGTTGCCTCTCCTTCTTCCTTCCTAGCCTGATTACCTGGTCCTTGACTGTTTTTTTTCCTCCTGATGTGGCTGTACAACAGTTTCGGTCAGATTTGGCTTTTGCTGCTATGTCATTTTCATATTGTCTTTGGG
>NC_069399.1:32958711-32976912 GCF_026875155.1 Cherax quadricarinatus
TCCAGATGTGGTCTAGTAGGGAAACACTAGTCTGTGTAACTCTTGTAGGTTTCGTTACTGTTGGTAGCAAACATGCAGTTACTCATAGTGTTTGCGAATTCAGTAACATTTATGAGTCACTAGTGATCACTGCACACACCACCAGTACCTCAGTGACTTATGAGTCGCCGATCACAGTTGAGTTATGATGGTCGGTAAAAGGTGGCGCGTGGCCACCCTAGAGTTTCATGCAAACTATATATGTGAATAACTCCGGAATAAGTTATTGTTTTTATTTTCCTCTTTTTGCGAAGTTTTTATAGGAGCATCATGATTTTTTTCACACGTTATTGATTGTTCTATAATCCAATAGAAGGGATTTGTGATATGTATTACCGTTTTGTTTTCATGTTTTTTTTTTCCTAAAAAACAAAAAAACAAAATCAACTTTCAACAATTTGTATAATGCAGTCTATTGACGGTTTGCTCATTCCCTTCTATATGGCTCATTCCCTTCTATATGGCTCATTCCCTTCTATACGATGATTACCTAACTCTTTATCTTTCGTCTGATATCACTAGAACAATGTACATCTTACCAAATTTGTTGAAAGAGGAATCTTGTAAAACCTATAGAATATAAAAAATTTATTTTTTTTCTATCTAACTACAAGGAAAAAAAGTGAAAAGAAACATATTGCGTAAGTTTCAAATGCTGCTTAATTCACAGGAAAAATTTCATTAAAATTAAAAAAAAAAAAGGCAAAACCACTCCTCTCCCCCCTCAAGGTTCTCCCTGGAGCTGTTTGAATATTTTCTTCTCATACCACCCAGCATAATTTATATAATATATTTACTTTATTAATAGACAGAATATATTGATAGAAAGCACAAACATGAGTACAATGGTACAATATATCAAAGGTTATGAATCTCCTCCAGCTCCTCCGAAGCCAGATGCGAGCCCAGTATGCAGCATGTACTTCCCCTCTGGGTGGCTATGCTGAGGTGCTAGAACATGAAAATGGCTGCCCTTGGGTCCCTGGTGGTGTCCATGAGTCTGGAACCCAGTTGTTTATGGAAACGTGTGGCATGTTTTCCCCATGATCCCAAGGTCTCTTATCCCACTGGGACAAATTGATACTGTTGGCTTATGTCCCTGTACTTGCCGATCTTGTACTCCTCCCTGTGGTCAGAAGCTCCTCCCTGTCACCTGACATTGTGATGGATATAGGTGTCAGCCAGTGTGGACACACAGGTATAGTCCCATGCTAAGAGCTTGCCATTCTTCCAAGGATAGATGGTGATCCCATCAGGGCAGTTTGCTGGGTTGTGGGTATTGTTGGCTGCTAGTGATCAGGGCTCCCTCTCGGCTGGGCATCCAGCTGCAGCAAGGGTTCTCTTTATGATGTCATTGACCTCATTATGGCTTGCATGCCAGCCCTTGGTTTTGGAACAGTTGAAACCATGTAGACCATATTGGTCGGCTTGCACATCACCGCAAATACACATATATTCCATGTGAATTGGAGCAGCAAGGCACAGAGCCACTGCAGTACGGAGGGTCTTAGGGTCGACGCACGTTCCCAATGCATATGGGAAATGTTTGGAGGAAGTCCCTGGAGCGATGTGCACTCACAGCTTGGTAGACGGGCAATCTCCCTGTCTGATGTTGCAGTCCTGAGCATGTTGCAAACACCTTTTCAGCACTGGGGCCATCCCAGCTTGACTGTTTGTTTATATACATATGCAAGACAAGCCACGGGGGTGGAAATCTTTAGCTCAAGTACTTTCACACATCTCAGTGCATCATCAGGAGCTATGCAATTTTGCAGGGCAACAGCAGGAGTGAAGGGAAATTTTTTCAGAGTAGCACATTGCGGGTTTGTTACCTGCCACAGCCTCTCTTGGAATGTGAGCCAGCGGTTTGTGCCACCCCCACCCCCCACCATCCCCATCCCCCCACATGGGGTAGGAGGGTTTTGAGATGTCAAGGATTATGAAATTAGAAGGTATAATAACCAGTCCCAAGCTTTTTCTAGCCACTTAGAACAGGTCATGTGACTTGAGAAAATATGTTTCTCAGTGGATACTATAGATATGGATTGCTATTATTCTCTGTAATCTTTTTAATTAATGAAAGAAAGGAAATGAATGTGCCTTATGTCCATTTAAATGTCCTGGTTTGGAGTACTCGAATGTTCCCAGGGCAACTCAGAAATATCTCTTCTTCTTTTCCTAAATATTGTTTATCAGTCTTCTCAGTATCGATTAATATGCCGTACTTGGGAATCTTCCATACCATTCTAATATGTCTTTGATCCAAATTTCTACTTCTAATATCCTTTAACCCCACTACCTATGTTATTATATTACTCTTGTGTACCTGTCAATGTATGGTACAGTAACAGCTAAATGCGTTGTATAACCATTTACAACTGACGTAGCATGATGTTTTGGTGCATAGACACAGGTCGAGCGTCACCCATCCATCATGAAACCACCTGCCATAGTGAACAGTCCTGTGATTTTGTATAGTACTGTTGTTTAAGACTGTATACAATTGACTCTACTTAATAGCTATCGAGCTTGTATAACCCATAATTTGAGTTATATACGGCATTCCTGTCATGATTCAAGAGAGAAGATTCATTTATGATTCTTTCTATGACAGAACTGTTGGGTACAATAGTATGGGCAGCATCCCACCCAAGTGAGTGATTACAGGTACTAACGTGGTTAAAGATAGCGTTCGACTCCTGCCCTGTACCAACTAGAGGAAACAATCTGCTTGACTTGGTTCTTGTCAACAAAGATTCACTAATTAATAATCTTGAGGTTAATGATAAGCTTGGAGAAAGTGATCACAAATCACTTGGTTTCAATATATCATGGAATTACACAGATAACTGCAATCAAATCTTTGTCCCAGATTTTCGCTTGGCCGACTTCATGGAACTGAAAAATTACCTGGGTGGGCTAAATTGGGATGTCCTGACTATGAGTCAGGTAGGTGATCTTGGTTGCCAAAATGACTTTTTCCAGAGCATAGTTCTAGCTGCCCAGACAACTTTTGTTCCGAGCAGGGAAATTAGATCTAACAAAAATGATCCCAAATGGATGAACAATAGATTAAAACATCTCATTGATCAAAAGAGAGGCATGTATAGGGTTATCAAAAGAGGGGATGGGCAGTTAAGAAATCAATCTTTCAATTAGAGAGAGAAAGAAAGGAATAAGTAAAGCAAAAAGGGATTATGAGGCTAAGGTCGCAAGGGATTCAAAGACTAACCCAAAAGGGTTCTTTCAGGCATACAGAAGTAAGATTAAGGACAAGACTGGCCCACTTAAGATTAACTCTTATCAGATCACTAACAGTGATAAGGATATGTGTGAAATTCTCAATACCTACTTCCTCTCAGTTTTCACCCAGGAAAATACTAGCAATATTCCTGAAATAATAGATTATGTAGATCAGGATGATAAACTATGTACGATTGCGGTAACTAGTGACATGGTCCTCAGACAAATAGAGAAACTAAAACCTAACAAATCCCCAGGCCCTGTTGAACTGTTTGTAAGGGTGTTAAAGGAATGTAAAGAGGAACTTAGCATACCTTTGGCTAATCTTTTTAACATATCACTACAAACTGGCATAGTGCCTGATAAGTGGAATATGGCAAATGTAATTCCCATTTACAAGGCAGGTGAAAGGTCCTTGGCTTTGAACTATAGACCAATAAGCCTTACCTCCATAGTGGGAAAATTTATAGAATCAATAATTGCCGAAGCAATTCGTAGCCATCTTGACAGGCACAGATTGATTAATGAATCTCAACACGGTTTTACAAAGGGGCGTTCCTGTCTTACGAATTTACTAACTTTTTTCACTAAGGTGTTTGAGGAGGTAGATCATGGTAATGAATATGATATTGTGTATATGGACTTCAGTAAGGCTTTTGATAGAGTTCCACACCAGAGGCTATTGAGGAAACTTAAGGCACACGGAATAGGAGGAGAAATTTTTTCCTGGGTAGAGGCATGGCTGACAAATAGACAGCAGATAGTTTGCATAAATGGGGAGAAATCAGAATGGGGGCACATCACAAGCGGTGTTCCTCAGGGGTCAGTGTTGGGCCTGTTGTTGTTCTTAATTTACATAAACGACTTAGATGAGGGAATAAATAGTGACATTAGCAAATTTGCTGATGACACCAAAATAGGCCGTCCAGTTCATTCTAATGAGGACACTAGAGCACTCCAGGATGATTTGAATAGACTGATGCAATGGTCGGAGAAGTGGCAGATGCAGTTTAATATTGACAAATGCAAAGTTCTAAATGTTGGACAGTTAAATAACCATGCCACATATAAACTAAATAATGTAGATCTTAATACTACTGACTGCGAAAAGGATTTAGGAGTTCTGGTTAGCAGTAATTTAAAACCAAGACAACAGTGCATAAGTGTTCGAAATAAAGCTAACAGAATTCTTGGCTTCATATCTAGAAGTATAAATAATAGAAGTCCTCAGGTTGTTCTTCAACTCTATATATCCTTGGTTAGACCTCATTTAGACTATGCTGCTCAGTTCTGGTCACCTATGGCGCTATTACGCCATGGCCACACTTGTCGAAGGCTTTTGCAAAGTCTGTATATATTACATCTGCATTCTTTTTGTCTTCTAGTGCATTTAGGACCTTGTCGTAGTGATCCAATAGTTGAGACAGACAGGAGCGACCTGTTCTAAACCCATGTTGCCCTGGGTTGTGTAACTGATGGGTTTCTAGATGGGTGGTGATCTTGCTTCTTAGGACCCTTTCAAAGATTTTTATGATATGGGATGTTAGTGCTATTGGTCTGTAGTTCTTTGCTGTTGCTTTACTGCCCCCTTTGTGGAGTGGGGCTATGTCTGTTGTTTTTAGTAACTGTGGACTACCCCGTGTCCATCTCCCTCTCCATAGGATGGAAAAGGCTGTAAGCCCTATCACGAGTTCCATGAGTCTGGCCCTGGGGCAGAGCGCATGGGCATGTCATTTATCGCCTGTTCGAAGTCATTTGGCGTCAGGATAACATCGGATAGGCTTGTGTTTAATCAAATTTTGTGGCTCTTCATAAAAAATTCATTTGATCTTCGACTCTCAGTCTGGTTAGCGGCTTGCTAAAAACTGAGATGCAATCAGTAAAAAATTAATTGAATTAATTACTTAATAATTAAGTGACTGATTGAAGAAAGTGAGTATAGGTTTACACAATTTAGTCGGTCATGTGGTGGATGATAATTAGCCCAATTAATTACTAGCACATGGTGGCTATTATTTATACAAGTGCAAGAATTACTCACACAAAGTGTCTACTTAAGTCGTATAATTGGTGATTATTAATTCCCTAACCATGGCTGGGTCTGAGGAAGTTAGTGCGGCTGGCAAGTCCATGGATGCCAAAGCAAAGAAAGCGTCACTACAAGCTCGGAAGGGTCATGTTTACTAAATCATACAACAAGTGTATGGAGTTAATGAGACAAGAAACGGTAAACCTGATGAATTAAAGTACACCTAGATGCCTTAGAAAGTAGATATGAGTCATATAATTTGTGGTATAAGGACTGTGAGAGCGATCTGGTTTGAATTGTGCAGATTGATGCTGAAAGGGAGCGGCTGCTGGGAAGGTAAAGGGTGTAGACAATGTTGTTGGTAACCTAGTAAGGAAAATCAGAGGTGTCTACCAAAACTCCCAGAATTGTGCATGCCTGTGTTTATTCCGGGAGAAAACTGGGAGGAGTTTTGGTCTATCTTTAAAGCAGTCGTACATGATAGGAGTGATCTTGCAAGTGTTACCAAATTATGCTATTTAAAGGGACAAGTAAGGGGAGATGCGCATGTTCTCATACAAGCATTCCCAAATGTAAATGACTCCTATAGTGAGGCAGTTGACTTGTTGGAGGTCACTTACGGTAACTTGGAGCAAAGTAGGCTGGATCTAGTAGCTAATTTGGCTAGTTTGAAGACTCCAGATCACAACTGCAACAGCTTACAGCAATTTAGGATCAAACTAGAAAGCACTCTTAAGACCTTGAGTAATAAATATGATCTGGAGGGACAGAGGTGGTTTGTTGAGTGCCTTGATTCAGAATAAATTGAACCACAAGACAGTGAAGTGGCTATCTAACAGATATCACAAGGGTTACTTCAGGTTGGAAGAAATAAGAGTGGGCCTGCAGGAGCTAATTGTCCAACTGCAGACCAGCCAACCCATTACCTCTAAGAATACCACGTCTACAGACCCCAGTGCACCTGTCAAGTTCCACAAAAGGAAACTTTATCCCAACATCAATAATCATAAGTCACCTACTAAACGGGGTTACGTAGGCACATATCAAGTGACAGGGGGCAGTAATAGTGTTTCTCCACATCAAAGCAAGAGGAGGAAGTACCACAATAAGGGTAGCCCAGTTGATAAGAGGTCAGGCAAAGAAAGGAGAGATTGTATCTTCTGCAACGGTACTCATTTCTCTAAGAACTGTAATGCCTATAATTCATGGGATGTTAAAGTGGAAAGATTGGAAGAGCTTGCTAGATGTATCAGGTGTCTAGGAAATCATAATGTAAGGGATTGCCGTGCTAACTTGCACCATTGTTATCAGTGTAACAAGGGAAGACACCACATAGCTATGTGTAAGGGCGGATCTAATCGTAATAATGGTAACAATAGTACTGATAGTGATAATAACCCGGGAAACACAACAGTACCCAACGTAAAGATTGCAGCTAATGTCGATAATGATGGCCTAGCTGAGGTAGCTTTACCTGTGTTGGATGTGGTGATTAATGATAAACGACGTAAATCCAAAACTATAACAGCATTACTGGATCAGGGATCACAACATACCTTCATAAAACGTAATTGCCTTAATGGCAATTCTCTCGAATTTCTCTCGAATAAGAAGGCCCAGTCATACGACACTGTTTATGTAACTGTCAGGCTGGGCAATGAGAGAAAACGTATTAATGCCGTAATTGTGGATAGGCTCCCAGAGAAAATATCTACAATAGGGCTTGGTAACGCTACTGAAAGGCTTTCAAGTAAGGTAAATTTGGCACCTTCTGGTGTAAATAATGATTCTGTGGGGCCAATAGATATTTTGATAGGTAGTGACCATTATGCCACCTTTGTAAAGGGTATGACAAAGAAATGCGGAGTCACCCTTCTAAGGACAGCAGGAGGTCACGTGATGTATGGCAGGCTTCCTCGTACTGATAATGAATGACTGGAGGAAGCCATAAATACAGTTACGGTGTGTCTTACTCATGAAATATCACCCCAGTATAAATATACTTCAATAGAGGATGAAGTTGAACCTGTGTATAAATTATGGGAATTGGACAGCATAGGGATCAATGTAAATGAAAGTCCAGATGATTCCTTTACTCAAGAACAATACCAGAAGGATGTTAAATTTGAATCTGGACAATACTGGGTGAGACTTCCGTGGAAGCTGAACCATCCAGACCTACCAACTAATTACCGGATGGCGTATGGACAATTAAAGGCTCAGCTCCACGAACTGAGCAAGACACCAGAACTGTTGACTGCTTACGATGATATAATTAATGAGCAGTTAAATAATAAATTCATAGAGGAGGTACCTCCTGAGCAAGCCCAGATTTATGGTCACTATTTGCCACATCACAGAGTGAAGAAGGATTCTAAGACCACTCCTCTGAGGATTGTGTTTAATTGTAGTGCCAGGAGTAACAAAAATATACCTAGTTTGAATGACTGCTTGATGACAGGTCCATCGTTGACGGAAAAACTGTGAGACATATTATTAAACTTCAGGGTTAAGAATTATGCCTTTAGGCGGACATAAGTAAAGCTTTCCTGAGAGTGGGTCTGCAGGAGGCTGACCGGGATTGCACTAGGTTCTTATGGCCCGAGAATCCTAATGACCCACTTAGTCCCATGAAGACTTTTCGCTTCAGGAGTGTATTGTTTGGTGCTACCTCCAGTCCGTTCCTACTCCAGGCAACGATAAATGCACACCTTAAGTGTACGGGTGGTCCACTGAGTGGAGTAAATGGGTAAACAATTTTATGTGGACAATTTCCTGGGGGTGACGTCTACTGAAGAGGAACTAATGAGCATATATGAAGGGGCTAATGAAATAATGCAAGGTGCAAATATGCCCCTGAGGGAATGGAACAGTAATTCATCCAGTTTAAGGGCTCAAATAAATAAAGACAACCCTGGAGTTGAAGTGTCTAAATATAGTAATGTGCTGGGACTGACTTGGGACACAGAGAGAGACTTGTTATCGTTAAAGTCTAATAACTACAGTATGCCCAATAAATTAACCAAGAGAGTCTTACTTGCGGAAGTTTCAAAATGCTTCGATCCACTAGGCTTAGTGTCCCCACTTACCATAAGAGGAAAATTTTGATACAGAAGCATGGCAGCTTAAGTGTGCTTGGGATGAAACCCTACCTGAGGAATTTGTTGAAAGGTGGGAAGAACTAATAGGTGAATATGTAAAATTACCAATGTTGGAGTTCCCACGTAATGTGGCCAGTCAAGATGGAGAAAATGTACTCCACATTTTTTGCGATGCTTCGAAATTAGCATATGGAGCAGTCGCTTACCTTCAATGTAATAGTGCCATTTCTCTTGTTATGTCTAAGGCTAGGGTGGCTCCAATCAAATCACGTACCTTACCTCAGTTGGAATTAACGGCCATTTATGTAGGTGTCAAATTAGCCAATTATATAAGAAATAAATTGCGAGAGATAAATATCAGCGACACTTAATTTGGTCTGATAACGAGGTATCCTTACAATGGATTCGTAATGGTAACAGTAAGATTGTGCATGTACAAAACAGAGTCGCTGTAATCAATCAAATGCAGGAGAAATATAACAGTTTGGGTCAGCATATGTTAACCTTTAATCACATTCCTGGTGACGAGAATCCGGCTGACTTCTTGTCTCGAGGCTTGACTTATGGAAAATTTGTGAGTGCTTTATCGTGGTTTAAATGGCCAAGTTGGCTGGTGGACAAAATTAACTGGCCGGTGCAAAAGGCACATATTGCTCCTGTCGAAATTACGGTGAGCACCGTTCCAGTCAGTAGTCCCTCCTTAGCCATTGACATTAATAGGTATTCTTCCTTACCCAAGCTGATTAGCGTGACAAGGTTAGTGTTTAAATTTATAAGATGAATATCTCATATAATTTTCACCCCTCCCCTGAAATACTGGCTACAGAGGGTACAAGAAGAAACCTACAGGATGAGATTAAATTAATGATGGACGGAAAAATTGTGAAAGGCTCATAATAGAAAAGCTGGGGCTGTATTTAGAGGATGATGTAATTAGGTGCAGAGGCAGGTTACAAAATGCTGAATTGGGGGAATATGCTAAGCACACCACTATCTTGCTGCCCAAAACTCATCACCTGACAACCTTGATTGTCTTTAATGCCCATAATAACGTGATGCACGGTGGGGTACAGGATACCTTAAACTGTATTCGGGAAACCTTCTGGATTCCACAAGGACGGCAAAGTGTAAAAAGGGTTATCAAGTCGTGTGTAATATGTCGCCGGGTGGATGCCAGAACCTACATGTACCCAGGTCCTCCACCATTGCCCAAGGAACGCGTGCAGTTGGTAAAACCATTTGATGTGACCGGAGTGGACTATAGTGGGCCAATCATTTTAACAGGTACTTCAGATGGTGTTCCCTTGAAGGTGTATGTATGTCTATTTACTTGTACAGCTACTAGGGCTGTTTATCTAGAAGTGGCTCAGGACTTGTCTGCAGAACAGTTCATACAGCTGTTCCGGAAATTTGCAGCTAGGAGATCCTGTCCAAGATTGATGATCTCAGATAATGCCACCAATTTTGTAGCAGGTGCTCAACACTTGATGGAATTAAATAAGAGTGATGATATACAGTCCTTGTTGACCCAGCGAGGGTGTGTCTGGAAATTTATTACTCCCAGAGCCCCTTGGCAGGGAGGACTGTACAAAAGAATGATAGGTACAGTGAAAAGATGTCTTCGTAAGGTGCTACACAGGAAGAGAATTAATTTGGAGGAATTCCGTGCAGTGTTGGTGGAGGCAGAGAATCGTGTAAACAATGGCCTCTGTCATACATGAGCGACACTCCTGACGCAGAGATCCTGACTCCCTCTCACCTAATATGCGGACGAAGGTTAGAAGCTGCACCTATCTATAGAGATAATCCCGAGGGAAGTGATGAGGATTACAATAACGTGACCGTGTTGAGTGATAAGTTCAAGATGTTAAATAAGGTAATTACTCATTGGTCTGATGTGTAGTGTAAAGAATATCTTCTTACACTATGTGAACACTTTTATGGTGCGCCAGAGGCAGTAAACCGACAGAACATTCAACCAGGTGACATTGTGTTAATTGATACTGAACAACATCGAACATTGTGGCCTCTGGCAAGGTAGTTACATTATACCCCGATGCACAAGGTGTTGTCAGAAACGCCAAAGTGTTGTGTCGTGGTCAGGAAAGTTTGCGTACCATTAATAAATTAATTCCCTTAGAATTAAATGGTGTTCAATCCAGTGCAGATGGAAATCTAAGGGAAAGTGACACGAGTGATACTGAAGACACTGACCGAGTAATGCAAGAAGAAATTGTAGTAAGACCCACTAGGAAAACAGCAGCGCAATCTAGAGAGGGCTGGAATCGTCTCCTGAAGGAAGACGCAATTTAAGTCATCTAACAACGACTTCCGCCCGGCCACAGTGTGGAAATTATTTAATTTCCGCATCTATAATGCCTAATAAGTGTTTAATGTGTTGATTTGGGTCAAAATGAATTTGTATTTTGAATGGAACCAACTGGGTTCCCACTGCGCATGCACAGACGTGCGGGGGTATAGGTCGAACTGGGGCACGAGAGGCAGGATTGTTTTGAATGTAGTGAGGAGGCTGGGAAAGCATGGAACCAGGAAATTGGCGTTCACGGCGGCCTAAGGATTAATATAGGCCTCATTTCATAATAGGAAGTGTCGTAACTGTTCCTGGTGGAGAGTGAGGGAACGTGATTTACGGGACCACCGTAATAGAGTGGTAAAATGAGTGAATAAGGGTAGGACCGGTGGTGACTGGCGCGTCGCCATGGACTGGGTCCCGGGGAAAATTACCCTTGGTTTAATCATCACTCATCGGTCTCAGATCTTAATGGAGTGATCTCTAATGTGTATAATAATTATGAGACATTAAATCGTCTTGTGAATTGTAATGTAATTAATGATAATAACGCTAAGTTAAGAGAATGCGTGAAGTGAAATAAGTCGCCTTGCTCCGAGTGAACACGTTAGACCTCGTTGTTCCCGTGACGAGGAAAGTGAAGTTCATTGAGTCACGACTTCTAAACGGGGACAAAAACCAACGGATACCTCGTCCTGCTGGAATGAAACCGTGTCGGTGTAGCAGGACATCGAAATGAGATGGTGAATGGAGGAAATAGGAGTATCAATCACCCACAGTTAAGTAACCTTTCTAGTTATAGTAGACTGATACTGGCCAGTTGGGTATGTTGTAATTGGATAGGTTATGGGTGATCCAGCTGCATCAAGTGACCACCAGAGAATATCTGGTAAGTGGTGGGATTATGTACAAGTGTTTTTTCCTTGATGGATATACCCATGTGTAACCTACCCCCCCTCCCCCTTCATTCAGTTAAACTAATATAATCTATACAGTCCACAATTAATTAGTAGCGCCGTACTTGAGGGTGCTACCAATTTATACTGGTCTTGGATAGATATGGATAAGATTGTGAGGGTCGAGGGGGCCACCTGCAGTGACCAGAGGTGGTTAAGTTTTCTCACATGTCTAAATGGGTGACTATGGTAAACAATATCGTTGTTGTCTCCCAAGGAGATTACTCGTATGCATGTAATGTCGAGGTACATACAAGTAATCACTCCTATAAAATTTTCCACAAGTAGAGCAAAACCCAGCTGATGCTGGATTTTGCTATACTCTTTGCTATACTTTTTTGCTACACTCTTTTGCTATACTTGCTCAGTTCCCCTCCTCTGTTGCTTATCATTATTTGCAGATTGCACTAAAATAAGCGTGAAAGAAGACACCTGGTAGAAGACACTGAAAAATGCAAGATGGACCATGTCACTAGTGACTTTGATATTGCATAATTTATTTTCGTTCTGACCAGTACAAATATTTATTTCTGGAATTTTTATGTATCCTCTTGTGTAAAAACAGTTACTTAATTACATTATAGTGGGCGTATCTTTTTTGGCGGGGGATTCTTTTTGGTGAGGGGACATTCTGCTGTCGTCCACAGGTGTCTTGCACCAACGTATAATCCAACGCTAAACCGTTGGATTATACAGCGCACATGGGGAGGGGATGAAAGGTATTCAGGTTCAATTCAGGGAACCAGATCAGATCCAATTCCCTAGATCAAGAGCCCCTCAACAGCGTCTAGGAACCTCGCTGGAGAGGGAGGTTCCTTGCTTGCGCTGTGCTGGCAAGAAGAATAAAATGACCCTAACCGTGGACCTTCAACAGATCCTACACAAACGCATAAAACTCCTTTATTACTGAAGTTGTGTCAGTAATGCCAGTTTCACGACTACGACAGTGCATAGATGCCAGAACAGATGTAGGTAGAGAGTTGAACTCGGGACCAGAGATATAGTGTCTCCATGACAACAACTCTGAAAACATCAAAAATCACCAAATCTTAATAATGCTTTGTGAACTGAGTTGCAAAGAGTTATGAGATGTATGTCCTGGTTCACCTTCAGAGACATACTCTACCAAAAACAGTTTCAATAACACGAGCTGAGGGAATAACATTCTCCCAGACAGAGTAAGAGACAAAATGTTTCTTCAGTGAGGAGCAGCGAGAGAGGAAGAGAAGCAGACTTGTAGATACTGGCACCAGCTAGTGCCTGGTACGAACTGCATTCTTTCTCTAAGGTCGCAATAAAGGGCTCAGTAGCCTTGATCATAAGATACCTGCACATGCTTATTGTTTCAAGAATCTGACTCTAACTCTGCACCAGCGTTGATATTTTAAAACTGATTCGAAGAGATCTTCTCGAGTTATTAGCAAAATAATATACAAAAAATTAGAGAAAAAAGAGAGAAGAAAAAACTCAGGCAACCTCTTAAATGCCAACTGTGAAGTTAGGGTATAGCTCTTCACCCCAATTGCTATCAATGAAAGGAGAAACTGTGATAAAACTATTTTACGAACAACAAGATATGGTCTCCGTAAAAATTTGCATTCTACTGTCTCAGTTGATGACCCCTTGCTTACACTTGCCGTCTGTTATGTGACGAGTCTGAGCCCTACTATTGACCATCACATTATCATGGTCGGTTGAGCAGCCGGCTCGTAAATTCTTGCCCCGGTTCATAGACAGCAATTTAGGTGAAGAGTTACTCTCTGGCTTTGTTTATGAGGAGAGAAGAGGAGAGGAGAGGAGAGGAGAAGGGAGGAGAGGAGAGGAGAAGTTCTCTGTGAAGACTTGCAGTCTACGACCACTGCTAACATTTCCCAGTCCAGTATAAGACTTGAGCATTCTTAATAAAAGTTTCATTAGCATGGTCAGTAGAGCGGTGGGCTGGTAAATTCTTGTTTACACCGTCCTTTGCAAACAATAAAAGAAATACCCTTCAACCCTCCCCACCCCCCTACCCCTTTACCACACCCCAAATATACTTATTCACAATAAAATACTCACATCACACAAACACACACACACACACACACCGTGTAGTGGAGGCGGATCCATACAAGCTTTAAGCAGAATATGATTAAAGCCCCACGGTTCAGGGAGAGGACCTAGTAGGGGACCAGTGAAGAGGCGGGGCCAGGAGCTTGGATTCAAAAACCCTGCAACCTCAATAGGTGAGTACAATAGGTGAGTACACACCACAACACACACACACACACAAAACCAAAACACACACACACACACACACACACACACACACACCACAACACACACTGAGAAAGTACAAAAGGTTTGCACAAGGTTGTTCCAGAGTAAGGGGAATGTCTATGAAGAAAGATTAAGGGAAATCGGCCTGACGACACTGGAGGACAGGAGGGTCAGGGGAGACATGATAACGACATATAAAATATGCGTGGAATACACAAGGTGGACAAAGACAGGAAAGTTCCAGGGAGGGGGCACAGAAACAAGAGGCACAATTGGAAGTTGAAGACACAATGAGTCAGAGAGATATAGGGAAATATTTCTTCAGTCATAGAGTTGTAAGGCAGTGGAATAGCTAGAAAATGACGTAGTGGAGGCAGGAACCATAACAGTTTTAAGACGAGGTTTGATAAAACTCATGGAGCGGGGAGAGAGAGGGCCCCCCTAGCAACCCGGTGGGAGGGGGGGCCGGAGTAGGATCGACCCTGCAACCCAAATAGGTGAGTTAAAATAGGGGAGTACACTATATGTGAACGACATGTGGGAAGGGTTAAGACTGAAGTGTCCCTGTTTGCAGATGATGTGAAGTTTATGAGGAGAATTAAATTGATGAGGACCAGGGGATTCAAAGAGACCCGGAAGACTGGACACTGGTCCCGCAAAAAGGCTTCTCAATTTAAAACCCGCCAAAAGCAAAATATGAAGATAGGGGAAAGGGGAAGAAGACCAAGACGAGTTTGGCTAGGTGGCCAAAGACTGCAAAAACCCAATCAAGGAGAAAGTCTTGGGGTTTAGTATAAAACCCAGCATGTTCCGGAAGCCACATCAATCAGATAACGCTGCAGATATGGGCGCTGGCAAAACCCGAGAACGCATTCGATACCTTAGTAAGGAATGTTAAGACAATTACACCGTGTATGTCAGGCCCATATGGAGTTGCAACACCTGTTTGGACCCCAATGGAAAAAAGTCACTCTGCTTTTTTGGGGTTTTCCCAGGTTCTCTACACTATGCTGTTGTATGATAATTTATGTAACTGTATTTTTGATACCGAATAAACTTATTATACTTACTTTACTTTATTTAAAAAGTAAGAAAAATAGAGAAAGTACAAAAGGTTTGCCCCCAAAGGTTTGTTCCCGAGCTAAAGGGGGAAATTTCCTATGAGAAAGATTAAGGGAAATCGGCCTGACGACACTGGAGGACAGGAGGGTCAGGGGAGACATGATAACGACATATAAAATACTGCGTGGAATAGACAAGGTGGACAAAGACAGGATGTTCCAGGGAGGGGACACAGAAACAAGAGGCCACAATTGGAAGTTGAAGACACAAATGAGTCATAGAGATATTAGGAAGTATTTCTTCAGTCATAGAGTTGTAAGGCAGTGGAATAGCCTAGAAAATGACGTAGTGGAGGCAGGAACCATACACAGTTTTAAGACGAGGTTTGATAAAGCTCATGGAGCGGGGAGAGAGAGAGGGCCCAAGTAGCAACCGGTGAAGAGGCGGGGCAGGAGCTAAGACTCGACCCCTGCAACCACAAATAGGTGAGTACAAATAGGTGAGTACACACACACACACACACACACACACACCACACGATCACATTTTTTTTCTTTTTATCACAGTGGCGTCACAGCGGCCGTCTTCCACTAAGGTCAGGTGATCCAGAGGAAACATTGATCTTCATCAATTCCATAAGTAACTTTCCAGAAGGGTGCAGAGGTCCACAATTAAATCGACCCACCAAACAATGACATCCACATTCACTCCTTCAGAGTGCAGGCACTCCGCTTCCCGCTTCAATCTTACACATTAATGAGACTTAAAATGTGCAGTCCTTCTATAGATCAAAATATATTTAACAGCCTTCAATTTCCCTTAAATATGACTGGAGAGTAGAAGTTCCCTGGACTGTTTTGTCAACAAACCTATACGTAGCATCATATGACCCGGTGGCCTGGTGGCTTAAAGCTCCCGCTTCACGCACGGAGGGCCCGGGTTCGATTCCGGTGGGTGGAAACATTTCGACACGTTTCCTTACACCTGTTGTCCTGTTCACCTAGCAGCAAATAGGTACCTGGGTGTTAGTCGACTGGTGTGGGTCGCATCCTGGGGGACAAGTTTAAAGGGGACCCCAATGGAAATAAGTTAGACAGTCCTCGATGACGCACTGACTTTCTTGGGTTATCCTGGGTGGCTAACCCTCCGGGGTTAAAAATCCGAACGAAATCTTATCTTATCTTATCTCTTAACATAACATGGTGTTATTAATGTTTCTTCTGAACAAGACACGTAGTTTTTGCAGTAAGAGATAAGTGACAAACAGCACCACCAGCGAAGTGTTCAACAATACTAATCATGAACACAGCTGAAGGTGTCAGTCAGCCTGAGCCTCTGTTCACACACTAACTATGAATACTGTTGAAGGTGCCAGTCAGCGTGAGCCTCTGTTCACACACTAACTATGAATACTGTTGAAGGTGCCAGTCAGCGTGAGCCTCTGTTCTCACACTAACTATTAACACTGTTGAAAATGCCAGTCAGCGTGAGCCTCTGTTCTCACACTAACTATTAACACTGTTGAAAGTGCCAGTCAGCCTGAGCCTCTACTCTCACACTATGAACATGTTAAGATACCAGTCAGCCTGAGCATCTACTCTCACAAACTATGAACACTGTTGAAGGTACCAGTCAGCCTGAGCCTCTACTCTCACACTAACTATGAACACTGTTGAAGGTGCCAGTCAGCCTGAGCCTCTACTTTCACACTAACTATGAACACTGTTGAAGGTACCAGTCAGCCTGGGCCTCTGTTCTCGCACTATGAACATGTTGAAGATACCAGTCAGCTTGAGCCTCAACTCGCACACTATGAACACTGTTGAAGGTACCAGTCAGCCTGAGCCTCTGTTCTCACACTATGAACACTGTTGAAGATGCCAGTTAGCCTGAGCCTCTGTTCTCACACTATGAACACTGTTGAAGGTACAAGTCAGCCTGAGCTTCTACTCTCACACTAACAATGAACACTGCTGAAGGTGTTAGTATGCCTGAACCTCTGTTCTCACACTAACTATGAGCACTGTTGAAGGTGCGAGTCAGCCTGAGCCTGTTCTCTCACACTAACTATGAACACTGTTGAAGGTGCCAGTCAGCCTGGGCATCTGTTCACACACTACCTATGAACACTGTTGAAGGTGCCAGTCAGCCTGAGCCTGTGCTCTCACAGTAGCTATGAACACTGTTGAAGGTGCCAGTCAGCCTGAGCCTCTGTTCTCACACTATGAACACTGTTTGAAGGTACCAGTCACCTGAGCCTCTGTTCTCACACTATGAACACTGTTGAAGACGCCAGTTAGCCTGAGCCTCTGTTTCTCACACTATGAACACTGTTGAAAGTGCCAGTCAGCCTGAGCCTGTGCTCTCACACTAATTACGAACACTGTTGACGGTACCAGTCAGCCTGAGCCTCTGCTCTCACACTAACAATGAACACTGTTGAAGATGCCAGTCAGCCTGAGCCTGTGTTCTCACACTAACTATGAACACTGTTGAAGGTGTCAGTCAACATGAGCCTCTGTTCTCACCACTAAGTATGAACACTGTTGGAGGTACAGTCAGCCTGAGCCTTTGCTCTCACACTATGAACACTGTTGAAGTTATCAGTCAGCCTGAGCCTCTGTTCTCACACTATGAACAATGTTGAAGGTGCCAGTCAGCCTGAGCCTCTACTGTCACACTGACTATGAACATTGTTGAAGGTGTCAGTCAGCCTGAGCCTGTGTTCTCACACTAACTATAAACACTGTTGAAGGTACCAGTCAGCCTGAGCATCTGTTCTCACACTATGAACATTGTTGAAGGTGTCAGCCAGCCTGAGCCTCTGCTCTCACACTAACTATGAACACTGTTGAAGGTGCCAGTGAGCCTGATTTTCTGTTCTCACAGTAACTATGAACACTGTTGAAGGTGCCAGTCAGCCTGAGCCTCTGTTTTCACACTATGAACATTGTTGAAGGTGTCAGTCAGCCTGAGCCTCTGCTCTCACACTAACTATGAACACTGTTGAAGGTGTCAGTCAGCCTGAGCCTGTGCTCTCACACTATGAACACTGTTTAAGGTGCCAGTCAGCCTGAGCCTCTGCTCTCACATTATGAACACTTTTGAAGGTGTCAGTCAACCTGACCCTCTGCTCTCACATTATGAACACTGTTGAAGGTGTCAGTCAGCCAGAGCCTCTGGGTTTACACAACTATGAAC
>NC_069399.1:32977412-33039763 GCF_026875155.1 Cherax quadricarinatus
GGATTTTAAATCTCCTGTCTTGTTTTTAGCGTGTTGATAATAAGGGAGACTTCAGTTAGGTTAGTCGGAGCTGGGAACATGTGTTCGGGTATTTTGCCAGTGAGGTAGTCATTGGGTGGGGTATTTGAGTTGGGATTTTATTGGCAAGGTTTTTTCCTATAGTGGAAAGAAATCATTGAGTTTGCTTGCTGTTTCAGTTGGTGGGAGTTGGGGTTCATCTGGTTTTGTTAGTTCAATTTCGCTATTTCGTGATATCTTTTTAGTTCCTAGAATTTCAGATAGAGTTTTCCAGTCTTTTTTATATCACCTCTTAATTTGGATAATCTTTTTCTCATAATACAATTTTTTAGCCCTTCTTATCAGGCTGGTTAGGATTGACGAGTAACGTTTTGTTTGGTCTTTGGTTATGTGACTCATTCTGTACAGTTTTTTGTATAGGTGCCTTGTATTTATGGATTTGAGGATGCTGGGTGTTAGCCAGGACTGTTCATCTCTTAGCTGTCATCTGTTTAGTTTTTTTTAGGGCATTGCTTGTTATAGAGGTATTGGGTCTTTTTTAGAAAAGTATTAATACATTCATCAATATCTGTATAGATTTCTAGCTCAGTGTGCCAGTCAATGTTTGTTACGGGCTGTTGTGAATTTATTAATGGCTGCCTCATTGTGAAGTCTGAAAGTGACTTTAGTAGTGTCTTGGGGTAATTTGCCAAGATTTGTTATGAGGAAGGTAGGGTAGTGGTCTGTGGTATTATCTGTGATTATGCCTGTTTTTAAAAAGGGGGATATGGTTTTTGGTCCAGATGTGTCTAGAAAGGGAAACATAGTCTGTGTAACTCTTGTGGGTTTCGTTACTGTTGGTAGCAAACATGCATTACTCATAGTGTTTGCGAATTCAGTAACATTTATGAGTCACTAGTGATCACTGCAACACACCACCATACCTTTCATGACTTATGAGTCGCCGATCACAGTTGAGTTATGATGGTGGGTAAAGGTGGCGCGTGGCCACCCTAGAGTTTCATGCAAACTATATATGTGAATAACTCCGGAATAAGTTATTGTTTTTATTTTCCTCTTTTTGCGAAGTTTTTATAGGACCCTCATGATTTTTTTCACACGTTATTGATTGTTCTATAACCAATAGAAGGGATTTGTGATATGTATTACCGTTTTGTTTTTATGTTTTTTTTTCCTAAAAACAAAAAAACAAAATCAACTTTCAACAATTTGTATAATGCAGTCTATTGACGGTTTGCTCATTCCCTTCTATATGGCTCATTCCCTTCTATATGGCTCATTCCCTTCTATACGATGATTACCTAACTCTTTATCTTTCGTCTGATATCACTAGAACAATGTACATCTTTTCCAAATTTGTTGAAAGAGGGGAAACTTGTAAAACCTATAGAATATAAAAATTTTATTTTTTTTCTATCTAACTACAAGGAAAAAAAGTGAAAAGAAACAAATTTTCGTAAGTTTCAAATGCTGCTTAATTCACAGGAAAAATTTCATTAAAATTAAAAAAAAAAAAAGGGAAAACCACTCCTCTCCCCCCTCAAGGTTCTCCCTGGAGCGTTTGAATATTTTCTTCTCATACCCACCCAGCATAATTATATAATATATTTACTTTATTAATAGACAGAATATATTGATAGAAAGCACAAACATGAGTACAATGGTACAATATATCAAAGTTATGAATCTCCCCAGCTCCTCCGAAGCCAGATGCGAGCCCAGTATGCAGCATGTTTTCTTCCCCTCTGGGTGGCTTGCTGAGGTGCTAGAACATGAAAATGGCTGCCCTTTGGGGCCCTGGTGGTGTCCATGAGTCTGGAACCCAGTTGTTTTATGGAAACGTGTGGCATGTTTTCCCCATGATCCCAAGGTCTCTTATCCCACTGGGACAAATTGATACTGTTGCTTATGTCCCTGTACTTGCCGATCTTGTACTCCTCCCTGTGGTCAGAAGCTCCTCCCTGTCACCTGACATTGTGATGGTTTATAGGTTTTCAGCCAGTGGGGGACACACAGGTATAGTCCCATGCTAAGAGCTTGCCATTCTTCCAAGGATAGATTGTGATCCCATCAGGGCAGTTTGCTGGGTTGTGGTATTGTTGGCTGCTAGTGATCAGGGGTCCCTCTCGGCTGGGCATCCAGCTGCAGCAAGGGTTCTCTTATGATGTCATTGACCTCATTATGGCTTGCATGCCAGCCCTTGGTTTTGGAACATTGAAACCAGTAACCATATTGGTCGGCTTGCACATCACCGCAAATACACATATATTCCATGTGAATTGGAGCAGCAAGGCACAGAGCCACTGCAGTACGGAGGGTCTTAGGGTCGACGCACGTTCCCAATGCATATGGGAAATGTTTGGAGGAAGTCCTGGAGCGATGTGCACTCACAGCTTGGTAGACGGGCAATCTCCCTGTCTGATGTTGCAGTCCTGAGCATGTTGCAAACACCTTTTCAGCACTGGGGGCCATCCAGCTTGACTGTTTTGTTTATATACATATGCAAGACAAGCCACGGGTGGTGGAAATCTTTAGCTCAAGTACTTTCACACATCTCAGTGCATCATCAGGAGCTATGCAATTTTGCAGGGCAACAGCAGGAGTGAAGGGAAATTTTTTCAGAGTAGCACATTGCGGGTTTGTTACCTGCCACAGCCTCTCTTGGAATGTGAGCCAGCGGTTTGTGCCACCCCCACCCCCCACCATCCCCATCCCCCACATGGGGTAGGAGGGTTTTGAGATGTCAAGGATTATGAAATTAGAAAGGTATAATAACCAGTCCCAAGCTTTTTCTAGCCACTTAGAACAGGTCATGTGACTTGAGAAAATATGTTTCTCAGTGGATACTATAGATATGGATTGCTATTATTCTCTGTAATCTTTTTAATTAATGAAAGAAAGGAAATGAATGTGCCTTATGTCCATTTAAATGTCCTGGTTTGGAGTACTCGAATGTTCCCAGGGCAACTCAGAAATATCTCTTCTTCTTTTCCTAAATATTGTTTATCGTCTTCTCAGTATCGATTAATATGCCGTACTTGGGAATCTTCCATACCATTCTAATATGTCTTTGATCCAAATTTCTACTTCTAATATCCTTTAACCCCACTACCTATGTTATTATATACTCTTGTGTACCTGTCAATGTATGGTACAGTAACAGCTAAATGCGTTGTATAACCATTTACAACTGACGTAGCATGATGTTTTGGTGCATAGACACAGGTCGAGCGTCACCCATCCATCATGAAACCACCTGCCATAGTGAACAGTCCTGTGATTTTGTATAGTACTGTTGTTTAAGACTGTATACAATTGACTCTACTTAATAGCTATCGAGCTTGTATAACCCATAATTTGAGTTATATACGGCATTCCTGTCATGATTCAAGAGAGAAGATTCATTTATGATTCTTTCTATGACAGAACTGTTGGGTACAATAGTATGGGCAGCATCCCACCCAAGTGAGTGATTACAGGTACTAACGTGGTTAAAGATAGCGTTCGACTCCTGCCCTGTACCAACTAGAGGAAACAATCTGCTTGACTTGGTTCTTGTCAACAAAGATTCACTAATTAATAATCTTGAGGTTTAATGATAAGCTTGGGAGAAAGTGATCACAAATCACTTGGTTTCAATTTATCAGGGAATTACACAGATAACTGCAATCAAATTTTTGCCCCAGATTTTCCCTTGGCCAAATTTCGGGAAAACTAAAAAATTACCTGGGGGGGCAAAAAATTTGGGATTCCTGACTATGAGTCAGGTGGGTGATTTTGGTTGCCAAAATGATTTTTTCCCCAGGCTTATTTCTAGCTGCCCGACAACTTTTGTTGCCGAGCGGGGAAAAATTAGATCTAACAAAAATGACCCCAAATAAAATGAACAAAAATTTAAAACCCATCTAAATTGATAAAAAAGGGGGGCATTTTAAAAGGGTTTTCAAAAGAGGGGATGGGCATTTTAAAAATCAATCTTTCAATTAAAAGGAAGAGAAAAAAGGAATAAGTAAAGCAAAAGGGATTATGAGGCTAAGGTCGCAAGGGATTCAAAGACTAACCCAAAAGGGTTCTTTCAGGCATACAGAAGAAAGATTAAAGGGACAAGACTGGCCCACTTAAGATTAACTCTTATCAGATCACTAACAGTGATAAGGATATGTGTGAAATTCTCAATACCTACTTCCTCTCAGTTTTTCACCCAGAAAATACTAGCAATTTTCCTGAAATAATAGATTATGTAGATCAGGATGATAAACTATGTACGATTGGGGTAACTAGTGACATGGTCCTCAGACAAATAGAGAACTAAAACCTAAAAATCCCCAGGCCCTGTTGAACTGTTTTGTAAGGGTGTTAAAGGAATGTAAAGAGGAACTTAGCATACCTTTGGCTAATCTTTTTAACATATCACTACAAACTGGCATAGTGCCTGATAAGTGGAATATGGCAAATGTAATTCCCATTTACAAGGCAGGTGAAAGGTCCTTGGCTTTGAACTATAGACCAATAAGCCTTACCTCCATAGTGGGAAAATTTATAGAATCAAAAATTTGCCGAAGCAATTCGTAGCCATCTTGACAGGCACAGATTGGATTAATGAATCCCCAACACGGTTTTACAAAGGGGCTTTTCCTGTCTTACGAATTTACTAACTTTTTTCACTAAGGTGTTTGAGGAGTAGATCATGGTAAGGGAATATGATATTGTGTATATGGACTTCAGTAAGGCTTTTGATAGAGTTCCACACCAGAGGCTATTGAGGAAACTTAAGGCACACGGAATAGGAGGAGAAATTTTTTTCCTGGGTAGGGGCATGGCTGACAAATAGACAGCAGATAGTTTGCATAAAGGGGAGAAACAGAATGGGGGCACATCACAAGCGGTGTTCCTCAGGGGTCAGTGTTGGGCCTTTTTGTTGTTTTTTAAATTTTACATAAACGACTTAGATGAGGGGAAAAAATAGTGACATTAGCAAATTTGCTGATGACACCAAAATAGGCCGTCCAGTTCATTCTAATGAGGACACTAGAGCACTCCAGGATGATTTGAATAACTGATGCAATGGTCGGAGAAGTGGGAGATGCAGTTTATATTGACAAATGCAAAGTTCTTAATGTTGGACAGTTAAATAACCATGCCCCATATAAACTAAATAATGTAGATCTTAATACTACTGACTGCGAAAAGGATTTAGGAGTTCTGGTTAGCAGTAATTTAAAACCAAGACAACAGTGCATAAGTGTTCGAAATAAAGCTAACAAAATTTCCCTTGGCTTCATATCTAGAAGTATAAATAATAGAAGTCCTCAGGTTGTTCTTCAACTCTATATATCCTTGGTTAGACCTCATTTAGACTATGCTGCTCAGTTCTGGTCACCTATGGTGCTATTACGCCATGGCCACACTTGTCGAAGGTTTTTGCAAGTCTGTATAATTACATCTGCATTCTTTTGTCTTCTAGTGCATTAGGACCTTGTCGTAGTGATCCAATAGTTGAGACAGACAGGAGCGACCTGTTCTAAACCCATGTTGCCCGGGGTTTTGTGTAACTGAGGGGTTTTTCTAGATGGGTGGTGATCTTGCTTTTTAGGACCCTTTCAAAGATTTTTATGTTTATGGGGATGTTATGCTATTGGTCTGTAGTTCTTTGCTTTTTGCTTTACTGCCCCCTTTGTGGAGTGGGCTATGTCTGTTGTTTTTAGTAAAATGTGTGGACTACCCCCGTGTCCATGCTCCCTCTCCATAGGATGGAAAAGGCTCGTGATAGCCCCTATCACGAGTTCCATGAGTCTGGCCCTGGGGCAGAGCGCATGGGCATGTCATTTATCGCCTGTTCGAAGTCATTTTGGGGTCAGGATAACATCGGATAGGCTTGTGTTAATCAAATTTTGTGGCTCTCTCATAAAAAAATTTATTTTTATCTTCGACTCTCAGTCTGGTTAGCGGCTTGCTAAAAACTGAAAATGCAATCAGTAAAAAAAATTTAAATTTAATTAATTACTTAATAATTAAGTGACTGATTGAAGAAAGTGAGTATAGGGGACACAAATTTTTAGTCGGGCATGTGGTGATGATAATTAGCCAATTAATTACTAGCACATGGGTGGCTATTTTTTATACAAGTGCAAGAATTTCTCACACAAAGTGTCTACTTAAGTCGTATAATTGGTGATTAAATTAATTCCCTAACCATGGCTGGGTCTGAGGAAGTTAGTGCGGCTGGCAAGTCCATGGATGCCAAAGCAAAGAAAGCGTCACTACAAGCTCGGAAGGGGCATGTTACTAAATCATACAACAAGTGTATGGAGTTAATGAGACAAGAAACGTAAACCCTGATGAATTAAAGCTACACCTAATGCCTTAGAAAGTAGATATGAGTCATATAAATTGTGGTATAAGGACTGTGAGAGCGATCTGGTGAATTGTGCAGATGATGCTGAAAAAGGGGGCGGCTGCTGGGAAGGGAAAGGGGTGTAACAATGTTGTTGGTCAACCTTAAAAGGAAAATCAGAGGTTTTACCAAAACTCCCAAAGTGAAACCCTGGTTTTTTTCCCGGGGAAAAATTTGGAGGAGTTTTGGCTATCTTTAAAGCAGTCGACATGATAGGAGTGATTTGCAAGTGTTACCAAATAAGCTTTTTAAAAAGGGACAAAAAGGGGGAGATGCGATTTTTCTCATAAAGCTTTTCCCAAAGTAAATGACTCCATAGTGGGCGTTGACTTGTTGGAGGTCATTCGGAAATTTGGGACAAAGTAGGCGGGATCTAGTAGCAAATTTTGGGCTATTTTTGAAGACCCCAGATCACAACTGAAACATTTACAGCAATTTAGGATCAAACTGAAAGCATTTTAAAAGACCTTGAGAAAAAATAGACTGGGGGGAGCAGAGTGGTTGTTGAGTGCCTTGATTCAGAATAAAAAACCCACAAACATGAAGGGCTATCTAACAATATCAAAAGGGGTTTACTTCAGGTTGGAAGAAAAAGGTTTGGGCCTGCGGGAGCTTTTTGCCCAAACTGCAGCCAGCCAAACCCTTTTACCTCTAAAAATCCCCTTACGACCCCAGTCCCCCTTCTTTTTTCCCAAAAAGGAAACTTTATCCCAACAAATAATCAAAGTCACCTACTAAACGGGTTACGTAGGCACAACAAGTGAAGGGGCAGTAATATATTTCCCCACATCAAAGCAAGAGGAGGAATCCACTAAGGGTAGCCCATTGATAAGGGTCGGGGAAAAGGGAAAGGAGAATTGTATCTTCGAAAACGGAAACCATTTCTCTAAAACTGTAATGCCTATAATTCATGGGATTAAAGGGGAAAAGTTGGGAAGAGTTGCT
Organism: Cherax quadricarinatus; assembly: GCF_026875155.1. Classification (NCBI taxonomy): domain Eukaryota; kingdom Metazoa; phylum Arthropoda; class Malacostraca; order Decapoda; family Parastacidae; genus Cherax; species Cherax quadricarinatus. The sequence continues at coordinate 32,984,770 of NC_069399.1, forward strand.
GATGATCAGGGTGTCAGGAAATCATAATGTAAGGGATTGCCGTGCTAATTCACCATTTTATCAGTGTAAAAAGGGGAAGTCACCAATACTATGTGAAGGGCGGATCTAATCGTAAAAATGGAAAAAAAGTACTGATAGTGATAATAACCCGGACACACAGTACCAACGTAAAGATTGCAGCTAATGTCGATAATGTGGCCTAGCTGGGGTATTTTTTACCGTGTTGGATGTGGTGATTAATGTAAACGACGTAAACCCAAAAACTGTAACAGCATTACTGGATCAGGATCACAACATACCTTCATAAAACGAAAATTGCCTTAAGGGAAATTTCTCTCGAATTTCTCTCGAATAAAAAGGGCCCCTCATCGACACTGTTTATGAACTGTCACGGGGGAAGAGAGAAAACGATTAATGCCGTAATTGGTAAGGCTCCCAGAGAAAATATCACAAAGGGTTTGGGGTAACGCTATGAAAGGCTTTCAAGAAAGGGGAAAAATTTGGCCCCTTTTGGGGTGTAAATAATTTTTTCTGTGGGCCAATAGATATTTTGATAGGTTGACCTTTTATCCACCTTTGTAAAGGGTATACAAGAAATGCGGAGTCACCCTCTAAGGACAAGAGGTCACGTGAGTATGGCAGGCTTCCTCTATGATAATGAATGACTGGAGAAGCCATAAATAGATTTTGGGTGTGTCTTACTCAGAAATATCACCCCAGTAAAATTTAACTTCAAAAGGATAAAGTTGAACCGTGTAAAAATTTAGGGGAAATTGGGACAGCAAGGGATCAATTAAATAAAGAAAGTCCAGATGATTCCTTTACTCAAGAAAAATACCAAAAGGGATTTTAAATTTGAATTGGACAATATGGGTGAGACTTCCGGGAAGTGAACCACCCAACCTAAAACAAATTCCCGGAGGGGTTTATGGCAATAAAGGCTCACTCCACGAATGAGAAAGACACCAAAACTGTTGACTGCTTACGAGATATAATTAATGAGCGTTAAAAAAATAAATTCATAGAGGGGGTACCTCCTGACAAGCCCAGTTTTAGGGTCCTATTTCCACATCACAGAGTGAAAAAGGTTTCTAAACCACTCCCTGGGGTTTGTTTTTAAATTTGTAGTGCCAGGAGTAACAAAAATATCCAGTTTGAATGACTGCTTGATGACGGGTCCATCGTTGACGGAAAAACTTGAGACATATTTTTAAAACTTGGGGTTAAAAATTTTATCCCTTTTAGGGGGGACATAAGAAAAGCTTTCCGAGAGGGGCGCGGGAGGCACCGGGATTCACTAGGTTTTAGGCCCGAGAATCCTAATAAACCCCCTTAGCCCCATGAAGACTTTTGCTCAGGGTGTATTTTTTTGGTGCTCCTCCAGTCCTTCCAAACCCAGGCAACATAAATGCACCCCTTAAGTGTAGGGGTGGTCCACTGAGTGGAGTAATGGGTAAACAATTTATGTGGACAATTTCCTGGGTGACGTTACTGAAGAGGAATAATGAGCTAATAAAGGGGGCAATGAAATAATGCAAGGTGAAAATTATGCCCTGAGGAATGGAACGAAAATCATCCGTTTAAGGGCTCAAATAAAAAAAAGACAACCGGAGTTGAAGTTCAAAAATATAGTAATGTGCGGGGGACTGACTTGGGGAACCCCAGAGAGGACTTTTCTTTAAAAGTCAAATTTCTACAGTATGCCCAATAAATTAACCAAGAGGTCTTACTTGCGGGTTTCAAAAATTGCTTCGATCCACTACCCTTGGTGTCCCCACTTCCCAAAAAGGGAAAATTGTTGAACAAAAAGCATGGCACTTAAGTGTTTTGGGGGATGAAACCCACCTGGGAATTTGTTAAAAGGTGGGAAAACTAATAGGTGAATATGTAAAATTACCAATTTTGGGGATTTCCCACTAATGGGGGCCAGTCAAGATGGAGAAAATGTACCCATTTTTTTGCGATGCTTCAAAATTTAGCATATGGAGAAAAGGTTCCCTTTCAATTAATAGTGCCATTTCTCTGTTTTTTCTAAGGCTAGGGTGGCTCCAATCAAATCACGTATTACCTAGTTGGAATTAACGGCCCTTTATGTGGGGTCAAATTAGCCAAATTTTTAAGAAATAAATTGGGGGAGATAAAATCCCGGGCACTTAATTTTGGTCGAAACGAGGTTTTCCTTTCAAGGATTCGTAAAATTTAAAAGAAATTTTTTGCATTACAAAACAGAGTCGCTGTAATAATCAAATGCGGGGGAAAAAATAACAGTTTGGGTCAGATATTTAACCTTTTTAAACACTTCCCGGGGACGAGAATCCGGGTGACTTCTTTCTCGAGGGTTGACTTATGGAAAATTTTGATGCTTTATCGGGTTTAATGGCCAAGTTGGCTGGGGGACAAAATTTAAATGGCCGGTCAAAAGGCACATATTGCTCCTTCAAATTACGGGGAGCACCGCTCCAGTATAAACCCTCCTTAGCCCTTTACATTAAAAGGGATTCTCCTTACCCAAGCTGATTAGGTACAAGGTTAGTGTTTAAAAATTTAAGATGATATCTCTATAAATTTTTCCCCCCTCCCCCGAAATCTGGCTACAGAGGGGACAAGAAGAAACCAGGGGTAATTTTAAATTTAAAGATGGACGGGAAAAATTGTGAAAGGCTCAATAATAAAAAACTGGGGCTGTATTTAGAGGGGATGTAAATTTGGTGCAGAGGCAGGTTACAAAAAGCTGAATTGGGGAATAGCAAGCAACCTATCTTGTGCCCAAAAAAACCCTCACCTCAACCTTGATTTCTTTTCCATAATAAAGTGTGCACGGTGGGACAGGATACCTTAAACTGTATTCGGGAAACCTTTCTGGATTCCACAAGGACGGCAAATGTAAAAAAAAGGGTTTTCAATCGTGTGTAATATGTCGCCGGGGGGATGCCAGAAACCTACTGTACCCCGGTCCCCACCTTGCCCCAAGAACGCGTGCGTTTGGGAAAAAACCATTTGATGTGCCGGGGAGTGGGGCTATATGGGCCCCTCTTTTAACAGTACTTAGATGGGTTCCCTTGAAGGGTTTTGTATTCTTTTCTTGTCAGCTACTAGGGCTGTTTTTCTAGAAGGGGCTCGGACTGTTGCAGAACGTTCATAAAAAGCTTTCCGGGAAATTTGCAGAAAGGGGATCCCGTCCAAGAGATTCTCAGATAAGCCCCCCCAAAATTTTTTAGCAGGTGCTAACACTTATGGAATTAAAAAAAAGTGATGATTAACAGTCCTTTTGACCCAGCGAGGGTGTGTCTGAATTTATTTCTCCCCAGACCCTTGGCAGGGGGGACTGTACAAAAGAATGATGGTACAGGAAAAGAGTCTTCGTAAGGTGCTACAAGGAAGAGAATTAATTTGGAGGGAAATTTCCTTTCGTGTTGGGGAGGCAGAGAAACGTGTAAACAATGCCCTCTGTCATACATGAGCGACACTCCCACGCAGAGATCCTGACTCCCTTCACCAATATGCGGGGCGAAGGTTAGAAGCTGCACCTATCATAGAGATAATCCGGGGGAAAAGAGAGGGTTACAATAACGTACCGTGTTGAGTGAAATTCAAGATTTAAATAAGGAATTACTCATTGGGCGATGGTTTGGTAAAAAAATTTTTTCTTACACTATGTGAACACTTTATGTGCGCCAGAGGCAGTAAACCCACAGAACATTCAACCAGGGACATTGGTTAATTTAACGAACAACATCGAACATTGTGGCCCCTGGGGAAGGTAGTTTCATATACCCCCAAAGCACAAGGGGTTGTCAGAAACGCCAAAAATTTTTGTGGGCAGGAAAGTTTGCGTACCATTTTAAAAAATTAATTCCCTTAGAATTAAAATGGTGTTAATCCATGCAGATGGAAAAATAAGGGAAAGTGACACAGTGATACGAAAACACTGACCGAGTAAAAGCAAGAAGAAATTTTTTAGTAAGACCCACTAGGAAAAAGCAGCGCAAACTAAAAGGGGGGCTGAATGCCCTGAAGGGGAAACGCAATTAAGTCATCTAAAAACGACTTTCCCCCGGCCCCAGTGTGAAATTATTTAATTTTTCCCCCATTTATTGCCTAATAATGTTTAAGTTTTTTGGGTTAAAAAAAAATTTTGTATTTTGAATGGAACCCAATGGGGTTTCCCCCTGCGCCTGCACAGACGTGCGGGGGTATAGGTCGAAAAAAAAAGGGCCGAGGGCAGGAGTGTTTTGAATGTAGAGGAGGCTGGAAAAACATGGAACCGGAAATTGGCGTTCACGGGGGCCTAAAGGGTTAATATGGGCCCCATTTCATAATAGGAAGTGTCGAACTGTTCCTGGTGGAGTGAGGAAAAATGATTTTGGGACCACCGAATAGAGTGTAAATGATTTTAATGGGGGAGGACCGGGGGTGACGGCCGTCGCCAGGACTTTGGGGCCCCGGGGGGAAAAATTTCCCTTGGTTTTAAACATCACCATCGGCTCAGATCTTAATGGGTGATCTCTAATGTGTAAATAATTTTGAGACTTAAATCGTCTTTTGGAATTTTAATGAATTTAAAGTAATAACGTAAGTTAAGGAAAGCGTTTTAAATGAATAAGTCGCCTTTCTCCGAGTAACACGTTTGACCCGTTTTCCCGGCGAAAAGTGAAGTTCTGAGTCACGCTTCTAAACGGGGACAAAACCAACGTGCCCCGTCCCGCGGAATGAGAAACCCTTCGGTGTAAGGACACAAATGAGATGGTGAATGGAGGGAAATAAGGAGTACAATCACCCACAGTTAAGAACCCTTCTATATAAGTAAAATGAACTGGGCCCTTGGGTATGTTGTAAATTGGTGGTTATGGTGTCCCAAATAAATCAAAGGGCCCCCAGGAAAAATCTGGTAAGTGGGGGGATTAGTACAAGTTTTTTTCCTTGTGGATATACCCCTGTGTAACCTACCCCCCCCCCCCCCTTTATTCAGTTAAACTAATATAATCATACAGTCCACAATTAATTTTAGCCCGTACTTTAGGGGCTACCCAAATTTTAATGGTCTCGGGAAAATATGGATAAGATTGTGAGGGCAGGGGGCCACCTGCAGTGACCCAAAGGGGTTTTAAATTTTCTCACATGTCTAAATGGGTGACATGTAAACAATACGTTGTTGCTCCCAAGGAGATTACCGATGATGTAATGTCGAGGACATACAAGAATCACTCCTATAAAAATTTTTCCCCAAGTAGGCAAAACCCCCTGATGCTGGATTTTGCTATACTCTTTGCTATACTTTTTTGCTACACCTTTTGCTATACTTGCTCATTCCCCCCCTGTTGTTTATCATTTTTTTGCAGATTGCCAAAAAAAGCGTGAAAAAAGACACCGGGTAGAAGACACTGAAAAATCAAGAGGATCATTCACTAGGATTTGATATTGCAAATTTATTTCGTTCTGACCATACAAAATTTATTTCTGGAAAAGTTCCTCTTGTGAAAAAAAACAACTTAATTAAAAATTTATAGTGGGCGATTTTTTGCGGGGGATTCTTTTGGTGAGGGGGGACATTCTGCTGTCCCCCACGGGTGTCTTGCCCAACGATAATCCAACGCTAAACCCGTTGATTATACACGCACAGGGGGAGGGGAAAAAGGGTTTTTCAGGTTAATTCGGGAACCAGATCAGATCCATTCCCAATCAAGAGCCCCTCAACGCTTTGGGAACCCCGGGGAGGGGGAGGTTCCTTGTTTGCGCTGTGCGGGCAAGAAGAATAAATGACCCAACCGTGGACCTTCAACGATCCTACACAAACCAAAAAACTCCTTTATTAGAAGTTGTGTCAGTAATGCCAGTTTTTACGACTACACGTGCATAGATGCCAGAACAGATGTGGTAGAAGTTGAATCGGGGCCAGAGATATAGTGTCTCCATGCAACAACTCTGAAAACATCAAAAAACACCAAATCTTAATAAAACTTTGTGAATGAGTTGCAAAGAGTTATGAGATGTATGTCCTGGTTCACCTTCAGAGACTACTCTCCCAAAAAAAAATTTCAAAAACACACTGAGGGGAATAACATTCTCCCAGAAGGTAAGAACAAAAATGTTTCTTTAGGAGGAAACACCCAGAGAGGAAAAGAAGCGAAATTTTGATACTGGGCACAGTAGTCCTGGGGACGAACGCATTCTTTCTCAAATCGCAATAAAGGGCCCAGTACCTTGATCATAAGATACCTGCACATGCTTATTGTTTCAAGAATTGACTCAACCTGCACCAGGGTTTTATTTTAAAATGTTCGAAGGCTTTTCGATTATTAGCAAAATAATATAAAAAAATTAGAGAAAAAAAAGAGAAGAAAAAAAACAGGCAACCTCTTAAAAGCCAACTTGAAGTTAGGGTTAGCTCTTTTACCCCCCAATTGCTATCAAAGAAAGGAGAAAAATTGATAAAACTATTTTAAACAAAAAGAATTCCCGTAAAATTTTTCATTTACTGTCTCAGTTTATACCCCCTTTCTTTCACTTGCCATCGTTTTTGACGAGTCGAGCCCTACTATTGCCACACATTATCATGGTCGGTTGAGCAGCCGGCTCGTAAATTCTTGCCGGTTCATAGACACAATTTAGGTGAAGAGTACTCTCTGCTTTGTTTATGAGGAGAGAAGGGAGAGGAGGAGGGAGAAGGGAGGAAGGGGGAGGAGAGTTCTCTGTGAAAACTTCATCTACGACCACTGTAAAAATTTCCCAGTCCAGATAAGATTGACATTTTTAATAAAAGTTTTCATTAGCATGGTCCAGTAGAGGGTGGGCTGGTAAATTTGTTTACAACCGATCCCTTTTTCAAAAAAATAAAAAAAAATATACCCTTCCACTCCCCCTCCCCACCCCCACCCCCTTTAACCAACAACAAATAAACTTTTTCACACATAAACAAACCACACTCACACAAACACACACAACACAACACCGTGTTGGAGCAGGGCCATACAAGCTTTTAAGCAGAAAAATGATAAAGCTCACGGTTAGGGAGAGTGACCTAGTAGCACCCTGAAAGGCGGGGCCAGGGCTTGGATTCTACCCCCTGCAACCTCAACAGGTGATACAACAGGTAGTACACACACCAAAACACACCCCAACACAAAACACACCCCACACACACAACACACACACACACACACACGTTTTTGAACGACATGAAAGGAAGGGGTTTGACTCAAAATGTCCTGTTTGAATGATGTAAGTTAATGAGGAGAATTAAATCTGATGGGACCAGGCAGGACTTCAAAGAGACCTGGACAGACTGGACACCTGGTCCAGCAAATGGCTTCTCGAATTAATCCTGCCCAAAAGCAAAGTCATGAAGAAGGGGAAGGGCACAGAAGACCACAGACAGAGTATAGGCTAGGTGGCCAAAGACTGCAAACCTAACTCAAGAGAAAAGATCTTGGGTGAGTATAACACCGAGCATGTCTCCGGAAGCACACATCAATCAGATAACTGCTGCAGCATATGGGCGCCTGGCAAACCTGAGAACAGCATTCCGATACCTTAGTAAGGAATCGTTCAAGACACTGTACACCGTGTATGTCAGGCCCATACTGGAGTATGCAGCACCTGTTTGGAACCCCAATGGAAATAAGTCACTCTGACTTTTTTGGGTTATCCTAGGTTCTCTACACATATGCTGCTATGTATGATAATTCTATGTAACTGTATTTGTGTATACCTGAATAAACTTACTTACTTACTTACTTACACTTGATAAAGCACGTCAAGAAACTGGCAATATAAACACAAATGCAGTATAATGTGATCCTTTATTGACTACGTTTCGCCCACACAGTGGGCTTTTTCAAGTCACAAACAGAACTACCTGGGGTGGAAGGAACGCGAGTATTTATAGTCCACTTCTACTCTCACCACGACACCAAAACCAAACGTGGTGTAATTATAGGCTTCTTCCTGCGTGCACTCAGAATCTGCAGCAACGAGTTCCTTGAGGAAGAATGCACTATAATTGAACAGGTATTTTCCAAACTCCACTATCCTCGTCACTTCATCAGAGACTGCAGACGGCGAGCACTAAACATCTTCAACACACCCAGAGAAGACACTGCCGAGAAGAGATACATAGTCCTTCCCACCAACTCCATTGCCAAACATGTTTCCAACATCTTTGCCAAAACATCATTCCAAGTATCTACCTCCACAACCACGACCATCAAGGACATCACCAGTAGTAGGCAGGACAAGCCTCCATCCTCTGCAGGGGTATACATAATCCCTTGTAATGACTGCACCAAGTTATACGTGGGGGGAAACATAAAGGGACCTCCAAACACGAAATTCAGAACACCAATACGCAAGCAGGTCTGACGACAAAAGGGAATGCCTGCGTACAACACCGTAATTCACACAACCACTTGATAAACTACAGAAATTTCAAGACTTATCGCCACAGAAGACAACACCCAATACCGAAGAATCCTGGAATCATCACTTATTTCTATATCCGACAACTTCAACCAGAATAGTGGCTTCTATAACCATCCCTAAACCCAAACTTGCCAAGAAACTTTTTTCATCGCTATCCCACAAAAAGAACACCTGTAGAAGGTCTGCTCACAAACTTGTCCATCCCTTTCCCAAAGCTACCCAAGTTTTTAGACTCTACAACCCAACTCGGTACATCATCAGATGCAGCATTCTTCACCTGACCTCAGCCGGACTATAAATACTCGCTTTTCCTTCCACCCCAGGTAGTTCTGTTTGGTGACTTGAAAAACCCCACTGTGTGGGCGAAACGTAGTCAATAAAGGATCACATTATACTGCATTTGTGTTTATATTGCCATTGTGTCGGTATTTTATACCATTTATTTCCAACGTCAAGAAACTAGAGAAAGTACAAAGGTTTGCCACAAGGTTAGTTCCAGAGCTAAGGGGAATGTCCTATGAAGAAAGATTAAGGGAAATCGCCTGACGACACTGGAGGACAGGAGGGTCAGGGGAGACATGATAACGACATATAAAATACTGCGTGGAATAGACAAGGTGGACAAAGACAGGATGTTCCAGGGAGGGGACACAGAAAAAAGAGGCCACAATTGGAAGTTTGAAGACACAAATGAGTCATAGAGATATTAGGAAGTATTTCTTCATTTATAGAGTTGTAAGGCAGTGGAATAGCCTAGAAAATGACGTAGTGGAGGCAGGAACCATACACAGTTTTAAGACGAGGTTTGATAAAGCTCATGGAGCGGGAGAGAGAGGGCCCAGTAGCAACCGGGGAAGAGGCGGGGCCAGGAGCTAAGACTCGACCCCCGCAACCACAAAAAAGGTGAGTACAAATAGGTGAGTACACACCACACAACACACACACCACACACACACACAAAACCACACACACACACCAACGAAACACAATTTTTTTCTTTTTATCACAGTGGCCGTCACAGCGGCCGTCTTCCACTAAGGTCAGGTGATCCAGAGGAAACATTGAATCTTCATCAATTTCCATAAGTAACTTTCCAGAAGGGTGCAGAGGTCACAATTAAATCGACCCCCCCAAACAATGACATCCAATTCACTCCTTCAGAGTGCAGGCACTCCGCTTCCCGCCTTCAATCTTACACATTAATGAGACTTAAAATGTGCAGTCCTTCTATAGATCAAAAATAAATTTAACAGCCTTCAATTTCCCTTAAATATGACTGGAGAGTAGAAGTTCCCTGGACTGTTTTGTCAAACAAACCTACTACGTAGCATCATATGACCCGGTGGCCTGGTGGCTAAAGCTCCCGCTTCACGCACGGAGGGCCCGGGTTCGATTCCCGGTGGGTGGAAACATTTCGACACGTTTCCTTACACCTGTTGTCCGTTCACCTAGCAGCAAATAGGTACCTGGGTGTTAGTCGACTGGTGTGGGTCGCCATCCTGGGGGACAAGATTAAGGACCCCAATGGAAAAAAAAGTTAGACGTCCCCGATGACGCACTGACTTTCTTGGGGTTATCCTGGGTGGCTAACCCTCCGGGGTTAAAAATCCGAACGAAATCTTATCTTATCTTATCTCTTAACATAACATGGTGTTTTTTAATGTTCTTCCCGAACAAGACACGTAGTTTAGCAGTAAGAGATAAGGGGACAAACAGCACCACCAGCGAAGTGTTTAACAATACTAATCATGAACAAGCTGAAGGTGTCAGTCCAAGCCTGAGCCTCTGTTCACACAAAAACTATGAACACTTTTTGAAGGTGCCAGTCATCGTGAGCCTCTGTTCTCACACTAACTATTAACACTGTTGAAAATGCCAGTCAGCGTGAGGCCTTCTGTTCTCACACTAACTATTAACACTGTTGAAGGTACCAGTCAGCCTGAGCCTCTGCTCATCAACGACTAACTAGATGAACACTGTTGAAAGTGCAAGTCAGCCTGAGCCTCTACTCTCACACTATGGAACATTTTTTAGATACCATTCAGCCTGAGCATCTACTCTCACAAACTATGAACACTGTTTGAAGGTGCATGTCAGTCTGACCTCTACTTTCACAACTAACTATAACACTGTTGAAGGTACCAGTCATCCTGGGGCCTCCTGTTCTTCGCACTATGAACACTGTTGAAGATACCAGTCCACTTGAGCCTCAACCTCGCAACACTATGAACACTGTGAAGGGTAACCAGTCAGGCCTGAGAGCCTCCTTGTTCTCACACAATAACACCGTTAAAGATGCCAGTTAGCCTGAGCTCTGTTCTCACACTATGAGCACTGTTGAAGGTACAAGTCAGAGTCCTGAGCTTCTACTCTCAACTAACAAGTGAACACTACTGCTGAAGGTGTGTAAGTATGCCTGAACTCTGTTTTCTCACACCAAAACTATGAGCACTGGTTGAAGGTGCGAGTCAGCCTGAGAGCCTGTTCACGTATCACACTAACTATGAACACGTTTGAAGGTGCCAGCAGCCTGGGCATTCAGTTTCACACACTACTATGAACACTGTTGAAGGTGCCAGTCAGCCTACCTGTGCTCTCACAGTAGCTAAGAACACTGTTGAAGGTGCCAGTCATCCTGAGCCTCTTTCTCACACTATGAACACTGTTGAAGAACCAGTCCCCTGAAGCCTCCTGTTCTCACACTATGATCACTGTTGAACGACGCCAGTTAGCCTGAGCCTCTGTTCTCATCACTATGAACACAGGTGAAATGCCAGTCAGCCTGAGCGGCTCCTCACACTAATTACGAACACTGTTTGACGGTACCAGTCAGCCTGAGCCTCTTGCTCCACACAAACAATGAACACTTTGAAGATGCCAGTCAGCTCTGACCTGTTGTTCTCACACTAAACTATGAGACATGTGAAGTGTCCGTCAACAATGAGCCTCTGTTCTCACACTAAGTATGAACAGCTGTTTGGAGGTACCAGTCAGCCTGAGCCTTTGCATCTCACACTATATGAAACGACTGTTGAAGTTATCAGTCCAGCCTGAGCCTCTGTTCTCACACTATGAACAATGTTTGAAGGTGCCAGTCAGCCTGACCTCTACTTCACACTGACTATGAACATTGTTGAAGGTGCCATCCAGCCTGACCTGTGATCCCTCACACTAAACTTAAAAAACACAGTTTGAAGGTACCAGTCACCTGAGCATCGTTCTCACACTATGAACATTGTTTGAAGTGTCAGCCAGCCTGAGCCTCTGCTCATCACACTAACTATGAACACCGTTGAAGGTGCCAGTGAGCCTGATTTTCTCTCTCAAGCAGTAACTATTGAACACTGTGAAGGTGCCAGTCAGCCTGAGCCTCTGTTTTCACACTATGAACATTGTTGAAGGTGTCAGTCAGCCTGAGCCTCTGCTCTCACACTAACTATGAACACTGTTGAAGGTGCCAGTCAGCCTGAGCCTGTGCCTCTCACATTATGAACACTGTTTAAGGTGCCAGTCAGCCTGAGCCTCTGCTCTCACATTATGAACACTTTTGAAGGTGTCAGTCAACCTGACCCTCTGCTCTCACATTATGAACACTGTTGAAGGTGTCAGTCAGCCAGAGCCTCTGTTCACACACTATGAACACTGTTGAAGGTACCAGTCAGCCTGAGCCTTTGCTCTCACACTAACTATGAACATTGTTGAAGCTGCCAGTCAGCCTGTGCCTCTGCTCTCACCACTAACTATGAAGCACTGGAAGATGCCAGTCAGCTTCTGAGCCCTGTACTCTCACACTATGAACACTGTTGAAGGTACCAGTCAGCCTGAGCCTCTACTCTCACACTAACTATGAACACTGTTTAAGATACCAGTCAGCTTGAGCCTCAACTCGCACACTAACTATGAACCACTGTTGACGGTACCAGTCCCTTAGCCTCTACTCTCACTATATATCACTGTTTAAGATACCAGTCAGACCTGAGCCTCTACTCTCACACTATGAACACTGTTGAAGGTACCAGTCAGCCTGAGCCTCTACTCTCACACTAACTATGAACATTGTTGAAGGTACCAGTCAGTCTGAGCCTCTGTTCTCACACTACCTGTTGAAGGTGTCAATCAGCCTGAGCCTCTGCTCTCACACTAACTATAAACACTCTTGAAGGTACCAGATCACCTGAGCCGCTGTTCTCAACACTATGAACATTGTTGAGGGCGTCAGTCAGCCTGAGCCTCTGTTCTCACACTATGAACATTGTTGAGGGCGTCAGTCAGCCTGAGCCTCTGTTCTCACACTAACTATGAACACTGTTAAAGGTGCCAGTCAGCCTGAGCCTGTGCTCTCACACTAACTATGAACACTGTTAAAGGTGCCAGTCAGCCTGAGCCTCTACTGTTTTCACACTGTGAACATTGCTGAAGGTGTCAGTCAGCCTGAGCCTGTGCTTTTACACTATGAACACTGTTGAAGGTGCAAGTCAACCTGAGCGTCTGTTCACACATTATGAACACTGTTGAAGGTGCACAGTCCAGCCTGACCTCTGTTTCACCAAACCACTATTTAATTTATTTATTTATTTTATATATTTAAAATTTCTGAGCACACATATAGAGGTTAAAAAAAATTACAGATAAGATGCAGCATGCCAAGCCACTTAAATGCAAGCATTAGCCGCACGGAGCTGGGCTTAAAAAAAATTAACTTAAGATTAACTAAGGCGCGCGAGATCGAGTAGCCGATCAGTGATAAAACTTTAAACATTAAACAGATAACGAGCGTAAAAGCTCAAGTGAGTATTACCAAGACAGTCCATATGGTTGTAGCATTGTTGTACATTCAGTAAGAATGGAGTATTCTGTTAGGTAGTGTATTTAAAAAATAATAAAGTTAGGATTGGGTTTTAGGTTTAACAATTTTATGTGATATATTGTGTAGAAACATTTAGATATACAATTTATAAGTTCATTATTCAGTATTTATTTGGTTTTGGGGTGAGTAAGATGATCTTGAGTAGAACTTGACAACTTATAACAACAGGTAGTGTTTCATTTATATTTACAGGTAATGAAATTCCAGAATTTTACAGGGCCTTTAATATGTGCATTGAGTTTTTGCATATGCGAGAATGACACGAGGAAACAACAATGAGTGATCGTGCCTTGTTTGTTATGGTCTGTGTTCTTTTGAGGTTTGGCAAGGAGATGTTTGAGGAGGGTTATATCAGAGTCTGTGTTCTAATGTATGTAAAGGTGCAGTAATAATGTATGGGATGTTTAGTATGGTTAGTACAGGTTAGTGTATATGAAATATTGGAGGAGTGTGCTGCCTATAGTGAGAATTTGTTATCATTCTAACTGCAGGCCTTTTTGTGGGTAATTAGTGGTCTGAGATGGTTACTTGTTGTTGAAGCCCCATGCACAATATTCCATAGATTAGATAGGGGTAAATAAAGATGATATAGGGCCAGGAGGCTGACTGTGGAACATATACCGTATCTTCGATAGTACAGCCTACATCTTGGAAATTTTTCTTAGAAATTTGTTGTATATGTGTAATGAAATTTAGTCTATTATCAAGGTGGAGTTCCTAAGACTTTTCGCCTCTTTACTTTGTGATAGGTGATACCGTTATCACTTATGTTAAAGGGACATCTGTAGCTCTGTTACTAAACGAATGAAGTAGGATTTGTCAATGTTTAGGTAAGTTTGTTAGTCCTCATCCATAGATATTTTCTGTAATTCGGGGGGTATTTACAGTATTGCTAGCGTGCTGGGCTCGGGTGGGAGAAGACTGTATGTAGTTAGTCTGCAAATAGTGTTTGAGTAATTGCGAAGCATTTGGGTAGGTCATTTATGTAGTGAGGAGAAAGAGAAGAGGGCCAAGACACTTTTCCCTGTGGGACCCCCCCCAAACCAACTTGTAATTGGTTGTGCAGAAGTGGTTTTGCCCCAATTGCATACACATATTGGCTTCTGTTGCGAGGTATGACTTGAGTATTGAGGGAGTGCCCTCTTATACCATAGTGTGACAATTTTACGTGGAAAAGTCATGGTTAACTGTATCAAAAGTTTTACGTAAGTCAATAAAAGACCCCCCAGTGGGACTTCTTTTTTCTCTATTGCAGGTATATAGTTTTAGAAAAGTGTATAATAGATCTTATTTTTTTATTAGCCTGAATAAAAAATTGGCGGGGGGTTGAGTTGTTTTGGGAGTTTAAGGTAGGAAAGTTGATTCGTTTATGAATTTTTTTTTCGAAGATTTTTGAGGGGGGTGAAAAGTTGGATATTGGCCAAAAGTTATTAACTCTGTTTGGTCCCCTCCTTTTGGATCGGGGTGACCCTTGCTATTTTGAGTTGTAGGGAAGGGTGGAGGATTAAAGGGATTTTTAAAAAGGTGTTGCAATATTGGATAGCACTTTGACATTTTTTTTGTATAAAAGGGGTGGAAAGGTTTTTTAAATCTCCTGCCTTTTTTTTTTAGTGGTTGATAATAAGGGAGACTTCGTATGGTTAGTCGGAGCTAGGAACAGTGTTTTCGGGTAGTTCCGTGAGGTAGTCATTTTTTTTTGGGGAAAACGGCTTGGGATTTTATAACACTGTTAAGGTGCCAGTCAGCCTAGCCTCTGTTCACACACTATGAACACTTTTGAAGGTGCCAGTCACCCCCTACCCTCTGCCCCCACTATGAACCTGTTGAAGGTGCCAGTCACCTACCCCTTTGTTCTCACACTAACACTGCTTTTTTTCTCCTTTTTCAAGTTTCTTCTTTTTAATAACTCGAGTGTCGCGTCAACCTGAAAATTTTCCCGAAAAAAATTTGCATGAAATGTTGTGGGGGTGCCAAGAAAACGGAGCTGAAAAAAACAATGAGTCATAAATACGTGGCATAACTTTTCCCAAAAGTTTCGTTGCTTTATTATTCTTCCCATTTTGTATATGAATTTTTTCTATTTTTTTTTTTCTATTATTTTATTTTTTTTGGAAGGTGGTAAAAGAAGACGAAAAAGATCTTACCCGAAGTTTTTTTTTTTTAATTTTTCCTAGTAAGATTAATTTATCATTTATTCAAAATTTAGAAAGTTGGTATTTTTAGTTTTAAAATTAAATGGGAGCGATAGTAATACCTGATTGCCAGTGTGTGTGTGTTGTTGTGGTTGTGTGTGGGGTGTTGTGTGTGGGTGTTGTGTGTGTGTTGGGTGTGTGTGTGGTGTGTGTGTGGTTGGTGTGGTGCCTGATCATCCTCATCAAATTTTTAATTCTCCTCATTAACTTCACACATCTGCAAAACAGGGACATTTCTGAGCTAACCCTTCCATCTTACTTCAAATGTACTCTTTCACATATGTGGTTGCAGGGTCGGTCATAGCTCCTGGCCCGCCTTTCACTGGTCGATCTAATTCATTTTCCCCCCCGCCCCCATAATTTTGTCATCCCTCTCTTAAAGATTTATGGAACTTGCTTCCACTATTCCCACCTCCAGATTTTTCCAGTTCCTGACAGCTTAAGACAAAAAAATACTTCCTAACACCCCTAGACTCATCGGGGGTTTTTCAGTTTCCAATTGTGCCCCCTTGTTTCTGTACCCCCTCTCTAAAACATTCATTCCTTTCCCCCTTGTCAATGCCTCTTAGTTTTTATACGTTGTTATCCCACCTATCCCTGTGTCATAGGTATTTCCCCTTTAACCTCTCTCATAAGACATACCCCTCATTCCCCGAGCTAATCTTTTTGCAATTTTTGCACTTTCTCCAATTTCGGACGTTTGACAAAGGGGGTTTTCCATACTGGCGCTGCATTTTCCCAGTATAGGCCTTACGTACACTGTGTAAAATGTCTGAAGACCCCTTTCCCAAATGCTAAAGGGCCAAACTCAGGTTTGCAATCTCCCTAGCTGCAGCATTTTATTTTTTGATGTTTGCCTCGGGGGGGACATGTTCTTTTTAAAATGTTTACCCCAAGACCTTTTTCTTTAAGACTTTTTGCAGCTTTTGGGTTTCCTAACCTGTACTCCGTCTGGGTTTTCGTGCCCCTTCCCCAATTTTTCATGCCCTTTACACTTACGGGGGTTAAACCCAGGGCCATTTGTCGGACCATACTTTAGTTTTCCCAGACCCCCCTTGTAATTTTAAACTGACCTCACCCACTTGTATTCCCTCTCATTTTTCACATATCAGGAACAGTGACATTTTCTGAATCTATCCTTCCCCCATGTCATTCACTATACAAGAAACGCCCGGGCCCAGGGACTGAACCTTGTGGAACCCCATCGACACATTCGCCCCTCCGACCCTTTAGCACTACCCCAAAACCCGTTTTTTTCCTTCCTGTCAGGTATTCCCTGATCCCTTGCATACTTTCCCCGTTATTTTGCCCGCTCTAAATTTTGCACAGTCTCGTGTGTGGTACTGTGTAAAACCTTCTTGCAATCTAAAAAGAAGCATCTACTCATCCCCCCCTCTCCTGTCTTACTTCTTTACCTTATCGAGAAACCAAGTGAATTTGTGACACAGAATTTTCCCATCTGAACCGTGCTGACTGTCATTTGAGCCCCAAACTTTTCAAATTTTCCCCTACTTTTCTCCCGATAAACTTTTCCATGCTTTACAACAAAAATCAGTGACATGGTCTGTAGTTCAAATGCTACTGTTGTCCCCTTTCTTAAAAAAAGGAACTACATTGCTGTCTTCCCCGCCTCAGGGAACTACCCGTTTTCGTGATTACTGTGTTGTGTTGTGTGTGGTGTGTGTGTACTCACCTATTTGTCCCATTTGTGGTTGCAGGGGTTTTAGTCAAGCTCCTGGGCCCCCCTCTTTGCTGATTGCACTAGGTCCCCCCTCTCCCCCCCCATTGGCTTTCATACCTCGCCTTAAAAAATATTTATGGTTTTTCCCCCCCCCACATCACTTTCTGGCTATTCCATGGCCTGACTACCTTGATGAAGAAAACTTCCTAACATCCCCCTTTGATTCTCTGGTCCCTTTAAATTTTAATTGGACCTCTTGTGTTTGTGCCCATCTCTGGAAATCCCGTCTTTGTCCATCGTTTAAATTCCGCGCAGATTTTTATTCGTTATCATTTCTCCCCCCGACCCTCCCGGCCTCCAGTGTCGTCAGGGGGGATTTCCGTCAACCTTTTCCGTAGGACAATCCCCTACTCTGGGGGCAGTCTTGTTGCAAAAATTTTTCACTTTCTCTAATTTTTTGACGTCTTGACTAGGTGTGGATTCCAAATGGTGCTCTACCCGTATGGGCCCCACGTAAAAAGGTATTCGGGCTTAAACGAATCCTTCTAGGTAGGGAACGCTTCCGAGGTTTGCCGGGGCCCGTTTCTTTCGCAGTTTATCTGACTGATGGGCCTCAGGAGATATCCCCCGGTGTTAGCTCACTCCCAGATCTTTTTTTCCCTTGAGTGAGGTTTTTCAGTCTTTGGCCATCTAAAATATATTGGTCGCGGTCTTTTTGCCCCCTTCCCCCCTCTTCATGACTTTGCATTTGGCAGGGTTAAAATTTAAGGAGCCAGTTTGGGTGGACCGGCTTGTAGCCTGTCCAGGTCTCTTTGTAGTCCTCCCTGATCCTCCCCCCCCGATTTGTTTCCCTTCTCATTAATTTCCCCCATCTTTCTGCAAAAAAGGGGACATTTTCTGATCTTTTTTCCCTTCCTTTAAGTTTTTTTCACATAAAACCAAAAAACAGCACATTTCCTAGGACTGCCCCCCTGGGGAAAACCCCCCCTTGTAAAAAGGCCCCCCCACTCTGACACCTCGCCCCGCAAACCATGCCCACGTTTTTTGCCTCCCTCTAAAGGTATTCTCCTTATCCTTTGCAGTGCCTTTCCGTTTATTGAAACCTGACCTCAAAAGTTTTTGCAGAACCCCTTGTAGGAAAATTTGTTTTCAAAGGGCCTTTTTTGCAGCCCCAAAAATTATGCAGTCCCCCCCAAACCCCCCCCCTCTCTCTTGTCTTATTTCTGCCACCTTTTTCAAAAACCCCTAGTTTTTTTTTGGACACAGGATTTTCCTTCCCTGAAACCATGCTGGTTGTCAATTATACACTTGTTTCTTTCCAGGTGCCCCACCACTCTCCTCCTGATGATCTTCTCCATGACCTTGCATACTATACACGTTGTGATACAGGTCTGTAGTTTAGTGCCTCATGTCTGTCTCCCCTTTTTAAAAATTGGGACTACATTTGCCATTTTCCATACCTCAGGGAGTTACCCAATTTCAAATGATGTGTGAAGATCTTTGTTAATGGCTCACACAATATCTCTGCTCCCTCTTTAAGGACCCATGGAGAGATGTTGTCTGGTCCCACCGCCTTTGAGGTGTCAAGTTCGCATAGCAGCTTCTTCACCTCCTCCTTGGTTATATGTACCTCATCCAGCACTTGCTGGTGTGCGCCCCTGTTCTGATTTCCTGGAGTCCTACTGCTTTCCACTGAAAATACCTCTTTAAATCTTGTGTTGAGCTCCTGACATACCTCTTGGTCGTTTCTTGTGAATTCCCCATCACCCTTCCTCAGTCTGATTACCTGGTCCTTGACTGTTGTTTTTCCTCCTGATGTGGCTGTACAACAGCTTCGGGTCAGTCTTTACTTTTGATGCTATGTCATTTTCATATTGTCTCTGAGCCTCCCTTCTTATCTGTGCATATTCGTTTCTGGCTCTTCGGCTGATTTCTTTATTTTCCTGAGTTCTCTGTCTTCTGTACCTTTTCCATTCTCTAGTACACCTAGTTTTTGCCTCCCTACACCTTTGGGTGAACCAAGGACTCGTTCTGTTCTTCCCATTATTTCTGTTTCCCTTGGGAACAAACCTCTCCTCTGCCTCCTTGCATTTTGCTGCTACATAGTCCATCATTTCTTGTACTGGTTTTCCTGTCAGTTCCCTCTCCCACTGAATGTCTTGAAGGAAGTTCCTCATGCCTGAGTAGTTCCCCCTTTTGTAGTTTGGTTTTTCCCAGCCTATTCCTGCTACTCTCTCCACTTGGAGCTCAACTATGTAGTCGAAGCACAGAACCACATGAATCACTAGCTCCCAGGGCCTTTCATACATGATACCCTCGATGTCCGAACTACTCATGGTGAATACAAGGTCCAGCCTTGCTGGTTCATCCTCTCCTCTCTCTCTGGTAGTGTCTCTAACATGTTGATGCATGAGGTTTTCCAGTACCACATCCATCAACTTGGCTCTCCATGTTTTCGGGACCCCCATGGGGCTCCAGGTTTTCCCAGTCAATCTCCTTGTGATTGAAATCACCCATAACTAGTAACTTTGCTCCCCCCATGTGTGTTCTCCTGGCCACCTCGGCTAGTGTGTCGATCATGGCTCTGTTGCTCTCATCGTATATTCTCTTGGCCTCCTGCAGTTCTGTGGTGGGTTGTACATTACTGCAATTATCACCTTATGTCCCTCAGACTGGATTGTTCCTACTAAGTAGTCCCTTTCGTGTGTGTATGTGTGTGTGTGTGTGTGTGTGTGTGTGTGTGTGTGTGTGTGTGTGTGTGTGTGTGTGTGTGTGTGTGTGTGTATGTGGTGTGTGTGTACTCACCTAGTTGTACTCACCTAGTTGAGGTTGCGGGGGTCGAGTCCGAGCTCCTGGCCCCGCCTCTTCACTGATCGCTACTAGGTCACTCTCCCTGAGCCGTGAGCTTTTCATACTCTCTTAAAGCTATGTTATGGATCCTGCCTCCACTACATCGCTTCCCAAACTATTCCACTTACTGACTACTCTGTGGCTGAAGAAATACTTCCTAACATCCCTGTGATTCATCTGTGTCTTCAACTTCCAACTGTGTCCCCTTGTTACTGTGTCCAATCTCTGGAACATCCTGTCTTTGTCCACCTTGTCAATTCCTCTCAGTATTTTGTATGTCGTTATCATGTCCTTCCTATCTCTCCTGTCCTCCAGTGTCGTCAGGTTGATTTCCCTTAACCTCTCCTCGTAGGACATATCTCTTAGCTCTGGGAATAGTCTTGTTGCAAACTTTTGCACTTTCTCTAGTTTCTTTACGTGCTTGGCTAGGTGTGGGTTCCAAACTGGTGCCGCATACTCCAATATGGGCCTAACGTACACGGTGTACAGGGTCCTGAACGATTCCTTATTAAGATGTCGGAATGCTGTTCTGAGGTTTGCTAGGCGCCCATATGCTGCAGCAGTTATTTGATTGATGTGCGCTTCAGGAGATGTGCCTGGTGTTATACTCACCCCCAAGATCTTTTTCCTTGAGTGAGGTTTGTAGTCTCTGGCCCCTAGACTGTACTCCGTCTGCGGTCTTCTTTGCCCTTCCCCAATCTTCATGACTTTGCACTTGGTGGGATTGAACTCCAGGAGCCAATTGCTGGACCAGGTCTGCAGCATGTCCAGATCCCTTTGTAGTTCTGCCTGGTCTTCGATCGAGTGAATTCTTCTCATCAACTTCACGTCATCTGCAAACAGGGACACCTCAGAGTCTATTCCTTCCGTCATGTCGTTCACAAATACCAGAAACAGCACTGGTCCTAGGACTGACCCTGTGGGACCCGTGGTCACAGGTGCCCACTCTGACACCTCGCCACGTACCATGACTCGCTGCTGTCTTCCTGACAAGTATTCCCTGATGCACTGCAGTGCCTTCCCTGTTATCCCTGCTTGGTCCTCCAGTTTTTGCACCAATCTCTTGTGTGGAACTGTGTCAAACGCCTTCTTGCAGTCCAAGAATATGCAATCCACCCACCCCTCTCTCTCTTGTCTTACTGCTGTCACCATGTCATAGAACTCCAGTAGGTTTTTGACACAGGATTTCCCTTCCCTGAAACCATGTTGGCTGCTGCTGATGAGATCATTCCTTTCTAGGTGTTCCACCACTCTTCTCCTGATAATCTTCTCCATGATTTTGCATACTATACATGTCAGTGACACTGGTCTGTAGTTTAATGCTTCATGTCTGTCTCCTTTTTTAAAGATTGGGACTACATTTGCTGTCTTCCATGCCTCAGGCAATCTCCCTGTTTCGATAGATGTATTGAATATTGTTGTTAGGGGTACACATAGCGCCTCTGCTCCCTCTCTCAATACCCATGGGGAGATGTTATCTGGCCCCATTGCCTTTGAGGTATCTAGCTCACTCAGAAGCCTCTTCACTTCTTCCTCGGTTGTGTGCACTGTGTCCAGCACATGGTGGTGTGCCCCACCTCTCCGTCTTTCTGGAGCCCCTTCTGTCTCCTCTGTGAACACTTCTTTGAATCTCTTGTTGAGTTCCTCACATACATCACGGTCATTTCTTGTTGCCTCTCCTTCTTCCTTCCTTAGCCTGATTACCTGGTCCTTGACTGTTGTTTTCCTCCTGATGTGGGTGTACAACAGTTTCGGGTCAGATTTGGCTTTTGCTGCTATGTCATTTTCATATTGTCTTTGGGCCTCCCTTCTTATCTGTGCATATTCGTTTCTGGCTCTACGACTGCTCTCCTTATTCTCCTGGGTCCTTTGCCTTCTATATTTCTTCCATTCCCTAGCACACTTGGTTTTTGTCTCCCTGCACCTTTGGGTAAACCATGGGCTCATCTTGGCTTTTTCATTATTCCTGTTACCCTTGGGTACAAACCACTCCTCAGCCTCCTTGCATTTTGTTGCTACATATTCCATCATCTCATTAACTGGCTTCCCTGCCAGTTCTCTGTCCCACTGAACCCCGTTCAGGAAGTTCCTCATTCCTGTGTAGTCCCCTATCTTGTAGTTTGGCTTCATTCGTCCTGGCCTTCCTGCTTCTCCCTCCACTTGTAGCTCTACTGTGTATTCGAAGCTTAAAACCACATGGTCACTGGCCCCAAGGGTCTTTCATATGTGATGTCCTCGATATCTGCACTACTCAAGGTGAATACTAAGTCCAGCCTTGCTGGTTCATCCTCTCCTCTCTCTCTTGTAGTGTCCCTTACGTGTTGGTACATGAAGTTTTTCAGTACCACCTCCATCATCTTAGCCCTCCATGTATCTTGGCCCCCATGTGGGTCCAAGTTCTCCCAATCGATCTCCTTGTGGTTAAAGTCACCCATGATCAGGAGCTTTTGCCCTGCATGCATGAGCTCTTTTGGCCACTCTAGCCAGTGTGTCATGCCATCGCTCTATTGCTCTCGTCGTACTCTTGCTTGGCCTTCCTGCTGTTCTGTGTGGGTTATACATCACTGCTATTACCACCTTGGGACCTCCAGAGTGAAGCGTTCCCGCTATGTAATCACTTTCTTCTCCGCTGTCTCCTCTCTCCAGCTCATCAAAATTCCAGCGATTTTTGATCAGCAATCCCACTCCTCCACCCCCCCTGTTCCCTCTGTCTTTCCTCAGGATTTGGTATCCCGTTGGAAAGATGGCATCTGTTATCATACCTGTAAGCTTGGTTTCTGTGAGAGCTATGATGTCCGGTGATGCCTCTTTAACTTTTTCATGCTACTCCTCCCACTTATTTGTTATACCATCAGCGTTTGTGTACCATACCTTCAGTTTCCTTTCCAACACTGTGGTTTGTGGGGCCTGTGAGGGTGGGAAACCTGGTAGCATACTGTGGGATTCTATAGCTCGGTGTTGGGTGGAGGCTGTGGATATGGATTGTAGTGTGTGTTGGGATGGTGTGATAGGTTGTTATGGTTCTGAGAATAGTTGTGTGTGTGCTTGCCCTTGCTGTCTGTTCTGCTTGACTGACCTCTGCTGGTTCCATCTTGTCTCTTTTCCTAGCTCCTTTCGCTTTTTTTGTCCTTTCCCTCAGCTGCTGTCGTTCTGATTGTGTTCTGTCTCTGTCTAGAACACCCTCTGTACTCTTCCGAGTATTTCAATCGTGGTTTCTCTTGGAGGATCCTGTTCTGCACTGTTTCCGTCCTGAGAATCAGCTTGATTGGTCGGTTTTCCCCCTTCGAGTACCCCCTATTCTCTGAAAATTTACAATCTCGTCCATCTCTCACCTATTTCCGTGATGATTTTCTCAATCTCCTTACTTTTCCTTCCTGCTTCCTTTCAGTGTGTGTCCTTTCCTCTCTCTCCTGAAGCCCATGGATAAACACTGATTTTGCCCTTTCCTCCTCCTATTGCCTCACCCTCTGTGACTCTGGATCCTGCCTGTATGTGGTCAGTTTCTCCCTTGATTTTTCCAGTGGCTCTTGATAGCATGGTTGTGCCTCAGCATTCGACCTATCACCCTCTCCATCTGCAACCAGCTGTTCTTCCCTTTCACTCCTTGGCTCTTTTTGGCAGGTTGATATGACCTTAGCATAATTCATAATTCCTTCCTTCCTATTCGGCCTCGCAGCTTCATATGCTGTGTCTTCTCTGGTCACTGCCCCTGTAACTCGCTTCAGCCTATTTATCTCAACTTCCTGGACCCTTATCTTGGCTACTGCAGTTTCAACTTGTGCCTCCCAATTCTTTGTCTCCTTCTCCAACCTCTTTTCCCATTTCACAGAGAGCTCTTTCTCCATTTTTTCAGAAAGCTCTCCTAATTTTCTCTCCCATTCTTGCTCTATCCTTTTCCACTGCTCCTCCATCCATTCCTCCCTACCAATACCATTGTCATCTGATCCCTGATTCCTGCGAGTCCCAACCTTTTTTTTTTTTTTTTTTTTTTTTTTTTTTGTGAAAGAGAAAGAGAAAAAGAAAAAGGGGGGAGAGATTGAGAGAGAGGGAGAAAGAGAGAGAAGGGGAGGGTAGAAGGAGAGAGGGGGAAAGAAGGAAAAGGGGGAGAGAGAGAGAAAGTGAGAGAGAGGGAAAAGGTAAGAGAGAGAGAGGGGGAGTGACAAGGGAAGAGAGAGAGAGAGAGAAAAGAAGAAGAGGAAGAGAGAGAGGAAGAGAGGAAGAAAGAGAGATGAGAAGAGAAAGAGTGAGAGGAAGAGAGAGAGGAAGAGAGAGATGAAGAGAGGAAGAGAGAAAGGAAGAGGAGAGGAAGAGAGGAGAGATGAGAGAAAGGGAGGAGAGAGAGAGAGAGGAGAGAGAGAGAGAGAGAGAGAGAGAGGAGAAGAGAGAGAGAGAGAGAGAAAGAGAGAGGAAGAGAGACGAGGAGAGGGAGAGAGACGGGGGGGGGCGGGGAAAGGAAGGGTTAGAGGGTCACTTCACAGGAAGGTGTGAAATCCTGTATGGTGTTGTGTGTGTGTGTGTGTGCATATGTGTGTGTGTGTGTGTGTGTGTGTGTGTGTGTGTGTGTGTGTGTGTGTGTGTGTGTGTGTGTGGTGTGTGTGTATGTGTGTGCTACACTATTCAAGTGCCTAACAGTAGGGTCCTGTACTCAAACCCAGTGTGTGTGTGCATGTGTGTGTGTGTATGTGTGTGTGTGTGTGTGCTGCTACAGCTATTCAAGTGCCTAACAGCAGATCCTGTAAATCACCTAGTGTGTTTTGTGTGTGTGTGTGTGTGTGGTGTGTGTGTGTGGTGTGTGTGTGTGTGTGCATGCGTGTGTGTGTGTGCGTGCTACAGCTATTCAAGTGCCTAACAGCAGATCCTGTACTCACCTAGTGTGTGTGTGTGTGTGTGTGCATGTGTGTGTGTGTGTGTGTGTGCATGCTACAGCTATTCAAGTGCCTAACAGCAGAGCCTTTTCTCACCTAGTGTGTGTGTGTGTGCATATGTTTATGTAAGCAGTCCTTATTTCCCACGTATGTACTACGTATGTATTGCATATGTACCCGATCTCTTGGTTCCCACTCTACTGTCTTATGTGTTTAAAATTATGTTCAAAAATAAATACACTAGGCTTCACCTGTATGCCGCTACCTCTAAATTCTATTAAATGCCAGTAAATGCTGCTTATTCTAATTCTGATAGCTCGAGGAGAGTGACCCCCAATCCAGCTAGAGACAGGTACTATTGACCCCATTTCAACTCAAACTAGGTGAATTTACTTGCAGTTGCAGTGGGTAACGTTTTTCGGGTCTGTCCTGTGTCCCAGTAGTTGAAGATGCTTGATGCTTCTCGGTAATTTTTCCACTAACTTCCTGTATGCACTATGTCTCTAGTCATCTAATTTTTTCACTCACTGTTTTACTGACAATCTATACATATCTCTTATCTCCCTGGTCTTGAGTTGCACTTATTCTTCAAAATACCCCACTGCGTTATTATGGCAACACTTTTTAGGCCTGACACAACCATTCACCTTCCTTCCCCCAGCCCCCACTAAACACTTAGTCACTATTTCCTTTGTTTTCTTTTCTGTGATCACTTATATTTCCTTTTTTCGGGGCTTAAGTGATTATATTCACTCTTATGCGTGCACACGCCTATATCCCACACTCTATTCCTTATGGCACAGTCAGAAATTACCACCAAAACACGAGCTCAAACCGTGTGACTCCTTCACGAGTGTGTGTGTGTGTGTGTGTGTGTGTGTGTGTGTGTGTGTGTGTGTGTGTGTGTGTGTGTGTGTGCATGTGTGTGTACTCACCTAATTGTACTCACCTAATTGTGGTTGCAGGGGTCGAGACTCAGCTCCTGGCCCTGCTTCTTCACTGGTCGCTACTAGGTCCTCTCTCTCTCTGCTTCCTGAGCTTTGTCATACCTCGTCTTAAAGCTATGTATGGTTCCTGCCCCCACTACATCACCTGCTAGGTTATTCCACTTCCTGACGACTCTGTGACTGAAGAAATACTTCCTAAGGTCCCTGTGATTAGTCTGAGTCGTCAGCTTCCAATTGTGACCCCTTGTTTCTGTGTCCCCTCTCTGGAACATCCTGTCTCGGTCCACCTTGTCTAGTCCACACATTATTTTGTATGTTATCATGTCTTCCCTGACCCTCCTGTACTTCAGTGTCGTCAGTCATATTTCCTTCAACCTTACTTTGTAGGACATTCCCCTGAGCTCCGGAACTAGCCTTGTTGCAAACTTTTGCACTTTCTCTAATTTCTTGACGTGCTTGACCAGGTGTGGGTTCCAAACTGGTGATGCCTACTCCAGTATGGGCCTGACGTACACAGTGTACAGTGTCTTGAACGATTCCTTACTAAGGTATCGAAATGCTATTCTCAGGTTTGCTTGGCGCCCATATGCTGTAGCAGTTATCTGGTTAATATGTGCCTCCGGAGACGTGCTCGGTGTTATGGTCACCCCAAGTTCTTTCTCCTTGAATGAGGTTTGCAGTCTCTGTCTACCTAGTCTATACTCTGTCTTCAGTCTTCTTTGCCCTTCTCCAATCTTCATGACTTTGCTTTTGGCAGGTTGAATTTGAGAAGCCAGTTGCTAGACCACGTATCCAGCCTGTCCAGGTCTCTTCGTAGTCCTGCCTGATCCTCATCCAATTTAATCCTTCTCATTAGCTTCACATCATCTGCGAACAGGGACGCTTCAGAGTCTATCCCTTCCACCATGTCATTCACATATATCAAAAATAGCACTTTTCCTAGGACTGACCCCTGTGGGACCCCGCTCATCTCAGGCGCCCACTGTGATACCTCATCATGTACCATGACTCGTTGTTGCCTCCCTGTCAGGTATTCTATGATCCATTGCAGCGCCCTTCCTGTTATAAGCGCCTCATCCTCCAGTTTCTGCACTAATCTCTTGTGAGGAACTGCGCCAAAGGCCTTCCTGCAGTCCGGAAAAATGCAATCAACCCACCCTCTCTCTCGTGTCTTACTTCTGTTACCTTGTCATAAAACTCCAGAAGGCTGTTGTTTATAATCTTGTTCCGTTCCAGGTGCTCCACCACTCTCCTCCTGATAATCTTCTCTGTGACTTTGCATACTATACACGTCAGAGACACTGGTCTGTAGTTTAGTGCCTCGTTTCTGTCTCCTTTCTTAAAAAGGGGGACTACATTTGCCGTCTTCCATACCTCAGGTAGTTGCTCTGTTTCAAGGGATGTATTGAAGATTGTGGTTAGTTGCTGTGGCGGCCTCCTGCCAAACTAGTGGTTAGATTGTTAACCTGCCGGCTGCAGTACCACTGGGTACATCATCAAACCCAATGTGGGGACTGCTGAGCAGGTCTTAGAAGCAGTATTCACCTGATCATCTTATGGTGTATATCTACTGGCCTTAGAAGCAGTATTAACCAGACCATCTTACGGTATACATCTACTGGCAGTAGAGAGTATTCACCAGACCATCTTACGGTATACATCTACTGGCCTTATAGAGAGTATTCACCAAACTACCTCACGGAGTACATTTGAAAGTGATGTCTACTGACTCACTGCTGACTTCAGTCAACTGCGGGTCTCCTGGCTGCAATTACTAGTCAGTCAGAACCCTGTGGACTTCAGTTACCTGAGGGCTTCGCTTAGTCTGCTGGCTTTAGTTACTGTGGGCCTCAGGACTTGGTTACCTGTGGGCCTTTGGTTGTAGTTTTACTGGCCAGTTTTGCGGACTTCGACCTGCGGGCCTTGGTGAACTTTGTTAGTAAAAATGATGAATTGTTTTATGTTTATTCAGTATCCCGAACTCTCATATTACTGCACTAGTGTAAGGCCAACTAGTGTGTTTGTAATAGTTGCACACACAGCGTCTCTGCTCCTTCTCTAAGGACCCACAGAGAGATGTCCGGACCCCTCACCTTTGAGGTATCGAGGTCACTTAGCCGCTTCTGCACCTCCTCCTCCATTGTTTGTATGTCACCCAGCACCTGTTATATTCCCTGTTGATGTTCCCCTCTGTGCTGTCTTCTCAGAGCCATTCCTGTCTCTACTGTATATGCTTCCTTAAATCTCATGATGAGCTCCTCGCATACCTCATGCTCATTTATTGTGAGTTCCCCACCTTTCTTCAGCCTGATCACCTGGTCTTTGACTGTTGTCTTCCTCCTAATGTGGCTGTACAGAAGTTTCGGGTCAGACTTGACTTTCGATGCTATGTTATTTTCATATTGTCGCTGGGCCTCCCTCCTTACCTGTGCATACTCGTTCCTGGCTGTTCCACTGATCTCCTTATTTTCCTTTGTTCTTCGCCTTCTGTACTTTTTCCATACTCAATTGCACTTGGTTTTTGCCTCCTTACACCATCGGGTAAACCAGGGGCTCGTTCTGGTCTTCCCATTATTTCTGTTGCCTTTGGGAACAAACCTTTCCTCTGCCTCCTTGCATTTTATTGTTATGTATTCCATCATTTCATTTCCCGACTTTCCTACCAGTTCTCTGTCCCACTGAACCTCTTGCAGGAAGTTCCTCAAACCTATATAGTCCCCCCGTTACATTCAACTCCTGTTACCCTCTCCACTTGTAAGTCTACTATGTATTCAAAGTACAGAACCACGACGTCACTAGCTCCTAGGGGTCTCTCATATGTAATGTTCTCAATGTCTAAACTGCTCAGGGTGAACACAAGGCCCAGTCTTGCTGGTTCATCCTCCCCTCTCTCTCTGTTAATATCCTTAACAGGTTTCCCCAATCGATCTCCCTGTGACTGAAATCGCCCATAACCAGTAACTTTGCTCTGCTCGAGTGAGCTCTTATTGGTACCTCAGCCAGTGTCCACCATTACTCTCTTACTCTCTTCATACTCCTCTCTTGGCCTCCTCAGTTCTGTGGTGGATCATACATCACTGCAATGACTACCCTGTGCTCCCCAGACTGAAGTGTACCTACTATGTATTCTCTTTCTCCAATGTCGTCCACGACTCCCATTTCCTCAAATTTCCATCGGTGTTTTACGAGCAGTGCAACCCCTCCTCCCCCTCTGCTCCTATCTTTCCTTAAATTCTGATATCTTGGTGGGAAGATTGCATCTGTTATTGCCTCAGTGAGTTTCATTTCTGTGACTGCTATGATGTCTGGGGACTTCTCATTGATTCTTTCATGCCACTCCTCATATTTGTTCATTATTCCATCCGCATTTGTGCACGATTTGTTGTCCGATACGTGTTGTTTGAGACAGAACAGGATACTTGATGTTAGGTAAGACACATATGCAACAGTTAGGTATCTTTATTATGAAACGTTTCGCCTACACAGTAGGCTTCTTCAGTCAAGTACAGAAAAGTTGATAGAAGCAGAAGATACTTGAAGACGATGTAATCAGTCCATCACCCTTAAAGTTTTGAGGTGGTCAGTCCCTCAGTCTGGAGAAGAGCATTGTTCCATAGTATGGAACAATATTGTTTCATACTATGGAACAATGCTCTTCTCCAGACTGAGGGACTGACCACCTCAAAACTTTAAGGGTGATGGACTGATTACATCGTCTTCAAGTATCTTCTGCTTCTATCAACTTTTCTGTACTTGACTGAAGAAGCCTACTGTGTAGGCGAAACGTTTCATAATAAAGATACCTAACTGTTGCATATGTGTCTTACCTAACAACCTGTCGGTATTTTATACCATTTTAATGTTCAGGATACTTGATGTTTGAGATAGAGTTCATTACTTGATGTTTGAGACAGAACCCGATACTTGATGTTTGAGACAGAACCTGATACTTGATGTTTGAGATAGAACCCGATACTTGATGTTTGAGATAGAGTTCGATACTTGATGTTTGAAATAGAGTCCGATACTTGACGTTTGAGACAGAACCCGATACTTTATGTTTGAGACAGAACCCGATACTTGATGTTCGAGATGGAGCCCGATACTTGATGTTTGAGATAAAACTCGATACTTGATATTTGAGATAGAACCCGATACTTGATATTTGAGATAGAACCCGATACCTTATGTTTAAGATAAAGCCCGATACTTGAAGTTTGAGTTAGAACCCGATACTTGATGTCTGAGAAGAACCCGATACTTGATGTTTGAGACAAAGTCCGATACTTGATGTTTGAGACAGAACCCGATACTTTATGTTCGAGATAGAACCCGATACTTGATATTTGAGATAAAACCCGATACTTGATATTTGAGATAGAGCCCGATACCTGATGTTTAAGATAAAGCCCGATACTTGAAGTTTGAGACAGAACCCGATACTTGATGTTTGAGAAGAACCCGATACTTGATGTTTGAGATAGAGCCCGATACTTGATGTTTGAGACAGAACCCGATACTTGATGTTTGAGATAGAACCCGATGCTTGATATCTGAGATAGAACCCGATACCTGATGTTTAAGATAAAGCCCGATACTTGAAGTTTGAGACAGAACCCGATACTTGATGGTTGAGATAGAGTCCGATACTTGATGTTTGAGATAGAGCCCGATACTTGATGTTTGAGATAAAGCCCGATATTTGATGTTTGAGACAGAACTCGATACTTGATGTTTAAGATAAAGCCCGATATTTGATGTTTGAGACAGAACCCGATACTTGATGTTTAAGATAAAGCCCGATATTTGACGTTTGAGACAGAACCCGATACTTGATGTTTAAGATAAAGCCCGATATTTGATGTTTGAGACAGAACCCGATACTTGATGTTTAAGATAAAGCCCGATATTTGATGTTTGAGACAGAACCCGATACTTGATGTTTAAGATAAAGCCCGATATTTGATGTTTGAGACAGAACCCGATACTTGATGTTTAAGATAAAGCCCGATATTTGATGTTTGAGACAGAACCCGATACTTGATGTTTAAGATAAAGCCCGATATTTGATGTTTGAGACAGAACCCGATACTTGATGTTTAAGATAAAGCCCGATATTTGATGTTTGAGACAGAACCCGATACTTGATGTTTAAGATAAAGCCCGATATTTGATGTTTGAGACAGAACCCGATACTTGATGTTTAAGATAAAGCCCGATATTTGATGTTTGAGACAGAACCCGATACTTGATGTTTAAGATAAAGCCCGATATTTGACGTTTGAGACAGAACTCGATACTTGATGTTTAAGATAAAGCCCGATATTTGATGTTTGAGACAGAACCCGATACTTGATGTTTAAGATAAAGCCCGATATTTGATGTTTGAGACAGAACCCGATACTTGATGTTTAAGATAAAGCCCGATATTTGATGTTTGAGACAGAACCCGATACTTGATGTTTAAGATAAAGCCCGATATTTGATGTTTGAGACAGAACCCGATACTTGATGTTAAGATAAAGCCCGATATTTGATGTTTGAGACAGAACCCGATACTTGATGTTTAAGATAAAGCCCGATATTTGATGTTTGAGACAGAACTCGATACTTGATGTTTAAGATAAAGCCCGATATTTGACTTTGAGACAGAACCCGATACTTGATGTTTAAGATAAAGCCCGATATTTGATGTTGAGACAGAACCCGATACTTGATGTTTAAGATAAAGCCGATACTTGATGTTTGAGACAGAACCCGATACTTGATGTTTAAGATAAAGCCCGATATTTGATGTTTGAGACAGAACTCGATACTGATGTTAAGTAACCGATATTGATGTTTGAGAAGAACCCGATACTTGATGTTTAAGATAAAGCCCGATATTTGATGTTTGAGACAGAACCCGATACTTGATGTTTAAGATAAAGCCCGATATTTGATGTTTGAGACAGAACCCGATACTTGATGTTTAAGATAAAGCCCGATACTTGAAGTTTGAGACAGAACCCGATACTTGATGTTTGAGACAGAACCCGATACTTGATGTTTGAGACAGAACCCGATACTTGATGTTTGAGACAGAACCCGATACTTGATGTTTGAGACAGAACCCGATACTTGATGTTTGAGACAGAACCCGATACTTGAAGTTTGAGACAAGAACCCATACTTGATGTTTGAGACAGAACCCGATACTTGATGTTTGAGACAGAACCCGATACTTGAAGTTTGAGACAGAACCCAATACTTGATGTTTGAGACAGAACCCGATACTTGATGTTTGAGACAGAACCCGATACTTGAAGTTTGAGACAGAACCCAATACTTGATGTTTGAGACAGAACCCGATATTTGATGTTTGAGACAGAACCCGATACTTGATGTGGTCTTCGCTCAGGATTTTGAACATGAAAAGAAATATTTGGAATTTATTTAATTTTCATTAACTGCTTTTGGTGCCGTCTGTCTCTTCTCGAATTCTGGGATGGAAGAGAATGTAAAGAGTTTGTGTGTTCAGCATAATCATGGGAGGAAACCTGGGAGACGAGTTGCGGATACTTGCAGGGAGAACCAGGACGTGCGTGTGTTAGAACTGTATATGGTGTGCCATCTAAAATTTACAAATAAGACATGTTTTTCTGTTTACATTGCATCATTAACAGTATTGTGATGAATATGGAAAGTAACCTTATGGCCCAGTTGCTAGTTCACTAACCACACATCAACAGCTTCACTTGTTTCGGGAGGGGATCGAAAATAGTGGAAATAGTATAAGTTGCCCTTTCACTGCGTATCACAATATTAACTTGCAAATCTCTTTATAAACACTGACAAATCATTTTTAATGTCTATAAACAGCAACATGAAAACTACAGATCTCCGTACTTACATTCACCATCGAGTCGAAAAGGAGAATACTTAAACACACTAACAGTCCCAGAGCTAACAAAAAGGTTTATGCAAGTGATTAGAGGGAGTGATGGCTGCCACAGAACCTTCGCTCACTTGGTCCTAGCCAAATACTCTGCTCTACTGCAGCACTTCGTCATCCCGAGTGGTATCCAATTCTCCTAATACTATGTAAACCCACTGTCCATTGAAGCCAACTACTTCTAAAGTGGACCACAAATGAAAACCCATATAATATAATATTAATGATAATACTTATTTCTACAGGTACATGTACAAGGTATACTGTCCTAGCTGACATCAGTGACGTACTACTATATAGAAAGCCGCTTGTTATGCTGAGCATTTCGAGCAAATTAGGTGTGGATGAACACTGGATAGCAGGTGGCGCATGGAAACACGTTTTAATGTTTTCCAGCCATACCTGGGAAACGATCCCCGGACCACAGTGTGTGAGCTGAGTGGCTATTGATCGAGCTACGAAAACGTAAGCACATAAGAAAGAAGGAACACTACAGCAGGCCTACTGTGCCATGCGAGGCAGGTCCAAGTCTCCTTCCGGCTTAAGCCAATGACCCTAGTCAGGCCGGGTCATATCCATTTAAGGAGCACGGCATCAGACCTATTAGCACAAGATGGTCAGGTCCAATTCACACCCGCCCACACCTACTCATGTATTTATCCAACCTATTTTTAAAACTACACAACGTCTTAGCTTCTATGACGGTACTCAGGAGTTTGTTCCACTCATCCACAACTCTGTTACCAAACCAGTACTTTCCTATATCCTTCCTGAATCAAGTTTTCCAACTTAAAACCATTGCTGCGAGTCCTGTCAATGTTAGGTATTTTTAGCATGCTATTTACAGTCCTTTTATTTATTCCTGTTTTCCATTTATACACCTCAGTCATATCCCCCCTAATTCTACGCCTTTCTAGAAAGTACAGATTCAGGGCCTCAGTCTATCCTCATAGGGAAGATTTTTTATACATATGATCAACTTTTTCATCCTCCTTTGTATGTTTTCCAGAGCATTTATATCCATTCGGTAATATGGTGACCAGAACTAAGCAGCATAATCTAAATGAGGCCTAACCAAGGATGTATAGAGTTGAAGAACAACCTGAGGACTTCTATTATTTGTTTATTGGTATGAAGCCAAGGACTGTTAGTTTTATTGTGAACACTTTTACACTGTTGTCTTGGTTTTAGATTACTGCTAACCAGAACTCCCAAATCCTTTTCACAATCAGTAGTATTAAGATCTACATTATTTAGTTTATATATAGCATGGTTATTTTCTTGTCCAATGTTTAGAACTTTGCATTTGTCTATATTTAACTGCATCTGCCACTTCTCCAACCACTGCTTCAGTCTATTCAGATCTTCCTTAGAGTGCCCTAATGTCCTCTTCAGAATGAATTCAACGGCCTATTTTGGTGTCATCGGCAAACTTGCTTACATCGCTGTTTATTCCCTCATCTATGTCGTTTATGTAGACTGTGAACAACAAGGGGCCCAACACTGACTCCTGTGGAACACCGCTAGTGACGCTTCCCTACTCTGATTTCTCCTCATTTATGCAAACTCTCTGTTGCCTATCTGTCAACGGCTGTTTCAGTAGCAAGGTGAGAGGATACGAGGAGAATGAGTTACGAATTCACACACACAAAAAAAAACGCATAAGGTAATGATGAGCTAAGTCGTGGCAGGTTGAGGCCACCCAGGAAAATGAGAGAGAGGAGGGACATGACATCAATGATGACCGTAAAATTTCCAGCAGGGAAAATAACTGTGATTAAGGACAAGGAACGAAACTAGATTACATTTCAGTACAGGACGGACCGAAAAATCTTTAGTTTCATTTACAATTTGTGGATTAGTTCTCTCTAATATTTCGCCCTCAACTGCAAAACAAGTTTCAAATCTATCAATAAATTCTGCTCAGTTAAGACTTTGGTAATAATGACGAACACGACTGAAATAAAACTTAGGTAATTAAGATTCCCACAAACATTCCACTTCAGAAGAATCTCCAACTTAACCACCAAGGTTGCACACAATTCATCCATTTCCCAATGATCTTCTCCCCAATTTTAAAACCCCCAAGTTGCACACAAAACATCCTTCCAGATGACTTTTTCCAACTTTAACCACCAAGTTTGACACAACTTTCCACTCCAGATGATCTTCTCCACTTTAACCACCAAGTTGCACACAAACATCCACTTCCAGATGATCTTCTCCAACTTTAACCACCAAGTTGCACACAAATATTCACTTTCAGATGATCTTCTCCAACTTTAACCACCAAGTTGCACACAAATATTCACTTCCAGATGATCTTCTCCAACTTTAACCACCAAGTTGCACACAAATATTCACTTCCAGATGATCTTCTCCAACTTTAACCAACAAGTTCCACACAAACATCCACTTCCAGATGATCTTCTCCAACTTTAACCAACAAGTTCCACACAAACATCCACTTCCAGATGATCTTCTCCAACTTTAACCAACAAGTTCCACACAAAAACACATCACAATAAAAGACACAATACAGTCAACTGAGAATAATAAAGATAATAAGACAGTTACATCATAAAACCAGATGCAAAAATCATCGCCCAACTCAAAATGAAATAAAAACACGACATATCGTCACTAATACATACACTCAGACTGAATTCAAAATTACTAGTAATGTCATCGCACACTCGACAATTTAAAGCGGAACAAAAAGTACAAGTCTTAAACTAGTGTTGAAGACAGGTACAGGAATAACGAAAATATACTGTGATGATTTTTATGCAGTAAGTGAGCAAAACAAAAACTATGAATGTTATATTCTTCACACTGCATTTCGATTACGAAAAGAAAAATATGCTGCTATTTGCATAGACGCCTGAAGCAGATCTGATCACATTACCATGTAAATTAAATTCAAAAAGAAGCAAAGAGTATTGTAATCTGCACGTATTTACTGAGGTAAAAGGAATTAAATCCTGTCACAATATCACTAATTCCTGGATTCGAGTGAAGAGGAAGTTATTATGATACGCATATGAGCACATAGAATGCAGCTAAAGTGCACTGACACATTCGCAGACACTCATAAGGTCAGCAAAAAATGCAAGCAACATTACCTGAGAGAGTCCACAATTTAAGTGAGGAACAAGGCGGCCATCGTTGCCGAGGAGTGCTAGTCAAACAGCTCCCTAGATTATAATGCGTTTGTTGACGTGGTGATGAGGCGTTTGTTGAACGTAATAACCCAGTAGTCTGTCTGCTGCCTTGGCCCCTGGCCATCACCACTACCACCCCAACACTAACCATTACTTCAGCCTCTACTACCATCCCCCCTCCCCTGCATCACCACCACCACAACCTCTACCACCATCCCCCTCCCCCGCATTACTACCACCACCACCAACACCACAACCTCTACCACCATCCCTCTCCCCTGCATCACTAACACCACCACCACCCCCACCACCAAACCCCTTTCCACCATCCCCCTCCCCTGCATCACTACCAACACCACCACCACCACCACCACCAAACCCCCACCCCCACCCACAAACCTCACCACCATCTCCCTCACCCTGCATCACCACCACCACTACAACCTCTACCACCATCCCCCTCCCAACATCACCCACCCACCACCACCACCACCTCCCCCGACAACCTCTACCACCATCCCCCTCCCCTGCATCACCACCACCACCACCACAACCACCACCACTCAACCTCCACCACCATCCCCCTCCCCTTCATCACCACCACCTCCACCACAACCACTAACACCACTTCCAAAACCACCAGCAACACTGTCACCACCCACACCTCCAGCAACACTGTGGTCAGTCAAACAAACGGGCTTCCACATGGATAAATTGTCATTTTTGTGGAAATTGGTGTCACGCTCCTTGTGCAGATATCCCAGAACTAGCTACAAGCAGTATTAAAACAGAGAAGTGTTTTTGGGTATGCCCAAATGAGGAAAATCTGTGGACTAAAATCACAAGGGTATTAAAAGAGGACAACATCAAAGCTGCTTTCATAGAAAACCTGGAAGCTTTCTACAACAGATGGGAACATAAAAAGTCTGGGCTGAATGGTACTGCCCTTGATACGGGGCCCTGTAGTCACAAACTGTAAGGCTGGAGGTGATGTCCTGGTAGTCAGTAAATGTGGGGCTGATAGTGCTGTCCTGGGAGACAGTAATGGTGAAGCTGGAGGTGCTGTCCTGGGAGACAGAAATGGTGAAGCTGGGGATAAATGTCCTGGGAGACAGTAATGGTGAAGCGGAGATTTTGTCCAGGTAGTCGGGAATTATACGCAGGAAGGAATACATATAAATGACCTCATAGGGGACAGGAGCC
The DNA here is from genome assembly GCF_026875155.1 of Cherax quadricarinatus. Lineage (NCBI taxonomy): Eukaryota > Metazoa > Arthropoda > Malacostraca > Decapoda > Parastacidae > Cherax > Cherax quadricarinatus. Next base: position 33,021,891 of record NC_069399.1, read on the forward strand.
ATAGTAGGGAAACAAGTGTAGTCAAAGATAAGATAAAACCAATATTGCAAACTAGAAATACCGCAGGAAATAGCAAACAAGAGGACTCCAATAGCAATAGTGAGGATAAATTACCAAAAACAACTGGTGGGAGCTCCATGTTGGTGCTAGGGAGGATAGAAGTAAGACAGGGAAACATGCACCAACAGGGAATACAGTCACAGAAACCCAAGGCAAGCGGAAACCAAGCCTGTGCACATACTATGCACTTGGTATCTGCTGGCATAGGAAATCTGGAAAAACAGATGGGACATGCAACTATGACCACCCTAGAAAATGCCATGCCCATATGACAACAGGAAAATGCAAACTCCCTTCCTGTAAGCTTTTTCACCCTGAAATGTGTACCTCTTCAGTACAGGAAAGACTGTGCTATAACTTAAATTGCCAGGCATACCATCTAAAGGGGACAAAAGATACAAAACATCCAGGCCATGGGAAATCCTGGGTAGCCACAGCCACTCAAGAGGGAGAGGTTTTTTAGTGCCAGGAAGGAAAAAAAACTGGCAGGAAATGGCAGAAATCGTACACCAAATCCAGTCATTCCTGGAGTGGAACCACAGTCGATGGCCTCCACTCCAAACCAACAGATACAGATACTAATGCCGGAAAAAAAAATCCCCCCCCAGTACCAACAATACCACCAGTCCGATAACATTCTTCTTTGCAAATATACAGGGTCTAAAGCCAGCAACAAACAACAAAATACCTTTCATCCGTGGACTGCTTGCAGAGGCAAAGGCAATGTTCGCGGCTTTCACTTAGACCCACATAAAGGATCACTTGGACAACGAAATATGGATCCCAGGTTACAACCTATACAGATGTGACAGAGTGAACAGGCAAAAGGGGGGGGGGGTTGGCCTGTACATTGCAGAGTCACTTGTTTGCACAGAACTGCTTAATGCCTCAAATGATGTAGTGGAAGTTTTAGCAGTAAAGGTCGAGAACCAAAACCTAGTCATTGTGGTAGTCTACAAGCCTCCGGATGCAACATCCCAGCAATTCCAGGAACAGCTGTTAAAAATTGACCACTGTCTGGAAAATCTTCCAGCTCCTGCACCCAACATCTTGCTCCTGGGGGACTTCAACTTAAGGCACCTAAAATGGAGGAATATAGCAAATAATATTGTTGCAGTAATAACACCAGGAGGCAGCTCTGATGAAAACTCACACTCACACGAGCTTTTAAATCTCTGCACAAATTTCAATTTAAACCAGCAAATAATAGAGCCTACTAGACTGGAGAATACACTAGACCTCATCTTCACTAACAATGATGATCTGATAAGAAATGTCACCATATCAAAAACAATATACTCAGATCACAACATAATTGAGGTTCAGACATGTATGCGTGGAGCCCCAGACCGACAAAATGAGACTAGTCACGAGGGAGCATTCACCAAATTCAACTTCAATAACAAAAACATAAAGTGGGACCAAGTAAAACCAAGTCCTAACCGATATAAGCTGGGAAGATATACTAAGCAACACAGACCCAAACTTATGCCTAGAACAGATTAACTCGGTGGCACTCGATGTATGCACAAGGCTTATTCCTCTAAGAAAAAGGAGGAGTAGATGTAAAATAGAAAGAGACAGGCGCTCCCTTTACAGGCGACGGAAAAGAATAACAGAGCGGCTAAAAGAGGTCAATATATCTGAAATGCGCAGGGAGACACTGGTCAGAGAAATAGCAAGCATCGAACTTAAGCTAAAAGAATCCTTTAGGAGTCAGGAATCGCGGGAAGAACTAAAAGCCATAAATGAAATCGAAAGAAACCCAAAGTATTTCTTCTCCTATGCCAAATCAAAATCGAGAACAACGTCCAGTATTGGGCCCCTACTTAAACAAGATGGGTCCTACACAGATGACAGCAAGGAAATGAGTGAGCTACTCAAGTCCCAATATGACTCAGTTTTTAGCAAGCCGCTAACCAGACTGAGAGTCGAAGATCAAAATGAATTTTTTATGAGAGAGCCACAAAATTTGATTAACACAAGCCTATCCGATGTTATCCTGATGCCAAATGACTTCGAACAGGCGATAAATGACATGCCCATGCACTCTGCCTCAGGGCCAGACTCATGGAACTCTGTGTTCATCAAGAACTGCAAGAAGCCCCTATCACGAGCCTTTTCCATCCTATGGAGAGGGAGCATGGACACGGGGGTCGTCCCTCAGTTACTAAAAACAACAGACATAGCCCCACTCCACAAAGGGGGCAGTAAAGCAACAGCAAAGAACTACAGACCAATAGCACTAACATCCCATATCATAAAAATCTTTGAAAGGGTCCTAAGAAGCAAGATCACCACCCATCTAGAAACCCATCAGTTACACAACCCAGGGCAACATGGGTTTAGAACAGGTTGCTCCTGTCTGTCTCAACTACTGGATCACTACGACAAGGTCCTAAATGCACTAGAAGACAAAAAGAATGCAGATGTAATATATACAGACTTTGCAAAAGCCTTCGACAAGTGTGACCATGGCGTAATAGCGCACAAAATGCGCGCTAAAGGAATAACAGGAAAAGTCGGTCGATGGATCTATAATTTCCTCACTAACAGAACACAGAGAGTAGTCGTCAACAGAGTAAAGTCCGAGGCAGCTACGGTGAAAAGCTCTGTTCCACAAGGCACAGTACTAGCTCCCATCTTGTTCCTCATCCTCATATCCGACATAGACAAGGATGTCAGCCACAGCACCGTGTCTTCCTTTGCAGATGACACCCGAATCTGCATGACAGTGTCTTCCATTGCAGACACTGCAAGGCTCCAGGCGGACATCAACCAAATCTTTCAGTGGGCTGCAGAAAACAATATGAAGTTCAACGATGAGAAATTTCAATTACTCAGATATGGTAAACATGAGGAAATTAAATCTTCATCAGAGTACAAAACAAATTCTGGCCACAAAATAGAGCGAAACACCAACGTCAAAGACCTGGGAGTGATTATGTCGGAGGATCTCACCTTCAAGGACCATAACATTGTATCAATCGCATCTGCTAGAAAAATGACAGGATGGATAATGAGAACCTTCAAAACTAGGGAGGCCAACCCCATGATGACACTCTTCAGGTCACTTGTTCTATCTAGGCTGGAATATTGCTGCACTCTAACAACACCTTTCAAGGCAGGTGAAATTGCCGACCTAGAAAATGTACAGAGAACTTTCACGGCGCGCATAACGGAGATAAAACACCTCAATTACTGGGAGCGCTTGAGGTTTCTAAACCTGTATTCCCTGGAACGCAGGAGGGAGAGATACATGATTATTACACCTGGAAAATCCTAGAGGGACTAGTACCGAACTTGCACACGAAAATCACTCACTACGAAAGCAAAAGACTTGGCAGACGATGCACCATCCCCCCAATGAAAAGCAGGGGTGTCACTAGCACGTTAAGAGACCATACAATAAGTGTCAGGGGCCCGAGACTGTTCAACTGCCTCCCAGCACACATAAGGGGGATTACCAACAGACCCCTGGCAGTCTTCAAGCTGGCACTGGACAAGCACCTGAAGTCAGTTCCTGATCAGCCGGGCTGTGGCTCGTACGTTGGTTTGCGTGCAGCCAGCAGCAACAGCCTGGTTGATCAGGCGCTGATCCACCAGGAGGCCTGGTCACAGACCGGGCCGCGGGGGCGTTGACCTCCGAAACTCTCTCCAGGTAAACTCCAGGTAAACCCACACCACCACCAACACTGTCACCACCCACACCACCACCAACACTGTCACCACCCACACCACCACCAACACTGTCACCACCCACACCACCACCACACAAGGTTGCCAGATTCCATCACTGTATGAGCCACGTCCTGCCTGATGGAACATGAAGGGACAATATACTGTAATTAGCTTTGGTTCCCACTGAGTAACTGTCACAGAGAACAGTGTAGCAGCACACTGCTTGTGTCACCAGTTATGTTCCCACTAGAACAGAGTAGCAGCAAACTGCTTGTGTCACCAGTTATGTTCCCACTAGAACAGAGTAGCAGCAAACTGCTTGTGTCACCAGTTATGTTCCCACTGAGTAACTGCTACATAGAACAGTGTAGCAGCACACTGCTTGTGCCACCAGTTATGTTCCCACTGAGTAACTGCTACATAGAACAGTGTAGCAGCACACTGCTTGTGTCACCAGTTATGTTCCCACTAGAACAGTGTAGCAGCACACTGCTTGTGCCACCAGTTATGTTCCCACTGAGAAACTGTCACAAAGAACAGTGTAGCAGCACACTGCTTGTGTCACCAGTTATGTTCCCACTGAGTAACTGCTACATAGAACAGTGTAGTAGCACACTGCTTGTGTCATCAGTTATGTTCCCACTGAGTAATTGCTACATAGAACAGTGTAGCAGCACACTGCTTGTGTCATCACTACAACCCGTGTTTCAGAAGATCCAAATCTTCCATAATATCTTACAATTTTCCTGCTTACATTATCTTTCTCAGGGACCTTATCCACCATCATTTTGAAGCCACCACACAGTTCCATCATAGCCTTCCCAGGACCCAGCTCCAATGCCAATCCCATCTCTCCAGCTTCCAGAATATGTAGCACCACCTCATGGTCCCACGTCATCCTGGGCGGACTGGCGGACTGGTGCACTAGTGCCATCGACCTCATCTTAGTCAAGCAGTTTCTGAAACTGAGAAAAAACACCGCGGGGGAAACATCACCATCCTCACGTAGCCCATGACTTAATGATTCCAGAGTGCTTCCCCGCACGGTAATGAAAAGGAGGGGAATTCCCTCATCCCAGTCCTTCTGGTACTGGGTAAAATAAACGCACATTGCCCTGAGAGACTGGGAAAACCACTGTGCTTTTCTTTGACTCCTAGGATGATATACATTGGTAAATTTAATCTCAAGTAGGCCTCTCAAAACTACATGACATTTCATAAAATATGACTTCTGGGTGATTTGTGCAAAGCCTAAGAGATAAAAATGTTTCACCAGAAATCTCAAAACCACACACACAAAATTATTCAGAAAGGGTATATCTACTGGTAACCTGTTAGAATAAGTTATTAATAAACACTGGTTAGTCAGCCCTCCCTTCTTAACACTTAAATGTCGTTCCTTCTGAATCTGTAAAAAATACAGACAATGACACTTTAATAGTTCTGCCGCGGCCACTTGGACACAGGTCTCCTTAAAAAGAGTCTTACTCATTTGACCAACTCTGCAAAATAAACATTTAGTAAATATGGGAACCACATCCTCCGCAACAGCTGATAAGTGAATAGCGTTCCGGAGGTCACAACCTTCCTGGGCCTCACTCAGCTACTGCAGAGTCAGGGGATTTTTTCCCACATCAGCACCAAGACCACTTCTCCAACCGAGTTCCGGTTGAGCCGGTTCATCACTGCTCAGTCTCCTGCAGGTCAGACTCAATGAACAGGCTCCCCATGCCCAAACCATCACCACAGTGTGCAGAAGGGTCACAGGGAGGCACAGCTCCTGCCTTGTTCCCCTGTTTAGTCCTAGCACACACTGAAAATTTTTCAGGCATCGTCGTTCCAATTAGGTTATTACCACCTTGTAAAGCAGGGTCCTGCAAAACCAAACATTCCTCACTTTTGAGGAGTCCCACAACGTTGTTGCCTAGTAGAAGGTCAACTCCTGCAAAAGGTACATCTTTTGCAATACCTACAGGTAGGTACCCAGACTGGTACGCAGACTCTACCCATAACCTGTGCACTGGAGTCCTGAGAGGGACTCCAGTTATCCCTTTAAAAAAAATGTCCAATCAGGTGTAGGTGTCATCCGACACCTACTATGTGCTACAAGTGTCCCTCAAAGACATAACACCCGTGACCCTACCTTCATTTTGGTGTAAGGCCACAGTAGACTTACTTGAATAGACCTTCATCCGAGGGTCTAAGACAGCTGGTCTTCTTTGGATACCTTGGGGCAAGACTGCAATGCAAGCAACATCATGTGTAACCGGTGTATTTACTGGAGAAGCATCTGCTGCAGCCTGGTCCCTAAGCATCTTTCGACAATATGGCTGAAGATGGCCCTGTTTATTGCAGTATGTACAGTGATAATGTTTAAAAGCCCCCTGCACACTTGACATAGGCTGGGGCCCATGACCTTGGGGAACTGGACTCTTTCTACCTGTCCCCGGTAGTCCTGGACCTGTGACAGCTGACTTAAAACCTTCTCAGGTAGGTACCGGAAAATTAGGCTTATTAAAACTCTGGTGGTTATTAGGCTGGTAAATGGGTGGCTTAAACTTCTGAAATTTCTTATTCCTATTGGTGGGTGGAGAAAACTTACCATTATTAGTATGTGGGGGGTGGTAACTGCTACCAAATTTTTGGTTAGCTAAAAATCTGACACCCAGCTCTAAAGCATTATTAAAATCAAGATCCTTCTCCTCAAGATATGCCTTAAGGTCAGGAGGAACATTTCTCAAAAGATCCTCTAACAAAATTAAGGTAATTACACCTTCATAATTGCCTACCACCCCCTTTGAGCGACACCACCTATTTAGAAGTGACATCTCCTTACCATATTCCACCAAAGACTGCCCTGACTGAAACTTTAGTCCTCTGAACTTCTGCCGGTACCTTTCCGGCAGCATTTGATAAGCCAATAAAACTACCTCTTTCAGTTTATGATAATTAGAAAAGGCCGATCCCTCTAAAGAACTAACAGCCTGTAACCCTTTACCAACTAATTGGGTTCTCGCTAATGTCGCCCATTCCTTTTCCGGCCAAACTTGGGATTTGGCCGTACTTTCAAATAACAAAAAAAAAAAAAAACTGGTCTGGGTCTTTCTCTAGGAATTTGAGCACAAATTTTAGGTTTATCCAAATAAAAAACACTACCCTGGGTTCTGTGTCTGGGTGAGAAGCAAGCTGCCCCCCTCTTACTCTTTCTTAGCCCTAAGCCCTCTAAGGCCTCTGTTCCGGATTTTTGTACGTTAAATCCAAAACCGTTCCTTTTCTTCCGCCATGGGCTAATTCTTCATAAATTTTCACTTCCTTACCGGGCCCCAAAAATGGGGAATTTGATTCAATGTCCCTTCCAAATGCTTCATCCCCCAAAATTTTTCATAGTGTCGCCTTTTTGGGAAATAATAGCATCAGATTTGCTATTGACAGAACTTACTGAAATAAATAATAAAGCACACGCAAAGTACATCAGAGGGTATATACAAAGGAGGATTGCCTTGGCTCCCAAAATTTAAACAGGTCGCACACAACAAGAAAATCCTGGCAAAAAAAAGGGCTGTTGCACCTGAAAAGGGAAAAATTTATTCCCAAAAATTGGGTAAGCATAACCCCCCAAAAATCAGGTAAATTATGCACAAAATACATATTAATCACCCTAAAAATCAACAATAGGCCCAAAAAGGGTAAATTATTCACAGAGAAATTAATAAAACACCCTAAAAACCAGCAATTTTGCACAAAAAGGGAAATTTATTCACAGGGTTTTTTTAATAATAAAAAAAAGGGACTAAGCATTAAACCCAACAAAGAGCCCCACCCAGAAAACATCCGTCTAATTTCCTAAAAGAGGGTGCCCTCAAATTGGGTAATCCCCATTGCTCACATAATAGTTTTGCATACCACTAAAACCGTCCCAGGGGGCTCAAGGAGGCCAGAGTTACCCTATCTTAAAGAAAAAAATTTGGGGCCTGATGTCACAAATGGGCTTGTTAGTTACTCATTTTTGACACCCAAAATTCTAGAGGGGACTGGGACGTCAAGTATTGGTACTTAATGACAAAATATTCTTCATATTTTCCCAAATCGTTTTGAGATTCTTACTCAACGACCCCTCCCTAATTAATTGGTGGACACATGAGAACTGAATGTCGAAGGGGTCTCATAGGAATGGAAAACCTTTGACTTGCAAAAGGCCTTCGTACTGTCAACCAAAAATTATTAAAAAGTTTAGCTACGGCATGGGTTTGTAGACTGTTTTAAGCTTCTTTAACGAAAATAAATTGCTGAAATTTAAAAAACAGAATCAAACCCCGCCAATACGTGGGGGGCTGTGTGGGATTCTCCCCGGTAGTTTCTGGGGCCCCTTTATCATCCTTTTGTTTCGAAATGACATGCCCCCCCGGTTTTAAGTGCAAATCCGCTGTATGCAGATGACAGTTCTCTGTTAGAGCAGGGAAAGACCCACAAATATTGTTAATTAATAACATTAAAACTGGAGTCCCCCCAGCAAATGGTTTGTAGACAAAAACATCATTACAATCGGGAAAACGAAGCCCTTCTCTTTGGCACGAAAAATAAAGAAAAGGGTAAATAATTTTAATGCCGGGGTAATGGGGAACCCCTTTTCTTCGGTTTCCCCCAGAAAAAATATCTGGGGAAACCCCTTTGACCCCTGCAGTGAAATTGATATGGAACAGGTAGTAAAGAAAGCGAATCCAACTGAAAAACCCTACAAACAAGCACAAAATGTCTACCTACGAGCTCGCAACCCTATATCTAGCCCTTATAAGGGTGGAATTACTAATTTATCGCTAGGGTACTCAACCGCATTCGTACAGTAAATTTTTGGTCATTATAAGCACTAATGGGACTGGGGGTTACTAAGAATAAGCTTTCCCCGGAGCAGGAATCGAATCACACCAAACCAAGGGCGGTTCTTTGTGCGTTTTGAATCCCGACGTAAATGGAGGTCTACAGTAAATACACAACGTGTCGCGAAAAACACTGCGAACATTCAACTTGCCCGGTAAATTTTCAAAATGGGGTTGAACTCTTGGGTCAAGTCCACTGGCTAACCTTTCCAGTAGGCTGTTTGTTCTGGAATAAAGGTAACAGTTCTTCCTTACTGGAGGAAAGAAACAAACTCGGTGGAGTGGATGACTCCCCCCGGTTTGAAAAAATTAACGCTATAACACGCAATATGAGCAAGGGAGAACGAATCTACTATCTCAAACTGCAAGCACAGGAGAAAGAAATGAACACGGTGAACAATGCTGATATTCAATCTGAGTCGCACACAGTGACACGAGGTATCAGCTATAAAGAAACTACACTTACAACGTTAACATGTGAAAGTTATTCGAGAAATAACTTCTTACAATGCACTGATTACTGTCAACTAGGATGGGATCACCATCTGGAACATTAGGAACAACAACAGACACTCTAGTGAGAACACTAGCTGTAACAGAGACGTCTTTCTGCAGACAGCATGTCACATCAACAAGAGATGGCATTACTAGTTGCAAGTAATCGTTTTCTGACAAGGCATCCCCTGTGGAGAAACTACTACTCGAACTAGCAGTCATTGCAGGGATAGGCTGTGCACTCAAGGCAGTCTGAGTGTCCCCGGACACTTGAGGCAACGGAACACTATCCTGCAACTCTGAAGGTATAGGTGGAACACAGACGGGAATGACAGAATTACTAGTGCCTGACCGCTCGGCTACGTTAATAAGTAATTCACGGATCTATAGGAACTTAATTGAACTTCACATTCGCAGCACTTTAACAAATCTCAGATACAAGCTGTGAGAACAAACACATTGCTCAAGGGCTAGGTATTGTCTTTCAGTCAGTAAGGGAATGTTGGTACTGTGGACTGATTCATATTGACTTTGACTGGAATGATACACTAAGTGAACGTTCAAAAGTGACTGGGACATCTTCTCAGTGAAAATACTGAAGGGCATAAGTCAAAAAAAAAAAAAATAGAGAGAATGACACAGTAAGCTTAAATGGAAAAAAATGCTTAACTATTCTGCATAAGTAATTAAAAATTGACAAGTTACACAGTAAGCAAAGAACTCACACAAGAAGAATATGCAATTTAACAAACACTGAAAATCAAGAGAACTTGTACTTTGCTCAAATCTAATATGCTCAACTTTTACTTTAAATTGAATAAATGGCACAGTGAGTTGTCTTTACTTTCAATGCAACAAGGAAATACACAATAAAATGATAAAATGGACTCAATAAACTTGTGCAAAAATTAAAACAAACACACAATTCACTGAAATTAAAAAAAAATAAAATGACACAGAGTAAAATACTATGCACAGAACAGAGCATAAGAAACTGCGCTGTAATAAACTGTAGCAATATATCAAATAATTGCTAATCAAAAAAGTATTGCACAACACTGCATAAAATTTTCTGCAAGAAAAACTTTAATAGCAACACAATATTTGCACAAGAATTATTGCAAAATGAGTCAATGTGCAATAATAAAAATTATAACACACAAGAAAAGAAATATATCAAGGAATGAACACTTTAACTCTTAACTGCACTTAAACAACAAGCCAAAAGAACAATTTACTTTAAAAGGAGAACTTAAAAATTGCACTTAAGAGTGAATTTGTTCAATAAAACATGAAAAATAATAGGTGCAAAAAATACATAAAACAGGAGGTTGAACACTTACAGTGATGCAGAACACAACACATCAACATAAACACAGTACTAGGATTTTCTTGCAATGAAACTTGATGTGTGAAAAATTTTGTAAAAGTGAGTTCTTGCTTTGACTTTAATAATGGCACTATTGTCTGTGGAAATAAGACAAATTAAACACTGGCTGAATAAAGAATATGAACACAAGAATGTTCAACACACAGGGAACAAAAATAAAAATACACAAATGCTAGGAAGAAAAAAAAAATTAACAGACAACACTGAATTGTGATGCAGAATATGAGGTGAAAAATTACTGAATTAATTCACTGGAATTCTGAAGTTTAAACACAAGTTCTATATTGCTCATATGTTGCACACACAACAAAGGAAAAACACTCAGTACTTACTTCAAGTGTATAAAAAGATACACAACACAACAGATATAAAATAATGCACGAAAATTAACACTGAATTAAGGAGATTAAAAGAAAGTTATGCAATCAGTACATGATAAACACTGAGTCTGATCAAGAGTCACTGAATGTCACTAAGAGCAAAATTCACTGGGAACACAAAAGAAATGTCTCAACACTCGCAAATGTCTCAAAAAAAAATATTATCGCTGTAACAACTTGAAGAATGAGATTGATGGATTGTTTATATCGTCTTGCTGCTGTCACTCTGCACAGATGATCGTAGAATTGCGCTTAAATCGGCGATAGACAACACACAGGAGGCTTTTAAAGATGGCGCGACACTCTCTAAGCTCTTGACCCCCTATGTGGTCCTTAAAATATGGTGCTCAACCCTTAGCAGTGCACCAAACCACTGATGAGGAAGGTGAGTTGTAATGGCCGACTGTAGTTGGGTTTGTGGGTTAATGGCTGAGCGAGGCGTCTGAGACCGGCAATGGTGCGACACACCGTGATCGTGAGTGGCTGGGCTTATGGGTTGAACGTCGTAAGCCTCACTGAGAACACCACACACTGCGCGAAGATAATTCTAAGCCGGCTGGCTTAAAATAAACCCACGAAATACTACAACACCACAAGGATGACAAGGAGCACTCAGAATGCTTGGAGCTTGAATCACAAGCGATGAAGACTACTCACGGGCTGCTTGAGTACTGGGGTAAGACACCTGGGTTAGTAGCTAGCTGGCTTATCTTAACCCTTCACACAGAATGGCTTGATAACTTCACACGATGAGCACAGCAGGGGTGGAAGCTGGCTTGGCAGGCAAAATAATTGGATGGAGTAGGCTAGGCTGGACTGGACTCGGTTGTTCTGACTCCCCCACCACAGACTGGAAACTGGCTTATTTTGCAAACTCGGGTCAACCCCTCGTGAGTGATGCAAAAAGCAGTTAACACTAATACAAAGAGACTGACCAGTGAATAATGTAGAAGCTGTAGAGTAGCTAGCTTGAGGTAGCTGGCTGGGTGAATCTCGGTAGTCGGGAGGCCTACTGGTGACACGAAATGGCCGTCTTGCTGGTCGAAATTTTATCTCCAGAAATCGCTGTAATCGTCAGAATTACAGGCCCTCCGATGCCACCATTTATCGTAAAGGGTTCTTAAATGGAGATATCGTAGGTTGAAAGTAGACACACTTGTAGGATGGTAAATATATTGTCAGACTGAGATGAGGGATGGAGCCCCAGCTGCCTTGCCTGTCTACGCCTGGATGGTCTGCCGCCGAGTGAGGCCGGGACAGAGGAATGGGCCTCCTCGTGTGCATCCCGTGACGTCACACAAAGCCACAGGCCTACGAGGGTCTCGTGTCTAAAGCACAGGATGATGCTACTGCTATCTATATAATACTGGGAATACAGGGATCAGCAACTATGCTGACACAGTTTACAAGGCTCATCTTACTAAGCTTCTTTTCTAATTTAATTTTGATAAAGTTTTGGTTTATTTTAAACGTCCAATTTATTTTTTCCCCCGAATTTTTTAAAAATTTTAAATTGAAAATTTTTTGATAAATTAATTTATTTTTAGATTAAAAATATTTGATTTAAATAATAATTTTAATAATAAAAATAAAAAATAAAAAAATAATAATTTTAAAAATTTAATTAAAAAAAATTAAAAATTTAAAAAATAATAATATAATAAATAATAATATTTTTTTTTTTAAAATTTGTTTTTAAAAAAATTTTTTAATAAAAATTAATAAAAATTTTTAATAATAAAAAAAAAAAATAATAATAATAATTTTAAAAATAATTTTAATAAAAAATATTAATTATTATTTTTATTCACAAAATAGAAAAATAATTATAATTATAGCAGTTTTTTAATAATACAAATAATTTTTTTTAAGATGTTAAAAAAAATAAAGATGGATAAGAAACACATACAAAAGGATGACAGTAACACAACAAATGGAAAACCCAAAAAAAAAGTATCAACAAAAGGATGGAAACAAAACATAAAAAAGGGGATACAGAACACATACAAGATGGAAACAAACACTACAAAAGGTCAGTAACACATACAGGGGATAACATAACACATAAAAAGATGGAACAAACAATAAAAAAGAGGGTAAACAGAAACAATAAAAAGAGGTACAGTAACAATACAAGATGGATGACAGAAACACATACAAAAGGGAACATAACAAAAACAAAATGGAAACAGTAAACACTACAGAATGGATACAACACAACAGGAGGATGACAGAAAACAAAACAGAGATGGAACTAACACATAAAAAGATGGATGACAGAACCATACAAGATATGAAGTAACACATACAAAGATGGATGACAGTAACACAACAAAGTGGAGACAGAAACAATAAAAAGGAGGGGAAACGTAACACATACAAGATGGTGACAGTAACAATACAAAAGGATACAGAAACCCAACAAAAGGGAGACCCCCCCCCAAAAAAAATGGTGCAGAAACACAAACAGAGATGGATTACTCCATCAAAAGGAGACAGTAACACAACAAAGTGGAGACAGAAACCATACAAAATGGATGACAAAAAACCCAAAAAGAGGGTGACAGTAACACTACAAAGTGGATGCAAAAACCCTCAAGAGGGATGCGTCCCACAACGGAGGAGCGAACCATCGAAGGGATGAAAAAACCCCCCCCCACGTGTGCAGAACCTCGTGGTCATAAAACCCCCCCAAAGTGGAGCGACCAACAAAGGGAAAAGCAGAACACAAAAAAAGATGGTGCAGAACACAAACAAGATGGGCAGTAACAATCAAAGAGGATGCATAACCATACAAAGGGATGACAGAAACACAAAAAAATTTGGAGAAGTAACACATACAAAGAGGGATACAGTAACCATACAAAGAGGGAGACAGAAAACACAACGGGAGATGGATACAGTAACACAACAAAGATTGACAGAAACCCTAAAAAGAGGATGAAGAAACAACAGAGATGGATGACAGTAAACAACGGGGAAGGGATGACATAACACTGAAAAAAGATGGATGACAGTAACACATACAGAGTGGACATAACACATACAAAAAGGATACAGAAAACAATACAAAGAATGACAGTAACACAACAAAGAGGGATACAGTAACACCAAAGAAGATGACAGTAAACATACATAAAAGAGACAGTAACACTACAGAGATGGATACATAACACATACAAAGATGGATGAAAACACATAAAAAAAGATGGATGACAGAAACACATACAAAGATGGGTGCAGAAACACATACAAAGAGGGGTGACAGTAACACATACAAAGTTGATACAGTAACAATACAAAGAGGGTGACAGTAACACATACAAATGGATGCAGAAACACTAAAAAGATGAGTGACAAAACATAAAAAGATGGGTGACAAAAACACAACAAAGATGGGGACAGTAACCATAAAAAGATGGATCTTTAACACATACAAAGATGGGTGACAGTAACACATACAAAATGGGTGACAGTAAAATAAAAAGAGGGTGACATAAACATAAAAAGATGGGTGACAGTAACACATACAAAGATGATGACAGTAACAAAAACAAAGAGGGGGTGACAGAACACATACAAAGATGGGTGACAGTAACACATACAAAGAGGGGGGAAACAGTAACACTACAAAGAGGGTGACAGTAACACATACAAAGATGATGACAGTAACACTACAAAGATGGGTGACAGTAACACAAAAAAAGATGGATGCAGTAACACATACAAAGAGGGGTACATAACAATACAAAGATGGGGACGAACACCAAAGATGGGTGACAGTAACACATACAAAGATGGGTGACAGTAACACATACAAAGATGGGTGACAGTAACACATACAAAATGGTGACAGTAACACATAAAAAGATGGGTGACAGTAACACATACAAAGATGGGTGACAGTAAACACATACAAAGATGGATGCATTTAACACATACAAAGATGGGTGACAGAAACACATACAAAGATGGGTGACAGTAACCATACAAAGATGGGTGCCCAGTAACACATACAAAGATGGATGCAGTAACACATACAAAAGAGGGTGACGTAACACATACAAAGAGGGGTGACAGTAACACATACAAAGATGGGGGTGACAGTAACACATACAAAGATGGGTGACAGAACACATACAAAGATGGGTGACAGTAACACATACAAAGATGAGTGACAGTAACACATACAAAAGGGTGACAGTAAACACATACAAAGATGGGTGACAGTAACACATACAAAGATGGATGCAGTAACACATACAAAGATGGGTGACAGTAACACATACAAAGATGGGTGACAGTAACACATACAAAGATGGGTGACAGTAACACATACAAAGATGGATGACAGTAACACATACAAAGATGGATGACAGTAAACACATACAAAGATGGATGACAGTAACACATACAAAGATGGATGACAGTAACACATACAAAGATGGATGACAGTAACACATACAAAGATGGATGACAGTAACACATACAAAGATGGATGACAGTAACACATACAAGATGGGTGACAGTACACATACAAAGATGGGTGACAGTAACACATACAAAGATGGGGGGACAGTAACACATACAAAGAGGGTGACAGTAACACATAGAAAGATGGGTGACAGTAACACATACAAAGATGGATGCAGTAACACATACAAAGTGGTGACAGTAACACATACAAAGATGGTGACAGTAACACATACAAAGATGGATGACAGTAACACATACAAAGATGGGTGACAGTAACACATACAAGATGGATGACAGAAAACACATACAAGATGGGTGACAGTAACACATACAAAGATGGAGGGACAGTAACACATTACAAAGATGGGTGACAGTAACACATACAAAGATGGATGACAGTAACACATACAAAGATGGGTGACAGTAACACATACAAAGATGGGTGACAGTAACACATACAAAGATGGGTGACAGTAACACATACAAAGATGGGTGACAGTAACACATACAAAGATGGATGCAGTAACACATACAAAGATGGGTGACAGTAACACATACAAAGATGGGTGACAGTAACACATACAAAGATGGATGACAGTAACACATACAAAGATGGGTGACAGTAACACATACAAAGATGGATGACAGTAACACATACAAAGAGGGTGACAGTAACACATACAAAGATGGATGACAGTAACACATACAAAGATGGGTGACAGTAACACATAGAAAGATGGGTACAGTAACACATACAAAGATGGGTGACAGTAACACATACAAAGATGGATGACAGTAACACATACAAAGATGGGTGACAGTAACACATACAAAGATGGATGACAGTAACACATACAAAGATGGGTGACAGTAACACATACAGAGATGGGTGACAGTAACACATACAAAGATGGATGACAGTAACACATACAAAGATGGGTGACAGTAACACATACAAAGATGGGTGACAGTAACACATACAAAGATGGGTGACAGTAACACATACAGAGATGGGTGACAGTAACACATACAAAGATGGGTGACAGTAACACATACAAAGATGAGTGACAGTAACACATACAAAGATGGATGACAGTAACACATACAAAGATGGGTGACAGTAACACATACAGACAGACAATACTTGGCAGTAATTATGTTAAAAGTTTCCTTAAATTGAGATTTCTTTTTCCCTGGGAAACTTAGAAAGTGTAATGTTAGTGTGACAGTTGTGTAACAACATAACACACACTGTATGTTAGTGTGACAGTTGTATAACAACATAACACACTGTATGTTAGTGTGACAGTTGTGTAACAACATAACACACACTGTATGTTAGTGTCACAGTTGTGTAACAACATAACACACTGTATGTTAGTGTGACAGTTGTGTAACAACATAACACACACTGTATGTTAGTGTCACAGTTGTGTAACAACATAACACACACTGTATGTTAGTGTCACAGTTGTGTAACAACATAACACACTGTATGTTAGTGTCACAGTTGTGTAACAACATAACACACACTGTATGTTAGTGTCACAGTTGTGTAACAACATAACACACTGTATGTTAGTGTCACAGTTGTGTAACAACATAACACACACTGTATGTTAGTGTCACAGTTGTGTAACAACATAACACACACTGTATGTTAGTGTCACAGTTGTGTAACAACATAACACACACTGTATGTTAGTGTCACAGTTGTGTAACAACATAACACACTGTATGTTAGTGTCACAGTTGTGTAACAACATAACACACACTGTATGTTAGTGTCACAGTTGTGTAACAACATAACACAACTGAAATGTTAGTGTCACAGTTGTGTAACAACATAACACACACTGTATGTTAGTGTCACAGTTGTGTAACAACATAACACACACTGTATGTGTACGTCCTTCTATATATCTGAACTATATCTGTGAAGGAAAAAGTCAATGCTGTTGAGTATTGTTTGCTCCACTTTGAATCCCATAACAACCAGGTTCACAGGCCTACTTTACTGTGTTCGAAAATATGGGAGCTCTGTATGTAGCTGGCAGCTGGAGCGGGTAGCCAAGCTGGACTTAGTATCATCACATTGTCGCTTGTATTGGTTTCAGCATTGTGTGCCATCTTGCTATGTGTGGTATCCTGCTAGTTGTACTGTGCTATGTTGCGAGTTGAGTGCATTGCAAACAGTGTTTAATAGAGGGTTATGCTACCAACACGTGTGAGGCGACTGGTGCCCTGAGTGTACTCTCCTAGAAATTGCCCGACTATCTCTACTACGTTGTGGCGAATAGCTCGTTCCATTGTGAATTTGAATACCAACAAAACTTTATTGATGCGCAGTTCGTGACGCTATTTGTACCAAATTGAAATCTGAGCAAGTATGGAGCACCAAACACCGGTAGCTCGTGCTATAGGCGCTATTAAACGCCGACTTCGCTTAGGTTCCTGCGTAATGTAGAAGGCCAAACACCGAGTAATCAGTCCAGCTCGTGAAAAAAAATTTTTTTT
>NC_069399.1:33040263-33068606 GCF_026875155.1 Cherax quadricarinatus
ACCAAAAAAGGGAACTTACACGTACTCACAACACCAGGAAACTTTTCCAGTACACTCAAACCCAGGTAAACTTATCACAGTACAATCACAACACCAGGTAAACTTATCACAGTACAAACACAACACCAGGTAAACTTATCACAGTACAAATCACAAACCAGGTAAACTTTCACAGTACAATCACAACACCAGGTAAACTTATCACAGTACACTCACAACACAGGTAAACTTATCACAGTACACTCACAACACCAAGTAAACTTATCACAGTACACTCACAACACCAGGTAAACTTATCACAGTACAATCACAACACCAGGTAAACTTATCACAGTACAATCACAACACCAGGTAAACTTATCACAGTACACTCACAACACCAGGTAAACTTATCACAGTACACTCACAACACCAAGTAAACTTATCACAGTACAATCACAACACCAGGTAAACTTATCACAGTACAATCACAACACCAGGTATACTTATCACAGTACACTCACAACACCAGGTAAACTTATCACAGTACAATCACAACACCAGGTATACTTATCACAGTACACTCACAACACCAGGTAAACTTATCACAGTACACTCACAACACCAGGTATACTTATCACAGTACACTCACAACACCAGGTAAACTTATCACAGTACACTCACAACAGCAGGTAAACTGGTCACAGTACACTCACAACAGCAGGTAAACTGGTCACAGTACACTCACAACAGCAGGTAAACTGGTCGTAGTACACTCACAACACCAGATAAACTGGTCGTAGCACACTCACAACACTGGGTAAATTGGTCACAGTACACTCACAACAGCAGGTAAACTGGTCGTGATACACTCACAACACTGGGTAAACTGGCCACAGTACACTCACAACACCAGGTAAACTGGTCGTAGTACACTCACAACACCAGGTAAACTGGTCGTAGTACACTCACAACACCAGGTAAACTGGTCGTAGTACACTCACAACACCAGGTAACTGGTCGTAGTACACTCACAACAGCAGGTAAACTGGTCGTAGTACACTCACAACACCAGGTAAACTGGTCGTAGTACACTCACAACAGCAGGTAAACTGGTCGTAGTACACTCACAACACCAGGTAAACTGGTCGTAGTACACTCACCACACTGGCTAAACTGGTCACAGTACACTCACAACACCAGGCAAACTGGTCGTAGTACACTCACAACACCAGGTAAACTGGTCACAGTACACTCACAACACCAGGTAAACTGGTCACAGTACACTCACAACAGCAGGTAAACTGGTCACAGTACACTCACAACAGCAGGTAAACTGGTCACAGTACACTCACAACACCAGGAAACTGGTCGTAGTACACTCACAACACCAGGTAAACTGGTCACAGTACACTCACAACACCAGGTAAACTGGTCACAGTACACTCACAACACCAGGTAAACTGGTCACAGTACACTCACAACACCAGGTAAACTGGTCACAGTACACTCACAACACCAGGTAAACTGGTCACAGTACACTCACAACACCAGGTAAACTGGTCACGGTACACTCATAGCACCAGGTAAACTGGTCACAGTACACTCACAACACCAGGTAAATTGGTCGTAGTACACTCACAACACCAGGTAAACTGGTCACAGTACACTCACAACACCAGAGAAACTCGGTCACAGTACACACACAAACACCAGGTAAACTGGTCGTAGTACACTCACAACACCAGGTAAACTGGTCGTGATACACTCACAACACTGGGTAAACTGGCCATAGTACACTCACAACAGCAGATAAACTGGTCGTGATACACTCACAACACTGGGTAAACTGGCCACAGTACACTCGGAACACCAATAAACTGGTCGTAAACACACTCACAACACTGGGTAAATTGGTCACAGTACACTCACAACAGCAGGTAAACTGGTCGTAGTACACTCACAATACTGGGTAAACTGGTCGCAGTACACTCACAACACCCGGTAAACTGGTCATAGTACACTCACCACACTGGGTAAACTGGTCACAGTACACTCACAACACCAGGTAAACTGGTCGTAGTACACTCACAACACCAGGTAAACTGGTCACAGTACACTCACAACACCAGGTAAACTGGTCACAGTACACTCACAACCACCAGGTAAACTGGTCACAGTACTACTCGCAACACCAGGTAAACTGGTCACAGTACACTCACAACACCAGGTAAACTGGTCGTAGTACACTCACACAACACCAGGTAAAACTGGTCACACAGTACACTCACAATACCAGTAAACTGGTCACAGTACACTCACAACACCAGGTAAAACTGATCGTAGTACACTCACAAACACCAGGTAAAATGGTCACAGTACACTCACAGCACAAGGTAAACTGGTCACAGTACACTCACAACACCAGGTAAAACTGGGTTCGTAGCACACTCACAACACCAGGTAAACTGGTCACAGTACACTCACAACACCAGGTAAACTGGTCACAGTACACTCACAACTCCAGGTAAACTGGTCGTAGTACACTCACAACACCAGGTAAACTGGTCACAGTACACTCACAACACCAGGTAAACTGGTCACAGTACACATCACAACACCAGGTAAACTGGTCACAGTACACTCACAACTCCAGGAAACTGGTCGTAGTACACTCACAACACCAGGTAAACTGGTCCACAGTACACTCACAACACCAGGTAAACTGGTGACAGTACATCTCACAACAACCAGGTAAACTGGTCGTAGTACACTCACATCACCATGTAAACTGGTCACAGTACACTCACAACACCAGGTAAACTGGTCACAGTACACTCACAACACAAGGTAAACTGGTCACAGTACACTCACAATACCAGGTAAAGTGGTCGTAGTACACTCACAACACCAGGTAAACTGGTCACAGTACACTCACAACACCAGGTAAACTGGTCACAGTACACTCACAACACAAGGTGAACTGGTCACAGTACACTCACAACACCAGGTAAACTGGTCACAGTACACTCACAACACCAGGTAAACTGGTCACATTACACTCACAACACCAGGTAAACTGGTCGTAGTACACTCACAACACCAGGTAAACTGGTCACAGTACACTCACAACACCAGGTAAACTGGTCACAGTACACTCACAACACCAGTAAACTGGTCACAGTACACTCACAAACACCAGGTAAACTGGTCACAGTACACTCACAACACCAGGTAACTGGTCACAGTACACTCAGAACACCAGGTAAACTTTTCGTAGTACACTCACAACACCAGGTAAACTGGTCACAGTACACTCACAACACCAGGTAAACTGGTCGTAGTACACTCACAACACCAGGTAAACTGGTCACAGTACACTCACAACACCAGGTAAACTGGTCACAGTACACTCACAACACCAGGTAAAACTGGTCACAGTACACTCACAACACCAGTAAACTGGTCGTAGTACACTCACAACACCAGTAAAACTGGTGACAGTAACACTCACAACACCAGGTAAACTGGTCACAGTACACTCACAACACCAGTTAAAACTGGTCACAGTACAACTCACAACACCAGGAAAACTGGTCGTAGTACACTCACAACACCAGGTAAACTGGTCACAGTACACTCACAACACCAGGTGAACTGGTCGTAGTACACTCACAACACCAGGTAAACTGGTCACAGTACACTCACAACACCAAGTAAACTGGTCACAGTACACTCACAACACCAGGTAAACTGGTCGTAGTACACTCATAACACCAGGTAAATTGATCGTAGTACACTCACAACACCAGGTAAACTGGTCACAGTACACTCACAACACCAGGTAAACTGGTCGTAGTGCACTCACAACACCAGGTAAACTGGTTACAGTACACTCACAACACAAGGTAAACTGGTCACAGTACACTCACAACACCAGGTAAACTGGTCACAGTACACTCACAACACCAGGTAAACTGGTCACAGTACACTCAGAACACCATGTAAACTGGTCGTAGTACACTCACAACACCAGTAAACTGGTCACAGTACACTCACAAACACCAGGTAAACTGGTTACAGTACACTCACAACACCAGGTAAACTGGTCACAGTACACTCACAACACCAGGTACACTGGTCACAGTACACTCACAACACCAGGTAAACTGGTCACAGTACACTCACAACACCAGGTAAACTTTTCGTAGTACACTCACAACACCAGGTAAACTGGTCACAGTACACTCACAACACCAGGTAAACTGGTCGTAGTACACTCACAACACAGTAAACTGGTCACAGTACACTCACAATACCAGGTAAACTGCTCACAGTACACTCACAACACAAGGTAAACTGGTCACAGTACACTCACAACACCAGGTAAACTGGTCACAGTACACTCACAGCACCAGGTAAACTGGTCACAGTACACTCACAACACCAGGTAAACTGGTCACAGTACACTCACAGCACCAGGTAAACTGGTCACAGTACACTCACAACACCAGGTAAACTGGTCACAGTACACTCACAACACCAGGTAAACTGGTCACAGTACACTCACAACACCAGGTAAGCTGGTCGTAGTACACTCACAACACCAGGTAAACTGGTCACAGTACACTCACAACACCAGGTAAAGTGGTCACAGTACACTCACAACACCATTTAAACTGGTCACAGTACACTCACAACACCAGGAAACTGGTTGTAGTAGACTCACAACACGAGGTAAACAGGTCCAGTACACTCACAAACACCAGGTGAACTGGTCGTAGTACACTCACAACACCAGGTAAACTGGTCACAGTACACTCACAACACCAGGTAAACTGGTCACAGTACACTCACAACACCAGGTAAACTGGTCGTAGTACACTCATAACACCAGGTAAATTGATCGTAGTACACTCACAACACCAGGTAAACTGGTCACAGTACACTCACAACACCAGGTAAACTGGTCGTAGTACACTCACAACACCAGGTAAACTAGGTCACAGTACACTCACAACACCAGGTAAACTGGTCACAGTACACTCACAACACAAGGTAAACTGGTCACAGTACACTCACAACACCAGGTAAACTGGTCACAGTACACTCACAACACTAGGTAAACTGGTCACAGTACACTCACAACACCAGGTAAACTGGTCGTAGTACACTCACAACACCAGGTAAACTGGTCACAGTACACTCACAACACCAGGTAAACTGGTCGTAGTACACACTCACAACACCAGGTAAACTGTCACAGTACACTTACAACAACCAGGTAAAAGTGGTCACAGTACACTCACAACACCATTTAAACTGGTCACAGTACACTCACAACACCAGGAAACTGGTCGTAGTACACTCACAACACCAGGTAAACTGGTCACAGTACACTCACAACACCAGGTAAACTGGTCACACGTACACTCACAACACAAGGTAAACTGGTCCACAGTACACTCACAACACCAGGTAAACTGGTCACAGTACACTCACAACACTAGGTAAACTGGTCACAGTACACTCCACAAACACCAGGTAAACTTTTCGTAGTACACTCCACAACACCAGGTAAACTGGTCACAGTAACACTCACAACACCAGGTAAAGTGGTCGTTAGTACACCACAACACCAGTAAACTGGTCACAGTACACTCACAACACCAGGTAAAGTGGTCACAGTACACTCACAACACCATTTAAACTGGTCACAGTACACTCACAACACCAGGAAACTGGTCGTAGTACACTCACAACACCAGGTAAACTGGTCACAGTACACTCACAACACCAGGTAAACTGCTCACAGTACACTCACAACACCAGGTAAACTGGTCGTAGTACACTCATAACACCAGGTAAATTGATCGTAGTACACTCACAACACCAGGTAAACTGGTCACAGTACACTCACAACACCAGGTAAACTGGTCGTAGTACACTCACAACACCAGGTAAACTGGTCACAGTACACTCACAACACCAGGTAAACTGGTCACAGTACACTCACAACACAAGGTAAACTGGTCACAGTACACTCACAACACCAGGTAAACTGGTCACAGTACACTCACAACACTAGGTAAACTGGTCACAGTACACTCACAACACCAGTAAACTGTCGTAGTACACTCACAACACCAGGTTAAACTGGTCACAGTACACTCACAACACCAGGTAAACTGGTCACAGTACACTCACAACACCAGGTAAACTGGTCACAGTACACTCACAACACCAGGTAAACTGGTCACAGTACACTCACAACACCAGGTAAACTGGTCACGGTACACATCATAGCACCAGGTAAACTGTCACAGTACACTCACAACAAACCCGGTAAATTGGTCGTAGTACACTCACAACACCAGGTAAACTGGTCACAGTAAAACTCAACAACACCAGGTAAACTGGTCACAGTACACTCACAACACCAGGTAAACTGGTCGTAGTACACTCACAACACCAGGTAAACTGGTCGTGATACACTCACAACACTGGGTAAACTGGCCATAGTACACTCACAACAGCAGATAAACTGGTCGTGATACACTCACAACACTGGGTAAACTGGCCACAGTACACTCGGAACACCAGATAAACTGGTCGTAGCACACTCACAACACTGGGTAAATTGGTCACAGTACACTCACAACAGCAGGTAAACTGGTCGTAGTACACTCACAATACTGGGTAAACTGGTCGCAGTACACTCACAACACCCGGTAAACTGGTCATAGTACACTCACAACACTGGGTAAACTGGTCACAGTACACTCACAACACCAGGTAAACTGGTCGTAGTACACTCACAACACCAGGTAAACTGGTCACAGTCCACTCACAACACCAGGTAAACTGGTCACAGTACACTCACAACACCAGGTAAACTGGTCACAGTACACTCGCAACACCAGGTAAACTGGTAACAGTACACTCACAACACCAGGTAAACTGGTCGTAGTACACTCACAAACAACCAGGTAAACTGGTCACAGTACACTCACAATACTCAAGGTAAACTGGTCACAGTACACTCACAACACCAGGTAAACTGATCGTAGTACACTCACAACACCAGGTAAAATGGTCACAGTACACTCACAGCACAAGGTAAACTGGTCACAGTACACTCACAACACCAGGTAAACTGGTCGTAGCACACTCACAACACCAGGTAAACTGGTCACAGTACACTCACAACACCAGGTAAACTGGTCACAGTACACTCACAACACCAGGTAAACTGGTCGTAGTACACTCACAACACCAGGTAAACTGGTCACAGTACACTCACAACACCAGGTAAACTGGTCACAGTACACTCACAACACCAGGTAAACTGGTCACAGTACACTCACAACTCCAGGAAACTGGTCGTAGTACACTCACAACACCAGGTAAACTGGTCACAGTACACTCACAACACCAGGTAAACTGGTGACAGTACACTCACAACACCAGGTAAACTGGTCGTAGTACACTCACATCACCATGTAAACTGGTCACAGTACACTCACAACACCAGGTAAACGGTCACAGTAACACTCACAACACAAGGTTAAACTGGTCACAGTACACTCACAATACCAGGTAAAGTGGTCGTAGTACACTCACAACACCAGGTAAACTGTCACAGTACACTCACAACACCAGGTAAACTGGTCACAGTACACTCACAACACAAGGTGAACTGGTCACAGTACACTCACAACACCAGGTAAACTGGTCACAGTACACTCACAACACCAGGTAAACTGGTCACATTACACTCACAACACCAGGTAAACTGGTCGTAGTACACTCACAACACCAGGTAAACTGGTCACAGTAACACTCACAAACACCAGGTAAACTGGTCACAGTACACTCACAACACCAGGTAAACTGGTCACAGTACACTCACAACACCAGGTAAACTGGTCACAGTACACTCACAACACCAGGTAAACTGGTCACAGTACACTCAGAACACCAGGTAAACTTTTCGTAGTACACTCACAACACCAGGTAAACTGGTCACAGTACACTCCACAACACCAGGTAAACTGGTCGTATACACTCACAAACACCAGGTAAACTGTCACAGTACACTCACAACACCAGGTAAACGGTCACAGTACACTCACAACACCAGGTAAACTGGTCCACAGTACACTCACAACACCAGGTAAACTGGTCGTAGTACACTCACAACACCAGGTAAACTGGTCACAGTACACTCACAACACCAGGTAAACTGGTCACAGTACACTCACAACACCAGTTAAACTGGTCACAGTACACTCACAACACCAGGAAACTGGTCGTAGTACACTCACAAACACCAGGTAAAACTGGTCACAGTACACTCACAACACCAGGTGAACGGTCGTAGTACACTCACCACAACACCAGTAAACTGGTCACAGTACACTCACAACACCAAGTAAACTGGTCACAGTACACTCACAACACCAGGTAAACTGGTCGTAGTACACTCATAACACCAGGTAAATTGATCGTAGTACACTCACAAACACCAGTAAACTGGTCACAGTACACTCACAAACACCAGGTAAACTGGTCGTAGTGCACTCACAACACCAGTAAAACTGGTTACAGTACACTCACAACAACCAAGGTAAACTGGTCACAGTACACTCACAACACCAGGTAAACTGGTCACAGTACACTCACAACACCAGGTAAACTGGTCACAGTACACTCAGAACACCAGGTAAACTGGTCGTAGTACACTCACAACACCAGGTAAACTGGTCACAGTACACTCACAACACCAGGTAACTGGTCACAGTACACTCACAACACCAGTAAACTGGTCACAGTACACTCACAACACCAGGTACACTGGTCACAGTAACACTCACAACACCAGGTAAACTGGTCACAGTACAACTCACAACACCAGGTAAACTTTTCGTAGTACACTCACAAACACCAGGTAAACTGGTCACAGTACACTCACAACACCAGGTAAAACTGGTCGTAGTAACACTCACAACACCAGGTAAACTGGTCACAGTACACTCACAATACCAGGTAAACTGCTCACAGTACACTCACCAACACAAGTTAAACTGTCACAGTACACTCACAACACCAGGTAAACTGGTCACAGTACACTCACAGCACCAGGTAAACTGGTCACAGTACACTCACAACACCAGGTAAACTGGTCACAGACACTCACAGCACCAGGTAAACTGGTCACAGTACACTCACAACACCAGGTAAACTGTCACAGCTACACTCACAACACCGTAAGGTCAAACACAGGTAACGGTCACAGTACACCACAACACCAGGTAAGCTGGTCGTAGTACACTCACAACACCAGGTAAACTGGTCACAGTACACTCACAACACCAGGTAAAGTGGTCACAGTACACTCACAACACCATTTAAACTGGTCACAGTACACTCACAACACCAGGAAACTGGTCGTAGTAGACTCACAACACGAGGTAAACTGGTCACAGTACACTCACAACACCAGGTGAACTGGTCGTAGTACACTCACAACACCAGGTAAACTGGTCACAGTACACTCACAACACCAGGTAAACTGGTCACAGTACACTCACAACACCAGGTAAACTGGTCGTAGTACACTCATAACACCAGGTAAATTGATCGTAGTACACTCACAACACCAGGTAAACTGGTCACAGTACACTCACAACACCAGGTAAACTGGTCGTAGTACACTCACAACACCAGGTAAACTGGTCACAGTACACTCACAACACCAGGTAAACTGGTCACAGTACACTCACAACACAAGGTAAACTGGTCACAGTACACTCACAACACCAGGTAAACTGGTCACAGTACACTCACAACACTAGGTAAACTGGTCACAGTACACTCACAACACCAGGTAAACTGGTCGTAGTACACTCACAACACCAGGTAAACTGGTCACAGTACACTCACAACACCAGGTAAACTGGTCGTAGTACACTCACAACACCAGGTAAACTGGTCACAGTACACTTACAACACCAGGTAAAGTGGTCACAGTACACTCACAACACCATTTAAACTGGTCACAGTACACTCACAACACCAGGAAACTGGTCGTAGTACACTCACAACACCAGGTAAACTGGTCACAGTACACTCACAACACCAGGTAAACTGGTCACAGTACACTCACAACACAAGGTAAACTGGTCACAGTACACTCACAACACCAGGTAAACTGGTCACAGTACACTCACAACACTAGGTAAACTGGTCACAGTACACTCACAACACCAGGTAAACTTTTCGTAGTACACTCACAACACCAGGTAAACTGGTCACAGTACACTCACAACACCAGGTAAAGTGGTCGTAGTACACTCACAACACCAGGTAAACTGGTCACAGTACACTCACAACACCAGGTAAAGTGGTCACAGTACACTCACAACACCATTTAAACTGGTCACAGTACACTCACAACACCAGGAAACTGGTCGATAGTACACTCACAACACCAGGTAAACTGGTCACAGTACACTCACAACACCAGGTAAACTGGTCACAGTACACTCACAACACCAGGTAAACTGGTCGTAGTACACTCATAACACCAGGTAAATTGATCGTAGTACACTCACAACACCAGGTAAACTGGTCACAGTACACTCCACAACACCAGAGTAAACTGGTCGTACTAACACTCACAACACCAGGTAAACTGGTCACAGTACACTCACAACACCAGTAAACTGGTCACAGTACACTCACAACACAAGGTAAACTGTCACAGTACACTCACAACACCAGGTAAACTGGTCACAGTACACATCACAACACTAGGTAAACTGGTACACAGTACACTCACAACACCAGGTAAACTGGTCGTAGTACACTCACAACACCAGGTAAACTGGTCACAGTACACTCACAACACCAGGTAAACTGGTCACAGTACACTCACAACACCAGGTAAACTGGTCACAGTACACTCACAACACCAGGTACACTGGTCACAGTACAACTCACAACAACAAGGTAAACTGGTCACAGTACACTCACAACACCAGGTAAACTTTCGTAGTACACTCAACAACACCAGGTAAACTGGTCACAGTACACTCACAACACCAGGTAAAGTGTCGTAGTACACTCACAAACACCAGGTAAAACTGGTCACACTGACACTCACAACACCAGGTAAACTGGTCACAGTACACTCACAACACAAGGTAAACTGGTCACAGTACACTCACAACACCAGGTAAACTGGTCACAGTACACTCACAGCACCAGGTAAATTGGTCACAGACACTCACAACACAAGGTAAACTGTCACAGTACACTCACAACACCAGGTAAACTGGTCACAGTACACTCACAACACCAGGTAAACTGGTCACAGTACACTCACAACACAAGGTAAACTGGTCACAGTACACTCACAACACCAGGTAAACTGGTCACAGTACACCACAACACCAGGTAAACTGGTCACAGTACACTCACAACACCAGGTAAACTGGTCGTAGTACACTCACAACACCAGTAAACTGGTCACAGTACACTCACAACACCAGGTAAATTGGTCACAGTACACTCACAACACCAGGTAAAACTGGTCACAGTAACACTCACAACACCAGGTAAACTGGTCACAGTAACACTCACAAACCACAAGGTAAACTGGTCACAGTACACTCACTAACACCAGGTAAACTGGTCGCAGTACACTCACAACACCAGGTAAACTGGTCACAGTACACTCACAACACCAGGTAAACTGGTCACAGTACACTCACAACACCAGGTAAACTGGTCACAGTATATATCACAAACACCAGGTAAACTGGTCCGTAGTACACACTCACAACACAAGTAAACTGGTCACAGTACACTCACAACACCAGTAAAGTGGTCACAGTACACTCACAACACCATTTAAACTGGTCACAGTACACTCACAACACCAGGAAACTGTCTAGTACACTCACAACACCAGGTAAACTGGTCACAGTACACTCACAACACCAGGTGAAACTGGTCGTAGTACACTCACAACACCAGGTAAACTGGTCACAGTACACTCACAACACGAGGTAAACTGGTCACAGTACACTCACAACACCAGGTAAACTGGTCGTAGTACACTCATAACACCAGGTAAATTGATCGTAGTACACTCACAACACCAGGTAAACTGGTCACAGTACACTCACAACACCAGGTAAACTGGTCGTAGTCTCAGTAGTAGTAACCAGTTACCAGTCTCAGTAGTAACCAGTTACCAGTAACCGTCCGTTGAATCAACGACCAACCGTCTTGAGTCACGGTCTTCATATTGTGCTGAGCTGACACTATTTCCAAACACCCACTACGTGGGTACATGCCCAGACTAGCCAGTTTAACGAGTGTAGTCAAGGAGATAGTAACGGCTGCGGGCTCATGTCCACATATCAACATTATCGTATAACGCCTACGTGAGTATTTCTAACCACTAATCCACGTATCGTAACTCCACTGATAAATGGTGTAACACTCGGGTAGCGTGGATTAACGTTTTTAAGGGTAATTCAAGGCGTTTGAAGACTGTTGTGAGTATCCGGCAGTCAAAGGTGAGTCTCCAGCCATCAGCTCTACCCTCGCGACACCACCAGCCACGATCAGCTACTCCCCTCAAACCGACTAGCTGAAGCTGTTGCAGCGTTTCAACTTACCTGGCTTTAGTCGTGGTAATTAGCTTCAATCTTCCGAAGGGTTGACCGGATTTTGGCAATAAGCCAGTCAGTAATCCAACTGTGGAAGTTGCGAACCGCCACAGCTATCTCCTCAAGCCTGTCTGCCTGTCATCCAATGCTCCCGTGCTTCTGTGCATCGTTACACGTGCTCAGATCATCTTCATCTCGTGGGTAGACCCAGCCAGCCAACCCAGCTTCTAAACCCAGCTGAAGTGAGAGAGTAAGCCACACAGTAAAGTAAGCCAAGCTCCTCTAGGATGTTTATATCGCTTTGTGCTCTCCTGATTGGATGCTAACGTAGTGGTTTTACCATTCCTGTGGCATAGAGTGGGTTAAGCCACCGGGTAGTGGAGTGAGAGCGTCCGCCAGAGAGTCTTCTCACCCACCTCTCTCCCACCACCCGGGGTGCGCGGCAGTACCCCAGCGAGAGTCACACCCACCACCACTCTAGACCACCACCACCAGCCATCCACTCATCTACCTGTGGTTGTTTGCACCCTTGTACCGGGTCCTAGTACTGTTTTGGCTCACATAATTGGTCAAGAGATTGTAGCTGGTGCCAACGAGATAAAGCCAGTTATGTGAGTTCGTCTAGAACGCACATTTCTTCACGACAACAGTGAGTGTAGGTGACGTCAGCCCTCACCGCGCTGGACACCCTACCCCCCGCCCCATCACCAGCACCCACCGCCCGTCTCCTACTCCCGACTTCAGTGATAATTTTCTTGAGACATTTTTTTTTGCATTTAAAGAAAATTGCGTGTGTGAGATATTTATAGAAAAATTGTTGTGTACTCTAAACCTTGTGTTTTTCAGTGTAAACGCAGTATTCTTTGACTCAGTAATTTTTTACAATATTTTTCAGTGTTTTCACTTATCTTATATTTTTCTGCTGTGTTTTTCTTTATGCAAACTCTGTCTGTAGTAAGTATTATTGTGTAGTGAAACCAGTCAGTCACTCTGTGTGAAGTGATTCATTTTTTTTATTGTATTCTTTCAAGCTTTTGTATCTGCAGTGATTTTTAAACCCCAGTATCCCAAAATTATCCTTTTATTTCTTTTGTGTGCCCATTTTTTTCGTATGCCAGCAGTGTCTCATTCCTCTAATATTTTTTCGCAACTGTGTACTATTTTTTTTGCCAGCAAAATTTTTGTCGTATCAGTCACAGCAAGATTTTTGTCGTATCAGTCACAGCAAATTTTTTTTTTGTATCAGTCCACAGCAGGATTTTGTTGTAAGAATATTTTTTTAATGAAGTGTGCTCCGTCACTGTAAGTGTTATATTCCCTTTTTTTGTTCCTGTGTTTATTTTTTTTTTGTAATTCTTGAACAAATTCACTCTTGATGCAATTTCAATTACTTTTAACGTAAAGTGTTTTCTTACTCTGTTTGAGTAAATTGTTTTTGTCTAAATTTACAATTAAGATTTAAAAAAGTGTTCAATCAGTTAATTTTTTTTTTTCTTCATAATTTTAATTCATTTTTTTTTAAACCTGAGTTTTCCCAGTGACACTTTATTACTGCAGTGATTATTTCTACACTTTATTTGTTGCACTTGTTCTGAAGTGAATTATTGAACTTGTTCTGCAGTAATTTTTCTTTTATTGATATTTTTTAAATTATATTTTAATTTTGTCTATGCATTCTTAGAAAATATTTGAAATTCCCAGTTAACAATTTAAAAAATTTATTTTACACTTTCACATTGATTTAAAAAATTTAATTTTAAATTTAATTCTTTATTAGCAAAAGTAAAGACAAGCTCATTTTGAATTTAATTCAGTCTCCAGTAATATTTTTACTTGTATATTTCAATGTAAATTTTTTTTTTTCTCTTGGTCAATAGTCCTTTAAAATTTAGTTTTCCTTCCTCTTGCAGTGTATTTAAACATTATTCCCGCAGAATTAGTTGAAAATCCCTTTTTATTTCAATTCTAGAATTTTTATATCATTTTTCTTGTTCATTTTTTTTGCTTTATTTGTTCTCGTGTTTTCTTTGCCATTATGTCTCACATACCGTCAAGTGAACTTTAGTGAATGTCGACACTCAGACCTCTCAGGCTACTACTGCTGGTCCTGTCATCAGTCCTCACAGTTCCTTACCGACTGACAGACCGACTCAGACACCGAGATATTATAGTTTAACTCGTGATTCCCTTGATGCGTTACCTTTATTCAATGGCCATGTACATAGTCTTGAAGCATGGTTTGCAGCCATTCGTTCTCGTGCTAGTGCTCTAGCTAAGGTCCTCCTTTAGAGGAAAGCCTTATCAGACTTGCAAAAGAAGCTCTTTAATCGATCTCCTGCTGCTGTTTACGTTTTTGATCTCCTGGGTATGCGAGACTTAGGAATCTTACTAGGTGGGTCCCCAATATGAGGAACTGATTCGTTCTTTCCTTGTCCCAGTGAAAACAGCTGATCCATATTCGTTCTTAGGGAACTAGTGAATGCTAACAAACCCATGAGTAAAAGAATCGTTGAGTGCATTTGCTGTTAGATTAGATAAAAATTTTATCATCATTTATCAATGCTGTCCAATCATCACTTTTCTTTCGAAGAGGCTAAACCATTTACAGAATCAATTGCAAAAATAGCAGCTTTTGGAGCAATTTAAAAAACTAATGCCACCGCTTCTTGTGTGTGCTTATGAGGCTGATCCTCCAACTGTAACGATGGAACCACTTTACAGCCTTAAATCATGTACGTTCCTTGTGCCCCAGGGTACTTTCCCTTGTATTAAAAGCAATGTCACAAATATGCCTCAGTCTGCACCACCTCTTGTTTGCGCCACAGAGACAAATCGTAGTCTCCACCATCTCAAATCACCAAGAACCAGTGTACAGAGTCGATAAACACCTCGTAGTATTCATAGTACATTCAGTAACCATATCGGCGGAATTGTTACAACTGTGGTTTCCGTGGCCATATTGCAATTAATTGTCCTGATAGTTACCCTAAGAGAACGTCGTACTGATGATGAGTACCAGATCTTCCCTAACGGGTATTTTATCAAAAAATACAGGGGAATGACACATCTGAGTGTAATGCTCTCTAAAACCCCTTCAGTACTCTAGATCTTTTTGGGGGTTCTTTCCCAACCCGGGGCAAAACCCCGGGTCGGGGAAAAAATTTTCCCCGGTGGTATCAAACAAACCCCAAAAGGGCCAGGCCCTTTATTTAAATTTCCAAACTAACCAAACCCAGCCTCGTTCTTCCAATTCGGGGGAATTCAAAGGGGCCCCATCAAACCGCCCAAAGGTGACAGAAGTGAAATAAAGTACACCATCCCCTTTCCCAAAAACTCCTTTGAACCCTTTAAGCAGTCTCGAGAAGGGACAACCCTGGTGGAGGTTTTTTGCTTCACCCCAATGTCTCTGACACAAAATTTTTTGGGGGGATGGAGTAAACATGTCTTTTTTGAAAAAAAATCCCCTTTTTTTTTGGGGCACAAAATTTCCCAATGAAAACCTTAGGCCCTATAGTGCAAGAATCTTTTATAATGCGCCCTTAAAATTTGTTCATGGCCCTTTTGGGCGCAAATCAAAAAAAAATTAGGTCTATTTTTTTTAAGGAAATAAAAAGGGTTACACATGTCCTTCTGTAAACCGACTCCTGGTCCCCCTTTTAGTGGAGTATCTGGTTCCCCCCCAACCTGCGTGTCCGAGGTACGACTGCCCAAACCCTTTTTTCAAACCAAAGGAAAGAGACTTAAATTTTTCCCCTCCTTGGTTGCGATCAGATTATTTTCCCCCGGTACCTTCTATTTGGGGTTTTGCTTCCATGCGAACTTCGCTTTGTGCTCAAACCCTTATGGGAGGCCCTCCCAAAAAATTGACGATTGATCGTTCCATTTTTGGGGTTCCCCATTTTGGGACCCGGGAAATCTTTATACTGCTCCCGAGTATGTTTGGAAACGGTTTAAGCCCTTACAACTAATGCATTCCCCCAGTAGCGAAACCCCCCAACGGTAAAGCAGGGGAATTTCTGCCCACTCCCATCATTGTTCCACCTATACCTTCAAAATTTGGGCGGGTTTATCCGATGCCTCAAGTGTCCGAGACGCTCAATTCCCTTTTATTGCTCAACCTATCCCTGCAAATGCCTGCTATTCAGTAGTATTTTTTCCCCACGGGGGACCCCTTTTCTCAAAAAACAATTACTTGCAACTTTAAATGCCATCCCCTTGTTGACGTCACATGCCGTCTCCCAGAAAGACGTTTCTGTTGCGGCAGTGCTCTCACTAGAGTGCCCTTCGGTTTTCCTAATTTTACCAGTGGTGATAACGTCCTGTTGCCCATTGATTCCTCCCAAAGGGTAAAAGGCCCTATTTGTTGAACCCACCCTTAACATGTTTTAAAAAAATAGTAAATCCATTTCAAACCTGGCCAACCCACTTCGGGTCACGTTTTTCCCCTTTAAAGGAGAAAATTAAAAATCTTGTTGACCTTGTTCACTACCCCTTACCCTGCCCGGTAGAGGATGATTTGTAAACCTGCCCAAGTGGGCCGTGCAAATTTCTGCCGGGGAACCTAAATCCACCTCCCCTGGAAAAATTTTGTTCCACCATTTTAGGGAGAAAGATTTAGCTCCCACTGACTTCCAAAGGGGAAGTCAAGCGTTTGTTTAAACTCTTTTGAACAAACGCGAAAAGGCCATTGTTTTTCCCCAGGTGAGAAAGGGGGGAAATAACAAACTTATGCCCCAAAACGTTTTCCATTTGGGAACCTGTACAGGAACCTACTACATACCTGCTTTAACAGAATGCCCCCAATTCCAAGTTGCTGTCGCAGAAGGAAATTTGATCAATCAAATGCTTGATGATGGATTATTGCCCCTTTAGAAATTTTCACCTTGGAATGCCCCCTTTGATACTAGTACCAAAAAAGGGGTTTGGTACTTGGGGGTCCAAAATTTGATTTTTAAAATTTAAACCAAAAACCATTCCAATCGTTTTCCCACTCCCTGTACTGGTGTTTCTTTTACGTAATATCGGAAAAACCCAAAGTTTTTAAAACCCTAGATTTTTTAAAAAGGGTTTTGGAAATTTGTCCCTTTTTCCCCAGGCCCAACCCAAAGGGAACTAACGCTTTCTCCACTCCTCCCCGGTCATTATCCTTCCCCCGTATGGCCCTTTTGGGATTACATCTTCCCCAAACACGTTCTAAAAATTTTTAAAAAAATGACTAAAATTTTAGAGGTCTCATGGGTAATGCATTTAAATGGTGAATCTTAGATGACAAATGGGCTTGTTTTAAAGCCTGGATACAAAATTTAAAAGACTTGAGAAAGGAACTTGGAAAGTTTAAAAAGAACCCAAAATTTTAAAAACAAAACGTCAAAATGGCAATTTTTCAGATCAAAATTTTAAAAAGTTTCTATGGTCACGTAGTCACTCCTAAAGGGGTTAAACGAATAAAACCCCCAAAGTAAAGTAATTTGCAGTACTAAATTTTCCAACTCCCCCCCAAATGCTGGGTGCCGTAAAAAATCCTTTTTTGGGGTTAGCATTTTTTTTAGATCTTTCAAATTTCCCAAAAATTTTTTCCATAGCTGTTCCTCTAAAATGAGTTGCTTAAAAAAGAAGCTCCTTTTGTTTGGACCTTCCCTCAAGAAAGAGCATTCCAAACTCAAAAAAAAGCAAACATCCCGCTCCAAATTTTTAAATTTTCCCGATTTTTCTAAGCCTTTCAATTTTGAAAAAACTGATCTAGTTCAATTTGGCCCTAGGGGGCCCCTACTAGCTCGAAACCGAAGGGGAATTTCAACCCAGTTTCCCTTTTCTAGCCGAGTCCTTTCGAAAAGGGGGAACGTAAATATACAAAATAACTAGCAAGAAGCTTTAAACAATAGTAAGGTCCCTTTTAAAACACTTCCGAACATTATTTAACAATAAACCCGTTTTATTTTCTTGACAATCAAGGGGCCCCCTGAACCCCCAAAACCAGAACAAACCAAACCAAATGGGGAAAGGGTTTGCTGAAAAGGGGCCAGCCCATCCAAGAGTTCAATTTCCCCCCTTTGACATTTAAATGGGCAAGTCAAAAGAGTTCCCCAGTGCCCTTTTCCGACATGTTTAAAAAAGTAAATGCAGACCCTCCATTTTAAATGCGAAGATTTAAAGAAAAGCTCAACGAACAGATCCCAAAGTGGTCTGGTGGGATAAAGATTCCTGCTCCAGGGGAAAATCTTAAATTTTTACTTGTGAAGCCACCAGCTCCCTCAGTGACTTTCCCATGGAAAACCCAAAAATTTAAATGAAAACGAACAGCCCCGGGTTTGGGACCCCCTAGCAGAAATATACCAGTTTTTGTAATTCCACAGTCACTATGAAAAGTACCTTTCAACTAGTTTTACATGTACCTGGGGTTGCCCCCTGGAAAGGACGGGTTTCAAATAAAACAAGCCAGATTGGAAAAAATAAAAAATTTTTTGGCCCGATGGCAACTGATATTTCTGAGTAGGGGTTTGGAAATGTAGTTCTGCCCTGAACATAAAGGCAAGCTAAAGGTCCTAATCCAACCAAGTGTACCCAAAACTAAACGAACCTTGGGAAAGATTTGGGGCTAGAATTTTTTTAACCTAAATTTTCCCAAAGTTCCCTCCAAGGCAACAAACATCTGTGTTTTTTAAGGGAGGGCCCTTTTACCAGATAAATTCGATTTTTGTTTTCCCATTTGCGGGGAAAAAAAACCGCCGAGACAGTAGCAAAGCGAAAAAAACGGGAAAACTTCAGGGATACCACTCCTAATTTTCCCCCCTAACAGATAAAGGGGGTGAATTTTAGTAATTTAAATTCGAAAATTGTGTACCCGAAAAAGAACACTAAAACCACCAATGTTTCCCCACATCCTCCAGCAAAGGGTTTGGAAACGAACCATTTAAAAAAGTACTTTATGTCTTGAGAGCCACCCAACAAACCCAACAGTTAACTTGGGGGAAAAATTATACCTGATTGCAAAATGGCTATAAAATTTTTGCTTACAATGTTTTAGGGACACCCACATTTTTTCATTGTACCGGTAGATAAACTTTTCCTTAAGAGTTGTTATAATTTAATCCGAAAACCAAATTACAACCCTGATGATTTCGTAGCAAATCGTTTCCAAACTTAGCTCAAAGTGTTTTTTTAGAAGAAAACCTGAAACACTTCATAAACCCAACCCGCTGAAATTTTCAAGAGTCGCCCAAAACTCGAGTAAAGCCATCCAAAAAACAAAATAGGTTCGAAGTTTTTGCTGAAATAATTTTAACAAAAAAGGCCCGCAAGCCCAAAACTTGTCCAAAAGGTTTTTTTTGGGTTTTTTTGGGGGGTAGGAACCCAAAACACGGGAAAAAAGTAAAGGTTTAGAGAGATTTTTACTGGGCAGTATAAAGAACGCATTTTGGGTCATATGAATTAGTAAGTGGGTTAAAAATGAGGGTTTTCCCCCCAGACCTAATGTGACAGACCTGACCCCCTCCTGAACCGTACCTCTTCCCCTGATACCCATTTAAAGACAACCTAAAAGTTAAAACCCTACGAAAAACCGGGCAGGTAAATTTTTAAAAACCTCAAGTATCATTTTAAAATTCCAAATTTAGATTTGCCCCCAAATACAGAAAAAGTTTTGCCAATGCTACAAGTTTTATCCCCCAGAGATTTACACCCATTCGGGATATGCCAATCTTACCCTAAACAAGTTGGGGGTTTAAAATTTAAAAAACCGTATAGATGAATAATTCCCGTATAAAATTATCAGTATTCAAGAAATTTTTTTTTGTTTTTCAAATTTCCCCCGCAATTTTGAGAGTTAACAGTCCAAAATTTTGCGTGCACCGAAACTGCCTTTCTGTTTTAAAAACCCCCTTTTCTTTGGGATATATTTCCTTCCCCAAATCCGTAATCCCTGAAAACGATCGATCGAACAAAATTTTTGTTTTTTTAAAAAGGGAATCTCAAAAGTTTAAATTCGTTTTTCATTTGTTGATTTTTAAAATTGTACTATAGTTAAAAATTGGGATTGCATTACAGTTTTAGTTTAAAGTAAGCTTTTTATTCCAAATTTTTACTTTTGACTATAATTTTTTAAAGTTTTTTTACTTTGACATTGTAAAAGAATCAGCCCCAAAACCGAACCCTGCCATCTCAAATTTGGGAAATTTGTTTTATGTCGGGGCCCACATACGTTTGCGGGCGCCGACTCCTCGAAATTAAATAACCAGTTACCATCTCAGTATAACCATTTACCAGTTTAACCCCTCCGTTGAATCAAAGACCAACCGGGCTTTAGTTCCCCCGGTCTTCATATTTGCTGACTGACACTATTTTTAAAACACCCACTACGGGGGACTGGCCCGACGGCTAATCAGTTTTTTCGAGTTTTAGTCCCAAGGAATTTGGGACGGCCGCGGGCTCTGTCCCTATCATTTAAAAAAAACGTAAAACACCTACGTTAGTATTTTTACCCTAATCCCCCGTTCGAACTCCCACCCTGATAGAGTAAAACTCACAACACCAGGGAAACTGGTCACAGGGACACCAAACACCAGGTAAACTGGTCCCCAGTTTTCACCACAAACACAAGGAAAAATGGGCAAAAGTACACTCACAACACCCTTTAAAATGGGGCACAGTACAAAAACCCCAACACAGGGAAACGGTCCAAAAAGGGACACTCACAACACCACAAAAAATGGTTTGTAGTACACTCACAAAACCCCCGGTAAACTGGGCACAGTACACCACAAACCAGGAAACTGGGCCCTAAACACTCACAAAAACCAGGTAAACGGGGCCCCAGTACACTCCCAACACCAGGTAAAGTGGTCACAGTAACTCACAAAACCCTTTAAAAATGGTCCCAGTACAAATCACAACACCAGGAAACGGTCCCTAGACACTCAAAAACCCCAGGTAAAACCCGGGCACAGAACACTCACAACACCCAAGGGGAAACTGGGCACAGTAAAACTCCCAACACAAGGTAAACTGGTCACAGTACACTCACAAAAACCCGGTAAACTGGTCCCCAGTACCTCACCCCAAAACTAGGGAAAATGGGCAAAAGTACACTCACAACACCAAGGGAAACTTTTGGGGAGTACACTCACAACACCCGGGAAACGGGCCCCAGAAAACTCACAACACCAGGTAAAGTGGGCGTAGAAAACTCACAACACCCGGTAAAAATGGGCACAAATAAAACCCCAACACCAGGTAAAGTGGTCACAGTACCCTCACAACACCATTTAAAAAATGGTCAAAAGTACACTCACAACCCAG
The DNA here is from genome assembly GCF_026875155.1 of Cherax quadricarinatus. Taxonomy (NCBI): domain Eukaryota; kingdom Metazoa; phylum Arthropoda; class Malacostraca; order Decapoda; family Parastacidae; genus Cherax; species Cherax quadricarinatus. The sequence goes on from NC_069399.1 coordinate 33,062,220, forward strand.
GAAACGGTCGTAGTTTCAACCCCAAAACCCCCAGGAAACTGGGCCCCAGTACAAATCACAACACCAGGGAAACTGGTACAGTACACTCACAACACCAGGTAAACTGGTCGTAAATACACTCAAAACACCAGTAAAAAAAGAACGTAGTAAAATCACAACACCTGGTTTAAAATTTTCACAGTACACTCCCCCAACACCAGGGAAAATGGTCGTAGTACACTCACAACACCAGGTAAACTGGTCCACAAATAAAAACTCACAACACCAGGTAAACTGGTCACAGTAAAACTCCAACACCCAGGGAAACTGGTCACAGAAAACTCACAAAACCAAAGGGAAACTGGTCCCCAGTTAAAACTCCCAACACTAGGGAAAAAAAGGGCACAGTACACTCACAAACCCCCAGGGAAACTGGGCGTATTAAAACCACAACACCAAAGGGAAACTGGGCACAAGAAACTCACAACACCAGGTAAACTGGTCACAGTACACTCACAACAAAAGGTAAACTGGGCACAGTACACTCACAACACCAGGTACACTGGGCCAGTAAAACTCACAAACACAAGGGAAAAATGGCACAGTTTAAAACTCACAAACCAGGGAAACTTTTTGTATACACTCCCCAACACCAGGTAAACTGGTCACCGTACAATCCCCAACCCCAGGGAAAAATGGTCCCTAGGGAAAATCACAACACCCGGGAAACTGGTAAAAGTACACTCCCCCAAAACCAGGTAAAAAAGGGCACAGTAAAACTCCCCAACACAAGGAAAAAGGGCACTTTCACTCACAACACCAGGGAAACTGGTCACAGAAAAACTCACAGCACCAGGTTTAAAAAAGGCACAGAAACCCCAACACCAGGAAAAATTGGGCACGTACACCACAACACCAGTAAACTGGGGCACAGTACACCAAAACACCATAAAAATGGTCACAGAAAACCCTCACAAAAACAAGGGAAAAATTGGGCACAGAAAACTACAACCCCCAGTAAACTGGTCACAGACACCACAACCAAAAGGGGAAACTGGCACAGTACACTCACAACAAACCCGGTAAACCCGGTTTGAGTTACACCACAACAAACCCGGGAAAAAAGGTCACAGTACACTCACAAACAACCCGGTAAAAAAAGGGCCCCAGTACAAACCCCCAACACCAGGGAAAATGGGCACAGTACACCACAACCCAGGTTTAAAAGGTCCCAGTACACTCACAAAACCCAAGGGGGAAACTGGTCACAGTACACTCACAACCCCAGGTAAACTGGTCGCAGTACCTCACAACACAAGGGAAACGGTCAAAGTACACTCCCCAACACCAGGTAAACCCGGGCCCAAAGGGGCCCCCAAAAAACCAGGTAAACTGGTCACAGTTCACTCACAACACCAGGTAAACTGGGGCACAGAAAACCCAACAAAGGTAAACTGGGCACAGTACAAATCACAACACCCAAAAAATGGTCGAAATACCCTCCCCAACCCCCAGGTAAACTGGTCCCCAGAACACTCACAACACCCGGGAAAAATGGTCGTATACACTCACAAACCAGTAAACGGGCACAGTACACCCCCAACACCGGTAAATTGGGGCACAATTTTCACTCACCAAAACCAGGGAAACGGGCCCCAGTAAAACTCACAACAAACCCGGTAAACGGTTTACAGTACACTTTACAACACCAGGTAAACCCGGGCCCTAAATACACTCACGAACACCAGGGAAACTGGGCACAGGGACACTCCCCAACACCAGGTAAAAATTTGGGCACAGTACAAATCACAACACCAGGAAAAATGTTTACAGTACAAAACCCCAACACCAGGTAAACTGGGCCAGAAAACTCACAACACCAGGTGTAACGTCAGGTTTGTTAAACTAAGTATGTTTTAAAAAACAAATTTTTCCAAAATTATTAAAGGGATTTAAACAGTTTTAGACGACCCTTTCAAAAAAATAAAAAATCAAATATCTAACACAAAATTGTAACTAATAAACAATAAAAAGAAACCCCAAAACCTTTACCGGGAAACAACAGAAAAACTGACAACAGCAACAATACCTTGACTTGAAGCCGGGGAAGTAAAATACAATACCTTGACTAAAAGCACAGGAACTGACCAAAAAAACAGTAAACCTTTTACAAAAAAGCACAGAGAACTGACAACTACAGTCCCTTACTAAAAACACACAGGGAAATGACAAATACAGTACCTGACTGGGGAAACACAGAAAAACTGACAACAAAAGTACCTTGAAATAGAACACAGAGAAAGACAACTAAAAGTACCTGACTGGAAGCACCGGGGGAACTGACAACTACATACCTTTTACTGGAAACAAAGGAAACGACCAAAATACATAAACCCTTTACTGGGGAAACACAGAGAACGAAAAACTACAGTACCTTGACTAGAAGCACAGAGAACTGACAACAAAATACCTTTTACTGGAAGCACGGGGAACTGACCCAAATACAGTAACCTTTTAATTTGGAAAACACAGGGGAACGACAACTACAATACCTTACTGGAAGCACATAGAACTTATAACAACTACAAACCTGACTGGAAGCACAGAGACCTGACAACCAAATGTAATACCTTAACTGGAAGCACAGAAAAACTACAACAACTACAATACCTTTAAATGGGAAACACAGAGAACTGACACAACCCACAATACCTTTAAGGAACACAGAGAAATGACAACAACTACAAACCTTAACTGGAAACACAAGAATGACAACAACACAATCCTTAATGGAACACAGAGAAATTTACAACAACTACAGTACCTTGACGGGGCACGGAACTGACAAAATACAATACCTTACTGGAAACACAGAGAACTGACAACAACTGCAATACCTTGACTTGAAGCACAGAGAAGTGATAACTACAATACCTTGACTAGAAGCACAGAGAACTGACAACTACAGTACCTTGACTAGAAGCACAGAGAACTGACAACTACAGTACCTTGACTAGAAGCACAGAGAACTGACAACTACAGTACCTTGACTGGAAGCACAGAGAACTGACAACTACAGTACCTTGACTAGAAGCACAGAGAACTGACAACTACAGTACCTTGACTGGAAGCACGGAGAACTGACAACTACAGTACCTTGACTGGAAGCACGGAGAACTGACAACTACAGTACCTTGACTGGAGCACAGAGAACTGACAATACATACCTTGACTAGAAGCACAGAGAACTGACAACTACAGTACCTTGACTGGAAGCACAGAGGACTGACAACTACAAACCTTGACTGGAAGCACATAGAATGAAACAACTAAGTACCTGACTGGAAGCACAGAGAACTGACAACAACTGTAAATACCTTAACTGGAAGCACAGAGAACTGACAACAACTACAATACCTTAACTGGAACACAGAGAACTGACAGCAACACAATACCTTGGACTGGAAGCACAGAGAACTGACAACAACTGTAATACCTTAACTGGAAGCACAGAAAACTGACAACAACTGCAATTCACTGCAGACCTTGGCTACTCACAGCAAGTCATGCCAATGATCTTCACTACTCCCTTAGGCACCGCTACCCAGGTACTTAAACATGGTGGAGAGAGAAAAGGCCCCACGTTCCTGCCACCTCCTTCAGCAATCCTCATGAAGTTGTTCACTTGGGTTGGCAAGAAGCTGCTCACCCTCATTACTGGCTGAGAGAGAAAAGAAGTTTGGTAAGTTTTGCATTCACGGTGAGATACTTCCAAAATTATGACACAAGAGTTACGTTTTGATCCTGTAACGTCAGGTGTGTGTGTGTGTGTGTGTGTGTACTCCCCTATTTGTACTCACCTATTTGTGGTTGCAGGGGTTTGAGTCATAGCTCCTGCCCCCGCCTCTTTGCTGATTGCACTAGGTTCTCTCCCTGCCCCATGAGCTTTATCATACCTCTCCTTAAAACTATGTTGGTTCCCGCCTTTCTAGGCTATTCTAGGCTATTCCAAGGCCTGACTACTCTATGATTGAAGGAAATACTTCTAACATCCCTTTTATTCATTTGAGTCTTCAACTTCCAATTGTGTCTCTTGTGTCTGTGTCCCATCTCTGGAACATCCCGTCTTGTCCACCTTGTCTATTCCGCGCAGTATTTTATATGTCGTTATCATGTCTCCCCTGACCCTCCTGGCCTCCATTTTCGTCAGGCCGATTTCCCTCAACCTTTTTTGACGACAATCCCCTAGTCTGGACTAGTCTTTTAAAAACTTTGCACTTTCTCTAATTTTCCCTTACGTGTTTTGATAGGTGTGGTTTCCCAAAACTGGGCGGGGCAAACTCCAGAGGGGCCCCTGACTAAAGGGTATACAGAGTTTGAACAATCCTTACGGGTTGGAACGCTATCCGTGGGTTTGCCAACGCCCGTATCTGCAGCATTTTATCTGATTGATGTGCGCCTCGGGGGAATATGCTCGGTGTTATACTCCCCCCCCAGATTTTTTCCTTGATGAAGTTTCGTTTTTGGGCCATCAAACTATATTGTGTCTGCGGTTTTCTTTCCCCTTTCCCCCAATTTTCAGACTTTGCATTTGGCGGGTTAAATTAAAGGAGCCATTGCTGTAGCCTGCCCGGGTCTCTTTGTAGTCCTCCCCTGACCTCATCCGTTTTTATTTTTCTCATTAACTGTGTGTGTGTGTTGTTGTGGTGTGGTGTGGTGGAAAGCTTTCTCTACCTTTTAAAGTAAACTAATATTTATACTATTGACACTCGTTACACTACGAGTTAACAACTACTTCCACTAGTAGTTGTATTTCTAACTAGTGTTACTGGCAATATTAGTAGCAGGCAGTATTATAGCAGCAGGACAGCACACGTATTGCACACACAGAGAGCATAGCAGCGCAGCAGCACGCAGCAGCAGCAGCAGCAGCAGCAGCAGCATAGCGCAGCGTACAGCAGCGTAGCAGCACACACACACAGCAAAATAGCAGCAGCAGTACACAGCAGCAGCATAGCAGCAGCAGCAGCAACAGCACCACGCAGTAGCACACAGTAGCAGCAGCGCAGCACAGTAGCGCAGCAGCAGTAGCAGCGAGCAGCAGTAGCACAGCAGTAGCAGCAGCGTAGCGCAGCAGCACAGTAGAGCAGCAGCAGCAGCAGCAGCAGCGCAAACGCACATACACAGCATAGCAGCAGCAGCAGCGCGTGCAGCAAAACACAGCACAGCACAGCAGCGCCCGAGCAGCAGCAGCAGCACAGCAGCAGCAGCAGCAGCAGCACAGCAGTAGCAGCCAAACAGCAAACAGCAGCAGCAGCAGCAGGTAGCAGCAGCCACAGCACAACAGTACAGCAGCAGCAGCAACAGCAGCCAGCAGCAGCAGAGCAGCAGCAGCAGCAGCACACAGCAGCACACCACAGCAGAGCAGCACTACTAGTAAAAAACAGTGTTGTTGTAGTAACAGTTGACGTAGTAAATAGGTCAAGGCCACGGGACACAGTTGTTAAGTTTCTTGCTGCAGCATGACCCAGTCGTGCTGCAGCATGACCCTGTCTTGCTGCAGCATACCCACTGTTGTGCGCAGCATGCCCACAGGGGGCTGCGCAGACCTAATTTTTGTGCTGCAGCATGACCCCACGTCTGGCGTAGCAACCCCCTGTCTGTTGCTGCAGCATGCCACTGTCGTGCGCAGCATGACCAAAGTCTGTGCTGCAGCATAAACCCCCTGTCTGTGGCAGCAGACCCCCTGTCTTGCTGCGCAGACCTACCCTGTGCTGCAGCAGACCCACGTCTGTGCTGCAGCATGACCCCCCGTCTGTGCGCAGCATGACCCACTGCTTTGGGTGCGCAAAGCCTACTGTCTTGCTGCGCATGACCCATGCTGTCTGCAGCAGACCCACTGTCCCGTGCGCGCATGCCCACTGTCTGTGCTGCAGCATGACCCAAAGTCTGTGCGCGCATGACCCCCTGTCTGTGTGCGCATACCTCTGTCGTGCTGCAGCATGACCCACTTCTGTGCTGCAGCATTACCCCCCTGTCTATCGCAGCATTTACCTACGTCTGTGCTGCAGCATGACCCCTTCTTGCTGCAAACATGCCCCCCCTGTCGTGCTGCAGCATGACCCACGTCTGTGCTCGCAGACCCACTGTCTGTGCGAGCATGACCCATTTTGTCCGTGAAAATTTTTAGCATGACCCACTGTCTGTGCTGCAGCATGACTACTTTGTGCTGCAGCATGACCTTGTCTGTGGGGAAAGTGCTTGGCAAGCCCCCCGGGTGCAAGACCCCCGGGGGGCCCCCCTCTGTGCTGCAGCTGAAAACCACGTCTGTGTGCAGCATACTACGCATGTCCAAGACCCCCGTTGTGGGGCGTTCCCCAAATTTTGGGGAAGACCCTGCTGGGGGGT
>NC_069399.1:33069106-33101606 GCF_026875155.1 Cherax quadricarinatus
ATCCTAAATGCAATAAAAACTTTCCTACCTTTATCTAAATACTGTTCACATATATGTTCCAATGTTAACACTCATCCGCAATCCTACATTCTGTCTTACCTCTAATTCTTTCAATAATAACCCTACCTTACACTTTTCCTGGTATACTCAGTAAACTAATTCCTCTATAACTTTTTACAATCTCTTTTGTCCCCCTTCCCCTTATATAAAGGAACTAGACATGCGCTCTGCCAATCCCCTCTTTCATACATTTATTAAACAAAATTACCAACCACTCTAACACTACATCAACCCCTGCTTTTAAAATTTGTCACGATCCCATCAGTTCCAGCTACTTTACCCCCTTTCATTCTACATAATGCCTCACGCACCTCCCTCACACTCACATCCTGCTCTTCTTCACTCCTAAAAGATGGTATACCCTCCCAGGCCAGTGGATGAAAATTACCGCCTTCCTTTTCTTCCTCAAAAATTTAAAAGTTCCTCAAAATTTTCCCGCCATCTACCCAATACCTCCATCTCCCCATCTACAAACCCTCCCCTACTCTGTTTTTAACTGACAAATCTATTGGTTCCCTAGGCTTTCTGCTTGTTTAACTTACTCCATTTTTTTCTTATTTCATTAAAATTACTTGACAGTGCCTCTCCACTCTATCATCTGCTCTCCTTTTGCACTCTCTCACCTCTCCTTCACATTTCTTTTACTCTCCAATATACTCTACTCTTCTTATAAACACTTCTGCTTTGTAAAAACCTCTCATAAGCTACCTTTTTCTCTTTTATCACACCCTTTACTCATCATTCCACCAATCACTCCTCTTTCCTCCTGCTCCCACCCTCCTATAACCACAAACTTCTGCCTCACATTCTAATACTGCATTTTTAAAACTATTCCAACCCTCTTCAACCCATCCCCCATCCCCACTAAATAGCGGAAATAATTTATAAGATGAAATTTTCTACATATACCAGTGAAGGCGGTAGAAATAAACCATTCTTATCAAATATTGAGAGTTATACAGATACCGACTCATGAACGAAACGTTCAAATTATGTTTGATGCAACTTTAAAACTGGTGTTTGTGAGAGGCAGAAATACAGGAAAAAAACGAAACATTATGAATTTTTCTTTCTTACTGAAAGATAGTGTATAAATTTGGTTACATATTGATGCAATCTGCTTGTTTATACCATGTTTGTAAGTTAGTTTTTTCCAAAAATGTAGTTTTTGTTGTAGCTGTCATCAAGACGACATGATGTCATATTGTTTTTTTTTACTCCAAAAATTAATAGATTTGTTTTTTTTTAATACACAACATGGCATCTTTTCTTACGACAGTATACTAGTGTCCAGGGTGTGAGCCACAGGGATGCCCTGGGTGTGAGCCACAGGGATGCCCTGGGTGTGAGCCAGAGGGATGCCCCCGGGTTTTGAGCCACAGGGATGTCCTGGGTGTGAGCCACAGGGACGCCCTGGGTATGAGCACAGGGAAAGCCCCGGGTGTGAGCCACAGGGATGCCCTGGGTGTGAGCCACAGGGATGCCCTGGGTGTGAGCCACAGGGACGCCCTGGGTATGAGCCACAGGGACGCCCTGGGTGTGAGCCACAAGGACGCCCTGGGTGTGAGCCACAGGGACGCCCTGGGTGTGAGCCACAGGGACGCGGGTGGGTGTGAGCCACAGGGACGCCCTGGGTGTGAGCCACAGGGATACCCTCGGTGTGAGCCACAGGGATACCCTGGGTGTGAGCCACAGGGATGCGCTGAGTGTGAGCCACAGGGATGCCCTGGGTGTGAGCCACACGGATGCCCTGAGTGTAAGCCACAGGGATACCCCGGGTGTGAGCCACAGGGACGCCCTGGTGTGAGCCACAGGGACGCCCTGGGTGTGAGCCACAGGGATACCCTGGTGTGAGCCACAGGGATACCCTAGGTGTAAGCCACAGGGATGCCCTGAGTGTGAGCCACAGGGATGCCCTGGGTGTGAGCCACAGGGACGCCCTGGGTGTGAGCCACAGGGATACCCTGGTGTGAGCCACAGGGATACCCTAGGAGTAAGCCACAGGGATGCCCTGGGTGTGGAGCCACAGGGATGCCCTGGGTGTGAGCTACTGGGATGCCCTGAGTGTGAGCCACAGGGATGCCCTGGGTGTGAGCCACAGGGATGCCCTGGGTGTGAGCCACAGGGATGCCCTGGGTGGTAAACCACAGGGATGACCTGGGTGTGAGCCACAGGGATGCCCTGAGTGAGCCACAGGGATGCCCTGGGTTTGAGCCAAAAGGATGCCCTGGGTGTGAGCCACAGCGATGCCCTGGATGTGAGCCACAGGGACGCCCTGGGTGTGAGCCACAGGGATGCCCTGGGTGTGAGCCACAGGGATGCCCGGGGTGTGAGCCACAGGGATGCCCTGGGTGTGAGCCACAGGGACGCCCTGGGTGTGAGCCACAGAGATGCCCTGGGTGTGAGTCACAGGGATGCCCTGCGTGTGAGCCACAGGGATGCCCTGGGTGTAAGCGACAAGGATGCCCTGGGTGTGAGCCACAGGGATGCCCTGGGTATGAGCCACAGGAACGCCCTGGGTGTGAGCCACAGGGATGCCCTTGGTGTGAGCCACAGGGATGCCCTGGGCGTGAGACACAGGGATGCCCTGGGTGTGAGCCACAGGGATGCCCTGGGTGTGAGCCACAGGGAAGCCCTGGATGTGAGCCACAGAGAAGCCCTGGGTGTGAGCCACAGGGATGCCCTGCGTGTGAGTCACAGGGATGCCCTGGGTGTAAGCGACAAGGATGCCCTGGGTGTGAGCCACAGGGACGCCCTGGGTGTGAGCCACAGGGATGCCCTGGGTGTGAGCCACAGGGATGCCCTGGACGTGAGCCACAGGGATGCCCTGCGTGTGAGTCACAGGGATGCCCTGGGTGTAAGCGACAAGGATGCCCTGGGTATGAGCCACAGGGACGCCCTGGGTGTGAGCCACAGGGATGCCCTGGGTGTGAGCCACAGGGATGCCCTGGACGTGAGCCACAGGGATGGGCCCCGGGTGTGAGCCACATGGATGCTCTGGGTGTGAGCCACATGGACGCTCTGGATGTGATCCACAGGGACGCCCTGGGTGTGAGCCACAGGGACGTCATAGGTGTGAGCCACGTGGACGCCCTGGGTGTGAGCCACAGGGATGCCCTGGGTGTGAGCCACAGGGACGCCTTGGGTGTGAACCACAGGGACGCTCTGGGTGTGAGCCACAGGGACGCCCTGGGTGTGAGCCACAGGGATGCCCTGGGTGTGAGCCACAGGGACGCCCTGGGTGTGAGCCACAGGGACGCTCTGGGTGTGAGCCACAGGTACGACATGGGTGTGAGCCACAGGAACGCCCTGGGTGTGAACCACAGAGACGCCCAGGGTGTGAGCCACAGGGACCCCCTGGGTGTGAGCCACAGGGACGCCCTGGGTGTGAGCCACAGGGGCGTCATGGGCGTGAGCCACATGGACGCCCTGGGTGTGAGCCACAGAGATGCCCTGGGTGTGAGCCACAGGGACGCCCTGGGTGTGAGCCACAGGGACGTCATGGGTGTGAGCCACAGGGACGTCATGGTGTGAGCCACATGGACGCCTTGGGTGTGAGCCACAGGGACGCCCTGGGTGTGAGCCACAGGGACGCCCTGGGTGTGAGCCATAGGGACGCCCTGGGTGTGAGCCACAGGGACGTCCTGGATGTGAGCCACAGGGAGGCCCTGAGTGTGAGCCACAGGGGCACCCTTGGCGTGAGCCACAGGGACAGCCTGGGTGTGAGCCACAGGGAGGCTCTGGGTTGTGAGCCACAGGGACGCTGTGAGTGTGATCCAACTGGGATGTCCTGGGTGTGAGCCACCGCAGTGACGGCCTACGGGTTTTTGGCTCATGGTGACGGCCTGGGTGTGGAGCCACAGGACGGCCTGGGGTGAGCCAAGGGACGCCCTGGGGCGTTAGTTAGCCACAGGACGCCCGGAGTGTGAGCCACAGGGACGGCCTGGGTGTGACGCCACAGGGGACGGCCCTGGTGTGAGCCACATGGACGGCCTGGGTGGGAGCCTCAGGGACGGCCTGAGTGTAAGCCACAGGGACAGCCTGGGTGTGAGCACAGGAACGGCCTGGCGGTAGTGAGCCACAGGGAGCCGCTGGTTGTGAGCACCAGGGGAGCCATGAATGTGAGCACAGGGGAGCCCTGGGTGTTGAGCCAGAGGGAGGCCCTGGTGTGAGCCGCAGGAACGCCTTGGTAGTGAGCCACAGGGACGCCCTGGGTTGTGAGCCACAGGGACGCCCTGGGTGTGAGCCACACAGGGCACGCCTGGGTCCCGTGACCACAGGGTTGTCCTGGGTGTGAGCCACTGGGACGGCCGGTGTGAGCCACAGGGTCGACTGGGTGTGAGCACAGGGACGCCATGGGTTTGTTAGCCCACAGGGATTACGCCTGGATGTCGAGCCACAGGGACGCCGTGGGTGTGAGCCATAAGGGAGGCCCTGGGTGGTGAGCCAGGGACGCCTTGGTGTGAGCCACGGGGACGGCCTGGGTGTGAGACACAGGGACGCCCTGGGTGTGCAGCCACGGGGACGTCGTGGGTGTGGAGGTCTCTTAGACATAGGGGACGCCGTGGGTGTGGAGCACAGGGATGTCTGAGTTGTGAGCGAGGCAACGGGATGTCCTGAGATGTGAGCCACCAGGGATGTCCTGGGTTGTGAGCCACAGGGTCGGCCTGTGGTGTGAGTCATAAGGGACGGCCTGGGTGTGAGCCACTGGAATGTCCTGGGTATGAGGAGACAGGGGACGCCCTGGGTTGTGAGCCCAGGGGACGCCCTGGATTGTGAGCCACAGGGACGCCGTGCGGTGTGAGACACAGGGACGCCGTGGGTGTGCTGCCACAGGGGATGTCCTGAGTGTTGAGCCACTGGGACGGACCTGGGTGTGAAGCCACAGGGAGGCCTGGGGTTCTGTGGAGCCACAGGGACGCCGTTGGTGTGAGCCACAGGGATGTCCTGGTGTGGAGCCACAGGGAAACGCCTGGTGTGAGCCTCAGGGACGGCCTGGGGTGTAAGCCAAGGACGGCCTGGGGTGTGAGCCACAGGGACCCGCTGAGTGGAGCCTCAAGATTGTCCTGGGGTGAGCCACAGGGGTCGGCCTTGGTATTCATGTGGGAGTTCGATACGTGGATTAGGGTAGAAATACTACGTAGGCTGTTTTACGTTTAGTGCTGTTTGTGGACAGAGCTCTGCCAGCCGTTACCTATCTCCTTGCCTACCACTCGTAATCTACTGGCTCGCCGGCTGCCCAGTACCCGTAGGTCTTGATACTGCTGAGGTCAGCCCAATTTGAAAGACCGTGACTCAGAGAAGGTTGTCGTTGAGTCAAGACGGTCTGGTAACTGGTTACTTACTACTGCGTTGGTAACTGGTTTACTCACTACTGAGAGCTCGGCCCGGACGTAAGGTATGTCGTCCCGACTACAACTAATAACAAACTAGAGATGGTAGGTATACGGGATTGGATGATTCTATACAATGGTTCAAAGTACAAACATTAAACATTATAGATACATAAGTAGAACATTGGAATGAAAGCTTACGTAACTGTAAACTGTAAATGTAATTAGGTATCTATATAGTACAACTTAAAACTCAACAATGAACAACGAACCTCTCATTGAGATTTACAAGTGATAAAAAAAAAAAAATGTTGATCGATCGATCTTGTATTCGTGTGATCTAGGATCTGAGGAAGGAATATATACAAAGAAATTAACAGAAAGGCAGATTCGGTGCACGCAAATATGGACTGTTAAACTCTCAGAATGCGGACCGAGAACGTGACACAAAAAAAAAAAAAATTCTTGAATTACTGATAAGTTGATACTGTAATTATCTCGATTACAGGTTATTTACATTTAACCCCAACTCTGCTAGGGTTGATTGATATGCAGAATGGGTGTCATCTCTGGGAGGATCAAAACTCTGTAGCATAGGCTAAATCATGCTGTATTTGTGGCAAATCTGTAGCTTAGGCGTTACTAAATGCTAAACTTGAGGTTCTCAATTACCTGTCGTGTTACGTAGGGATTACACGACATATTAGGTTGATCATCTGACTGAGTATCAGAGGAAGAGGAGTACAGGATCAGGAGGATTGTCAGGTCTGTCACATTAGTCTGGGTTGGAACGTTCAATTATCATCACTACTAACTTCTTTTGACCAAATGCGATTCTTTATACTGACAGTACTAATCTCTCTAACCATTATACTTATTCCTGTGATATGTTCAAACTACGCGATAAGGACCAAAAACTTGTGACAAGCTTTTGCATGCAGACGATTGTTAAAGTTAGTCAAGAATAACTCTCGAACCTACTTTGATTTTTAGATGGCTTTACTAGAGTATTTGCGACTCTTGTTAAATTCAGCTGTTGATTTATTGAAGTGTTTCCGGAATTCTTCTTAAAAAAAATTTGTGCTAAGCTGGTACGAGTTGCTACATGCAAATTCATCAGGGGGTTTGTAAATTTGGTTTGGATTAGAAATACAACAAACTTCATAAGGCAAACGTTTATCTACACCATACATGCTATGTGGAGTTGTCACCTATGTAGAAAAACAGTGTAAGAGAATTTATAGCACACTGCCACATCAGATAATTCATCCAAGTTTCAACTTTTGGATTGATAGTGGGCTCTCAAGGACATCAAGTACTTTCTTATTGGTTCGTTCCGCTAACCCATTGCTGGCAGGGGATGATGAGGAACAATGGTGTGGGATTTAGAGATCTTGTACAAGGTGCACAAATTTTCTAGAATTTCATTACAGAATTCACCCCATTATCTGTTACTAGGGACTATCTTAGGTGTGGTATGCCTGCAGATAATGCGTTCTTTTAAACGTTTAGCTACTGTCTCGGCAGTTTATCTGCATAGGGAACTAACTGCAATATCTGGTGAAATGGTTCTACCCATAACAACACAGATGTTTGTTTACCTTGGAGCGGAACATTGGAAATTAGTTAACAAATCTAGCGCACACTCTTTCCAAGGTTCGCTAGGAGTTGGATACACTTGGATTGGATTAGGACATTAGCAATGCCTTTATGGTGCATGAGACACATACATTACCTAAACATATCAGAAAATATCAGTTGCCATACGAGGCCAAAAGTATTTTTAATCTGGCTTGTTTTACTGAACGATCCATACCAGGGTGTGCAACACCTGGTACATCGTGAACTAGCTGTAAGCACATTCACTAGTGACTGTGAATTACTAACTGGTTACTCTTCTGATTGGATTACCCAAACTCTGCTGTTCGATACAGTAATTCTTGGTTCATTGCCCCCCCCCCCCCGTCACTAATGGGAAGCTGGCCCCCCCCCCCCCCCCCCCCCCTTCCAGTCATGAATAAGATCTTCCTGGAGAGGAAATAGAATCACACCAGACACAATGGGATCAGTTCGTTGGAGCATTCTTTACATCTTACAGAACTAAATGGAGGGTCTGCAGTTACTAAAATACCACAATGTCGCGATAAGGCATCTGCGACTACATTTGACTTGCCAGGTAAACTGAACAAAGGTGGATTGAACTCTTGGATTGTAAGGTACATCTAGCTAAACTTCCAGTAGGTTGTTTGTTATTTTCCCGAATAAGGGTATCAGTGGAGCATGATCTGTCAAGACATGAACAGAAGTACTGATAAATAATGTATCGGGAAGTGTCTTTAAAGACCATACTATTGCTAAAGCTTCTGCCCCCACCTCAGTTACTGTTAATTACGTTCAGCATTTGTAAGGACTCGGCTAGCAAATTGCTGAACTGCGTTGTACTTGTCCATTCGGTATTCTGAGTCTAGTACGGCCACCTTGCCAATTGAACTAAGCATCAGTTGTCAGCATAGAATTGGCTTAGAAAATCTGGAAATTTCAAAATTGTGGAGAGAAGTTAGCTTTTCTTTTAGAGTTTGGAATGCTCTTTTCTTGACGGAATGGTCCAAACAAAAGGTGCATCTTTCTTTAGCAACTCAGTTAGAGAGCAGCTTTGGAAGAATAATGGCAATGAAAGTACTGCATATAAAACCTGCTAAGCCCATCAAAGGGGATTCTTACGGCCATCAGCAGTTTTGGGAAGTGGAAGATGAAGAAATTTGGACTGCGTACTATAATTTGGGTCAGTCGTAACCCCTTCTAGGAGTGGACTACGTGACCAAGAAACTTAATTTCTGATCTGAAAAATTGACATTTTGACAGTTGAGCTTTAAATAGATTCATCAAGCTTACCAATACTACAATCAAGTCTTTTCAAAGTGTGTACCACGTCTTTAACATGACGATTACGTCATCTAAGTACAACATAATGCTTTACCTTATGAGACCTCTAAAGATATAAGTCCATGAGCCTTGAGAACGTGATAGGGAAATCTATCCAAATGCCATTCGGAGTAGTGATAATGGACCTGTAGGAGGGAGAAATGCATTAGTTCTTGTGCTTCCCGTGAAGAGGACTTGCCAAAACCCTTTGTAACAAATCATGGTTGAAAAGACTTTGTTATCTTCCGATATTACTAAAAGATCACCCAGTACAGATGAAAAGCGATCTGGAATGGTTTTTGCGTTTAACTTCCTAAAGTCAATTACTGACGCCAAGTTACCATCCTTATTAGTACTAGATCAAGTGCATTCCAAGTGAAATTGCGAGTGCATAACTCCAACCTCAAGCATTTGATTGATTCAATTCTTCTGCGACAGCAACTTGTGAATTATGCATTCTGTTACCGCAGGTATGTAGATAGGTCTTGTACCAGGTTCAGTGGAATACGATGGGACAATAATTCGTTATACCCATTTCGCCCTGGTAAGCAATGGCTAACGAACGACTTTGTTCAACAGAGTCAACAAACGTTTGACTTTCATCTGGTTAGTCAGTGGAGCTAAGTCTTGCTCCTCAACTGGTGAACCGATGATCCAGTGAGGGGGATTGAGGCCCTCCCTGGCAGAAATACACCGGACCCACCGTGGTCAGTGACAACTCATCCTCTACCTGAAGACAGGGTAAGGATAGTGAACAAGGTCAACAAATTGTATTTCTCTAAGGCGAACACTGTGACCCGAAGTGTTTTGGCCAGAAAATGGATCTTACTACTCTTAACAACATTAAGATGGGTTCAACAAATAGACCTTTACTTTGCGAATCACTGACAACTAGAAACTTTATCACCATCTGAACACTAAACAACACAGACACTCTTAGTGAAGCACTACCGCAACAAAACGCTTTCTGCAAACGGCATGTGACATCAACAAAGATGCATTACTGTTGCAAGTAATTGTTTTTCCGACAAGCGACCCCTGTGGAGAAACACTACTTTCGAACTAGCAGGCATTGCAGGGATAGGTTGACACTCCCAAGGCCAATCTGACGTCCTCCGACACTTGAGGCATCGACTATCCTGCATTCGAAGTATAGGTGAGACACTGATGGAGTGACAGAATTACCAGTGCCCTACCGCTGGTACGCTACTGGAGAAGCATTAGCTTGGTAAGGACTTAATCCGTAACATCATACTCACAGCATATAACAGATTCATCACCTGGAACCCCCCCAGAATGGAACATCCAAGTCGCAATATTGTGCATGCTTCGATAAGGGTCGAGCACAATCGGAATCTCGCATGGAAGCAAATCCCAGTAAAGGTCCAACCAGGAAAAGTAATCTGATCGACAACAAGGAAGGAAACAGTGAATCTCTACTTGGAATAGAAAAGGTTAGGAGCATCGTACCTCGAAACGCAGGAGAACCAATACTCCACTAAGGAGACACAGGAGGCGTTTCTACGAGAGACATGTCGTAGACTTTCTTATCCTTAAACAAACTAGACTAATAATATTGATTTGCGCACCATATCCATAACATTTTGAACGGGCCATTATAAACAGATGCTTGCACCAATAGGGCCTATGTTGCATTGAAGTTATGTGCAAACAAAAAGGTGATTTTCATCAGAAAAGACCTTGTTCACTCCATCCCCAAAATCATCTGGGTCAGAGACATGTGAAGCAACCACCTCACAGGTTGTCATTCTCGAACTGCTTAAGGCTGTCCAAAGGAGTTGTGAACGGGATGGTGTACTCCATTATCACTACTGTCACCATGGGCGTTTGACTGGGCGCTCGAATTCCCCCGACTGACGAACGAGCCTGTTTCTGGTGAGTTGAGAATGAAATGACTGAGCCTTGTTCTGGTTATTTTGAAAACCACGAGATCTGATTCCTCTACGGGGTTCAGCCGTTGGAACGACACGAAAGGCCTAGAGTACTGAAGTTATAAAAACATTCCACGCAGATGTGTCATGTCCCTGTATTCTAAGAAAAGTTCAGTAGGAAGATCTAGTACTCATCATCAGCACGACGTCCTCTTAGGTAACTATCTGGACAATTAATTGCAATATGTCCACGAAACCACAGTTGTAACAATCCCTGACTATGTTACGAATGTACTATGAATACTACGAGGTGTATAACGACTCTGTACACTGGTTCTGTGATCACTGAGAGATGTTGACGACTACGATTGTCTCTGTGGCGCAAACAAAGGGGTGCAACCTGAGGCATATGTGTACATTAACTTCAATACAAGGAAAGTACCCTGGGGGCACAAGGAAACGACATGAGTTAAGGCTTAAGTGGTTCCCATCGTTACAGTTGGAGATCAGCCGCAAAAGCACACACAAACAGGTGCATTAGTTCTTTAATGCTCCAAAACTTGCTATTTTAGCAATTGATCTGTAAATGGTTTAGCCCTCTTCAGAAAGAAAAGATGATGATTGGACAGCAGTGATAAATATGAATAAAAGGTTATCTAATCTAACAGCAAATGCACGAAACGATTCATACTCATGGTGTATCATTACCCACTAGTTCCGTAAGAACGACATATGGATCACTGTTTTATTACTGGACAGGAAAGAACGAATCAATTCCTCATATCGTACCACCCTATAAGACATCCTGAAGTCTCGCATAATCAAGGAGCAACAACGTGACAGCAAGCAGGAATCGATAATGACTTCTTTAGCAATTCTGATAAGCTTTCCTCTGAAGGAGGACCTTCTCCAAGGCACTAGCACAGAAACAATTGCTGCAAACCATGCTTTCAAGACATGTACAGGCCATTAATAAAGGTAACGCAATCAAGGAATCACGAGTATAACTATAATATCTCGGGTGGTCCTGAGTCGTCTGTCATCGGTAAGGAACGTGAGGACTGAGACAGGACCACATTGAAGCCTGAGAGGTCTGAGTGTCGACATTCACTAAGTATCACATGACGGTATGTAGACATAATGCAAAATACACAGAACAAATGAAGGCAAAAATAATGAACAAGAAAAAAATGATATAAACTTCTAGAAATGAAATGAAAAGATATACAACTAATTCTGCAGAATAATTTTCTAAATACACTGCAAGAAAAATAAAACTCAATTTAAAAGGACACTGACCAAAATAAAAAAAAATTTACATTGAAATATACTTGTAAAAATTATTAGTCTGGAGACTGGAATTAAATGCAAAAGGAGCGTCGTTACTCTTGCTAATAAAAAAATTAATTAATTAAAATTTTTAAATCAATATGAAAGTGTAAAATAAAATTATTAAATTGTTAACTGGGAAATTTAAGTATTTTCTAAGAATGCATAGACAAAATTAAAATATAGTTCACAAAATATCAAAATATCATATAGTGTGTGTGTTGCTAGGGCTATATAGTGTGAGCGTAGCTAGGTCTTATATAGTGTGTGTGTGTGTGTTGCTAGGTCTTAAATAGTGTGTGTGTTGCTAGGTCTTATATAGTGTGAGTGTTGCTAGGTCCTTATATAGTGTGAGTGTTCCTAGTATATATAGTGGTGTTGGGTGTGTGTTTCTAGGTCTTATATTTGTGTGTTTGCTATCTTAATATATGTATGTTTGGCTAGTCTATATATGTTGATGTTGCTAGTCTTATATTTGGTGTGTGTTGCCTAGGTTTAAATATGTGAGTGTTGCAGTCTATATAGGGTAGTGTTGCTATCTTATATAGCGGTAGTGGTTGCTAGTCTTATATAGTGTAAGTTTTGCTAGCCTTATATAGTGTGTTTTGCTAGTCCTTATATAGTTTGTGTTGCTAGTCTTAATAGGTGAGTGTTGCTAGTCTTTATATTTGGTGTGGTGTGGTGCTAGGTCTTAATAGTGTGTGTGTTGCTAGTCTATATAGTGGTGGAGTGTTCTAGGTCTTTATATAGTGTGTGAGTTGCTAAGTCTTATATAATGTGTGTGTGTTGTGTTGCTAGGTCTTATATAGTGTGATGTTGCTAGGTCTTATATAGTGTGTGTGTTGCTAGGTCTTATATAGTGTGTTGTTGCTAGGTCTTATATAGTGTTGTGTTGCTAGTCTTATATAGTGTGTGTGAGTGTTGCTAAGGTCTATATAGTGTGGTGATGGTTGCAGGTCTACATATGTGTGTGTTGTTTGCTAGTCTTAAAAGCTGTGTGTGTGTTTCGAGGGATTATATATGTGGTTGTGTTGCTAAGGTCTTATATAGTGAGAGTGTTTGCTAGTCTTATATAGTGTGAAGTGTTGCTAGGTCTTATAATATGTGTGTGTGTGTGTTGCTAGGTCTTAATAATAGTTGAGTGTTTGCTAGGTCTTATAATAATTTGTTGTGTGTTGCTAGGTCTTATATAGTGTGAGTGTTGCTAGTCTTATATAGTGGGTGTTTGTTGCTAGGTCTTATATAGTGTGAGTGTTGCTAGTTCTTAATAGTGTGTGTGTGTTGCTAGGTCTTATCCAGTGTTGTTTTTGCTAGAGTCTTAATAGTGGAGTGTTGCTAGGTCCTTATATAGTGTGTGTGTTGCTAGGTCTTATATTGTGTAGTCTGTTTGCTAGGTATTTATATAGTGTGTGTGTTTCTAGGTCTATATGTGTTGTGTTTGCTAGGTCTTAATAGTGTGTGTGTTGCTAGGTCTTATATATGTGAGTGTTGCAAGGTCTTTAATAGTGGTGAGTTTGCTAGGACTTAATATAGTGTGTGGTTGCAAGGTCCTTTATATAGTGGTGAGTGTTGTCTAGTCTTACAATTTGTGTTAGCTAGTCTTATATAGTGTGAGTGTTCTAGGTCTTAACATAGTGTGTGTGTTGCAGGTCTTATATAGTTGTGTGTTAGCTTAGGTCCTTATATAGTGTGAGTTGTTTGCAGGTCTTATCAATGTTGTGTTTGCTAGGTCCTTATATATGTGTGTGTTCTAGGTCTTATGATTATAGTGTGATGTTGCTAGGTCCTTATATAGTGTGAGTGTGCTAGGACTTATATCGTGTGTGTGGTTGCTAGGTCTTATATATGTGTGTTGCGGGGTGTTATAAGTGTGTGTGTTGCTAGGTCTTATATAGTGTGTGTTACTGGGTATTTATATAGTGTGTGTTGCTGGGTGTTTATATAGTGTGTGTGTTGCTAGTTCTATATAGTGGTGTGTTGCTAGGACGTATATAAGTTGTGTTGCTGGTTTATATAGTGTTGTTGCTGGGTTTTATATAGTGTGTGTTGCTAGGTCATATATAGGTGTGTGTTGCTAGTCTTATGATAGTGTGTGTTGCTGGTTTTATATAGTGTGAGGTGTTCTAGGTCTTATATAGTGTGTGGATGCTGGTTTTCTATAATGTTGTTGCTGGATTTTATATAGTTGTGGTGTGTTCTAGGTCTTATATTATTGTGTGTTTGTAGTCTTATATAGTGTGTGGTTCTATTCTTATATAGTTGTGTTTGCTAGTCCGTATATAGTGTGGTGTTGCTGGTGTTCTATAGGTGTGTGTGTTGCTAGTCTTATATAGTGTGGTTGCTAGTCTTTATATATGTGTGTTGCTGTTATATATAGTTGTGTCGCTGTTTTTAAGATATTGTGTGTGTTGCTAGTCTCATTTAGTGTGTGTGTTGGCTAGTCTTATATAGTGGGGGTTGCTGGTTGGATAGAGGGTGTGTTGCTGGTTTTTATAAGTGTGTGGTGCGAGTCCCTTCAGCATAAAATAAAGACAACGAATAATAATATTATATACTAAAGCCATGCCGTTGAGCGCCATTAAGAACACTCGCAAACACCTGATATCTGATACCTGAGTTAGGTTCTCTCTGTTTAAACTGATGGGAGACAAAGAGATGACTTAGTAGTTATGAAGTGTTGCTGACGCACTACTACCAGCAGGTAATTAAACTAGGTTACAGTTATGAAGTTTGCTGACGCACACTACCAAGCCAGGTAATTATAATCTAGGTACAGTTATGAAAGGGTAGCTGACGCACACTACCACCAGGTAATTATAACTAGGTACAGTTATGAAGGTTTTGCTGACGCACTACTACCACCAGTTAATTTATAAACTGTACAGTAAGAAGGTGTTGCTGACACACTACTACACCTGGTAATTTATAAACTTGGTAACACTTTATGAAGGTTGCTGACGCGCACACAACCACCATAATTATAACTTGGTACAGTTATAAGGGGTTGCTGACGCACTACTACCAGCCAGGTAATTATAACTTGGTACAGTTATGAAGGTGTTGCTGACGCACTACTACCAGCCAGGTAATTATAACTAGGTACAGTTATGAAGGTGTTGCTGACGCACTACTACCAGCCAGGTAATTATAACTAGGTTACAGTTATGAAGGTGTTGCTGACGCACTACTACCAGCCAGGTAATTATAACTAGGTTACAGTTATGAAGGTGTTGCTGACGCACTACTACCAGCCAGGTAATTATAACTAGGTACAGTTATGAAGGTGTTGCTGACGCACTACTACCAGCCAGGTAATTATAACTAGGTACAGTTATGAAGGTGTTGCTGACGCACTACTACCAGCCAGGTAATTATAACTAGGTACAGTTATGAAGGTGTTGCTGACGCACTACTACCAGCCAGGTAAATTATAAACTAGGTACAGTTATGAAGGTGTTGCTGACGCACTACTACCAGCCAGGTAATTATAACTAGGTACAGTTATTAAGGTGTTGCTGACGCACTATACAGCCAGGTAATTATCACTAGGTACAGTTAATGAAGTTGTGCTGACGCACTACTACCAGCAGGTTAATTATAACTAGGTACAGTTATGAAGGTGTTGCTATGACGAATACTACCAGCCATGTAATTATTACTAGTACAGTTATGAAGGTGTTGCTGACGCAACTACTAACAAGCCAGGTTTAATTATACTAGGTACAGTTATGAAGTGTTGCTGACGCAACTACTACCTGCCAGGTAATTATAACTAGGTACAGTTATAAGGTGTTGCGACGCACTACTACCAGCCGGTAATTATAACTTGGTACAGTTATGAAGGTGTTGCTGACGCACTACTACCAGCCAGGTAATTAAATAGGGACAGTTATGAAGGGGTTGCGAGACTACTACAGCCAGGTAATTATAATAGGTACGTTATGAAGGGTTGCTGACGCACTACTAACCACCCAAAGGTAATTATAACTTGGTACAGTTATGAAGGTGTTGCTGACGCACTACTACCAGCCAGGTAATTATAACTAGGTACAGTTATGAAGGTGTTGCTGACGCACTACTACCAGCCAGGTAATTATAACTTGGTACAGTTATGAAGGTGTTGCTGACGCACTACTACCAGCCAGGTAATTATAACTTGGTACAGTTATGAAGGTGTTGCTGACGCATTTATACCAGCCGGGTAATTATAACTAGGTACAGTTATGAAGGTGTTGCTGACGCACTACTACCAGCCAGGTAACAATAACTAGGTACAGTTATGAAGGTGTTGCTGACGCACTACTACCAGCCAGGTAATTATAACTAGGTACAGTTATTATGTTGGCACGAACGTTCATGTTAATTACAAGTACTTTAATAATTGTTATGCATTTTCTCTAGGTTAGTTTTGTTAATGTTGTCATAGTTGCCATCGTTATTTTGTGTGTACGTGTACTGTTCTTGGCTTAGTGTACTTTGATAATATTAGTACTCAGCTTTTGTTCACATCGCCTAATTCCTTATTCTTATTTTTCTATGTTAGTCAAGTCTTTGTTAACTCTGTTACATTATGGATTTTCTGTTAACTTAACCACTTTGTTCTTACATTATACTTGTCTGTCCATTATTTTAATTTCATATTCAATCTTCACCGTACGACTGTACCTTCCCAGCCACAACTAACTGGTAGTATCCCACCCAGGCAGGGGCACAGAAATAGAAAGACGAATCGGTTTTTTTTTTTAATTCTAGTAATGTATACAGGAGAAGGGTTAATGTGAACGTTGTTCTGTCTCTTGAGGCGGGAGAATGTGTCGCAGGATCTAATCTCGGCTGGCCGCAGTTTGATATATATATATATATATATATATATATATATATATATATATATATATATATATATATATATATATATTATATATATATATATATATATATTTATATATATATAGATGAGAGAGAGAGAGAGAGAGAGAGGTACCACCTCTAGAACTTTGTTAGGATCCTCATCCTCAGAGAAGACAATAAACGTACCTCAGGGAAAACTCAAGGTTCTCCCCAGAGCTGTTTGAATGTTTTCTTCTCCTACCATCCCTATATTTTTATGCTACACGTTAACTTTGTTAATAGACAAAACACATTGATAGAAAACACAAACAGTAATACATTGGTACAATATATCAAAAGTTATGAATCTTCTCCAGCTCCTCCGAAGCCGGACGTGAGCCCAGTATGTATGCAGCATGCATTTCAACTCTGGATGGCCACGCTGAGGCGCTGGAACATGAAAGTGGCTGCTCTTGGGTCCCTGGTGGTGTCGATGAGTCTGGAACTCAGTTCTTTAAGGAAACGTGTGGCATGTTTTAACCATGATCCCAAGGTCTCTGATCCCACTGGGACAAATAGATACTGTTAGCTTATGTCCCTGTACTTGCTGATCTTGTACTCCTCCCTGTGGTCAGCAGCTCCTCTCTGTCGCCCGACACTGTGATGGATGTAGGTGTCAGCCAGTGTGGACACACAGGTATAGTCCCATGCTACGAGCTTGCCATTCTTCCAAGGATAGCTGGAGATCCCATCAGGGCGGTTTGCTGGGTTGTGGGTATTGTTGGCTGCTAGTGATCGCGGCTCCCTCTCGGCTGGGCATCCAGCTGTAGCAAGGGTTTTCTTTATGATGTTGTTGACCTAGTTGTGTTTTGCACGCCAGTCCTTGGTTTTGGAACAGTTAAGACCATGTAGACCGTACTGGTCTGCTTGTGCATCGCCGCAAATATACGTGTATTCTGTGTGAATTGGGGCAGCAAGGCGCAGAGCCACTACAATATGGAGGGTCTAAGGGTCGAGACGCGTTCCCATTGCTGACATGGGAACTGTTTGGAGGAAGTCCCCGGAGTGATGTGCTCTCACAGCTTGGAGACGGGCAGTCTCCTTGTCTGATGTTACAGCCCTGAGCATGTTGGCAAGCACCTTTTCAGCGATGGGGCCATCCCAGCTTGGATGTTTGTAGGCCAGTGTGGCTGGAGCAGCAAGAGTCTCCCATTCAGTGATGTCACTGGCATACTTAGGGTCCTGTATTCCTGCTGAGTCACTGAGGTTGTCCGGGAGAATTTGTCTTATTAACTCGTTTGATGCTATGGCAGAGGATAGGAAAGCTGGTAGAGCAATCTGGGAGGATCTGCGTACTCGTAGCCCTCCAAGCCTGACCGGAAGTGAGTCTTGCAACCACTGTCCATCTTCAAGGGAAAGATTCAATATACTCTCTAGCATGGTCTTAAGGAGAGAGTCATATTCTTGAGTTTCGGACTGCTAAAGGCTGGGGAGCATCTCAGAAAGTAGGTAAGCTTTGGGATTGACAGGCACCTGCTGAGTAGGTAGAAGGCATCATGTGTATCGATGTCTTTCATTCTGCTTTCCATCGTCCTGAGGTCTGAGACTTTTGTTTCTAGGATCAGATTGATGGCATTGGACCCAAAAGGAGCACCTTTAAATTATTGTATACTTATCTAAAATATATTTAGTTGGATTAGGCTAAATTAAATTACGCTTGCTATAATAAATTTTCTAAGGTTCTTTTGCTACAAAATTATTAATTTTTGCGTTAATATAAATGAAAAAAAATATATCTTTAAACGTATTAGAGAAAATTTTAGAAAGGAGGTTTTGTGTGCGGGGTGCTTGGACTTCCAGCAAGTGTGCGTGAGCGTGTTAGATAGGAGCAAATGGAGACAAATGGTTTTTTGGACTTGACGTGTTGTTGGAGTGTAAGCAAGGTAACATTTATGAAGAGATTCAGGGAAACCGGCAGGCCGGACTTGACTCCTGGAGATGAGAAAGTACAGTGTCTGCACTCTGAAGGAGGGGTGTTAATGTTGCAGTTTATAACTGTAGTGTAAGCATGCCTATGGCAAGACAGTGATGGAGTGAATGATGATGAATGTTTTTCTTTTTCGGGCCACCCTGTCTTGGTGAGAATCGGCTGATGTATACATAATACATTAATTATTATATTATATATATATATATATATATATATATTTATATATATATATATATATATTATATATATATATATATATATATTATTATTATATATTATATATATATATATATATTATTATATATATATATATATATATATATATATATATATATATATATATATATATATATATATATATATATATGACAACGATTGCAAATAAACCATACCCCCGGCCGGGATTGAACCCGCGGTCATAGAGTCTCAAAACTCCAGCCCGTCGCGTTATTTGCAATCGTGTCATTACGATTTCTTGAGTCATGTTGACGGCAGTGAAGGGACTTGAGCTAGAGTTCGTCACGGCCACGCTAGCTGGAGATTCGTCTGTAAAAACTTGCATTTGTGGTCACAGTGGTGCCTGTGCTAACCTTCCTATGGTGTAGAAATATACCTAGTTGGATGAATCTTATTGTGGCTAGCTGGTCTAGTGGCTAACGCGACGGGCTGGAGTTTTGAGACTCTATGACCGCGGGTTCAATCCCGGCCGGGGGTATGGTTTGTTTGCAATCGTGTCATTACGATTTCTTGAGTCCGTTGTTTTCTCTATTGAGTAATCTGTATATGGAATTTATCGAGGCTAGGCTGTTGAAAGATGTCCTGCCCTGTAATGCTAAATGGTTCAGACATGTGGATGACATCTTGAGTCTTCGACCAAATAATATGGCCCTGGATACGTTTTTACTAAGACTTAACGCTTTGGTCCCGTCTATTATATTCACCGTGGTGAAAAAAAGTGGACTCTAAAGTTCCATTATTAGATGTTTTGATACACCGGGTTGACAGAAAGTTAAATTTTGCAGTATATAGGAAGGCCACCAACGTGTGCTCATACATTCACTATTCTACCAACCATCAGACGAGAGCTAAAAGGAATGTTTTTTTTGTTTTTCTTACTATGTTTCTGAGAGCCTATAGAGTGTGCAGTCCGTAGTTCCTAGATGAAGAAATTAGGAAAGTATTTGACATTGTCATGAAACTGAGATACCTTAAAGAGTTCGTGGAATTTGCATTTGCTGACAGCTGCGGAAACTTCTCATAAAACTGAGCCTAGGATAACACCTCAGATCAAGAACGTGTTAGCTCTCCCATACAACGAGAATTTATCTGTCCTGCCGAATGCACTTAAAAGATTTATTATACAATTAGTTTTTTTAAGAATTTATGGATTGTTAGAAGTATTCTCATAAAAATTCTCCTCAACACTGCGTTGGCTGTGTCTACAGAATTGCAACTAATCCGATGTGGGACAGACTGGCAAACCTCTAGATGTTAGGATATCACAATACCATTATTCGATACATACTGCACAGGAGTTGAACACAAATTTCAGACACATTAGAGCTTGCTAAAACCCGGCAAACTGGTCAGAACCAAGAGTCATTGTCCCTAGTTCTTTTTGGCTTGAATGGACTATTGTAAAATCGACAGATATAAAACATAAGTGTTCATTATACAATAACAGGGGTGTATTGTTCGAATTAGATTCGTTTTCAGTTGAGGCAATTGTATATAGCCAAAAACTGGAATGCAGTGGACTGTCTTCAATGTAGCTCCGCGCCGTGGAGGTTCTTGCTTTTTCTGATGGTTAGACTAGAGTTTACCTCACAATTTTGTATGATAAATTATAGTCATCTTCCTTGAAATTACGGATGCTTCTCCTTTAAATGTGTTTGCCTTGGCCCGAGGACACTCGTGACAGTGGCATCTCAAGGATTAATTTCTGCCTCATCCTGTCTGAATACCCGCTTCAACAAGCAGTTTATATAGCAATAAAATCACGATATATATATATATATATATATATATATATATATATATATATATATATATATATATATAATATATATATATATATATATATATATATTTTATATATATATAATATATATATATATATATATATATATATATATATATATATATATATATATATATATAATATATATATATATATATATATATTATATATATATATATATATATATATATATATATATATATATATATATATATGTATATATATGAAGCAGCAATGGTCGTCAGGTACAGAAACTAGAGGCACAAGTGAAGTTGAGGAAGAGGAACAGGTGTAGGAACAAGTTCAAGATTTACGAACTAGGTCAGGATATAGGAACTAGGTCAGAGTAGAGGAACCAGGTCAGGGTATAGGAAAAAGGTCAGCGTGTAGGAACTAGGTCAGTGTGTAGGAACTAGGTCAGCGTGTAGGAACTAGGTCAGCGTGTAGGAACTAGGTCCGTGTGTAGGAACTAGGTCAGTGTGTAGGAACAAGATCAAGGTGTAGGAACTAGGTCATGGTGTAAAAACTAGGCCAGGGTGTAGGAACTAGACTAGGGTGTAGGAACTATGTTAACGTATAGGAACTAGGTCAGGGTGTAGGAACTAGTCCAGAGTGTAGGAACTAGGACAGGGTGTAGGAACTAAGTCAGTGTGTAAGAACTAGGCCAGGGTGTAGGAACTAGGCCATGGTGTAGGAACTATGTCAAGGTATAGGAACTAGGTCAGGGTGTAGGAACTAGGTCAGGGTGCAGGAACTGGGTCAGCGTGTAGGAACTAGGTCAGTGTGTAGGAACAAGATCAACTATGTCAAGGTACAGGAACTAGGTCAGGGTGTAGGAACTAGGCCAGGCTGTAGGAACTATGTCAAGGTACAGGAACTAGGTCAGGGTGTAGGAACTAGGCCAGGGTGTAGGAACTAGGACAGGGTTTAGGAACTAGGTCAGTGTGTAAGAATTAGGCCAAGGTGTAGGAACTATATCAAGGTATAGGAACTATGTCGAGGTATAGGAACTAGGTCAGGGTGAAGGAACTAGGTAAGAATGTAGGAACTAGGCCAGGGTGTAGGAACTAGGTCAGGGTGTAGGAATTAGGTCAGGGTATAGGAACTAGGTCAGGGTGTAGGAACTAGGTCAGAGTGTAGAAACTAGATCAGTGTGTAGGATCTAGGTCAGGGTGTAGGAACTAGGCCAGGGTGTAGGAACTAGGTCAGGGTATATGAACTAGGTCAGGGTGAAGGAGCTAGGTCAGAATGTAGGAACTAGGTCAGGGTGTAGGAACTAGACCAGGGTGTAGGAACTAGGTCAGAGTGCAAGAACTAGGCCAGGGTGTAGGAACTAGGCCAGTGTGTAAGAACTAGGCCAGGGTGTAGGAACTAAGTCAGGGTTCAGGAACTAGGTGAGTGTGTAAGAATTAGGCCAGGGTGTAGGAACTAGGTCAGGGTGTAGGAACTAGGTCAGAGTATAGGAACTATATACGAGGTATAGGAACTAGGTCAGGGTGAAGGAACTAGGTCAGAATGTAGGAACTAGGTCGGGGTGTAGGAACTAGGTCAGGGTCTAGGAATTAGTTCAGGGTGTAGGAACTGGGTCAAAGTGTAGGAACTAGGCCAGTGTGTAGGAACAAGGTCAGGGGATAGGAACTAGGTCAGGGTGAAGGAACTAGGTCAGGGTGTAGGAACTAGGTCAGGGTGTAGGAACTAGGTCAGGGTGTAGGAACTAGGTCAGGGTGAAGGAACTAGGTCAGGGTGTAGGAACTAGGTCAGGGTGTAGTAAGTAGTTCAGGGTGTTGGAACTAGGTCATGGTGTAGGAACTAGGTCAGGGTGTAGGAACTAAGTCAGTGTGTAGGAACTAGGTCTGGGTGAAGGAACTAGGTCAGAATGTAGGAACTAGGTTAGGGTGATGGAACTAGGTCAGGGTGTAGGAACTAGGCCAGGGTGTAGGAATTAGGTTTAGTGTGTAGGAAATAGGTCAGAGTGTTTAAAAAAAAGGGCAAAAGGGGGAACTAGGCCAGGGTTTTAAAACTAGGTCAGGGTTTTAGGAACTAGGGTCAGGGGGTTTGAAAATATGTCGGGTTTTGGAACTAGGTCAGGCCTTTTAGGAAAATAGGTCAGGGGTTTTTGGAACTATGTCAAAGGTTTTAGGAAGTAGGTTTAGGGTGCAGGAATAGGTCAGGGTGTGGAAACTGGGCGAGGGTGTAGGATCTAGGCCCGGGTGTAGGAACTAGGTCAGGGGTAGGAAATAGGTCGAATGTAGGAACTAGGTCAGGGTGTTAAAAACTAGGTCAGAATGTAGGAAATATTTTTAGGGGGTTGGGGAAATAGGCCCCGGGTTTTTAAAGGAACTAGGTTGGGTGAAGGAAAAATAGGTCAGAATATAGGAACTGGTTTAGGGTGGGGGGAACTAGGTTTAGGGGGGTGGAACTAGGTCAGGGTGTAAGAAATAGGTCAGAATGAGGAAGTATTTCAGGGTGTAGGAAATAGGCCAGGGTGTAGGGAAATAGGTCAGGGGGAAGGAATAGGTCAGAATATAAAGGGAAATAGGTCAGGGTGGAGGAACTGGGTTTAGGGTGGGAGGAACTAGGTCCCGAATGTAGGAACTAGGTTAAAGGGGGTATGAACTAGGTTTAAAGTAGGAACTAGGGGCAGGGTTTTAGGAACTATGTCAAGGTTTTTAGGAACTTGGTCAGAATTTTTGGGAAATATTTTAGGGTGAGGAAAATAGGTCAGGGGTAGGGACTAGGTCAGAATGTAGGAACTAGGTCAGGGTTTTGGAAAAATTGGCAGAATTTTAGGAAGTTTTTTCAGGGTGTAGGAAAAGGCCCCGGGTGTGGAAATTTGGTAAAGGGGGAAGGGGGAAATTGGTTCGAATTTTAGGAACTGGTCCCCCCCCCCCCCCCCCGGGGGGAGGAACTAGGTCAGGGTGTAGGAATAGGTCCCGAAAATAGGAAATAGGTCAGGTTTTTATGAAATAGGTTATAATGAAAGGGAAATAGGTCAGGGTTTTAGGAACTAGGCCAAGGGGGTAGGAAATTTGGCCCGGGTGTAGGAACTAGGTCGGGTTTTAGGAAATAGGCCAGGGGGTTGGAAAAATAGGCCAGGGTTGTTTGGAAATAGGTCAGGGGTGTAGGAAATAGGTCTGGGTTTTAAGAACTAGGTCAGGGTTTTTAGGAAAAATAGGTCAGGGTGTAGAAAAAATAGGCTAGGGGGGTAGGTTTTCATGTGGGGGTTTTTGATACGTGGATTGGGTTTTAAAAAAACTCACGTAGGCTTGGGAGTGCGTATAATTTATTTAAAGGGGGGAAATATGGGGGAAAACCCCTCCCGCCGCCCGTTTTCTCTCTCTGCCCCAACTACGGGCCCGGGCTTGGTGGCCTGGTGGTTAAACGCTCTCGTTCACACGGTGGGGCCTGGGTTCGAAATTTCCCGCCAAGGGGTAGAAAAAATTGGGGCGTGTTTTTCCCCCTGTTGTTTTATGTTCCATCAGTAAAATGGGAAACCCGGGTGTTGTCGAATGGTTGTGGGGGGCGCATCCGGGGAAATGACCTAAGGAGGCCTTGGGCACAGACCGGCCCCCGGGGGCGTTTACCCCCCGGAAAAATCTCCCAGATAAAATCTCCGAAAAAATAGTGCCCCACGGGGTTTAGGGTGTTAGAAATCCTGCTATGGTCAGCCGCAATATGAAAACAAATCAAGATTCCCCACAGCGGTTTGGGAGTGAGTTTATCTTTCTTTGGGACTACTGGGTTTCTGGTAATGGTTACTTGGAACTGGTACTACTCTGAGAGCTCGGCGACGCTAGTTTTGTGTCTCGACATACAACTAATTTCAAA
This sequence comes from Cherax quadricarinatus, assembly GCF_026875155.1. Lineage (NCBI taxonomy): Eukaryota > Metazoa > Arthropoda > Malacostraca > Decapoda > Parastacidae > Cherax > Cherax quadricarinatus. The sequence continues at coordinate 33,093,308 of NC_069399.1, forward strand.
ATAGAGACGGCAGGTGTACGGCTTGGGTGATTCTTTCAATTTTCAAAAACACAAAAAATTGAAAGGGTTTTAGGGAAATAGGTCGGGGTGTAGGAACTAGGTCAGGGGGTAGGAACTAGGTCAGGGTGTGGGAAATAGGTCAGGGTTTTAGGAAATAGGTCAGGGTGTGGGGAATAGGTCAGGGGGTGTAGGAACTAGGCCGGATGTAGGAAAAGGTTTAGGGTTTTAGGAAATAAGCCCGGGTGTAGGGAAATAGGGGCAGGGTGAGGAACTAGGCCAGGGTTTTAGGAACTAGGGGCAGGGTTTTAGGAACCCAGGTCAGGTTTTTGGAAAATAGGCCGGGGGGTTTGGAACTAGGTCAGGGTTTTTAGGAACTAGGGGCAGGGTTTTAGGAAATAGGTTCCCGGGTTTTTAGGAAAATAGGCCCGGGGGTAGGAACAGGTCAGGGTGTGGAAATAGGGCAGGGTTTTTAGGAAAATTGGGCAGGGGGTAGGGAATAAGGGCAGGGTTTTAGGAACTTTGGTCAGGGTTGTAGGGAAAATAGGGCCAGGGTGTAGGAAACCCGGGGAAAGGGGGTAGGAAATAGGCCCGGGGGGTAGGAATAGGCCAGGTGTAGGAAATAGGTCAGGGTTTTAGGAACTAGGTCAGGGGGGTAGGGAAAAAATAGGCCAGTGTATAGGAAAATAGGCCAGGGTGGGGGGGAAATGGTCAGGGTGTAGGAATAGGTCAGGGTGTAGGAATAGGCCCGGGGTGTAGGAATTAGGCCGGGTTTTAGGAACTAGGTCGGGGTTTTAGGAACTAGGTCGGTTGTAGAAAAATTGGGGCCCGGGTGTAGGAACTAGGTAGGGTGTAGGAAAATAGGTTTAGGGTGCAGGAAAATAGGGCAGGGGGGGTTTTAGGAACTAGGTCCCGGGGTGTAGGAACCCGGCCAGAGTTTTTAGGAACCCCAGGTCGGGTGTTGGAACTAGGCGGGTGTAGGAACTTGGTCCGGGGGGTAAATAAAATTTTGGTCAGGGTGTAAAAGGGAAATAGGGCAGGGTTTTGAAGAACTTGGTCAGGGTGTTGGAACTAGGGCAGGGTGTAGGAAAATAGGTAGGGTTTTAGGAACTAGGTCAGGGTGAGGAACTAGGCCAGGGTTTTTAGGATCTAGGCCAGGGGGTAGGAATGGTCAGGGTGTAGGAACTTTGGCCAGGGTTTTAGGAAACTAGGCCAGGGTGTAGGAAACTGGTCAGGGTTTTTTTTTTAAAAATAGGGGCCCGGGTTGTGGTTTTGGCCAGGGGTTTTAGGAAACTAGGCCAGGGTTTTGGGAACTAGGCCAGGGTGGTCATATAAATAAGAAATGGGCCCCACCCAGGACGCAAGATAATAGTTGGGAACACACTGGGAGTAAAAGGTTTTGTGTACTCAATAATTGTGGGGTTTCAGGGGCCCCAGACTCAGCTCCTTTTCCCCCCTTTCCAACCGCTCTAGGTCCTCTCTCCCTTTGCCCCCAAAGAGTTTTTCATTTCCCCGTCTTAAAAAAAAAAGAAAAGTTCCGCCTCTAAATAATCACTTGCCAAAAGTATTCCACTTCCTAAAATACTCTATGACAGAAAAAAACTTCCTAATCCCCTTTTTTCATCTGATTTTTCGCTTCCAATTGTGACCCCTTTTTTTCTGGTCCCTTCTGGAAAATTTCCCGTCTCTGTCCACCTTGTCTATTCCACGCACTGTTTTGTTTTGTCGTTTTTCATGTCTCCCCCGGGCCCCCCTGTCCTCCAGGTCGTCAGGCCGATTTCCCTCAACCTTTCTTCGTTGGACAATCCCCCTAGCTCGGGGACTAGTCTTGTTGCAAACCTTTGCACTTTCTCTAATTTCTTGACGTGCTTGACTAGGGTGGATTTCCAAACTGGTGCTGCATACTCCAGTATGGGCCTGACGTAAATGGTATACAGAGTCTTGAACGAATCCTTACTGAGGTATCGGAACGCTATCCGTAGGTTTGCCAGACGCCCGTATGCTGCAGCAGTTATCTGATTGATGTGCGCCTCAGGAGATATGCTCGGTGTTATACTCACCCCCAGATCTTTTTTCTTGAGTGCGGTTTGGAGTCTTTGGCCATCTAAACTATATTGTGTCTGCGGTCTTCTTTGCCCTTCCCCAATCTTCATGACTTTGCATTTGGCAGGGTTAAACTCAAGGAGCCAGTTGCTGGACCAGGCTTGTAGCCTGTCCAGGTCTCTTTGCAGTCCTGCCTGATCCTCATCCGATTTGATTCTTCTCATTAACTTCACATCATCTTCAAGCAAGGACACTTCTTAGTCTATCCCTTCCGTTATGTCGTTCACATATACCAAGAACAGCACAGGTCCTAGGACTGACCCCTGTGGAACCCGCTTGTCACAGGCGCCCACTCTGACACCTCGTCACGTACCATGACTCGTTGTTGCCTCCCTGTCAGGTATTCTCTGATCCATTGCAGTGCCTTTCCTGTTATGTGTGCCTGATCCTCTAGCTTTTGCAGTAACCTCTTGTTAGGAACTGTGTCGAAGGCCTTCTTGCACTCCAATAAAATGCAGTCGATCCACCCCTCTCTCTCTTGTCTTACTTCTGTCACCTTGTCATAAAACTCCAGTAGGTTTGTGACACAGGATTTTCCTTCCCTGAAACCGTGCTGGTTGTCAATTATATACTTGTTTCTTTCCAGGTGCCCCACCACTCTCCTCCTGATGATCTTCTCCATGACCTTGCATACTATACACGTTAGTGATACAGGTCTGTAGTTTAGTGCCTCATGTCTGTCTCCCTTTTTAAAAATTGGGACTACATTTGCCATCTTCAATACCTCAGGGAGTTGCCCAGTTTCAATTGATGTGTTGAGTGTGTGTGTGTGTGTGTGTGTGTGTGTGTGTGTGTGTGTGTGTGTGTGTGTGTACTCACCTAATTGTGGTTGCAGGGGTCGAGACTCAGCTCCTGGCCCCGCCTCTTCACTGATCGCTACTAGGTCCTCTCTCTCTCTGCTTCCTGAGCTGTATCATACCTCTTCTTAAAACTATGTATGGTTCCTGCCTCCACTACTTCACTTGCTAGGCTATTCCACTTCCTGACAACTCTCTGACTGAAGAAATACTTCCTAACGTCCCTGTGACTCGTCTGAGTCTTCAGCTTCCAGTTGTGACCCCTTGTCCCTGTGTCCCCTCTCTGGAACATTCTATCTCTGTCCATCTTGTCTATTCACCGCAGTATCTTGTATGGCGTTATCATGTCTCCCCTGACCCTTCTGTCCTCCAGTGTCGTCAGTCCGATTTCCCTTAACCTTTCCTCGTACGACATTCCCTTGAGCTCTGGGACTACCCTTGTTGCAAACCTTTGTACTTTCTCTAACTTCTTGACGTTCTTGACCAGGTGTGGGTTCCAGACAGGTGCTGCATGCTCCAGTATGGGCCTAACATACACAGTGTACAGTATCTTGAACGATTCCTTATTAAGGTATCGGAACGCTATTCTCAGGTTTGCCAGGCGCCCGTATGCTGCAGCAGTTATTTGGTTGATGTGTGCCTCCGGTGATGTGCTCGGTGTTATGGTCACCCCAAGGTCTTTCTCCCTGAGTGAGGTCTGTAGTCTTTGTCCACCTACCCTATACTCTGTCTGCGGTCTTCTTTGCCCCTCCCCAATCTTCATGACTTTGCATTTGGCTGGATTGAATTCGAGAAGCCAGTTACTGGACCACGTGTCCAGCCTGTCCAGGTCTCTTTGCAGTACTGCCTCATCCTCGTCCGATTGAATTCTTCTCATCAACTTCATATCATCTGCGAACAGGGACACTTCAGAGTCTATTCCTTCCATCATGTCGTTCACATATATCAAAAATAGCACTGGTCCTAGAACTGACCCCTGTGGGACCCCGCTCGTAACAGGCGCCCACTCTGATACCTCTTCACGTACCATGACTCGTTGCTGCCTCCCTGTCAGGTATTTCCTGATCCATTGCAGTGCCCTCCCTTTTATATGCGCCTGATCCTCCAGCTTCTGCACTAATCTCTTGTGGGGAACTGTGTCAAAGGCCTTCCTGCAGTCTAGGAAAACGCAATCTACCCACCCCTCTCTCTCATGTCTTACTTCTGTTACCTTGTCATAAAACTCCAGGAGGTTTGTGATACAAGATTTGCCTTCCATGAACCCATGCTGGTTTTCATTTATAATTTTGTTCCTTTCCAGGTGTTCGACCACTCTCCTCCTGACAATCTTCTCCATGACTTTGCACACAATACATGTCAGAGACACAGGTCTGTAGTTTAGCGCCTCGTTTCTGTTTCCTTTCTTAAATATGTGGACTACATTAGCTGTCTTCCATTTCTCAGGTAGTTGGACAGTTTCAAGGGACGTGTTGAAGATTGTGGTTAGAGGCACGCACAGCATCTCTGCTCCTTCTCTAAAGACCCATGGGGAGATGTTGTCCGGTCCCATCGCCTTTGAAGTGTCAAGGTCACTTAGGAGCTTCTTCACCTCCTCCTCAGTTGTTCGTATGTCATCCATCACTTGTTGGTATATTCCCTCTTGATGTTCCCTTCTGTGCTGTCTTCCCACAACCCTTCCTGTCTCTACTGTAAACACTTCCTTAAATCTCCTGTTCAGCTCCTCACATACCTCCAGATCATTTCTTGTGAGTTCTCCACCTTCTGTCCTTAATCTGATCACCTGGTCTTTGACTGTTGTCTTCCTCCTGATGTGGCTATACAACAGTTTCGGGTCAGTCTTGATTCTCGATGCTATGTCATTTTCATACTGTCGCTGGGCTTCCCTCCTTACCTGTGCGTACTCATTCCTGGCTCTGCGACTGATCTCCCTATTTTCGTGTGTTCTCTGCCTCCTGTACATTTTCCATTCTCTATTGCACTTCGTTTTTGCCTCCTTACACCGTCGGGTAAACCAGGGGCTCGTTCTGGTCTTCCCGTTGTTACTGTTGCCCTTGGGAATAAACCTTTCCACTGCCTCCTTGCATTTTGTTGTTACATATTCCATCATTTCATTTACTGTGAGTGTGTGTGTGTGTGTGTGTGTGTGTGTGCGTGTGTGTGTACTCACCTATTTGTACTCACCTATTTGTGGTTGCAGGGGTCGATTCACAGCTCCTGGCCCCGCCTCTTCGCTGATTGCTACTAGGTCCTCTCTCTCCCTGCCCCATGAGCTCTATCATACCTCGCCTTAAAACTATGTATGGTTCCTGCCTCCACCACATCACTTTCTAGGCTATTCCATGGCCTGACTACTCTATGACTGAAGAAATACTTCCTAATATCCCTTTGATTCATCTGAGTCTTCAACTTCCAATTGTGACCTCTTGTGTCTGTGTCCCATCTCTGGAACATCCCGTCTTTGTCCACCTCGTCTATTCCGCGCAGTATTTTATATGTCGTTATCATGTCTCCCCTGACCCTCCTGGCCTCCAGTGTCGTCAGGCCGATTTCCCTCAACCTTTCTTCATAGGACAATCCCCGTTAGCTCTGGGACTAGTCTTGTTGCAAACCTTTGCACTTTCTCTAATTTCTTGACGTGCTTGACTAGGTGTGGATTCCAAACTGGTGCTGCATACTCCAGTATGGGCCTGACGTAGATGATGTACAGAGTCTTAAACGAATCCTTACTGAGGTATCGGAACGCTATCCGTAGGTTTGCCAGGCGCCCGTATGCTGCAGCAGTTATCTGATTGATGTGCGCCTCAGGAGATATGCTCGGTGTTATACTCACCCCCAGATCTTTTTCCTTTAGTGAGGTTTGCAGTCTTTGGCCATCTAAACTATGTGCATTAAAATGGTATAAAATACCGACAGGTTGTTAGGTAAGACACATATGCAACAGTTAGGTATCTTTATTATGAAACGTTTCGCCTACACAGTAGGCTTCTTCAGTCAAGTACAGAAAAGTTGATAGAAGCAGAAGATACTTGAAGACGATGTAATCAGTCCATCACCCTTAAAGTTTTGAGGTGGTCAGTCCCTCAGTCTGGAGAAGAGCATTGTTCCATAGTATGAAACAATATGGAGATGAAGTGACAGGCTGGAGCTTTTATAGCGCCAAGAGGTGAGACGTAGTCACTAGGAGAGGTAAGAACTCAGATGCTGAGAGGTCAGGCTGGATTTGAGAGGGACCTGACCTCTCAGCATCTGAGTTCTTACCTCTCCTAGTGGCCTACGTCTCACCTCTTGGCGCTATAAAAGCTCCAGCCTGTCACTTCATCTCCATATTGTTTCATACTATGGAACAATGCTCTTCTCCAGACTGAGGGACTGACCACCTCAAAACTTTAAGGGTGATGGACTGATTACATCGTCTTCAAGTATCTTCTGCTTCTATCAACTTTTCTGTACTTGACTGAAGAAGCCTACTGTGTAGGCGAAACGTTTCATAATAAAGATACCTAACTGTTGCATATGTGTCTTACCTAACAACCATCTAAACTATATTGTGTCTGCGGTCTTCTTTGCCCTTCCCCAATCTTCATGACTTTGCATTTGGCAGGGTTAAATTCAAGGAGCCAGTTGCTGGACCAGGCTTGTAGCCTGTGCAGATCTCTTTGTAGTCCTGCCTGATCCTCGTCCGATTCGATTCTTCTCATTAACTTCACATCGTCTGCAAACAAGGACACTTCTGAGTCTATCCCTTCCGTTATGTCGTTCACGTATACCAAGAACAGCACAGGTCCTAGGACTGACCCCTGTGGAACCCCGCTTGTCACAGGCGCCCACTCTGACACCTCGTCGCGTACCATGACTCGTTGTTTCCTCCCTGTCAGATATTCTCTGATCCATTGCAGTGCCTTTCCTGTTATGTGTGCCTGGTCCTCTAGCTTTTGCAGTAACCTCCTGTGAGGAACTGTGTCGAAAGCCTTCTTGCAGTCCAAAAATACGCAGTCGATCCACCCTCTCTCTCTCTTGTCTTACTTCTGTCACCTTGTCATAAAACTCTAGTAGGTTTGTGACTCAGGATTTTCCTTCCCTGAAACCGTGCTGGTTGTCAATTATACACTTGTTTCTTTCCAGGTGCCCCACCACTCTCCTCCTGATGATCTTCTCCATGACCTTGCATACTATACACGTTAGAGATACAGGTCTGTAGTTTAGTGCCTCATGTCTGTCTCCCTTTTTAAAAATTGGGACTACATTTGCCATTTTCCATACCTCAGGGAGTTGCCCAGTTTCAAATGATGTGTTGAAGATCTTTGTTAATGGCTCACAAAATATCTCTGCTCCCTCTTTAAGGACCCATGGAGAGATGTTGTCTGTCCCACCGCCTTTGAGGTGTCAAGTTCGCATAGCAGCTTCTTCACCTCCTCCTTGGTTATATGTACCTCATCCAGCACTTGCTGTGTGCCCCCCTGTTTCTGATTTCTTGGAGTCCTACTGGTTTCCACTGTAAATACCTCTTTAAATCTTGTGTTGAGCTCCTGACATACCTCTCGGTCGTTTCTTGTGAATTCCCCATCACCCTTCCTCAGTCTGATTACCTGGTCCTTGACTGTTGTTTTCCTCCTGATGTGGCTGTACAACAGCTTCGGGTCAGTCTTTACTTTTGATGCTATGTCATTTTCATATTGTCTCTGAGCCTCCCTTCTTATCTGTGCATATTCGTTTCTGGCTCTTCGGCTGATTTCTTTATTTTCCTGAGTTCTCTGTCTTCTGTACCTTTTCCATTCTCTAGTACACCTAGTTTTTGCCTCCCTACACCTTTGGGTGAACCAAGGACTCGTTCTGTTCTTCCCATTATTTCTGTTTCCCTTGGGAACAAACTCTCCTCTGCCTCCTTGCATTTTGTTGCTACATAGTCCATCATTTCTTGTACTGGTTTTCCTGTCAGTTCCCACTCCCACTGAATGTCTTGAAGGAAGTTCCTCATGCCTGAGTAGTTCCCCCTTTTGTACTTTGGTTTTTCCCAGCCTATTCCTGCTACTCTCTCCACTTGGAGCTCAACTATGTAGTCGAAGCACAGAACCACATGATCACTAGCTCCCAGGGGCCTTTCATACATGATACCCTCGATGTCCGAACTACTCATGGTGAATACAAGGTCCAACCTTGCTGGTTCATCCTCTCCTCTCTCTCTGGTAGTGTCTCTAAACATGTTGATGCATGAGGTTCTCCAGTACCTCACATACATCATCTTGGCTCTCCATGTTTCGGACCCCCATGGGGCTCCAGGTTTTCCCAGTCAATCTCCTTGTGATTGAAATCACCCATAACTAGTACTTTGCTCCCCCCATGTGTGCTTCCCTGGCCACCTCGGCTAGTGTGTCGATCATTGCTTTGTTGCTCTCATCGTATTC
>NC_069399.1:33104106-33214678 GCF_026875155.1 Cherax quadricarinatus
ACACCAGGTGATGAACGTCAGGTTTGTTTATCTAAGTATGTCTTAAACAACAAATTTGCAATATTATTATTGGTATTCAAACAGTTTGAGCGACTTTCAAAAACGATATAAATCTAGTATCGTAACACGAAAATTGTAACTAATAAACAATAAAAAGACACAATACCTTAACTGGAAGCACAGAGAACTGACAACTACAATACCTTGACTGGAAGCACAGAGAACTGACAACTACAGTACCTTGACTTGAAGCACAGAGAACTGACAACTACAGTACCTTGACTAGAAGCACAGAGAACTGACAACTACAGTACCTTGACTTGAAGCACAGAGAACTGACAACTACAGTACCTTGACTGGAGCACAGAGAACTGACAACTACAGTACCTTGACTTGAAGCACAGAGAACTGACAACTACAGTACCTTGACTGGAAGCACAGAGAACTGACAACTACAGTACCTTAACTGGAAGCACAGAGAACTGACAACTACAGTACCTTAACTGGAAGCACAGAGAACTGACAACTACAGTACCTTGACTTGAAGCACAGAGAACTGACAACTACAGTACCTTGACTGGAAGCACAGAGAACTGACAACTACAGTACCTAACTGGAAGCACAGAGAACTGACAACTACAGTACCTTGACTTGAAGCACAGAGAACTGACAACTACAGTACCTTGACTGGAAGCACAGAGAACTGACAACTAACAGTACCTTGACTTGAAGCACAGAGAACTGACAACTACAGTACCTTGACTGGAAGCACAGAGAACTGACAACTACAGTACCTTGACTTGAAGCACAGAGAACTGACAACTACAGTACCTTGACTGGAAGCACAGAGAACTGACAACTACAGTACCTTGACTTGAAGCACAGAGAACTGACAACTACAGTACCTTGACTGGAAGCACAGAGAACTGACAACTACAGTACCTTGACTTGAAGCACAGAGAACTGACAACTACAGTACCTTGACTGGAAGCACAGAGAACTGACAACTACAGTACCTTGACTTGAAGCACAGAGAACTGACAACTACAGTACCTTGACTAGAAGCACAGAGAACTGACAACTACAGTACCTTGACTGGAAGCACAGAGAACTGACAACTACAGTACCTTGACTAGAAGCACAGAGAACTGACAACTACAGTACCTTGACTAGAAGCACAGAGAACTGACAACTACAGTACCTTGACTAGAAGCACAGAGAACTGACAACTACAGTACCTTGACTAGAAGCACAGAGAACTGACAACTACAATACCTTGACTAGAAGCACATAGAACTGATAACAACTACAGTACCCTGACTGGAAGCACAGAGAACTGACAACAACTGTAATACCTTAACTGGAAGCACAGAGAAATGACAACAACTGTAATACCTTAACTGGAAGCACAGAGAACTGACAACAACTACAATACCTTAACTGGAAGCACAGAGAAATGACAACAACTGTAATACCTTAACTGGAAGCACAGAGAACTGACAACAACTACAATACCTTAACTGGAAGCACAGAGAACTGACAACAACTACAATACCTTAACTGGAAACACAGAGAACTGACAGCAACTACAATACCTTGACTGGAAGCACAGAGAACTGACACCAACTGTAATACCTTAACTGGAAGCACAGAAAACTGACAACAACTGCAATACACTGCAGACCTTGGCTACTCACAGCAAGTCATGCCAATGATCTTCACTACTCCCTTAGGCACCGCTACCAGGTACTTAAACATGGTGGAGAGAGACAAGGCCACGTTCCTGCCACCTCCTTCAGCAATCCTCATGAAGTTGTTCACTTGGGTTGGCAAGAAGCTGCTCACCCTCATTACTGGCTGAGAGAGAAAAGAAGTTTGGTAAGTTTTGCATTCACGGTGAGATACTTCCAAAATTATGACACAAGAGTTACGTTTTGATCCTGTAACGTCAGGTGTGTGTGTGTGTGTGTGTGTGTGTGTGTGTGTGTGTGTGTGTGTACTCACCTATTTGTACTCACCTATTTGTGGTTGCAGGGGTCGAGTCATAGCTCCTGGCCCCGCCTCTTCGCTGATTGCTACTAGGTCTCTCTCCCTGCCCCATGAGCTTTATCATACCTCTCCTTAAAACTATGTATGGTTCCCGCCTTTCTAGGCTATTCTAGGCTATTCCAAGGCCTGACTACTCTATGATTGAAGAAATACTTCCTAACATCCCTTTGATTCATTTGAGTCTTCAACTTCCAATTGTGATCTCTTGTGTCTGTGTCCCTTCTCTGGAACATCCCGTCTTTGTCCACCTTGTCTATTCCGCGCAGTATTTTATATGTCGTTATCATGTCTCCCCTGACCCTCCTGGCCTCCAGTGTCGTCAGGCCGATTTCCCTCAACCTTTCTTCGTACGACAATCTCCGTAGCTCTGGGACTAGTCTTGTTGAAAACTTTTGCACTTTCTCTAATTTCTTGACGTGCTTGACTAGGTGTGGATTCCAAACTGGTGCTGCATACTCCAGTATGGGCCTGACGTAAATGGTATACAGAGTCTTGAACGAATCCTTACTGAGGTATCGGAACGCTATCTGTAGGTTTGCCAGGCGCCCGTATGCTGCAGCAGTTATCTGATTGATGTGCGCCTCAGGAGATATGCTCGGTGTTATACTCACCCCCAGATCTTTTTCCTTGTGTGAAGTTTGCAGTCTTTGGCCATCTAAACTATATTGTGTCTGCGGTCTTCTTTGCCCTTCCCCAATCTTCATGACTTTGCATTTGGCAGGGTTAAACTCAAGGAGCCAGTTGCTGGACCAGGCTTGTAGCCTGTCCAGGTCTCTTTGTAGTCCTGTCTGATCCTCATCCAATTTGATTCTTCTCATTAACTGTGTGTGTGTGTGTGTGTGTGTGTGTGTGTGTGTGTGTGTGTGTGTGTGTGTGGAAAGCTTCTCTACTCTTAATATACAACTAATATTTACTACTATTGACACTCGTTACTACTACTGAGTTACTACAACTACTTCCACTAGTAGTGTTAGTATTACTAACTAGTGTTACTGGCAATATTAGTAGCAGCAGTATTATAGCAGCAGGAGCAGCAGCAACAGTAGCAGCAGCAGCAGCAGCAGCAGCAGCAGCAGCAGCAGCAGCAGCAGCAGCAGCAGTAGCAGCAGCAGCAAGATAGCAGCAGCAGTAGCAGCAGCAGCAGCAGCAGCAGCAGCAGCACAGCAGCAGCAGCAGCAGCAGCAGCAAGCAGCAGCAGCAGCAGCAGCAGCAGCAGTAGCAGCAGTCAGCAGCAGACAGCAGCAGCAGCAGCACAGCAGCGCAGCAGCAGCAGCAGCAGCAGCAGCAGCAGCAGCAGCAGCAGCAGCAGCAGCAGCAGCAGCAGCAGCAGCAGCAGCAGCAGCAGCAGCAGCAGCAGCAGCAGCAGCAGCAGCAGCAGCAGCAGCAGAGCAGCAGCAGCAGCAGCAGCAGCAAGCAGCAGCAGCACAGTAGCAGCAGCAGCAGCAGCAGCAGCAAGCAGCAGCAGCAGCAGCAGCAGCAGCAGCAGCAGCAGCAGCAGCAGCAGCAGCAGAGCAGCAGCATGCAGCAGCAGCAGCAGCAGCAGCAGCAGCAGCAGCAGCAGCAAGCAGCAGCAGTAGCAGCCAGCAGCAGCAGCAGCAGCAGCAGAGCAGCAGCACAGACAGCAGCAGCAGCAGCAGCAGCAGCAGCAGCAGCAGCAGCAGCAGCAGCAGCAGCAGCAGCAGCAGCAGCAGCAGCAGCAGCAGCAGCAGCATACAGCAGCAGCAGCAGCACAGTCTAGCAGCAGCAGCAGCAGCAGCAGCTAGGCAGCAGAGCAGCAGAGGCAGAGCAGCAGCCAGCGCAGCAGAGCAGCGAGCAGCAGCAGCAGCTACTGCAGCTAGCAGCAGCACAGCAGTGAGCGCGAGCAGACGCACTGTCACGTGCTGCAGCAGCTAGTCAGTGCTGCAGAATGACCCATGTCTGTGCTGCAGCAGACCACTGTCTGTGCTGCAGATGACCTATAGTCTGTGCTGCAGCATGACCCACTGTCTGTGCTGCAGCATGACCCACTGTCTGTGCTGCAGCATGACCTACTGTCTGTGCTGCAGCATGACCCACTGTCTGTGCTGCAGCATGACCCACTGTCTGTGCTGCAGCATGACCTACTGTCTGTGCTGCAGCATGACCCACTGTCTGTGCTGCAGCATGACCTACTGTCTGTGCTGCAGCATGACCCACTGTCTGTGCTGCAGCATGACCCACTGTCTGTGCTGCAGCATGACCTACTGTCTGTGCTGCAGCATGACCCACTGTCTGTGCTGCAGCATGACCCACTGTCTGTGCTGCAGCATGACCCACTGTCTGTGCTGCAGCATGACCCACTGTCTGTGCTGCAGCATGACCCACTGTCTGTGCTGCAGCATGACCTACTGTCTGTGCTGCAGCATGACCTACTGTCTGTGCTGCAGCATGACCTACTGTCTGTGCTGCAGCATGACCTACTGTCTGTGCTGCAGCATGACCCACTGTCTGTGCTGCAGCATGACCTACTGTCTGTGCTGCAGCATGACCTACTGTCTGTGCTGCAGCATGACCCACTGTCTGTGCTGCAGCATGACCCACTGTCTGTGCTGCAGCATGACCTACTGTCTGTGCTGCAGCATGACCTACTGTCTGTGCTGCAGCATGACCTACTGTCTGTGCTGCAGCATGACCCACTGTCTGTGCTGCAGCATGACCTACTGTCTGTGCTGCAGCATGACCCACTGTCTGTGCTGCAGCATGACCTACTGTCTGTGCTGCAGCATGACCTACTGTCTGTGCTGCAGCATGACCTACTGTCTGTGCTGCAGCATGACCTACTGTCTGTGCTGCAGCATGACCCACTGTCTGTGCTGCAGCATGACCCACTGCCTGTGCTGCAGCATGACCCACTGTCTGTGCTGCAGCATGACCTACTGTCTGTGCTGCAGCATGACCCACTGTCTGTGCCGCAGCATGACCCACTGTCTGTGCTGCAGCATGACCCACTATCTGTGCTGCAGCATGACCTACTGTCTGTGCTGCAGCATGACCTACTGTCTGTGCTGCAGCATGACCCACTATCTGTGCTGCAGCATGACCTACTGTCTCTGCTGCAGCATGACCCACTGTCTGTGCTGCAGCATGACCTACTGTCTGTGCTGCAGCATGACCCACTGTCTGTGCTGCAGCATGACCCACTGTCTGTGCTGCAGCATGACCCACTGTCTGTGCTGCAGCATGACCCACTGTCTGTGCTGCAGCATGACCTACTGTCTGTGCTGCAGCATGACCTACTGTCTGTGCTGCAGCATGACCCACTGTCTGTGCTGCAGCATGACCCACTATCTGTGCTGCAGCATGACCTACTGTCTGTGCTGCAGCATGACCCACTGTCTGTGCTGCTGTATGACCCACTGTCTGTGCTGCAGCATGACGCACTGTATGTGCATGTCTCCCTTCCTAGCTTCTTTCGGTTTTTTGTCCTCTCCCTCAGCTGCTGTCGTTCTGTTTGTGTTTTGTCTCTGTCTAGAAACACCCTCTTGTACTCTGCCGAGTACTTCAACTGTGGTTTCTCTTGGCAGATCCTGTTCCGCACTGTTTCGGTCCTGAGAATCAGCTTGACCGGTCGTTTTCTCCCCTTCAAGTGCCCCCCTATTCTCTGAAAATTTACAATCTAGTCCATGTCATCTTCACCTATTTCTCTGATGATGTTCTCAATCTCTTTTCTTTCTGCCTGCCATCTTTCAGTGTGTGTCCTTTCCTCTCTCTCCTGAAGCCCATGGATAAACACTGATTTTGCCCTTTCCTTCTCCCATTGCCTCTCCATCTGTGACTCTGGTTCCTGTCTGTACGTGGTCATTTTCTCCCTTGTTTTCTCCAGTGGCTCTTGGTAGCATGGTTGTGCCTCTGCATTTGACCTATCACCCTCTCCATCTGCACCCAGCTGCTCTCCCCTTTCAGTCCTTGGCTCTTCTTGGCAGGCTGATATGACCTTAGCATAATTCATATCTCCTTCCTTCCTGTTCGGCCTCTCAGCTTCATATGCTGTGTCTTCTCTGGTCAATCCCCCTGTAACTCGTTTCAGCCTGTTTACCTCATCTTCTAGGACCCTTATCCTGGCTACTGCAGTTTCGACTTGTGCCTCCCAATTCTTCTTCTCCTTCTCTAACCTCTTTTCCAATTTCACAGAAAGCTCTGTCTCCATTTTTCAGAAGGCTCTCCTAACTTTCTCTCCCACTCTTGTTCCATCCTTTTCCACTGCTCCTCCATCCACTCCTCCCTACCAGAACCATTCTCATCTGATCCTTGGTTCCTTCGACTCCCCACCATTTTTTGTTTTTTTAGAGAGAGGATAGAGAGAGATAGAGAGAGAGAGAGAGAGAGAGAGAGAGAGAGAGAGAGAGAGAGAGAGAGAGAGAGAGAGAGAGAGAGAGAGAGAGAGAGAGATGTACAGACCTCAGTGGCAACATGCAGACCCCATCAACTTCCTAATGTAAGTAAGTAAGTAAGTAAGTAAATTTATTCAGGTATACACAAATACAGTTACATAGAATTATCATACATAGCAGCATATGTGTAGAGAACCTAGGATAACCCAAAAAAGTCAGACAGAGTGACTTATTTCCAATATTGACTCCCTTCTGCTACAACACAACTGTCAACATATCATAATTGTTGGTGACCTCAACCAGCACCTTATTCAGAGGGACTTTGATGACCTTCTTGCAGTGTTTGACGTGAGAAACTTCGTTGATTTCCCTACTCACATCTCTGGCTCCTCCCTTGACCCAGTAGTGAGTGATCTGGCAGAAGGCATAGTCACTTGTCAACCCCTCGGCTATGTTGGATCATCTGACCACAAGGCTATTTTTACGACACTTAAGATCCCAACAGAACGAGGTGAGGACTCCACACGCACAACCTGGCTATGGGAAAGAGGCAATTGGCCAGCCCTTCGCTCTGAGCTCGCCATCACCGATTGGAATGCTTTTCTCCAAGGGAATGTTGACAACCAAGTGAAAGCCTTCACTGGACACATCCTTAATCTACAACAAGAACACATTCCTCACCGGCAATATGTGACGAAGCCTACAGATCAGCCTTGGTTTGGCTTTCATTGTAGAGAGGCTGCTACAGCTAAGTACAAAGCATGGCGAAGGTATAAGAAACATCCTACCACCTATAACAGGAACTTGCACAGGCAAGCCTGTAGGCATATGGGTGACGTTCAAAAGTGGTCCATTGCTAAATGGGAGGTGGACACTAGAGGAAAGTTAGCATCAGGTAGGGTAGGCTCCAAAACCTGGTGGTCCCTGGTCAAGGACAGATAAGGTTATCTGCCTGATGAACTCATTCCACCTCTAAATCGACAGGATGGGACCACCTCTACTAGTAGTCCAGAGAAGGCGGACCTCTTTGCTGAACACTTTGCTACCAGAATGCAAGTTCCTGATCCAGCAAGGGACCCTCCTTGGCTAGCTGCAAGAACTGTGTCAAAACTGTCAGTGGTGACAATAAGGCAGGAGGAGGTGCATTTACTTCTTGAATCGCTTGACCAAGAAAAGGCTGTGGGCCCAGACAAGTTGAGCCCAAGATTGCTGAGAAGATGTGCAGACCAGCTAGCAGCACCTCTAACTCGCATCTTTCAGCACTGCCTAGTACAGTGTAAATGGCCCTCTCTATGGAAAGAGGCAAATGTAGTCCCTGTTCACAAAAAGAAGAGCAGAGCAGAAATCAGCAACTACAGACCAGTGTCACTCCTGTCAATCACTGGTAAGATCCTTGAGATAATAATCTCAAGACAAATGACAGAGTTTTGTGACTATCACTCACTACTTTGTGATCGTCAATATGGCTTCAGGAAAGGTTACTCTGCTGCTGATCTGTTGTTAAGCCTCTCCACTAAGTGGCACCAGTCACTGGATGAATCCAAAGTCAGCTGTGTGGTAGCACTGGACATTGCTGGCGCTTTCAACCGGGTGTGGCACCAGGGCCTCTTAGCAAAACTTCAAGCACTGGGAATTGCAGGCTCTATGCTATGTCTCCTCAGTGATTACCTTCATGGTAGATCTCTAAGTGTAGTTCTCAATGGAACGGAATCAGCAAGACATCCTATTGGGGCAAGTGTTCCACAAGGAAGCGTGCTGGGACCATTGTTATGGAATGTCTACTTCAACGACCTTCTTCATCTCATCCCAGAATCACATGCATATGCAGATGACTGTACACTGACATTCACTTATCCAAGAGAAGAAATGCCAGTTGCTCTAAGCTACATCAATCACCAGCTGAGAGCTATATCAGCTTGGGGAAATAGATGACAAGTAACATTTGCACCTGAGAAAACGCAAATGATGATCGTCTCTAGGCACCATGATGGTAATGCTGGTGCAGTAGTAAAGATGAATGGGAGGGTGTTGGCACCTGTAGAAGAAGTTGATATCCTTGGGGTGAAATTTGACTCCCAAAATAACCATGAAGAACCATGTTGTAAATCTTGCAAACAAGGCAGCCAGGAAGCTTACAGCACTTCGCCGTATCTCGCATCTGCTTGACAGTAGGGGTTGCAGGATTCTGTATGAGGCACAAGTACGCTCACACCTTGAGTATGCTCCACTTTCTTGGTTTGCCTGCCCCCCCCCCTCTCATCTGTGACTGCTTGACAGAGTAGAGAACAGAGCAAGACGTCTCATCTCTCGCCTGGACCCATCCTGGATAGATCTGTCATTTCAGCAGAGCCTTCAACATAGGAGGGATGTGGGTGGCTTACTGTTATGTACAAGGCCAATATTGTCAAAGTACCACACTTGGATCCACTTCGAGGACAGGTCAGTTCACAGGAAGGTGTGAAATCCTGTGTATGTGTGCATGTATGCGTGTGTGCATGTGTACTACAGCTTGTACAAGTGCCTGACCGCTTGTTTCTCTGTGTGTGTGTGTTTATGTAAGCGAGTCTTTATTACCCACATATGTACTACATATGTACTGCATATGTTCCCGATCACTTGGTTCCCACTGAGCACTGTCTTGTGTGCTTAAAATTACGTTCAATTCTGTAACACTAGGCCTCACCTACTGTGTGTGTGTATGTGTGTGTGTGCCTATGTGGGGAGCCGCGTGTCCACACTAGCTACCTCTCATCAACTGCTTTACTCTCCTACACCTCAGTAAATTCTATTAAATGCTAGTAAATGCTGCTTATTCTAATTCTGATAGCTCCAGGAAAGTGGCCCCCAGTTTCCAGCTAGAGACTGGTACTGTTGACCCCATGCAACTCAACTAGGTGAATATTACGTGCGGTTGGCAGTGGTGCTGAAGTATCACGTTGCCGGTCTGTCCAGTACCTGGGTCCCGCCTAGTTGAAGATACTTGATGCTTCTCGGTAATTTTTTTTACTACCTTCCTGTAGGCACTGTAGTCACTTGCTCATCTAACTTTTCACTGCACTCACTGTAATTACTGACACATCTATACTTATCTCTTATCTCCCTGGTCTTGAGTCGCACTTATTCTTCAAATACTCACTACATAGTGTGTGGCAACACTATTTAGGCCTGGTACACAACCGTTCCCCTCCCTTGATCCAGGCTCACACTTAACACTTGGCACTATTATCTATGTTTTCTCGTCTGTGATCACTTATATTTCCTTTTTGCGGGGTTTAAGTGATTATATGCACCCTTATGTTTGCACAAGCTTATATCCCACACTTTATTCCCTAGGTACAGTCAGAAGCTACCGCCAACACAGGGGCTCAGTCACGCGTGACTTCTCCACTCCAATGTGTACTCACCTATTTGTGGTTGCAGGGGTCGATTCATAGCTCCTGGCCCCGCCTCTTCGCTGATTGCTACTAGGTCTTCTCTCTCCCTGCTCCATGAGCTTTATCAAACCTCGTCTTAAAACTATGTATGGCTCCTTCCTCCACTACGTCACTTCCTAGGCTATTCCACTGCCTGACTACTCTATGACCGAAGAAATACTTCATAACATCCCTTTGATTAATCTGAGTCTTCAACTTCCAATTGTGGCCTCTTGTGTCTGTGTCCCATCTCTGGAACATCCTGTCTCTGTCCACCTTGTCTATTCCGCGCAGTATTTTATATGTCGTTATCATGTCTCCCCTGACTCTCCTGTCCTCCAGTGTCGTCAGGCCGATTTCCTTTAACTTTTCTTCGTAGGACAATTCCCTTAGCTCTGGGACTAGTCTTGTTGCAAACCTTTGCACTTTCTCTAATTTCTTGATGTGCTTGACCAGGTGTGGATTCCAAACTGGTGTTGCATACTCCAGTATGGGCCTGAGGTAAATGGTGTACAGAGTCTTGAATGATTCCTTACTGAGATATCGGAATGCTATTCTTAGGTTTGCCAGACGCCCGTATGCTGCAGCAGTTATCTGATTGATGTGCACCTCAGGAGATATGCTCGGTGTTATACTCACCCCCAGATCTTTTTCCTTGAGTGCGGTTTTCAGTCTTTGGCCATCTAGACTATACTGTGTCTGCGGTCTTCTTTGCCCTTCCCCAATCTTCATGACTTTGCATTTGGCAGGGCTAAACTCAAGGAGCCAGTTGCTGGACCAGGCTTGTAGCCTGTTCAGGTCTCTTTGTAGTCCTACCATATCCTTGACTGATTTGATTCTCCTCATTAACTTCACATCATCTGCAAACAAGGACACTTCTCAGTCAATCCCTTCCGTTATGTCATTCACATATACCAAAAACAGCACAGGTCCTAGGACTGACCCCTGTGGAACCCCACTTGTCGCAGGCGCCCACTCTGACACCTCGTCACGTACCATGACTCGTTGTTGCATCCCTGTCAGGTATTCACTGATCCGTTGCAGTGCCTTTCCTGTTATGTGTGCCTAATCCTCTAGCTTTTGTAGTAACCTCTTGTGAGGAACTGTGTCGATAGCCTTCTTGCAGTCCAAGAAAATGCAGTCTATCCACCCCTCTCTTTCTTGTCTTAATTCTGTCACCTTGTCATAAAAGTTCATTAGGTTTGTGACACAGGATTTTCCTTCCCTGAAACCGTGCTGGTTGTCGACTATACACTTGTTTCTTTCCAGGTGCCCCACCACTCTCCTCCTGATGATCTTCTCCATGACTTTGCATACTATATACGTTAGTGACACAGGTCTGTAGTTTAATGCCTCATGTCTGTCTCCTTTTTCAAAAATTGGGACTACATTTGCCATCTTCCATACCTTAGTGAGTTGCCCAGTTTCAATGGATGTGTTGAAGATCTTTGTTAATGGCACACACAGCATCTCTACTCCCTCTATAAGTACCCATGGAGAGATGTTGTCTGGTCTCACCGCCTTTGAGGTGTCAAGCTCACATAGCAGGTTCTTCACCTCCTCCTCGGTTATGTGTGCCTCATCCAGCACTTGTTGGTGTACCTCTCTGTTCTGATTTCCTGGAGTCCTACCGGTTTCCACTGTAAATACTTCTTTAAATCTCGTGTTGAGCTCCTGACATACCTCTCGGTCGTTTCTTGTGAACTCCCCATCACCCTTCCTCAGTCTGATTACCTGGTCCTTGACTGTTGTTTTCCTCCTGATGTGGCCATAGCATCGAAAGTCAGACTTGACTTTCGATGCTTTGTCATTTTCATATTGTCGTTGAGCCTCCCTTCTTATCTGTGCACATTCGTTTCTGGCTCTTTGGCTAATCTCTTTATTTTCCTAAGTTCTTTGTCTTCTGTACCTTTTCCATTCTCTAGTACACCTAGTTTTTGCCTCCCTACACCTTTGGGTGAACCAAGGACTCGTTCTGTTCTTCCCATTATTTCTGTTTCCCGTGGGAACAACCCTCTCCTCTGCCTCCTTGCATTTTGTTGTCACATAGTCCATCCTTTCTTGTATTGGTTTTCCTGTCAGTTCTCTCTCCCACTGAATGTCTTGCAGGAAGTTCCTCATGCCTGAGTAGTCCCCCCTTTTGTAGTTTGGTTTTTCCCATCCTATTCCTGCTACTCTCTCCACTTGAAGCTCAACTATGTAGTCAAAGCACAGAACCACATGATCACTAGCTCCTAGGAGCCTTTCATACATGATACCCTCGATGTCCGAACTACTCAAGGTGAATACAAGGTCCAGTCTTGCTGGATCATCCTCACCTCTCTCTCTGGTAGTGTCTCTAACATGTTGGTGCATGAGGTTTTCCAGTATCACATCCATCATCTTGGCTCTCCATGTTTCAGGACCCACATGGGGCTCCAGGCTTTCTCAGTCAATCTCCTTGTGATTGAAATCACCCATAACTAGTAACTTTGCTCCCCCCATGTGAGCTCTTCTGGCCACCTCGGCTAGTGTGTCGACCATTGCTCTGTTGCTCTCATCGTACTCTTCTCTTGGCCTCCTGCAGTTCTGTGGTGGGTTGTACATTACTGCAATTATCACCTTATGGCCTTAAGATTGCATTGTTCCTACTAAGTAGTCCCTTTCGCCCATGCCATCCATTCCTTCCATTTTCTCAAAACCCCACTGGTTTTTAATGAGCAATGCAACTCCTCCTTCCCCTCTCCTACCTCTGTCTTTCCTGAGGATTTGATATCTGGGTGGAAAGATTGCGTCAGTTATCATTCTGGTGAGTTTTGTTTCTGTGAGTGCTATTATGTCTGAGGATGTCTCCTTGATTCTTTCATGCTTCTTACACTTTCATGATTCTTTCATAATTCTTAAACTCTCTCTACCTCCCAGGTACTGTCCTGGGGCTCTCTACACTCTCTCTACCTTCCAGGTACTGTCCTGGGGTTCTCTACACTTTCTCTGCCTCCCAGGTACTGTCCTGGGGCTCTCTACACTCTCTCTACCTCCCAGGGACTGTCCTGGAGTTCTCTACACTCTTTCTAGCTCCCAGGGATTGTGTTGGGGCTCTCTACACTCTATCTCCCAGGGACTATCCTGGGGCTCTCTACACTCTTTCTACCTCCCAGGTACTGTCCTGGGGCTCTCTACGCTCTCTCTACCTCCCAGGTACTGTCCTGGGGCTCTCAACACTCTCTCTGCCTCCCAGGTACTATCCTGGGGCTCTCTACACTCTCTATACCTCCCAGGGACTGTCCTATGGCTCTCTACACTCTCTCTACCTCCCAGGGACTGTCCTGGGGCTCTCTACACTCTCTCTACCTCCCAGGGACTGTCCTGGGGCTCTCTAAACTCTCTCTACCTCTCAGGGACTATCCTGGGGCTCTCTACACTCTCTCTACCTCCCAGGTACTGTCCTGGGGCTCTCTACACTCTCTCTACCTCCCAGGTACTGTCCTGGGGCTCTCAACACTCTCTCTGCCTCCCAGGTACTGTCCTGGGGCTCTCTACACTCTCTCTACCTCCCAGGGACTATCCTGGGGCTCTCTACACTCCCTTTACCTCCCAGGTACTGTCCTAGAGCTCTCAACACTCTCTCTGCCTCCCAGGTACTGTCCTGGGGCTCTCTACACTCTCTATACTTCCCAGGGACTGTCCTGGGGCTCTCTTCACTCTCTCTACCTCCCAGGGACTATCCTGTGGCTCTCTACACTCCCTTTACCTCCCATGTACTGTCCTGGGGCTCTCTATACTCTCTCTACCTCCCAGGGACTGTCCTGGGGCTCTCTACACTCTCTCTACCTCCCAGGGACTGTCCTGGGGCTCTCTACACTCTCTCTACCTCCCAGGGACTATCCTGTGGCTCTCTACACTCTCTCTACCTCCCAGGTACTGTCCTGGGGCTCTCTTCACTCTCTCTACCTCCCAAGTAGAGTCCTAAATGTTAAATCTGATATACTTCTTTCATAAACCTGACACAGGTATTGTACAACTGTAGATAGTGGTGTCAGAGTTCAAGTTTTATTGATTCCCTGATGCTTTCGTGTAAGAATGTTCGATAGAATGTCTTCAAAAACTAAATAGAGTTCAATTTAGGTCCGTTCACTGGTAGTTTGAGGACAATAATACTAAAAGAAGTTTCACCAAACTTCAATGATTCTGAGACAGAGGGAGAGAAACATCAGTGTGTGCAACTGCTGTATTATCATTCTCTTCTGCAGGGTGAAAAACTTAGACACATGTGCAACATCTGTGTGTCTTTACTGTAGACGTTTCGCCAACAAGTGGCTCTAGCAATACAAATTCACGGACATAATGGGAAGACTGTAGAACTATATACAAAATATGAGGTATTGAGTCGCTCAACTTAGGAGTTTGTGAAGAGCACCGCACTACTGTACTCTTTACCAGCTCCAAGGCTGAGCGACTAATTACTTCATCTTTCCTATATAGTTCTACTGTCTTCCCATTATGTCCTTGAACTTGTATTGCTAGAGCCACTTGTTGGCGAAACGTCTACAGTAAAGATACCCAGATGTTTCGCATGTGTCTAATTCTTCATCTTTACGGTAGTGTAAAACATGCACATACAAGTCTCACGGAGGAAGAAAAGAGTATATATTACGCAGGTCAACAACTCAACAGGTTTTGATGTCAATACAACTGTGTTGGTGTGGGCTACGTGCACCTCTGGGAGTTTACACCACCAGCTGTGTTGGTCTGGGCTACGTGCACCTCTGGGAGTTTACACCACCAGCTGTGTTGGTGTGGGCTACGTGCACCTCTGGGAGTTTACACCACCAGCTGTGTTGGTCTGTGCTACGTGCACCTCTGGGAGTTTACACCACCAGCTGTGTTGGTCTGTGCTACGTGCACCTCTGGGAGTTTACACCACCAGCTCATCTACACGTAAGTTTATTTAGGTACAGGTACACATAAACACAGTTACAGAGATAATCGTAACATATGTGTACATTTCCTAGGATACCTCCCCCCCCCCTCAACTAGTGTCACAGTCAGCGTCACTAAGTCAACTAGTGTCACAGTCAGCGTCACTAAGTCAACTAGTGTCACAGACAGCGTCACTAAGTCAACTAGTGTCACAGACAGCGTCACTAAGTCAACTAGTGTCACAGTCAGCGTCACTAAGTCAACTAGTGTCACAGTCAGCGTCACTAAGTCAACTAGTGTCACAGTCAGCGTCACTAAGTCAACTAGTGTCACAGTCAGCGTCACTAAGTCAACTAGTGTCACAGTCAGCGTCACTTAGTCAACTAGTGTCACAGTCAGCGTCACTAAGTCAACTAGTGTCACAGTCAGCGTCACTAAGTCAACTAGTGTCACAGTCAGCGTCACTAAGTCAACTAGTGTCACAGTCAGCGTCACTAAGTCAACCAGTGTCACAGTCAGCGTCACTAAGTCAACTAGTGTCACAGTCAGCGTCACTAAGTCAACTAGTGTCACAGTCAGCGTCACTAAGTCAACTAGTGTCACAGTCAGCGTCACTAAGTCAACTAGTGTCACAGTCAGCGTCACTAAGTCAAACTAGTGTCACAGTCAGCGTCACTAAGTCAACTAGTGTCACAGTCAGCGTCACTAAGTCAACTAGTGTCACAGTCAGCGTCACTAAGTCAACTAGTGTCACAGTCAGCGTCACTAAGTCAACTAGTGTCACAGTCAGCGTCACTAAGTCAACTAGTGTCACAGTCAGCGTCACTAAGTCAACTAGTGTCACAGTCAGCGTCACTAAGTCAACTAGTGTCACAGTCAGCGTCACTAAGTCAACTAGTGTCACAGTCAGCGTCACTAAGTCAACTAGTGTCACAGACAGCGTCACTAAGTCAACTAGTGTCACAGTCAGCGTCACTAAGTCAACTAGTGTCACAGACTGCGTCACTAAGTCAACTAGTGTCACAGTCAGCGTCACTAAGTCAACTAGTGTCACAGACAGCGTCACTAAGTCAACTAGTGTCACAGCAGCGTCACTAAGTAACTAGTGTCACAGTCAGCTCACTAAGTCAACTGTGTCACAGCAGCGTCACAAGTCAAACTAGTGTCACAGCAGCGTCACAAGTAATAGGTCACAGCAGGTCACTAAGCAACTGGTGTCACAGTCAGCTCACTAAGTCAACTAGTGTCACAGTCACCCGTCACTAAGTAAAACTAGTGTCACGTCGCGTCACTAAGAAAATTGTTACAGTATTATAATAACCTGGAGTCTACCTGGGGGGGAAATTTCCGGGGGATCAACTTTCCCCCGCCCCCCGGTCCACGACCAGGCCCCCCGGTGGACCCGGGCCTGATCAACGAGGCTGTTATGCGGGCTGCCGTAATCCAACAGAACCAAAGCCCGGCTGTCCGGCACCGTCTTTGGTGTCTGTCCAGCCCCCTCTTAAAGCAACCAGGGGTCTTCCGTAATCCCCCCTTATTGCTGGGGGGAGGCGTTAAAACAGTTTTGGGGCCCCCGGACATTTATTGTTTTTCCCTTTAGTGTACCATGACGCCCCCTATTTTTCAGGGGGGTAAGTTGCATCGCCTGCCAAGCTTTTGCTTTCGTATGGGGGGTGATTGCTGTTCTATTAGGGCCCATCCCTCCAAAATCTTCCGGGTTAGATTAGATATATCTCTCTCGCCTGCGCTTAGTGAGTACAAGTCAATGCTTCCAGGCGCCCCCGTATTTTTAAGGTGTTTGATGGAACTTATAGTGCATAAAGGTTCTCTGAAATTCTCTGTTCTGCAATTTCACCTCCCTTGAAGGGGGATTTAAAATGAAACCAGTTTTCCAGCCTAAAAAAAGAATAAGTGATTTAAAAAGGTCATCATTGGCTTAGCATCTCTTGTCTTGATTTTCTCATTATCCATCCTATCTTTTCCCCAGCAGTGTGATAGTGGCATTGGTTGTGACCCTTAAAGGGGTAGTCTTTTTGACATTACCACTCCCAGGTCTTCACATTACTTTTCCTCTCTTTGTGTGATTGGAGTTTGTAGTAATCAGTTGTTATTATTTCCTCCAGTTTTCCAAAACGGAAAGTATTGAATTTGTTTCATTGAAATCAAAATTGTTCTCTGTTCCCTTTGAAAAACTTGGTTTATATCTTCTTGGAGGTTAACATGCCCTAAAAGGAGGGGAACTCTCATGCAGATCTAGTACGTCTGCAAAAGATGATACAGGCTGGGGTTTTACATTTTTGGGGGTCATGTCTGATTGAGATAAGGAAATTGGTCGGTATGTGCCTTTTGGGCCCCACAGCTTTCCTATCCCCATTGATTTAACTCTGTTTCCCACTACTCTTTTGTGCATTGGCAAAAGAAAGTTGAAAGACCATCGCCTACTTTCCCCGGTTTCCCCCTTTGGGGAGTATTTTGTGTCCTTTCCTTAAACTTTTAAAGTTTTTATAAAAAAACCGCATTTTTTTTCCCTTTTCGTCATTTGGACCATTCAAGTGGTCAAGGTTTCCAAAGCGGGCCCCCCCTTTGAAACCTTTTTTTGCCCGGGGTTTTGGCTTTTTTTGGAGTCCAGGGGTTTTTTGCCTTTTGTTTTAAAATTTTTTTTAGATGTGGGACAAAAAGGGTATTGGTCAATAGTTTTACTGTGCTTTGGGCTCCCACCTTTATGGAGTGAGCATATCGTTAACTACACAGAAAAGATAAAGGGAATTTTTGTGATAGAATTTAATAAAAAACGTAAAACAACTTATTAGATTTAACAACTGTGTAAACAACTCATTTCAGTGGATGACCTGTAAATAAGTTAGTAAATGGGGAATATTGTAATTTTTTCACTCTAATTCCCGGTGTAAGAAAATATTTACTTTTTTCCCTTAAGTCAGTATGGGGTTTTTATACCATAGATAGGGATTGGGGTCAACCATAGGATAGGTATGGTGTCACTACCATAGGATAGGTTATGGTGTCACTACCCGGATAGGTATGGTGTCACACCATAGGAAAGGTTTTTGGTGTCACTAACCCATAGGTATGGTGTCACTACAAGGGATAGGGGTGGTTCATACCCTGGAAAAGGTTGGTGTCATATCATAGGATAGGTATGGGGTCACTACCCTAGGATAGGTTTTGGGCACTATCATAGGAAGGGTATGGTGCCTACCAAAGGGTAGGTATGGTGTCACTACCCCAAAGGGTAGGATGGTGTCACTTCCCTGGATAGGTTGGGGTCAACCATAGGTAGGTATGGTGTCACTCAAAGGATAGGTATGGTGTCCCTACCAAGGATAGGTATGGGGTCACACCATGGTAGGTATGGTGTCACTCCTGGAAGGTTGGTGTCACTACCAAAGATAGGGTATGGGGTACACTACCTAGATAGGTAGGTGTATACCCGGGAAAGGATGGTGTCATACCTAGGATAGGATGGTGTCACTCCCTTGAAGGTATGGTGTCCTACCAAGGGAAAGGGATGGGGGGTTTACTCCTAGGATAGGGATGGTGTCCTACCTAGGATAGGATGGTGTCACTACATAGGGTAGGTATGGGTACTACCCAAGGGAAAGGGATGGTGTTTACCTAGGGTAGGATGTGTCATACTAGGTAGGTTTGTGTCACACAAGGAAAGGTATGGGTCATAATTTGGTAGGATGGTGTCACTACCATAGGTAGGATGGTGTCACTACCATGGTAGGTTTTTGGTTCACTACATAGGATAGGTATGGTGTCACTACCATAGGAAAGGTATGGGTCCTATCATAGGTAGGTATGGTGTCATACCTAGGATAGGTAAGGGTTCCCACCATAGGATAGGTTGGGGTCACTCCAAGGATGGTATGGTGTCCTACCACAAGACAGGTAGGTTCACTACCCTAGGATAGGTAGGGGTCATACATAGGGTAGGGGGTGTCACTACAAAAAGGTTTATGGTTCACTACCCTGGATAGGCTGGGGTCACTACCATTGGATAGGTATGGTGTCCTACCAAGAAAAATTGTCCTACCAAGGGAAATATGGTGTCACTACCATAGGAAGGCATGGGGTCACACCAAGGATAGGTATGGTTTTCCTACCACAAGACAGGTATGGTGTCAAACCATAGGATAGGATGGTGTCACTACCATAGGATAGGATGGTGTCCTACCAAAAAAGGTATGGTGTCACTACCAAGGATAGGATGGTGCACTACCTAGGGGATGGGGTCACTACATTGGATAGGTATGGTGTCACACCAAGGGAAGGTATGGTGTCACTACCCTGGGGAGGTTGGTGTCATACATAGGATAGGGATGGTGTCATACCAAAGGGGGTATGGTGTCATACCATTTTGGAAAAGGATTGGGGGGTCACTACCAAGATAGGTATGGTGTCCTACCACAAGACAGGGTTGGGGTCACTACCAAGGATAGGTATGGGGTTTACTACATAGGAAGGATGGTGTCACTACCCTAGGAAAAGGTATGGTGTCATACAAAGGGAAAGGGATGGTGTCACTACCATAGGAAGGATGGTGTCACTAACTAAGGGAAAAAAGGTTGTGTCACTACCATAGGGATAGGTTGGGGGTCACTACCAAAGGGAAAATGGTGTCCTCCCCTAGGATAGGCATGGTGTCACTACCATGGATAGGGATGGGGTCGTCCACAAGCAGGTATGGTGTCATACCATAGGTAGGAGGTGTCACTACCAAGGATAGGAGGTGTCCTACCAAGGGAAGGGTTTGGGGTTCACTATTTCATAGGATAGGTATGGTGTCCTACCCAAGGAAGGTTGGTGTCACTACCATAGGGTAGGTATTGTCCTACCATGGATAGGTAGGTGTCACTCCACAAGACAGTATGGGGTCCATCCCTTGGATAGGATGTGTCACTACCATAGGATAGGTATGTGTCCTACCACAAGCAGGGATGGTTTCACTACAAGGGTAGGCTGGTGTCCACCATAGGATAGGGATGGTGTCCTCATAGGATAGGTATGGTGTTTTTACCAAGGGTAGGCATGGGTCATACCATGGATAGGTTTTGGGGTCACTACCATAGGTAGGATGGTGTCATACCCTAGGTAGGTATGGTGTCACTTTCATAGGATAGGTATGGTGTCACTACACAAGGGCGGTATGGGTCCTCCCAAAGGATAGGGAGGTGTCACTACCATGGATAGGTATGGTGTTAAAAAAATTTAAACCCCAAAATGTATGGTGTCATCCATAGGATAGGCGGTTCACTACCATAGGATAGGATGGTGTCCTCCAAAGACAGGTTGGTGTCACACCATAGGATAGGCATGGGGTCACTACCTAGGAAGGTATGGTTCGCTACCACAAGACAGGTATGGTGCACTCCAAAGGAAAAAAGATTGTCCTTCCAAGGGAAAGGATGGTGTCACTACCCTAGGGTAGGATGGTGTCACTACCATAGGAATATGGGTCGTACCACAAAACAGTATGTGTACACCATAGGGTAGGGATGGTGTCACTACCTTTGGATAGGATGGGCACTTCCCTAGGAAGGTATGTGTCAAACCCCCAAAAAAGGTAGGTGTATACCAAGGATAGGATGGTGTCATACCCTGGTAGGTATGTGTCATACCCAAAAGGTATACAACACAAATAATAATAATTTTAAAAAAAATAATAAA
This sequence comes from Cherax quadricarinatus, assembly GCF_026875155.1. Lineage (NCBI taxonomy): Eukaryota > Metazoa > Arthropoda > Malacostraca > Decapoda > Parastacidae > Cherax > Cherax quadricarinatus. The sequence continues at coordinate 33,124,508 of NC_069399.1, forward strand.
ATAATAAATAATAATAATAATAATTATTTAAAAAAAAAATTAATAAAGGAAAAACAAAAAGCATAACAACAGTGTTCACCACCAGATGTAGGGAAAAGGATGTGGTGCAGAAGGGGGAAGAGGTGCCACAAATTTTCCCTTAGGTTTGCACACAAGTAGATGGTTCACCCCCTGAAGGTTGCCCCCCTACCAGGGTTTTGGGACACCTGGGAGGGGTGCCTGAAGGTAAGGTGCCATAAGGGGAAGGGGTGCCTACCCCCCCGGGTGACCAGTGTTGTTACCCCCTGAAGTTGTGCCTAAAAGGTGGGGCCAGGGGTGTGCACCCCCTAAGGGTGTGACACCCCGGGAAGTTTGGGGTACCAGGTGAAAGTCCTATCCGGTGAGGGTGCCCGGAAAGGGTGCCCTTCCTGATAAGGGGGACCAGGGTGTGTACCCGGGGAGGGGTCCTAAACCGGGTACCAGGGGGTCACACCCGGAATTGTGCCAAAGGGTGGGGGGGGTCACACCCCCCGAAGTGTGCCCACATGGGGGTAAAGGGTCCTAAAATTGGTAAGGGTGCCTAAAGGTGAGGGTCCTAAAGGCTAGGGGGTGTCCTACACCCCGCCTGACCAGTGTGCCTGACACCCGGGCTGACCAGGGTGTCTGACAACCCCGACCCGCCTGACCAGTGTGCCTGACATCTCGGGCTGACCAGGGTGCCTAAACTCCTTCCGGCTGACCAGGGTGCCTGAAACCCTGCTGACCGGGTGCCTGAACCCCGGGCTGACACAGGGTGCTGACACCACCGCCTGAAAGTGTGCCTGGACCCCGGGCAGACCAGGGTTCCTGACACCCAGCCTGACCCAGTGGTGTCCTGACAACCGGGCTGACCAGGGTGCCCTGAAAACCCCGCTGACCAGGGTGTTCTGACACCGCCGCCTGACCGTGTGCCTGACACCTCGGGCTGACCAGGTGTCCTGACGGCCCGGGCTGACCGGGTTGCCTGACACCCCCGCCCTACCAGGGTGTCCTGACACCCCGAATGACCATTGCCTGACACCCCGGGCTGACCAGGGTGTCTGACACCCGGGCTGACTAGGGTGCCTGACACCCCGCCTGACGAGAGGGTGTCTGACAACCCCGAATGACAGTGTTCCTGACACCCGGGCTGACCAGGGTCTGACACCCGCTCACCTGGCCAGTGGTGCCTGACACCCCGATGACCAGGGTGTCCTGACACCAAAACCCACCCTCGCCTGACCAGTGTGCCTGAACACCCGCTGACCAGGTGTCTACACCCGGGCTGACCAGGGTGCCTGAACACCCCCCCCCTGATCTGGTGTCAGCCACCCCGCCTGACCAGTGTCTGACACCGCCGCCTACCATGTGCCTGACACCCTGGCTGACCAGGGTGTCTGCAACACCACGGGCTGACCAGGGTGCCTGACACCAACCAACTCCCCGCTGACCAGTGTGCCTGAACACCCGGCTGACCAGGGTGTCTGACACCGCGCGGCGCCTGACCCAGGGTGTCTCACACCCGGGCTGACCAGGGTGTCTGACACCCCGCCTGACCAGTGTGCCTCACACCCGGGCTGACCAGGGTGTCTGACACCCCGCCTGACCAGTGTGCCTCACACCCGGGCTGACCAGGGTGTCTGACCCAGTACTTAAGACCCAATACTTAAGACCCAGTACTTAAGACCCAGTACTTAAGACCCAGTACTTAAGACCCAATACTTAAGACCCAGTGCATAAGACCCAGTACTTAAGACCCAGTACTTAAGACCCAGTAGTTACGACCCAGTACTTAAGACACAGTACTCTTTCTACACATAGCTCAATTAAAGGCTCCCCATTTTCATTTACCCCTGGCACCCCAAATTTACCTACTACTCCCTCCTCAACATTTTTACCCACTTTAGCATTGAAATTCCGAACCACCATTACTCTCACACTTGGTTCAAAACTCCCCACATATTCATTCAACATTTCCCAAAATCTCTCTCTCTCCTCTACACTTCTCTCTTCTCCAGGTGCATATACGCTTACTATAACCCACTTTTCACATCCAATCTTTATTTTACTCCACATAATCCTTGAATTAATACATTTATAGTCCCTCTTTTCCTGCCCTAGCTTATCCTTCAACATTATTGCTACTTTGCTCTCCTTCTTAGCTCTAACTCTTTTGAAACCCCTGACTTAATCCCATTTATTCCTCTCCCGAAACTCCCCCCCCCTTCAGCTTTTTTTCCTTAAAGCCAGGACATCCCCCTTTTCTAAATTTATAAATCCACAATACTCTTTCCTTTTCATTTGCACAAATTCAGCACATTCAAACTTCCCCCTTTTACAATTTTCTTCTTTTATTCTTTTTTGTAATTTTTACAGGAAAAAGGGGGTTTCTAGCCCCTTGGGGGCCCCCCCCATTTTATTGACTTTTACAACACCCTGGCTTTCGAAGGAAAGATTTTTATTCAAATTTCCCCCTGGGTTTTAAAAAGGGAAAAAAATAAGAACAAGAAATATTTAAAATAAAATCAAAGAAAACTCATATATATATATAAAAATATATATATATATATATAAAATATATATATAAATATATTATATATATATTTATATATATTAAAGAAACTGAACTTTAAATACTTAGTAAATTTATTTATACATTAAATTTTCATATCTAATCTTTTTTAAATACAAAATGTAAAAAGTTGAAAAAATATCGAAAACATTAGAAACAAGGGCACAGACGTGCCCATTATTTCTACAAAGTCTAGGGATGTCAGAAAATATAAATTAACACATGGCAACATTGGGTATCTTTTTGAGGAAAAGTTTTGGCCCCCACAGTGGCTTCATCAGTCCATACAAAGAGAAGGGGAAAAACAGGAGGGGTTTTGGGGTAATCAGTCCTCAGCCTTTAGTCGTGTGGTCAGTCCCCTCAAATCTTGAAAAGAATATACATATTGCGAAGAAGTAGCTTTTTAAAACTGTAGGCAGGGAGGTTCAGCTTTGTGGGGTGTCACATTTTTCCAGTGTGGAAGGGTATTCGCTGCTGTAACGACAATAGTTAAACAATTTATTCTGTGAGTATGTACACATATGAAAGACACTTATAAGATAATGTATTTACAACTGTTGCACATGCATTGAACATGTGGCATGATTCAATGGCAGCTGTGTGGTGTTTGCAAAGTGTTGTTGTGATGGTTGCAGGGCGGATACCACAAGTACTGCTGCCTTTTCTTGTGATGGTACAGGTGCAGAGGTGTCCACTACTTTCAATTCAATTCAATCAAAGTTTATTCTCTATAAAGATTCCAATGTTGAATTTAAGAAATTTGGTTGTTGTGTGGTTTAATGTAGTTAATAATGTATTACACAGTGTACCACTAGACAACGCCTAGCATGGCTAGGCATTTCGGGCAGGATTAGTTTATATTCTTTATTTAAAATATTACAAATTTTGAGGTAAGTTGAATTATTGGCTAGTGACTAAAATACATAGTTTTGTGAGTTTAGCAATGTGAAAGCTTTTGTTTTGGCCACAGTACATAGTTTCAGTTATTGGGTATCATAGGAATTCATTATTTTAAGCTTGAGATTAAGTATTTTGTTTTATGGTCAAATGGGTGAGTGAGTGTAAGTGTGAACCCCAGGTGGTATTCGTGTACGTTAGTTGGATGGGAGTGTTATCAGCGGAGATAAGATGTGTTTTCTAATGGTAGTTTTGAAGGTGATTGAATGTGTCTGCAGTTCTAGAGTTTCAGGTTAGGGTGGTTCAGATTTTAGGGCATTTGACAATACATTGAATTTTTGTTCAGGTTTAGTGGACAGGGAATGTCGATTGAGATGTTTGTGTCTGGTGTTATGCTGTGGTTCTGTACACTTATCAAGAACAGGTTTTAGGTCAGGTTGATATGGTGTTTAAGGTCCCTGTAGATGTAGATTGCCTTAGTATGTAGTGGATGTACTGAAAAGGGAGTAAGTTTAGATTTTGAAGAGTGGGGGGGGTGTTGAGCGGTGCAAGATTAGGGTGAGAGATGACATAAGTCGTGTCGTCCAGCAAAGAGACAAGGTTCTAGGTGTTGGAGATACGTTTGGAAAGATCATTGATGTATATGAGGAAGAGAGGAGACCAAGGACACTCCCTGCGGAACTCCAGTATCAAGTGGCGTGTTGTTGATGGCTGTGTTTTTCTCCTTTATTTATGGGTAACATACTGATACTATTAGTAATGTCAGATTTGAAATAAGCAAGGCATGGCCTCTTATACTTAAGGTTTCAAGGTGTGGGTAGGATGTCGTGTGGTCTTGTGTCCAAAAGCTTTTTTGGTAATAATAATTCTTAGTGGATATGCCTTAGTTTCCATGCTGTGTTAAAGCAGATTCTAGCATTTTTTGATTGGCATTATTAGTGCTCTTTATTTTCTCCAGTATCCAAATTGGCGGGGTTTGAGTATGTTTTGTGACGTTATAATGAATTTAGTCTCTGTGCACGACGTTTCTCAAAGCTTTTGGTAGCATGGTAAGGTTGATATGGCCTATAGTTGTTAAGTCGGTAGGGTCAACTCCTTTATGTATGGGTGTAAACCCTTGCATCTTGAGTCGATATCGGGAAGGTGCTAGTTTCTAGTGACTTGTTAAAAAAAGTAATGAAATCGCATCGAAAGGATATGGGCGCTCGCTTTGTACAGTAATGGTGGGAATTAACAGTTCTCCTGAGTTGTTTTTAAGTGACTTTATAATTCGGTGATTCCGAGGCTCTGGTTGGTTAGGATGCAAGGATTTAGAAGGAATTGGGAAATTCCCATCATCGTTGGCCCGGGCATGGGCATTAGTATGTGGGATTTTATTGGCGTGAATAGATCCTATGATTGAGAAGAAGTCGTTTATTTTGTTAGATGTGTCAGTGGGATGTATGGTGTTTCATTAGGTTTATTTAGGCCAATATTCTTGGTTTTTTTCAGTTTGTGGGTCCCTTTGAATCTGAGAGAGTGTTTTCCAGGTCTTTTTTATATCTCCTCTAGTGTCTGTGAATCTACTGGATGTATAGTTGTTTGGCTTTCTTTATTACTTTGGTGAGAATGATGAATAGTGTTTAAGAATATCTTTGGGTATTAAGCCTGTCTCTATTGTTTTTTCATATTGGTGTTTCTTGTCAATGGATTCAGAATGGTGCTGGTTAGCCATGGGCAAACCAAGCGTTTGTTTTTGATCTGTTCGTTTTTATAGGACAATGTTTGTTGTATAGCCCTAAGTAATTTGTTAAGAAAAATGTCTGTCCAGTCATCAATACCATTGGCCTTGGAGAAATTCTGTAGGCCAGTCAACAATCTCTAGGTCAGTTGTGAACTTCCTTACTGAGGCCTCGTCATGGAGTCTAAATGAGACTTTGTTGTATTCAAGTGGGGTTTACTAATGTTTGTCAGGAGGAAGGTAGGGTAGTGGTCTGTAGTGCTATCTGTGATTATCCCTGATTTAAGGGGGGCTAGTATATTGGTCCATATGTGGTCTATTATGGTTGCACTTGTCTCAGTGAGCCTGGTTGGTTTAGTTATTGTTGGTATGAGAAGTGTGTTGTTCATATTGTTGATGAAATCAGTTACAGGCTGATCATCTAGTAAGCCAAGGTTGATGTTGAAGTCTCCAGCTAAGAGAAGGTGGTGCTTATTCATTTGTCTGTTTGTTATTAGTGACTTTGATTTCTCACTGAAATTTGGGATGTTTGTGTGAGGTATCCGGTAAATGGCACCGATTGTGGTTTTTTACAGTAAAATTAGCAAAAATGTATTCCCCATATTCATCACTAAAGCAAGTGGTGCTAATACAAGATAATTGGTTAGAGTAATAATTGCAATACCACCCCCAACTTGGTTTGGTCTGCAGTTGTGAATTGCTGTGTATCCTGGTAGAGGGTAGATATCTATTGTGTCCTGCTTAAGCCAGGTCTCAGTAAGAATAATGCAGGAGAAGGGTGTCTTTAGCGGCTCAAGGAGTGCTAGGGGTCATCATAGTTTTTTGCTTAAGGACCTGATGTTGTAGTTAAGTACTGATAGACTTTTAGCATTGTTTTTGGATAGTGGTGGCTTGGGGATGTGTGTAATAAAGGCAGTTACTTTCCCAATGGGTTTTGTTTGGGGGTGTCAGATTATGGATTTTTTAAAATCAGGGTCAACGTATCAATAATCTTCTGGGTTTAAATTAGGGGTTTTTTATATCCTGGGTTGTGGGTTGATTTCAATACTGATATCTGAAGTGGTGGGAAGCTTGGAAAAAAGATAACTAGAGTTTTTTTGGGGTCATATAAAATATGGGTCCTACTACACCAAAATTGAAGTTAAATGTTGTCTATGTGTTTTGCGGAATGAACTAAAGTACAACTAGGTATAAACAAAGTAAAAACAAAAAATACAAATTTAAAATAGAAAAAGACTCATTTTTTATTGCACTGGGGTCAAAATAATGACTTTGTGGATTCTATTTTTTTGAGCAAAAATTTTGACTAAAAGAAACAACAAATTTAATTTTTAAAAACCCTAAAAAAAAAACAAATTAAAAATAAAACCAGCCCTCTCCCCTTAAAATTGGGCCCAAAAGGTCTAATTTAATAAATTTGGTATTGACTATAGAAACAACTGGTTTAGCCCAAATAATAAAAAAAAAAAAGGCACAAGACTCCCAATTGTAATTGCAAAAAGGGTCTTATATAATTTGTTTACAAGAATTAGAGTAAAAACTAAAATTTAAAATTTGAAAAAAAAATAACAATTTAAAAAGGGTAGAAAAAAGAATAAAAAAAGTAGAAAAAAAAGATATATGAGGTAGTTGGTACTATTTAGAAAAAAGATAGTTAAAGGGCCCCTTGAAAAAAAATAAATTTAAAATATACACAAATTGCACACCCCAATATACCCACTAAGAAAATGAAAAAAATTTCTTAGAGTAGGAAAAATAAATAAATTTATAATTTTAAAAATACAAATTAAAATGGTATTTTTAAATTTTGCACAAAGGGTCTTTTTATAGGGGGTTGAAAAGATCGGGAAAAGAAAAAAATAACTAGTTTTAAAATTTTAAAAAATAAAATTCAAAATTTAAAAGTACATCAGGAGAGACTGGCCACCTCGTCAATTTTTTGGAGCCGGGGATGAAAATTTTCAACATCCACTTCTCTTTAAAACCCAAAAAAAAAAATTAGCAAACCACCCCCTACACATAAAATTGAGGCTCATGAAAAACAACGTAAAAAGCTATGAAAAAACCGGGTCGGGATTAAAGGGAAATTTAAAACCATCAAAATTCCCCTCATTTAAGCAACGCTAAGAGGGGGAGCCCCTCAAGGGGCCCCAATTCGGGGCTTTTTAAAGAGGGTGATTTTGAAAAAAACCCTTTTCATGGGGAGGAAAACAGCTGCTTGGGAAGCTTTCCCAATTTAAAATGGCGAAAAATTTTTCCGGGAAACAAAGGGAAGGAAAACAAAGAAGAAAGGGGTGGAAAACCTCATAAAGGGTTTTACAAAACAGGGGAAATGTAACATGTCATTTAAAAAATCTATTTTTTGGGACTCACATTTAGATTTTTTTTTTCCGCAAAACTATTGGGTTTTTTAGGACGAACATGTAAAATTTTTCCCCACCAAGATTTTTTCAACCAGGGAAAAATGGTCCCAGGACAAAGGGGGCACAAAAATACTTGCAAAACTTTTCCCTGGACATTGGCAAAAAGATGATTTTTCACCCACAATAAGCGTCAAAAAAAAGGGCAAGAGTAGGTACGGATTGGGTTTTTAAAAAAACATGCCGACACATATTGTATTTTAAATGTAAAATAATCAAATTTTCATAACTCGTATTTTTTAAACCTATAACAAAAGCATTTTTTTAAAAGGTATTTTGGGCACCCGGAAAATGAAAATACATGAAAATTTAAATTTTAATGTCTTTTAAAAAGAAGATAAGAAAAGTTTTCTTTTCGGTTTTTTAAACCCCGGAGGGTTGGGCCACCCGGGATAACCCAAGAAAGCATTTGCGCCCTCGGGGACTGCTAACTTATTTCCTTTGGGGCCTTAATTTTTTCCCCCCAGGATGCGACCCAAAACCAGTCGACTAAAAACCCGGGGTTACCTATTTGCTGCTAGTTGAAAAAGGAAAATTTGGTGAAAAGGAAACGTGTGGGAATTTTCCCCAACCCCCCGGGGAATCAAACCCCGGGGGCCCTCCATGTGGGGAAGCGGGAGTTTTGGGCCCCAAAACCCCCGGGGCCCAAACCCGGGAAACCGGGGCCCCGGGGCAAACATCTTTTCAAAAATTTGCTGAACAATAAATTACCCCGGTAAGGGGGGGAGGTGAGGATGGGTAGGAACGGGGTGTTAGATATTGGGGGGAAAAAGGGGGGGAAATTGGGAGAGGGGATTTAAAATGAGAGGGGGTTTGAGAGAATGGGGCAAATTCATGCCCCTTGGGCGATGATGCAGTCGTCATAGGTAAAGGGTGAAGGCGGGTTTTGGAACACAACAGTCAGGGGTGGTGAAGTGAAGCCGGGTTTGTAGCACCCCACAGTCAGGGGGTGGTGAAGGCAGGTTTTAGAAACACCACATCAGTGGTGGGAAGTGAAGCAGGTGTAGAAACACCACAGTCATTTGGTAGTAAAGGCAGGTGAAGCACACCAAAAGTCAGAAAGGGGGTAAAAGTAAAAGGCGGGTGAAAGCACACCACAGCCCAGTGGGGTGAAGTGAACGGGTTTGTAAGCACCCCACAGTCAGTGGTGGTGAAGGGGAAGGCAGGTGAAAGCACACCACAGTCAGTGGTAGTAAAAGGCGGGTTTTAAGCACACCACAGCCCAAGTGGTGGGAAGGAAGGCAGGTGTACACACCACAGTCAGTGGAGTAAAGGCAGGTGTGGGCACACCACAGTCGGGGTAGTGAAGGCAGGTGTAAACACCACAGCCCAGTGGTAGTGAAGGCAGGTGTAGCACACCACAGTCAGTGGTGGGAATTGAAGGCAGGTGAAGCAAAAACCAAAACCCAAGTGGTGGGAAAAGGGCATTGTAGCACACCACATCAGTGGAAAGTGAAGGCGGGGTTAGCAAAACCCAAAGTCAGGGGGTAGGGGAAGGCAGGTTACACACCACAGCCCAGTGGTGTGAAGGCAGGTGTAGAAACACCACAGTCGTGGAAATTTTGAAGGCAGGTGTAGCCCCCACCACAGTCGTGGTAGGTAAGGCGGGGTAGCACAGCACAGTCATTGGTAGTGAAGGCAGGTGAAAGCACACCAGTCAGTGGTAGTGAAGGCAGGTGTAGCACCCCATTCAGGGGGTAGTAAAAGGCAGGTGTGCACCCCACAGTCAGGGGGTGGTGAAGGCAGGGTAGAAACACACAGTCAGTGGTAGTGAAGGCATTTTACACCCCCCGTCATTTGGTAGTAAAGGGGCCGGTGAAAGCACACCACAGTCAGTGGTAGTGAACGCAGGTGTGGGCCACACCACAGTCAGTGGTAGTGAAGGCGGGTTGAAGCACCCCACATAAAGGGTGTGAAGGCATGTGAAGCACACCACAGCCCAGTGGAAAGTAAAAGGCAGGTGTAGCACACCACAGTCGGGTGGTGTAAAAGGCGGGTTTGTGGGCACACCACAGCCCCAGTATAGGGAAGGGGGGGTGTAGGCACCCCAGTCATTGGTAGTGAAGGCAGGTGTAGCACCCCAAAGTCAGTGGTAGTGAAGGAAAGGTGTAGCCCCACCACAGCCCAGTTTAGTGAACGGGTGAAAGCACCCCAAACAGTCATTTTGGTATAAAGGCAGGTTAGCACACCACGTCAGGGGGTAGTAAAAAGGCAGGGGGTAGCACACCACAGTCAGTGGTATAAAGGGAAAGGTGAAGCCACCAATCAGGGGTTTTAAAGGGCAGGTGAAAGCAAACCCACAGTCAGTGGTAGTGAAGGCGGGTTTAGAAACACCTCACCGCTCTCAGGGTTTGGGTGTTTGTTTGCCCGGAATATTAAACACTGCTCGGTCAAATGGGCCGGGGCATCACACGTCGGGCCCATCACCACTGGTCGGGCATCACACTGGCCCCAGCATCCACTGGTCTACATCACCCCGGGTCTAGCCATCACACGGTCTGGCATCACACGGGTCGGCTTCACACTGGCCCTTGCATCACATTTGGCCCTAGCATCACACTGGCCCTAGCATCACATTTGGTCTGGCATCACACGGGTCTAGAAACACACGGGTCTGGAAATCACACGGTCTAGAAACCCACCCCGTTCGGCATCACACGGTCGGGAAATCACACTGGCTGGCAAAAACCTGGTCTGGGCTCACATTTGGTCAGCATCACCCCTGGTCTGGCATCACACGGGTCTAGCACCCACACTGGTCGGGCATCAAAACTGGCCCCGGGCATCAACGGTCTTGGCACACACTGGCTGGCATCACACTGGCCCTAGCATCACCCCGGGTCTGGCATCCACGGACAAAGCAACACACTGGCCCTGGCATCACCCCTGGTCGGGGAAATCACACTTGTCTGGCTTTCCAAAACGGGTTTCGGGCTTTCACCCCTGGTCTTGCATCACCCCCGGGTCTGGCATCACATTTGGTCTAGAAATCACACTGGCCCGGGCATCACACGGTCGGGCATCACACGGCCCGGCATCACACTGGTCTGGCATCACACTGGTTTGGCATCACACGGGTTTTGGGCATCAAAACGGTCTGGCATAAACCTGGTCTGGCATCACACGGGCCCCAAACATCACTCGGTCTGGCATAAACCCTGGCCCGGGCACACACGGGTCGGGCACCCACACTGGTTTGGCATCACACTGGTCGGCAAAACACTGGTCGGGCATCCACGGCTGGCATCACATTTGGTCTAGTCTCACGGGGGCCCGGCACCCCAAAAACATGGGCCCTAGCATCACACTTTTCGGGCATCACATTTGGTCTGGCATCACACTTTTTTTGGCATCCCACCGGCCCTAGCATCACCCCTTCTCTGGCTTAACATGGGCTGGAATCCCCACTGGTCGGGGGCATCAAAACGGTCGGGCATCACACAGGTCTACCCAAAACACTGGTCGGCATCACATTGGGTCTGGCATCACACTGGTCGGGCATCACACGGTCAGCATCACACGGGGGTTGGCATCACACTGGTCTGGCATCCACTGGTCTGGCATCACCCCCTGGTCTAGAAACACACGGGTCGGGCATCAAAACCGGGGCTAGCATCAAATTTGGTCTGGCATCACACGGGTCGGGCATAAACACGGGCCCGGGGCACCCCACACTGGTCTGGCATCACCCCGGTCTGGCAAAACACTGGTCGGCATCACACTGGCCCGGGCACCCACACGGGTCTGGCAACACACGGCCCGGGGGCCTCACACTGGTCTGGGCATCACACTGGCCTGGAATCACACGGTCTGGCAAATCACACGGTCTGGCACACACTGGTCGGCATCACACGGTCGGCATCAAAAACGGTTTAGCATCACACTGGCTAGCATCAAAACTGGGGTTGGAAACCCCACGGTCTAGCACACACGGTCTGGCCACACTGGTCCGGCAAACACGGTTTCTGGCATCACACTGGCCCTGGCACCCTCACTTTTCCCGGGCATCACACTGGTCTGGCATCACACGGGCCCTGCATCACAGGTCTGGCATCAAAACGGGCCCTAGCATAAACATTTGGGCCCCTGACATCACACTGGCTATCATCACACTATTTGGCATCACACGGGTCGGGGCATCCCCAAGGCCCTAGCACCACACGGTCTGGGAAATCACATTGGTCTGGCATCACACTGGTTTTGGCATCACACTGGCCTAGCACAAACTGGTCTGGCATCACACGGGTTCTGGCACACACTGGTCTGGAAACACCCCTGGTCTAGAAATCACACTGGTCTGGCATCACACTGGTCTGGCATCACACTGGCTGGCACACTCTGGTCGGCCAATCACACTGGTCGGCCTTTTCACACGGGTCGGGGCATCACACGGGTCTGGCATAAACACTGGTCGGGGGCATCACACGGGTCTGGCATCAAAATGGCCGGGAAATCACACGGGTCAAGCATCACACTTTTCTGTAAATCCCAAAACTGGTCGGGCCCACCCAAAACACGGCGGAAACACACTGGCCCTGGCATCACACTGGTCTGACATCCACTGGCTAGCACCCAAAACGGTCAAAGTTAAAAAACTGGTTTTCATCACCCCTGGCCAATAAACCCCACGGGCCGGGCCCATCACACTGGCCCCGGCATCACACGGGGTCGGCATCAAAATTTGGTTTTGGTATCACACTGTTCTGGGCATCACACGGGTCGGCATCACACTGTCTGACATCACACTTGCGGAAATCACACTGGTTTTGAAACACACTGGTCTGACTCACACTGGTCAAGAAACACACAAGTTGGCATCACACTAGAAAGGCATCAAAACTGGCTGGCATCACACTGGCCCGGGCCCATCACCCCTGGCCCCTGGCACACACGGGGTCTGGGCATCACACTGGTCTGGGCATAAAAAAACTTGCGGGCATCACACGGGGGTCTGGCATCACACTGGCCGGGCATAAAACACTGGTCAAGAAATCACGCGGGTCTGGCATCACACTGGCCCAAAGAAACACACTGGTCTAGAAATCACACGGGTTTCGGCATCACACGGGTGTATAGCAAAACGGCCCTTGGCATCACCGGCCCCGGAAACACACTGGTCTGGAAATCACACTGGCTGGCATCACCCCTGGTCGGGCCATCAACACTGGCCCGGGCATCCCACTGGTTTTGGCATCACACTGGTTTTTGGCATCACACGGCGGCACCCACACTGGTCTTAGCAGCACACTGGTCTACACAAAACGGGGCCCTGGCATCACACTGCTCTAGCACCCCACACGGGTCAAAGCAGCACACTGTTTTTGGGCATCACAAGGGGGGTAGTAGCACACTACCCGGCAGGACACGGGTCTAGCATCACACTGGCCCCTGGCATAAACACTGGCCTAGCATCCCCTGGTCTAAAAAAAAAACCCAACTTTTTTTGGGTTCCTGGCATCACACTGGTTAGCATCACATTTGGCCCTGGCACACCCCTGGTCAAAGCATCACACTGGTCAAGCACAAATGGCCCTAGAAATAAACACTGATCAAGCAAAACCCCACTGGTCTAGCAGCACACTGGCCCAGAAACAAAAAGGTCTGGAAATCACCTCTGGCTAGCATCACCCCCTGGTCTAGCTCACACGGTCAAAGCATCACAGTGGTCTAGCATCACACGGGTTCTAGCGGGCACACGGGTCTAATAACACAATGTCTAGCATCACCCTGGTTACCCATCACACTGGCCTAGCATCAAAAACTGGTCAAGCATCATATCATGTGGGATTTGAAAGTGATTAGGGAAAAAAAAATACTCACAAGGCTGTTTTTTACTTAAAATTTTGCTGTTTTTGTGGGGGGAGCCCGCACCGTTACCTATCCCCTTTGGGTTAAAAACTCGAAATACTGCCCTACCCGGCTGGCCATCCCCCCCGTAGTGGGTCTTTTAAAATTTGTGCCCAGCTAAACACAATATAAAGACCGTGACCAAAAAGGTTGGTCCGTTGAGCCCAACGGACAGGTTACTGGTAACTGGTTACAAATACGGGGAAACGGGTAACGGTTTAAACAAACTACTGAGAGCTGGGGCGACGCTAACGATGCGTCCCGACTAAAAACTAATAAAAAACTAGAAAAGGGCAGGTTTTTCGGTTTTGGGCTGATTCTATCCAATTCAAAGTACACAAAAAATTAAAACATTATAGATACATAATTAAAACATTAGAATGAAAGCGTACGTAACTAAAACTGTAATCCCAATACAATTTATACTATATTTCATTTTAAAACTCAAAAAATAAACAACAAAACTCAAAAATTGAGATTAAAAATTGAAAAAAACAAAAATTTTATCGTCAAATCTGTATTCGTTTTATCTCGGTTTTCTGGGGAAAGGGAAAATAAACAAAAAAAAAGAGTGTTTAACAAAAAGGGCAGATTCGGGGGCACCGAAAACCCTAACTTTTAAACCCTCTCAGAATGCGGAGAAAAACATGAACCAAAAAAAAAAAAAAATTCTTGAATATGAAAATTAAATACTGAAATTTATTATCTATACGGTTTATTTACTTTTAAAACCCCAAAACTCGGGCTAGGGTAAGTTTGGAAATATGCAAAATGGGTGCATCTCGGGGGGAAGGAAAAAACCCTCTGTAGCTTTGGGCTAACTAAAGGCTGTATTTAAGGCAAATCTAAATTTTGGAAGTTAAAAAATTTTACTTAAGGATTTCCAATCCCCTGCTGAAACTAGGAATAACGACTTTTCAGGTTGATCATCTGACTGAGTATCAAAAAGAGAGAAAAAGGTCGGGAGGATTGTCAGATTTCTGCCCCACATTATTCGGGGTTGGAACATCTTTTACATCACATACTAACTTCATATGATCCAAATGCGATTTTTTTATACTGACCATACTAATCTCTCTAACCTTATACTTATTACCAATTTATATGTTCAACTACTCGATAAGGACCAAACAAACTTTTTTATCCCAAACTTTTGGGATTGCAAACGTTTTTTTTTAAAATTAATCACATAACTCTCAACCCACTTTGATTTTTTGGGTGGGTTTGATCGAGGGGTTTGCGACCTTGTGAATTCAGCTGTTGATTTTTTAAGTGTTTTACGGATTTCCCCTTTTTAAAAACACTTTGAGCTAAGTGGTACGAGTTGCTATGAAACATCAGGGGTTTTAATTTGGTTTCGGATTAGAATACAACAACCAAAAAGGCAAACTTTTTTCCAAAACCATAAAAAAGTGCATAATGTGGAGTGTCACCTATAAAAAACCTTTTAACAGAATTTTTTAGCACCCCTCACCCTTCAAAGGGAAAAACTCATTTCCCCAAATTTCACTGTTGGGATTTATAGTGGCTCTCAAAGACATCAATACTTTTTTATTGGTTTTGTTTCCCTAACCCCCTTGCTGGGAGGGTTTATGAGGAACAATGGGGGATTTAGAGATCTTGTACAAGGTAACACAAATTTTCAAAGAATTTCATTTCAGAATTCACCTCCATATATTTTTGTTTCTAGGGGCTTTTGGATGGTATTCCTGGGAATAATGGGGTTCTTTAAAAAGCTTTAAACTATTTCCGGCCCCGGCAGTCCTTTTCTGCAATAGGAACTAACTCACAATACTGGTTAAATGGTCTACCATAACACACAAAATGTTTGTTAACCCTTTGGGGGGAACATTGGAAAATTGTTAACAAAACTAGCGCAACTCTTTTTCCCCAAAGGGTTTGCAAATAGTTTTGGGTACACTTTGGGTTGGATTTTGGAAACCCAAAGCATTGCCTTTTTTTTTGCATGCAGACACTACATTCCTAACATACTCAGAAAAAATCAGTTGCCATACGAGGCCAAAAGTATTTCAAACCGGCTTGTTTTTCTGAAAGATCCCTACCAGGGTGGCAAAACCTGGTCCATCGTGAACTACTGGGAAGGCTACATTCACTAGTGACTGGAATTACTAACTTTGGAAAACTCTTTTTACTAGGGGTACCCAACTCCCCTGTTCGATACAGTAATTCTTGGTTCATGACAAAGTCACTGATTGGGGGCTGGGGGCTTCAAAATTCAGAATAAGATCTTCCTGTAGCAAAGGGAAACGGGAAACAAAACCAAAAAACCCCCCAAAGGGATCTGTTCGTTGAGCATTCTTTAAAATCTTCAGCAATAAATGGGGGGTCTGCAGTTACATACTAACTTTTTCGCGAAAGGCAAACTGCGACTACATTTGACTTGCCAGGTAAATGCCCAAAGGTGGGATTTAACTCCTTTTTTAGTCAAGGTTTCCCTCTAGCTAACCTTCCATAGGGTTTTTTTTTCTGGAAAAAAGGTTTTTCAGGGAGCCCAAGATTTTGTCAAACCTGAACAGAGTACTGATAAATAAGTCCCCGGGAAAGGGTTTAAAGGGCCATACTAGCAAAGCTTCTTGCTCAGTTAAATTTATAAAACTTTACCCTTTGTAAGGACTCGGCTAGCCAAAAAACAACCTTTCGTTGTACTTGCCATCCGGGCTTCTGACTAGTACGGGGGCCTATGCCAAAATTTAACTAGCAAACAGTTTTCAGGGAAAAAAGGCTTAGGAAAAAACTGGAAATTTCAAAATTTTTTAGCAGATGTTAGCTTTTCTTTTTTTGAGTTTGGGAAAGCTCTTTTTTTTGACGGAAGGGCCCCAAAAAAAAGGAGCTCTTTTTAAGCAACTCAGTTAGAAGCAGGGTATGGAAGAAAAATTGGCAAAGAAAGGGTCTATAAAAAAACCCCTAAGCCCCACAAAGGATCTTACGGCAACAGCAGTTTTTTGGGGGTTGGAAAAATTTTTACTGCAGTTACTTTTCTTTGGTCCCTCGTAAAACCCCCTAGGGGTGGGCTACGTGACCAAGAAAAATTAATTTCTGAAACTGAAAAATTGGGCATTTTGACATTTTTTAAACTTTAAATTTGGGTTCTTCCCAAACTTACCAAGTACTACAAAACAAGTCTTTTCCCAAATGTTATCCACGTCCCTTTTGACAGACCTTCCCTCATCTAAGTACAAACCCTAAGTGCATTAAACCCATGAGAACCCCCTAAAGATTTGGGCATGAGCCTTGAGAAAGTGAAAAGGGGAAGATCGTATCCAAATTTCCAACGGAGGAAGTTTAAATGACCTGTAAAGGGGTGGGGAATGCAGTTAGGGTTTTTTGGGTGCCCGTGGGAAAGGGGCTTCCAAAAAACCCCTTTTAACCCAAAACTAGGGTTTTAAAAGACTTTTTTATCCCCCGAAATTACGTAAAAAGAAACACCCATTTCAGGGGGGTGGAAAGCGATCTGGAATTTGGTTTTTTTTTCCCTTTTAAATTTTCCTAAAGTCAATTACTGGGAAAAGCCAAGTACCATCCCCTTTTTAGGTACATTTTCAAGGGGGCATTCCAAAAGGGGAATTGCTAGGTGCAATAACTCCAACATCAAGCATTTGATTGATCAATTCTTCTGCGCAAACAAAATTTTGAATGAGGGGATTCCTTTAAAGGGAGGTAAGTAAAAGGTCTAGTACCCGGTTTAATGGAATACGATGGGACAAAATTTTGTTTAAAAAACCCATCTTCCACCTGGTAAAGCAATGGCCCTTTTACGACGTTTTTTCCCAAAAGGGCAACAAACGCTTGACTTCATTGGAAGTCGTGGGGCAAATCTTTTCCTCAACGGTGGAAAGTTGATCCGTGAGGTGGATGAGGTCCCCCCGGCAGAAATAGCCCCGCCCCACGGGTCGGGTGACAACTCCCTCTCCCTAAACGGGAAGGATGGAACAAGGTCACATTTTGGTATTTGCTCAAAGAAAACCTGTGCCCAAAAGTGGGCCCAGGTAGAAATGGATTTTACTATTGTACAAAGTAAAGGAGGGTTCAACAAATAGCCCCTTTTATTTTGCGGAATCAGTCAACTGGCTTTATCACCTTCTGGCCTAGGAAACAATTGACACTTGTGGGCACTAGCCGCAAAAAAAAACTTTTCTGCGACGGCATGTGACATCACAAGGATGGCTTTTTGTTGAAAGAAATTGTTTTCGACAAGGCGCCCCCGTGGGGGAAAAACTATACTGACTGCAGGCTTGCGGGGTGGTTTGAGCACTCAAGCAATTGGGGTCTCGGACCTTGAGGCATCGGACTTCCCTGAATTTCTAAAGGTTTAGGGGGAACACTGAGGGGAAAAGGGGACAAAATTACCGGGCCCCGCCCGCTTGGGTACGCTACGGAGAATGCATTGCTTGTGGACTTAATCCGACATCATACTCTGCAGCGTATAACAGATTTCGGACCCCAAGCTGGAAACCCCCAGAATGGGATCAAGTCGTAAATTTGTGATTCCCATCGTGGGGTCGAGAAAATGGTAAGTCTCGCTGGAAGCAAATCCAGTAGAAGGTCCCCGGGGGAAAGTATTGGGTCGCAAAAAAGAAGGAAACAGTAAGTCTCTACCTTGGATAGAAAAGGTTGGGAAGCCCGACTCGGCCCCGCAGGTGAAAACCCAGATTCCTAAGGGGGGGACCAGGAGTGGGTTCTACGAGAAGGAAATGTCGTAACTTCTTATCCTTAAACAAAATAGACCAATATATTTTTTTGGCAAAAAGGTCCATGAAAATTAAAGGGCGCATTAAACAGATGCTTGCACTATAGGGCCTTGGTTGCATTGGAAGTTATGTGCAAACAAAAAGGTGGATTTTCTCAAAAAAGACTTTTCTACTCCACCCCCAAAAATCATCTATGTCAGAAACAGTGAGCAAATCTGCAGGGTTTCATTCTCGAGATGCTTAACTTAAAAAGGAATTGTGAACGGGGATGGTGTACTCAAATCACCTCTGCCCCATGGGACGGTTTGACTGGGGCGCTCAAATTTCCCCCGTTTGGAAAGAACGAGTGGTTCTGGTTTTTTGAAAAGTGTGAATGAGCCGGGTTTGGTTATTTTGAAAACCATAGATTGTTTCCTCGACGGGTTCTGCGGTTGGAAGCCCACGGAAAGGTCTAGAGTTGAAGGTTATAGAGGCATTACATAGAGTGTATGTCCTGTTTCTATGATAAGTACAGTGGGGAAGATTTGAGTACCATCTCAGACGCGTCTCTGGGGGAACTATCAGGACAATTAATTGCAATATGCCCAGGGAAAACCCCACAGTTATAAAAATTCCGCGCTATGGTTACTAAATGTATATGAATATCGGGTGTTAACGATCTGTACATGGTTTTGGTGATCTCTGAGATGGTTGAGACTACGTTTTGCCCTTGTGGGGCAAACAAGAGGGGGGTGCAGCTGAGGGCATATGTGTGACATTATTTTTAAATAAAGGGGGAAGTCCCTGGGGGCACAAGGAAACGTACATGTTTTTTTAGGTGTAAGGGCCATTTTAAGTTGGGGGATGAGCCTCAAAAAGACAACAAAAGCGGTGGAATTGTTCTTTATTGCCCCAAAAAGTGCTATTTTAGCATTGTTTTTGAAAAGGGGTTTAGCCTTCGGGAGAAAAGTGATGATTGGGACAGCAATTTAAAAATGTGAAAAAAGTTTGTCTAATCTAACGCAAAGCACTCAACGATTCAGTATCGGGTTTTTTGTAGATTCACTAGTTCCCAAAAAAAACATATGGGTAGTGTTTTTAGGGGCAAGGAAAAAAACGAATCAGTTCCTATTTGTGACCATAGTAAGGACCCCTGAAGTCCGCAAATCAAGGAGACAACAACGTGAACGCGCGGAGATCGTTTAAAGGTTTCTTTAGCAATTTGATAGGTTTTCCCTTTGAAGGAGGACTTCCCCCAGGGATTTTGACGAGAACGAAGGTGCAAACCCATGCTTCAAGACTATTAATGGCCTTTGAAAAAAGGTAACGCATAAGGGGAATCCGAGTTAACTTAAATTTCCCGTGTCTGAGTCGGTCGTCAGTGGAAAGGAAACTGTGAGGTGATGCGGGCCAGCAGTAGTAGCCTGAGAGGTTGATTTTCGACATTCCTAAAGTTCACGACGGTTTTGTGAGACATAATGGCAAGTAACACGGAAAAAAAAAGAAAAAATTTAATGCCAATAAAATGATTTTAAAATTCTAGAATTGAATAAAAAGTATACAACTAATTTCTGCAAAATAAGTCAAAATCACTGAAAAGGGGAAAGGAAAACTCAATTTTAAAAAGGACTTTGCCCAAAGGGAAAAAAAAAAAAAAAATTTTACATTGAAATTCAATTTAAAAATTTACTGGGGGGACTAAATTTAATTCAAAAGAGCTGTCTTTACTCTTGTAATAAAAAAATTTAATTTTTTTAAAATTTTAAATCAATGTAAAAAGTGAAAAATAAAATTTTAAATTGTTAAGGGGAAATTTAAGTATTTTCAAAGAATGCTAGACAAATTAAAATATAATATATAAAAATATCAATAAAGAAAAGAATTCCCTGCGAAAGTTCAACAAATAATTCACTTAGAAAAAAGGCAACAAAATAAGGTGTAAAAACAATCACTGCAGTAAATAAAGTGTCACTGGGAAAAACTCGGTAAAAATATGAATTAAATTAAAAAAAAAAAAAAAAAAAGAATATTGAACATTTTAACTCTTAATGTAATTAGACAAAAAAAATTTACTCAAACGAGTAAAAAAAAACATTTACGTTAAAAAGTAATTGAAATTGCATCAGGTGAATTTGTTCAAGAATTGCAAAAAGATGAAAAAAAATAAAACCCCGGGAAACAAAACAGGGAATATAACACTTACAGTGACGGAGCACATTTTCATATAATATATTCTTAAACAAAATCCTTTTTGTGCTGATCGACAAAAATTTGCTGGCAAAAAAAATGGTAACAGTCTGCGAAAAAATTAGAGGAATGAGACACTGCTGGCATACAAAAAAAAAAAAGACACAATAAAATAAGGAAAATGGGTTACTGGGGTAAAAAAATTTGATGAAATACGTGTAATTACTGGGAATACAACGCTGAAAGATAAAATAAAAAAAAAAACCTTCACACAGGGGACTGATGGTACACTACCAATAATACTTCTGAGACAGGGTAACATAAAAAAAAAACACAGAAAAAAATAAATAAGTAAGTGAAAACACTGAAAAATTTTCAAAAAAATATGAGTCAAAAAAATGGGCGTTTCCTGAAAACAAAAGGTTTTTTAGAGTAAAAACAATTTACTAAAAAGTCTCACACACGAAAATGTCTTTAAATGCAAAAAAAATGTCTCAAGAAAACATAACGGGAATAGTGAGGGCGGTGAGATGGTGATGGGGCAAAAATATTGTCCTGTGGGCGGGCGGTTTTTCCTTTCCCATCCACTGTTGTCTTTTAAGAAAATTGTGCGTTCTAGGACGAAACTAATAATGGCTTTATCGGTGGCCCCAGCTACAATCTTTGCCAATTATGTAGCCAAAACGTATGGGCCCCCGGTACGGGGGTAAAAAAAAAAAACCCACGGTAGTTTTTGGGGTGGGGGGTGGTGGTGGGGGGAGATGGTGGGTGGATCTCGCTGGGGTTACTGCGCCACCCGGGTGGTGGGAAGAGAGTGTGGGGGGGGGGAGCTGGGGGTCTGCCGTGCACCCCACTCCCCCACAAAGGTGGCTTGAAAACCCACTCATCCCACGGGAATGTAAAAAAACCACTCTTAGCACCCAACAGGGAGCCCCAAAGCGATATAAACAATATTCGGGAAAATTAGCTTCTTCTTAGCGGGGCTTACTTCTCTCTCGCAGTGGGTTAGAAGTGGGTTGGGGGGCTTCCCCCCACGGAATGGTTTGCGGGAAGCTTTTGTAACGATGCAAAAAGCATGGAGGGCTTTGGGGATGACGGAGAAGGGGATGTAGGCGGGATGGCTTTCCCTTCCCACAGTCGGGCTTTGACTGGCTTAATTGCAAATCGGGGTCAACCCTGGGAGATTAAAGAAATTAGCACACGAACAAGCCGGAGCTTAAAAGGCTGCAACAGGCTTGCGGGCAATAGGTTTGAGGGGAGTAGGCGATGTGGTGGCTGGAGGTGCGCGAGGGTGAGCTGGTGGCTGGAGGCACCTTGCCCCTGCCGGCTATTTCCAAAAAGTCTTAAAAAGCCTTGAATTACCTTAAAAGTAAATCCCGCTCACCCCCGCTGTACACCTTTTATTTTTGGGGAGTTCGATACGTGGATTGGGGAAAAGAAATACTCACGTAGGCTTTTATTACTTATAATTGCTGTTTGTGGAGGGAGCCCGCAGCCTTTACCTTTCCCCGGTTCACTGTAATATGATAGGGGGCTGGCCAGCCCCCGTAGTGGGTCTTTTGTAGTGTAGTGCAAAATTGAAAGACGGACTCAGGGGTTTGGGCGTTGGTAAACGGAAGGTTACTGGAAACTGGTTTTACTTACTGAGAGGGTAATGGTTACTACTACTGAGAATCCCGGGTTTGGGCAGCACACTGCTCTGCATCCAGGGGTCAAACATCCACTGGTTGGTCAACGGGGTCTAGGCACCTGGTCTAGGCACAGGTCTAGCACACACTGTCTAGCATCCACTGGTCTAGCAGCACACTGGTCTGTCTCCACTGCCTGCATCACATGGTTGCAGCACATTGGTCTGGATCACATGTCTAGCATCAACTGGTCTGCAGCACACTGGTCTGCACAGAAGGTCTATTTGCACACTTTTTGGGGGACACTGGTCAGTCACACTGGTTGGCATCACACGGGTTTTCTAGATCCCATGGTCTAGATCACATTTTTGGGGCATCACATGGTCTAGCATCACATGGTCGGGGCACACATGGTTTTGATCACACTGGTCTAGAACAGGGTCTAGCATCACACTGGTCTGGCATCAACTGGTCTAGCAGACACTGGTTGGCATCACATGGTCAGCATCACACTGGTCGGCATCACAGGTCTAGTCACATGGTTTGCCCTTTGGTTTTGCATCCACGGGTCGGGGTTCCAGGTTAGCAGCACACTGGTCGGCATCACACGGTTTGGGTTCATATTGTCTTGCTTCACATGGTTTGGGCACACCGGTCTGGCATCACATGGTCTGATCACATGGTCTGGCTCCCCATGCTCTAGCATCACATGGTTTAGCTACATGGTCGGGGTTCCAGGGTCTAGCAGCCCCCTGGTTTTGCAGCACTGGTTAGTTCACACTGCTCTAGCAACAACTGGTCTAGCAGCCCCGGGTCTGGCTCACCCCGCTCTGATCCAGGGTCTGCACACTGGTCTTGCATCACAATGGGTAGAGACATAGTCTGCGGCAGGGGTAGCATCCCCTGGTCGGGATCACACTGGCCTAGCAACCATGGTCTGACACTTGGGCTGGCATACATGGTCTGCATCACACTGGTCGGCATCACATGGTCTGCTCCACGGTCTAGATCACAGGTTGCTCACACTGGTTAGCAGCAACTGGTCCACCCGCAAATGGTCTGAATCCTTGGTCTAGCAGCACACTGGTTAGAGAAAACTGGTCTAGAAACATTTGTTAGCTCACTGGTTTCATCACACTGGACTAGCGAACGGGTTAGCAACACACTGGTTAGCACACAGGGTCTAGCGTCCATGGTTGGCATCCCCACGGGTTAGCATCACCTGGTCGGGCACACACTGGTTAGCATCCAGGGGTTTAGACACATGGTGTAGCAGCAACTGTTCTATAACACACTCCCTAGCCCACTGGTCATCCCCACCTGGCCTAGATTCCCCTGGTCTGGAAACACACTGGTCTGGCCCCACTGTCTAGCATCATATGGTTAAATCACACTGGTCTGGCGCACATCCCTTAGCATCCATGGTCTAACATCACACTGGTGGCATCACTGGGTTAGCAGCACTGGTCTAGCAGCACATGGTTTAGCATCACATGCCTAGAAACCTGGTCTAGGACACTGGTCTGGCCACACTGTCTGCATCACTGCTCTAGTCACACTGGTCTAGCAGCCCCCAGGGTTTCTGCATCACAATGGTTAGTGCCATATTTTGCGGGGACACTGGTCTAGCATCAATGGTTGGGTAACACTGGTTTGCATCCACGGGGTCAGATCACATTGGTCTGGCACCACTGGCTAGCATCACACGGCTAGATCACAATGGTCTAGCATCACATGGTCTAGCAGCAACTGGTCCAGCAGAAACTGGCTAGCTTCACTTTGGTCTGGCATCACATGGTTTGCAGCACACCGGTCAGGGGCCGAAATTTGGCTAGCAGACACGCTCTGCATCACACTGGTCCAGCAGCACACTGGTTTTTATCACACGGGTTTGCGCACCCGGTCTAGAGCCCCGGTCTGGCACACGGGTAGTCACCTGGTCTGCAGACCCAGTCTGCAGCACATGGTCTGCATCAACTTGTTTAGCAACCCCGGTCTAGGGCACATGGTTTTGCATCAACTGGTCTGGCATCCCAACGGGTTTTTGCACTCTCGGGGTCTGCATCCCTCTGGTTTTGCATCATCTGGTCTGGCACACACGGGTTTTTGGGCATCACATGGCCTAGCTTCACCTGGTTAGATCACACTGATCTTGCTCACATGGTTGGTTTTCACCTGGCCCTAGACACATGGTCTGTACATGATTTGCGACAGCTCTGCAACACATGATGTGTAGCACACTGGTCTATCATCACAATGGTTACATCACACTGGTCTGCTCCCTAGTTTCTGGCAAGGGGGTTTCTCCGGCGGTGACTGTATCAGCAGTCAAAACGCGCGGGTCACCCGGGTGTTCACAAGGTGACAAAGCGGTCGGGCCAAAAACCACCTGGACACTCGGAAATTTTTACCACCCCCGCGGTAAGGGTAAAAATGGCTTAAAATGCAAAGATGCTTTTTTTGTGCCAAAAAAGCACTAAGCCATACACTAACGTGTGAGGAACACTGATTGAAAGGAAAATTATTTAAAACCCCAACAACATCTTTTCTCAAACTTCTCGCAATATGAAATTTTAGAAAATCGATGTGAATATGTGTGCGGCAAGTCGCGAGGTGCGTCGCGCACGTGAGTCGAAGAATCTGTGGGGGCGCAGCAGACATTTTGACGTCATGAATTCGGGGGGCAGCTGGTGACGTCAATGTGTTTGGGGGAGTGACCACGCATGGGCCTTGGACTCTGGTTGGTAACCCATGTGGCTTGTAATCCCAAAACATCTGATTTATTGGCTGCTGATCCATGTGGTTTGCTGATCCCCATGGTTGTGATCCACTGGCTTGCTGCTCTATGTGGGCTTTTGTTCACGTGGCTTTCTGATCCATGGGCTTTTTGATCCCGTGGCTTGTGATCCCGTGGGTTTGGATCCACAGGTTTCTGATTACATGGCAGCGATCCCCGTGCTTGCTGACCTGTGGCTTGTTGATCAGTGGTTTTTGTGATTCGTGGCTGTGTAAAATGGTTGTAATCCCGGGGCTTCGGTGGTCGGGCAATGGGATTTACGCACTGGCAAAAAATTCACACGAAAAAAAAGCAGAAAACATAGCAGAGGGGTGTGCATGGGTGGGGGTTTTGGTGTGGGTGGCCCCGGGCGGGGTGGTTTCGCGAGGGGGGGATTGGCCCCTTCCTCCTCCAAACCCACAACAAGGGGAAAAAGCCATGGAGCAGAAATCACAAAAACTACCTCTGGCTTGCTGAAACAGCTGTGGTGAGCTGACAACAACAGTGAAACAAGTGGTGCTGAAAAGTGACTTAAGAAACAGCGTGGGTGCTGTAGCGTGGGGTCATGGGACGTACTTACAATTCTCGAAGAAATTCGGTAAATTTCGGCTGGATCCTGCTTGTACCTGTGTCGGATGCTCAAAAAATGCAGGGCAGACATAGGAAATCGTTGAGAGATGATGTTCTTTTTGGGTGAAGGGTGAAAAAGCGTTTCTTGGGTGTGTAGAAAAGGAAAAAATGCGGGGGAAATAAGCGTGTCAACCCTAAAGTGCTATCTCTTTTAACAAAAAAAAGGAATATCGTGAAATGAAAATAGGAAAATATGGTTATAGTGTCACTAGAGAGTGCCCGGGGGAGAAAAAGGTTACCGTGGGAAATAGCCTGACAGCACTAGGAATTTTTTCCGGGGTCGACACAAATGGAAAAAAAAATGAATATCGATTTTTCTATTTAAGTAAAAATTTGTGAGTGACAGGATATATAGTGCAGGGATGGAGCTAAATTGAGTAAGAGTAAAATTTAAAATTTTCCCCAAGTATGGTACAATTAAGTGAGTAGGGGAAAGTTTAAAAAGATGGCACTAGCGAATATTGCCCGGGATCAGTGAAGTGTTAATAACGGATAAGTAAATACTCGTATAAGATAGAAAAGAGTGTGGTAGCATTGGGTGCGGGGTCACAGCTAATAAATTTGGGATACAAAACCCTTTCCCTTATAAAAAGGAATAACTTTTCCTTGAAATGTAGGGGGGGTTGCATAGGCTTTGTAAACAATAAAACAATGATCCCAGTATAAAGCAGTGAAAAGTGTAATTTGAAAGAATACAGTGTATATCCTTGGATAAACAGTGTACAGCATCATAAAAGGAATTTTTTAAAAATAGATAAAAAAAAAAATAAATCCCCCCCCCCCACCCTCCCCCCCCCCCCCCCCCCCCCCTACCCCCCCACCCCCCCCCCCCCCCCCCCCCCCCCCCCCCCCCACACCCCCCCCCCAAATTTTTAAAAAAAATTTAATTATGGAAAGCAAAGGGGGTAAATGAAACATTTTTTTTCCCAACATGTGTTACAACAATGCAGCAACCCCAACTTTACAAAAATCCCTTAAAAACCAAATACTGCAAACTTGTTTTAAAAAAATCTCTTTACTGACTAAAAAAAGCCCAAAAATGATCGTTCTTCTTCTGGTGTGAAATTAAGATGTTGAACTTGGGAGGGAAAAATCTGGAGGAATAAAAAAAAAATAACCCAAGAAAAAAAATACCCCTTGGTTTGCTAAAAATAAAAAATGGAGCAAGGTGTTCTCAAAAAATGAGAATTTCCCCTACCAAAACGAGATCGAAATATTATCCCCAAAAGGGAAAAGGGGCCCATCCCCATATATAAAAAGGCGGGTGGCCAGGCTCCCCCAGGCTGCACCCCTACCCCCATTTGGTGCGGCCCCGGCTCCCCCAGTCATAGACTAATACCCACGTGCTGGCCCAGGCCCCCGCAGACCCAAACCCCCCCCCAGCCCCAGTCTGAAAAACCCCCGACCCAGCCCCGCCTTACTGCCAGCCCACCCCCCCCCCCCCCACAAAAAAAAATTTACAACCCCCATTGCACAAGGGCCCTGGGCCCCCCCAACAGATTTAAAAAATCTCCCCTTCCCCTTTAAATGGGGAAATTTTTAATGGAATCCAGGCCCCGGGGGGGCCCGGGTTTGGGTACTAGGTTTTTGTGCACTCCCCGAACCAGAAAATTTACAACCACCCCCAAAAAATTTTCAACCAAAGGGAATTTGTGAAATATTTGCTTTGGGGACCTGTAAAGATGGAATAACGGGGGGAAAAAAAAGGGGAAGAAACTTTGCCATCCAAAAAAAGTAGCGACCTCCTGTTAAAGGGTGTGTCGTTTTCTTCCCGTCCCTTTTTTCACCCAAAAATGGGGCCCTCTCGGCCTCCCGAAGCGTGTTACAAAACCCTTTGCCTGTACCTTAAAAGGGACCAGGAGGCACAGACCCACAAGACAAACAAAAGTGCTACGCAACCCAATCCAGGTGATTTTTTTGTGGCAGGAAACGAAAAAAAAAAAAGGGGGAAATAACAAAAATAGTCCACCACCTTGGGGCCCCTTTTTGGACTGGGGCGCAGGCCAGTGGTCACCCCTGGCCCCCAGAATTAAACTAGATTTTTCCCATAACAAAATCCCCCCCAACAAAAACGAATACAACTGTTCAAATTTTTTCTAATAACAGGCCTTAAGCCCTCCCCCAACAACCCAAAAAACCCTTTTATCAGTGGACTTTAGTGGGGTCTAAAGCAATGTTTGCAGCCCTTAAGAGGCTACACAAAAATCACTTTGACAGTGAATTGGTAATGGTTACAAACCTTTTTTGATGCGACAGAAAAAAAACAGGGAAAAGGGGGATTTGGCCTGTTGTCAAAGAGTCCCTTATCTGCACGGAGTTGGAACACCACAAATAAGGTAGTTGAAGTTCTATAATAAACATCGAGAAAAAAAGCCTAGTCATGTGGTTTATTACAAGCCACCAGATGCAACCTCACAACAGTTAAGGAAAAAGCTACTGAAAAACGAAAATTTTGTTTGGAAAACCTTCCCGCTCCCTCCCCAAAAATCTTTGCTTGGTGATTTTAACCTAAGCTTTCAAATGGAGAATGTAGCAAATAATGTTTAGTGAACAAACCCCGGAGGTAGCGCAGATGAAAGGTCACACACCATGGCTACTAATTTTTGGAAAAACAACCTTAAGCCAGGGGTGGGCAAAAAAGACTAGAAAAACCCCACTTGACTTTTTTCACAAAAAATGGGACCCGATAAAAAAGACATAAAATATCAAAAAAAATATTTTCCCATCAAATCTAATCGAAGTCCAAGGGGACTGCATGGGGTTGAACGAGAATGCTGTACTTGAAGGGTCTTCACAAAAACAATTTCAAAACAAGAACATAAATGGGCCCCGGTAAAAACCCTGTCCTAAACGAAACATGTTGGGGGAAAATGTTAATGCATGGATCCAAAACCGTGCCTTGAAAAGGGTAATTCCTGGTAGCCGAAGCATGTTTAGGATTTCCCTAAGAAAGAAGAAGGAGGAGTAAAAAGGAGGTAAAAGACGTCCCTTACAGAAGACGCGAAAAGTCACTGAGCTCCCCAGGGTGTAGAAATTTTGATACACGAAGGAGGGGTGACCGGGAAGTGGAAAACTATCGCTTAAGCTAAAGATCTTACAGGAACCCGGGGAGACGGGGAGCTTAAAGCTATTGTGAAATTTTAAAGAATTCAAAATATTTTTTTTCTATGAAAAAAAAAGGCAAATACCACTCTGATCGGGCCCCTTTCTCAGACAGGAGGGGGGCTTACACAGATGACAAAAGGAAATGGTGAAATATTAAAAATCCCAGTACGACTCTGTGTTTAGTGAACACTAATCGGTCTGAGGATCGCGACCCAAATTTTTTCTTCAGAAAAGGCCTCAAAACTCCTAAATGTACAGATTTTGACATTCCTAACTCCATGATTTGAAAAAAGCCATTGCAAATGCCTTGCACTCAGCCCCCGGGCCCGGACCGTGGAAATCGTTTCATTAAAAACGCAAGAAACCCCTCTTGGTGCCCTAAGTAACTATGGAGGAGGGGCTTGGACATGGGTGAAATTCACAGTCATTAAAAAAGGATATGCCCCCTCCATAAAGGTGGCAGCAAAGCTTAGCTAAGAAAAATAGACCCAAAAGTTGACGTCCCCCCATCTAAAAATCTTTTAAAAAAGTGCTAAGAAGCAGGTTGAAATCACCTGGATTCCCAAAATTGCACAAACCAGGGCAACATGGGTTAGGGGAGGTCGCCCTGCCTTCACAATACTGGTCACTATGAAAGGCCTTGGATGCACTGGAAGAAAAACAGAATGCAGATGTAATTCACAGACTTTGCAAAAGCATTTGACAAATGCGATCATGGGTAAAGCCCTAAAATACGTGCTAAAAGGGAAAAATGGGAAAAAGGGGGAGTGGATCTTCAACTTCTAACAAAAAAGAACACAAAAGGATGGTCAAAAAGAGTTTAAAAAGGAGGTGCCATAGTGAAAAGCTTGTTCCCAAAGGACAGTCTCGCCCCCCTCTTATTCCCTTTTCTCTATCAGACATAAAAAGAGATATCACCCGCACCGTATCATCCTTTCGGTGATACTAGGATCTGCATGAGGCTGTCATCTGTGAGGACGCGGTTAACCTCCCCAAAAAGATATAAAAAATTTTCCAGTGGGCAAAGGGGGAAACATTTTGATGTTCAAAAGGGGAAAAATTAACTCTCCGTTATGGAAAATGGGGAGATAAAAACTGAACGAGGTAACTATGACTCCGGGCCCTACAATAGGCGGGGAAAAAAATGTTAAGGACCCGGGGTAGTAAGTTGGGATTTCCTTTCAAGGATCACAAAAAGTGCCATGATCGCACGTGCAAAAGAAAAGTAGGATGGAAATGAGAATTTCAAAACGAGAGATGCCAAGCCTAGATCCTTTTCAAACACTTGTTCTCTTAGGTGGAATACTGCTGTACAATTAAACTCCATCAAAGCGGTGAAATCGCAATTAGAGGTTACGAGATTCTTACTGCCGTTATGTTCTGTAAGCACCTTAATACTGGGAACGTTTGGGGCACTTGATTTTACTCTTGGAAGCGGAGGGAGAGATATATCATAAACTACACTTGGAAAATTTGGAAGGAATGGTCCCAATCGCACACAGAAAAACTCCCCACGAAGTAAAAGACTGGGCAGGGGGGATGCAAAATCCCCCAAAAAAATTTGGGGTGCCTTGGACATAAAAGAAAAACCATAATGGGCCCGGGGGCCCAAAAAAGTTTAACAGCCTCCCCCTCAAGCATTAGGGGAATTTTCCAAAAACCCCGGCTTCTTCAAGAGAGAGTGGACAGATACCCGTCGGGGCCGGATCAGCCGGGCTGTGGTGTACGTTTGGGCTGCGTGCGGCCCCATAAAGCCTTTTTTCAGGCCTGATCCATCGGGAGGCCTGGTCATGGACGGGCCCCCGGGGGCGGTTTTCCCCGGGAAAAACCCCCAGGTAACCTCCCGGAATAACCCCAGGTATCCCTCTTCTTCCTTCTCTGGCAAAACAATGTGGGACCACCCCCTGTTCCACTACCACCCCGCTGTACCCCAAGTGAAACAGGATTATTTTTTATTTCTGCAAGCGGTTCAAAGATACATCTTCCCCAGGCTCCCTTTATTTATTGAATGTTTTGGGGGTACATAGGGTTGTGTGTTGTGCCCCTGGCCAGGAGGGCCATCCCCCGAGGGAGAAATGTAGGCCTTCTGTCTTGCTGCCAGGCCGCGAGGAGTGTGTGGGCCCAGATCCCCAAAACTTGGTCAGGCCCAAGGACAGCCTTGTGGCCAAAAAATGAATAAGCTGGCAGACAGCATGGCTGTCTGTGCGGAGTTTAAAGTGTTACACTTTTTTCTCCCCTCCCCTATCTTTCCTTCTATCCCTTCTTTCCTCCCCCCCCCTTTCCTTTCCTCCCCCTCCCCATTTTCTCCCCCCCTTTTTTTCCCCCCATCCCCCATCTTCTTTTCCCCTCCCTTATCTTTCCCCCCCACCCCCTATCTTTCCTCCCCCTCCCCATCTTTCCCCCCCAACCTAATTTTCCCCAACCATTTTCTTTTCCCCCCCACTTATATTTTTCCCTTCCACCAAAAAATGTGGAATTCCATTATTCACCTTGTGATCAAAAAATGAAAATGAAGGAGAGAGGAGAGAGGGGAGAGGGGAGGAGAGAGAGGAGGAGAGAGAGGGGGAAGAGAGAGAGGGAGGGTGAAGAAGAGAGAGAGAGGGGGAGAGGGGGGAGAGAGAGGAGGGGGAGAGAGAGAGGAAAGGGGGAAAAAAGCGGACAGAAAGGGGGAACAAGAGGGAGAAAAAAAATTCAACTTTAGTATATAAAAAACCCCCACATAGAAAAAAAGAAGGAGATAAGAAAGGGTTTTTGGGCGTCATATGTGTTGTAACGCTCAGTACTCAGTCTAGGTCG
This sequence comes from Cherax quadricarinatus, assembly GCF_026875155.1. Taxonomy (NCBI): domain Eukaryota; kingdom Metazoa; phylum Arthropoda; class Malacostraca; order Decapoda; family Parastacidae; genus Cherax; species Cherax quadricarinatus. Next base: position 33,155,771 of record NC_069399.1, read on the forward strand.
GAGGGGGAAACCCCATCACCAGCCTCTCTTCCCTGTGGGGTTTTCCTTATTGAGAAATTTATCAACCCTTTGTACTTTTATACAAAAAAAAACCCAGGGGGGTTGAAAATAGCTAGGTCTGTGTAACTGAATTTCCCCCCAAACTAACCCAATGATCTTTTACTCATTTCTGCAACATTTCAATTCGGAGTTTTTTGATTGAACGCTCCAGAAGACATCTCTGGTGGCGTCATCAGACATTGTGACTCATGAATTCTGGCAGCACATCGGTACGTCAATGTGAAATGGGGTAGTAGACCACAGCATGTGCCTAGGACATCTGGCTTGGTAACCCTTGTGGCTTTGTAGATCCACATGACATCATGATTTACTTGGCATGCTGATCCATGTGGTTTGCTGATCCACATGGCTTGCTGATCCACATGGCTTGCTGCTCTATGTGGCTTGCTGATTCACGTGGCTTGCTGATCCATGTGGCTTGCTGATCCACGTGGCTTGCTGATCCACGTGGCTTGCTGATCCACATGGCTTGCTGATCTACATGGCATGCTGATCCACGTGGCTTGCTGATCCATGTGGCTTGTTGATCCATGTGGTTTCGTGATCTACGTGGCATGCTGATACACATGGCTTGCTAATCCACGTGGCTTCGAGTGGCCTCGGGCACTGGGATATACAGCACTGGCAAAGAATTCACACGAAAAACAGCAGAAAACATAGCAGAGGGAGTGATGCATGGTGGTGTATGGTAGTGTGGTGGCAAGGAGCGTGGGTGAGTGTACCGCGAGGGAGGATCTGGCCACTTCCTCCTCTCAAACCCACAACAAGGCGAAACGCACACTGGACGCAGAAATCACCACAAAACTCACCTCTGGCTTGCTGAAACAGCTGTGGTGAGCTGAACAACAACAGTGACATACAAGTGGTGCTGAACATGTGACTTAAGAAAACCGCGTGGATGCTGTAGCGTGGGGTCACTGGAACGTCACTTACAATTCTCGAAAGAAATCGGTAAATTTCGGCTGGATCTGCTTGTACCTGTGTCAGGATGGCTCAAACGTGCAGACACGACATCAGGATAACTCGTATGAGAGACTGATGCTCTTGTATAGGGTGATAGGGGTGATAAAGCGTGTCATGAAGTAGTAGAAGGAACAGAATGCGGGAAATAAGCGTGTGCAACCATAAAGTGCATATACTCCTTTGAACAAACAAAAAAGGAATATCAGTGAATGCTAAATAGAAAATATGGATTATAGATTAACACAGAGAGTGCCGGTGGAAGAAAACGGTTACCGTGGGAAATAGACCTGACCAGCACTAGTGATTTATTGCCAGGGTGTCGAACACAAGTGGAAATAAATGACTATCGATCTATCTATCTAAAAGTAATATTGTAGTGACAAGGATATATATGTGCAGTGGCATAGTGACTAAATGTAGATAGGGAAGAGTAATCTAAATTATCCCCAAGTAAGGCGTACAATATATAGTGTAGATAGGGGAATTGTCTTACAAGAGACAGGCACTAGACGAACTATTGCCAGAGTAAACAGTGAAGTGTTAATAACGAAAAGTAACTACTACAGTCATAAGAGATGAAACAGAGTGAATGGTAGCAGTGAGGTGCAGGAATCACAGCAAACATAAAATGAGCATACAAACCGTTACCTCTGACTAAACAGGAATAATCTTTTCCTTAGAAGTGTAGGTGAAGTTAGCATAGGGCCCTGTGTAATCAATAAAACAATGATCCCAGTATAACGCAGTGAAATGTAATTTGAAAGACTACAGTGTATAATCCTTGAGATAAAACAGTGTACGCACTACAAAAAGGAATATAAATAGTAATAATAATAGTCATTTAAAAAAAAATAATAAGTGAAGTGGCAATCTGCCGGCTCACACCCACCCTGCACCCACCACCCACCCTACACCCACCACCCCACCTGCACCACAACTCCACCCTGCTACCACCACCCACCCTACACCCCCACCCAACCTACACCCACCCTACACCACCACCCCATACTGCAACTGGTATCGTATAAATACATCTTGCATATTAATGGCACCAGCAAGAAAAGGTAAAAGTGGAAAATCAGTTTTTCTTTCGTTGCATACGTGTAGTAGGATACAGACCGTTTGTCATCACAGCATATCTGTGGGACATGTAAAAAACATCCTTGAAAGGAAATCCAGAACCACATGCCACCTATGCTCTTTCCAAACACCATATCTCTTGTACTAGACTAATACGCTCAAAAATGACCTCGAACTAGCAAGGTGCTTCTGGTTGTGTCAATACAAGAGTAGAAACTTTGGGCGGTATCAGAAAGGTACTAAGGAGGAGTAATAAATGATAAAAATAATCAAGAAAACAAGGATACACTCTTGGATAGTCTACCAAAAAATATATAAAACATGGGAGCAAGAGATATGCATCACAAAAATGCAGAATGTCCATACCACAAAGAACTCGAAACTACTAGTCCACCCCATGAGCTAAGACAGACCCATCCCCCATCAAGCACTAATACCCGCCAGGTGCTGTGCTGGCCCAGCTCCCAGCAAATCACCAATACCCACAGTGCTGGTGCGGCCCCAGGCACCCCCAGTCATAGCAACTAATACCCAAAATGCTGCCCAGTGGCCCAGCCCACTGACCCAGACCCCAGCCCCACCCCGCCAGGCCCCATGTGCTGACCCAGACCAGCCCCCACCTTACTGACCAGCCCAGACTCTCCTAGGACACTACCAAACCACCACAAAAACAGTAAATATACAACCACATTGCACAAGACCGTGGCCCACAGTTCAGATTGTTGGAGAGGAGTCTCCTCCTTCTTCCTCTTAAGCTGGGAAAAGTAGGATGAATCCAGGACGGGGTTGGCCCTGTCTTGGGATACTGAGGATTATAGTGCACTCCAAACCTGCAGAAATTGACGAACACACCCCAACATTCTCAAACCAAAGGTGAATTTGTGCAAATATTATGCTTGGGGCAATCTGTAAGCATGGAATAACTGGGGAAAAAAATGGGACATGCCAACTTAGACCTCCCAAAAAATGAGCTACCTCCTGTCAAAAGAGTGTGTCGTTTCATCTTCCTGTACCTTCTTTCACCCAAAAAGTGCCCTCCTTTCCCGTCTCCAAAGCAAGTGTTACAACACCGTGTGCCCTGCCATACCCCTAAAAGGGACCAGGAGGCACAGACCCCACAAGACAAACAATAGTAAGCTACGACAACCCAACTCCAGGTGATTTTTAGTGGCAGGAAACAAAAAAAAGAAAATGAAGGAAATAACAAAAATAGTCCACCACCTTGAGCCTTGTTGGACTGGAGCGCACCAGTGGTCCTCCACATGGCCCACCAGAATTACACAACTGTTGCCTATAACAAAATCCCCCCAACAAACACAGAATACAACCTCGTAATGCACTATTTGCTAATATACAGGGCCTTAAAGCCATCGCACCCATCCAACAAAATATCCTTTTATCAGTGGACTTCTAGTGGATCTAATGCAATGTTTGCAGCCTTCACCAGAGACTCACACAAAAGATCACTTGACAGTGAAATATAGAGTAGTACTAAGTGGTTACAACCTTTTTAGATGCGACAGTAAAAACATGCAACAAGGGGGATTTGGCCTGTATGTTCCAAAGAGTCCCTTATTCTGTGCACGAGTTTGCTGACAACCACAAATAAGGTAGTTGAAGTTCTATCAATAAACACGGGAACCAAAGCCAAGTCCATTGTGGTTGTATTACAAGCCACCAGATGCAACCATCACAACAGTTTTCAAGGAACAGCTACTAGAAAAACGATACTGTTGAAAACCTTCCAGCTCCATCCCCAAACCTCTTACAGCTGGTGATTTCAACCTAAGACATACAAAATGGAAGAAGTAAGCAAATAATGTAAAAAGCGGCAACAATCCCGGAGGTAGCGCAGATGAAGGGGACACACACACACATGAGCTACTAAGTCTCCTGCGAAAAACACACCATAAGCAGCAAGATAGTGGAGGCCAACAAGACTAGAAAAACACACTTGACCCTTATCTTCACAAATAATGAGGACCTGATAAGAGACATAAGAATACAAAAACAACTAATTCCGATCACAATCTAATCGAAGTCCCAGACGTACATGCATAGGGGTCCTGAACAGCAGAAGCATGTACCTGTGAAGGTGTCTTCACAAAATACAATTACAACAACAAGAACATCAACATGGGACCAGGTAAAAACCACTAGTCCTAAACGAAACATGTTGGAAGATGTCTTAAATGACAGATCCAAACCAGTGCCTTGAAAGTATCAACTTCCTGGTAGCCCAAGCATGTTATAGGCATAATTCCCCTAAGAAAGAAAAAGCAGGAGTAATACTGGAGAAGTAAAAGACGCTCCCTCTAACAAAGACGACGAAGATCACTGAGCCACCTCAGGAGTGCTAGAATAATCCTGATACACGAAAGGAGTGCTGACCAGGGGAAGTGGAAACTCTCGACACTTAAGCTAAATGACACTTACAGGAACCAGGAGAGACAGGAGGAGCTTAAAGCTATAGTGGAAATTGGAAAGAAATACAAAATATTCTTTTCATATGCCAAAAAACAAGGCAAAAATACCACATCTAGTATCGGGTCGGGCCCTTACCTCTGACAGGATGGGACTTACACAGATGACCACAAGGAAATAGTGAGAATTATTAAAATCCCAGTACGACTCTGTGGTTAAGTGAACCCACAAATCGGTCTGAGGATCGACGAACAAAATTAATTCTTCATGAATGAGCCGCAAAACTCCATAAATGTATGCCAGATTTCCGACATTACCCTAACTCCGATAGTTTCGAAAAAGCCATTTGACAACCAAGCCTATGCACTCAGCCCCGGGTCCCGACACGTGTAACTCTGTATCATTAAGAACTGCAAGAAACCCCTCTTGCGTGCCCTAAGTACACTATGGAGGGAGGACTTGGACATAGTGAAAATTCCACAGTCAGCTAAAACAATTGTATTAGCCCCCACTCCAAATAGGTGGCAGCAAAGCATTAGCTAAGAAATATAGACCAATAGCTCTGAAGTCCCACATTCATAAAAATCTTTGAAAGAGTGCTAGAAGCAGGATTGCAAATCACACTTGGATTCCCAAAATCTGCACAATCCAGGGCAACATGGGTTCAGGCAGGTCGCTATCCTGCCTCTCACAATACTGGATCACTATGACAGGCCTTGGATTGCACTGGAAGAAAATCAGAATGCAGATGTAATATACACAGACTTTGCAAAAGCATTTGACAAATGCATCATGGCGTATAGCCCATAAAATACGTGCTAAGGAAAACAGGTAAAGTGGGGAGATGGATCTTCAACTCCTAACAAATCGAACACAAAAAAAAAAAGAAGTTCTGTGGTCAACAGAGTTATATCGAGCTGCCATAGTGAAAGCTCTGGTTCGCCACAAGGCAACAGTACTTCGCCCCCATCTTATTCCTTATCCTCATATCAGACATAAACAGAGATAACACCACAGCAGCACCCGTATCATCCTTTTGGCGGATGATACTAGATCTGCATGAGGCTGTCATCTGCGAGGACCGGTTAACCTCCAAGAAGATATAAACAAAGTTTCCATTGCAACGGTTAAACATATGATGTTCAATGAGACAAATTCCAACTACTCCGTTATGGAAAACTGGAGGCGATAATAACTAGAACAGAGTATACTAACTGACCTCCGGCCAATACAAAGAGCGAAAAATTAATGTCAGGGACCTGGGAGTAGTAATGTCTGAGGATCATCACTTTCAAGGATCACAACAGTGCATGATCGCACGTGCAAAGAAATGATAGGAATGGATAATGAGAACTTTCAAAACGAAGATGCCTAAGCCCATGATGATCCATTTTTCAAATCACTTGTTTCTCTCTAGGCTGGAATAACTGCGTAAATTAACATCTCCATTCAAGAGCCCAGGTTGAAATCGCAGATCTAGAGAGTGTACAGAGATTCTTTACTGCACGTATAAGTCTGTCAAGCACCTTAACTACTGGGAACGCTTGGAAGCACATGACTTGTACTCGTTGGAAACGCAGAGGGAGAGATATATCATAATCTAACACATGGAAAATCTTGGAAGGAATGGTCCCCAAATCTGCACACAGAAATCAACTCCCTACGAAAGTAAAAGACTGGGCAGAGATGCAAATGCCCCCAATAAAAATAGGGGTTGCCATTGGTCCACTAAGAGAAAAACACCATAATTGTCCGGGGCCCAAACTGTTCAACAGCCTCCCATCAAGCATTAGGGTAATTGCCAATAAACCCCCTGGCTGCCCCAATAGAGAGCTGGCAGATACCTAAAGTCCCCAGTGCCGGAGCAGCCGGGCTGGTGGCCCGTACTTGGACTGCGTGCGCCAGCAGTAACAGCCTAGTTGATCAGGCCCTGATCCATCGGGAGGCCTGGTCATGGACCGGGCCGCGGGGGCGTTGATCCCCGGAATAACCTCCAGGTAACCTCCAGGAATAACCTCCAGGTATCCCTCTTCCTTCCTCTCTCCTGGCAAACACAACTGCTGGGACCACCGCTGCTACCACTACCACCACCGCTGCTACCAATGTGAAACAGGATTATTTTCTATTTCTGCAAGCAGGCTTCAATGATACATCTTCCCGAGGCTCCTTTACTTTATTTGTAATGTCATGGTGGTACATAGGCTTGTGTGTTGTGCCCATGGCCCAGGAGGGCCATCCCACGAGAGGAGAGAACTAGTAGGCCTTCTGTCTTGCTGCCAGGCCGCTGAGAGAGTGTGTGGGCCCAGCATCCCACAGACTTGGTCAGGCCCAGAGGACAGCACTTTAGTGGCGCAAAATATGAACTAAGCTGGCAGACAGCATAGGCTGTCTGTGCAGAGAGTACATGCTGTCTACACTATCTTTTCTCCCCATCCCCTATCTTTCCTTCCTATCCCCTATCTTTCCTCCCCACCCCTTCCTTTCCTCCCCATCCCCTATCTTTCCTCCCACCCCTATCATTCCTCCCCATCCCCTATCAATCTTCCCCATTCCCTTATCTTTCCCCCCACCCCCTATCTTTCCTCCCCCATCCCCTATCTTTCTCTCCCCAAACCCTAACTTTCTCCCCAACCATTACTTTCCTCCTCCACTCCTACATTTTTCCCTTTCCAAACCAAAGAAGTAGGAATTTCCATTATTCACCTTAGTGATACAAAACATGAATTAGAATGGAGAGAGAGAGAGAGAGAGAGAGAGAGAGAGAGAGAGAGAGAGAGAGAGAGAGAGAGAGAGAGAGAGAGAGAGAGAGAGAGAGAGAGAGAGAGAGAGAGAGAGAAAGACAGAGACAGAGACAGAGAGATACAAGAGAGGAGAAACTTCAACTTTAGTATCATAAATAACCCGCACATAGAATAAAGAAGGAGATAAGAAGGTTTGTGGTGCGTCATCATGTGTTAGTAACAGCGTCAGTACTCAGTCGTCAGGTCGGAGGGAACCGCAGTCACCAGCCTCTCTCTCCCGTGTGCGGGTTATTCCTATATTGAGAAATTTATCAACCATTTCGTACATATTTATACAAAAACAACCACATGGGGAGTTGAATTATAGCTCTAGGTCTAGTAGCTAACTAGAATCTTCCCCTAAACTAACCAACTGATCTTCCTACTCATTTCTGCAACATTTCAATCTCCGGATGATTTATTGATTGCAACGCAAAGACCTAGAACTATCATTCAACTCCCCCAGTGGTTGTTTGCCTTTAAAAAAAAAAATCTTTATGTATTATCGCTTGTTCGCTATTATTGCAACATATTTTTGTTTCGCTCCAGTCACAGTGTTGTGCCTTCCGTGTTCTTGATAAACTAAGAGAGTTTTCTGGTGAGACCAGAGATGGCGCTGTTCCAGGGCAAGTTCCAGCACCAGAGAGATGAAAACCTTGAAGAATTTTTTATCAAGATGGGTAAGTTTAACTCTCTTGTTGAGTGTGGTGTGTTGCGTAGGTCTGTAGTGTTGTGTGTTGTGTTTGGTCTATAGTGTTTGTTTTGTGTTGACTGGTAGTGGTGGTGTGTTTGCTAGCAGTAGTGTGGTGTGTTGCGTAGGTCTGTATGTTGTGTATTGCGTAGGTCTGTAGTGGTTGTGTATTGCGTAGGCTGTTGTGTTGTGTATTGCGTAGTCTGTAGTGTTGTGATTGCGTAGGTCGGTAGAGTTGTGTGTTGTGTAAGTCTGTAGTGTTGTGTATTGCGTAGGTCTGTAGTGTTGTGTATTGCGTAGGTCTGTAGTGTTGTGTATTGCGTAGGTCTGTAGTGTTGTGTATTGCGTAGGTCTGTAGTGTATTGTGTATGCGTAGGTCTGTAGTGTTTGTTGTATTTGCGATAGGTCTGTAAGTGTTGTGTGTTGTGAGGTCAGAGAGTGTTGTGGTGTTGCGTAGTCTGTAGTGTTGTGTGTTGTGTAGGTCTGTAAGTGTTGTGTGTTGCCGTAGGTCTGTAGTGTTTGTGTTGTGTAGGGTCTGTAGTGGTTTGTGTGTTGCGTAGGTCTGTAGTGTTGTTGTTGTGTAGGCTGTAGTGTTGTGTAATGCGTAGGTCGTGTATGGTTTTGTTTATTGGCGTAGGTCTGTAGTGTTGGGTGTATTGCGGTAGGTTCGTAGTGTTGTGTATTGCGTAGGTCTGTGTGTTGTGTGTTGTGTAGGTCTGTAGTGTCACCGAAATCTGTGTTTGCGTAGTCTGTATGGTTGTGTGTTGTGTAGGTCTGTAGTTTTGTGTTTGCGTAGGTCTGTAGTGTTGTGTGTGTGTAGGTCTGGGTAGTGTTGTTGTTGCGTAGGTCTGTAGTGTTGTGTGTGTTGTGTAGGTCTGAGTGTTGTTTTGTGTAGGTCTGTAGTGTTGTGTGTTGTGTAGTGTCGTATTGTTTGTGTGTTGCTAGGTCTGTAGTGGTTTGTATGTGGTTTGTGTAGGTCTGTAGTGTGGGTGTATTTGCGTAGGTCTGTATTGTTGTGTGTTTGTGTAGGTCTGTAGTGTTGTGTGATTGTAGTCTGTAGTGTTGTGTGTTTGCGTACGTCTGTATGTGGTATTGCTAGGTCTGTAGTATTTTGTGTTGTGTAGTCGTATGTTGTGTGTTGTGTAGGTCTGTAGTGTTTGTTATGTTGTGTAGGTCTGTAGTGTTTGTATGTTTGTTGTAGGTCTGTAGTGTTGTTGTGTTGTGTAGGTCTGTAGTGTTGTGTGTTGCTTATAGAGTCTGTATGTTGTATGTTGCGTAGGTCTGTAGTGTTGTGAGTTGTGTAGCGTCTGTAGTGTTGTGTGTTGTGTAGGTTCTGTAGTGTTTGAGTTGTGTAGGTCTATATGTTTGGTGTTGCGTAGGTCTGTAGTGTTTGTTGTGTAGTCTGGTGTTGTATGTTTGTAAGGTCTGTAGTGTTGTGTGTTGCGTAGGTCTGTAGTGTTGTGTGTGCGGTAGGTCTGTAGTGTTGTGTGTTTTGTAGGTCTGTAGTGTTTGTGGGGGTGTTGCTTAGGTCCTGAGTGTGTGTGTTGCCGTAGGTCTGTATGTTTGTGTGCGTTTGTGTAGGTTCTGTAGTGTTGTGATGTTGTGTAGGTCTGTAGGTTGTGTGTTGTGTAGGGTCTGTAGTGTTATGGTGTGTTTGTGTAGAGTCTGTAGTGTTTTGTGTGTTGCGTAGGTCTGTAGTGTTGTGGGGTTGTGTAGGCTGTAGTTTTTGTGTGTTGCGTAGGTCCTGTAGTGTTGTGTGTTTTGTGTTGGTCTGTAGTGATTGGTGTGTTGTGTAGTCTGTAAGTGTTGTTATTGCGTAGGTCTGTAGTGTTGGTGTGTTTGTTCTGGCTGTAGTGTTGTGTGTTGCGAGTCTGTAGTGTTTGTGTGTTTGCGTAGGTTGTAAGTGTTGTGTGTTGTTGTAGGTCTGTAGTGTGGTGTGTTTGCGTAGGTCTGTAGTGTGGTGTATTTGCGTATGTCGTAAGTGTTGTGTGTTGTGTATGGAGTCTGGTAGTGTTGTTGTTTTGTGGTCTTATAGTGTTGTGTGTTAGCATAGTCTGTAGTGTTTGTGTGTTGTGTTGGTCCTGTAGTGTTGTGTGTGCGTAGGTCTGTATGTTGTGGTAGTTTGCGTAGGTCTGTACTGTTGTGTGTTTGGTGCTGGTCTGTAGTGTTGTGTGTTGCGTAGGTCTGTAGTGTTGTGTGTTGCTAAGATCTTAGTGTTGTGTGTTTTCGTAGGTCTTAAGTGTAGTGTGTTGTTGTTGTCTGATATTGTTTTGTGTGTTGTGTTGGTCGTCTAGTAAGTGTTTGTGTGTTGCTTAGGTCTGTAGTGTTTGTTGTTGCGTAGGACGTAGTGTGTGTGTTGCGTGGTCTTGTAGTGTTGTGTGTGCATAGGTGTCCTGTAGTGTTGTGTGTTGCGTAATGGTCAGTAGTGTTGTGTGGTTGCCGTAGGTCTGTATGTTGATGTGTTGCGTAGTCTGTAGTGTTTTGTGTTTGTGTTGGTCCTGTAGTGTTGTGTGTTGTGTGGTCTGTAGTGTATGTGTGTTTCTTGGTCTGTAGTGTTGTGGTGTGCGTAGGTCTGTAGTGTTGTGTGTTGCGTAGGTCTGTGTGGTTGTGTGTTTGCCGTAGTCCTGTAGTGTTGTGTGTTGCTGTAGTCTGTAGTGTCTTTGTGTGTTGTGTTGGTCTGTTAGTGTTGTGTGTTGCGTTAGTCTGTAGTGTTGTGTGTTTGCGTAGGTCCTGTAGTGTTTGTTTGTGCGTAGGACTGTATGTGGTGAAATGTTGCGTGTGGTCGTAGTGTACTCACCTAGTGAGCTTGCCGGGGTCGAGTCCTAGCTCCCTGGCCCCCGCCTCTTCACTGGTCGCTACTTGGACACTCTCCCTGACCGGTGGTCGCTTTACATCACTTCTCTGCTTAAACTATGTATGGATCCTGCCTCCAATAACATCGCTCCCCAAACTATTTCCACTTCCTAACTACTCTTGGCTGAAGAAATACTTCCTAAGCAGCCCTGTGATTCACTGTGTCTTCAACTTCCGACTGTGTCCCCTTGTTTGCTGCTGTTGTCGCCATCTCCTGGAACATCCTGTCTTTGTCCACCTTTTGTCAATTCCTCTCAGTACTTTGTATGGTCGTTATCATGTCCCCCCTATCTCTCCTGTCCTCCAGTGTCGTCAGGACGATTTCCCTTAACTTCTCCTCGTAGGACATACCTCTTAGCTCTGGGACTAGTCTGTTGCAAAAAACCTTGTACTTTCTCTAGTTTCTTTACGTGCTTGGGCTAGGTGTGGTTCCAAACTGGTGCCGCATACTCCATATGGGCGCTAACGTACACGGTGGTACAGGTCCCTGAACCGATTCCTTATTAAGATGTCGAATGCTGTTCAGAAGGTTTTGCTTAGCGCCCAATATAGCTGCAGCAGTTATTTGGATGATGTGCTCTTCAGGAGAGGTCCTGTGTTATACTTACCCCCAAGAACATTTCCTTGAGTGAGGATTGTAAGTCCCCCCCTCCTGTAACCCCTAGACTGTACTCCGGCTGCGGTCTTCTTTGCCCTTTCCCCAATCTTCATGACTTTGCATGGTAGGGTGAACTCCAAAGCCAATTGCTGGACCAGGTCCTGCAGCTTGTCCAGATCCCTTTGTGCTTCTGCCTGGTCCTTTCGATCCGAATGGAATTCTTCTCATCAACTACACGTCATCCAGCAAACAGGGACCATCGAGTCTATTCCTTCCCTCATGTTGTTCACAAATACCAGAAACAGCACAGGTCCCGTGGGACCTCACCCACTGGTTACAGCTCCCACTACCTGACACCTCGCCACTTGCCATGACTCGCTGCTGTCTTCCTGACAAGTATTCCCTGAACCACTGTAGTGCCTTCCTGTTATCCCTCTTGGTCCTCCAGTTTTTGGCACTAATCTCATGTGTGGAACAGTGCAAACTCCTTACTTGCAGTCCAAGAAAATGGCATCCTCCCACCCCTCCCTCTTGTTCTTACTGCTGTCCCATGTCATAGAGCCCAGTAATGTTTGTGACACAGCATTCACGTCCCTGAAACCATGTTGTTGATGAGATCATTCCTTTCTAGGTGTTCCACCACTCTTCTATAATCTTATCCAATACTTTGCATACTATACATACGGTGACACATGTCTGTAGTTTACTGCCCTTCATGTCTGTCTCCTTTTTTAAAGATTGGGACTACATTTGCTGTCTTCCAGCCTCAGGCAATCCCCTGTTTTCGATAGATGTATTGAATATTGTTGTTAGGTACACCATCGCCCTTCTCCCCTGCACTCAGGAACCCCATGTAAGAGGTTATCTGGCCCCATTGCCTTTGAGGTATCTAGCTCACTCAGAAGCCTCTTCACTTCTCCTCGGTTGTGTGTAATGTGTCCAGCACCTGGTGTGTAACCCCACCTCTCCGTCTTGTTCTGGAGCCCCTTCTGTCTCCTCTGTGGAACACTTCTTTGGACTCCTCTTGTTGAGTTCCTCACATACTTCAACGGTCATTTCTTGTTGTCTCTCCATTCTTCCTTCCTTAGCCTGATTACCTGGTCCCTTGACTCTTGTTTTCCTCCTGATGTGGCTTGTACAACAGCTTCAGTCAGAATTGCTGTCGCTGCTATGTCGTTTTCCTTAATGTCTTGGGCCTCCCCTTCTTATCTGTGCATATTCATTTCTGGCTCTACGACTGCTTCTCCTTATTCTCACTGGGTCCTTTGCCTCTATACTTCTTCCATCCCTACACACTTGGTTTTTGCCTTCCCTGCACCTTTTGGTGAACCACATTGGGATCATCCCCTGGCTTTTTTCATTATTCCCTGTTACCCCTTGGGTACAAACCTCTCCACAGACAGGCCTCCTTGCACAATGTTGTTACATATTCCATCATCTCATTAACCTTGCTTCCTTGCCAGTTCCTGTCCCACTGAACCCCGTTCAGGAATTTCCTTCCCCCTCATTCCCTTTGTATCCCTTTCTTGAGTTTGGCTTCATCCCCGGCCTTCCTGATGTATGTTGTGTGCTGTGTAGGGTCTGTAGGGGTGTAAGTTTTGGTAGGTCTGTAGTGTGGTGAATATTGGTGTTGGCTGTAGTATGGTGTATGTTGTGTAGGTCTGTAATGCAGTGTTAGTTGTGTGTGGTGTAGGTCCTGGTAGTGTAGTGTATGTTGTTGTGTTGTGTAGGTCTGTAGGCAGTGTACGTTGTGTGTTCGTGGTGTGTGTAGTGAATATGTTGTTTGTTGGTAGTGTAGTTGTAGTGTATGTTGTGAGTGTTGGTAGTATATTGTATGTGTGAGTGTTTGGTAGTTATAACGTATGTTGTGAGTGTTGTAGTATAGTGTATGTTGTGAGTGTTGGTAGTAGAGCGTATGTTGTGAGTGTTGGTTAGGATAGTGTTATGTTGTGAGTGTTGGGTAGTATAGTTGTAATGTTGTGGAGTGTTGGTAGTAATAGTATGTTGTGAGTGTTTGGTAGTATAGGATGTATGTTTAGTGTTGGTAAATAGTGTCTGTTGTGAGTGTGGTAGTAAAGTGTATGTTTGAGTGTTGGTAGTATTAGTTTATATTGTGAGTGTTGGTAGTATAGTGTATGTTTGTTGCCGCGCGGTTATTATTTTTGGGGGGAGGGGGGTTTAGGGGGGGGGGGGGGGGATTCGGGGGGGGGGGGGGGGGGGGGGGGGGTGGGGGGGGTGGTGAGAGTTTTTGTGAAACATATGTTGTGAGTGTTTGGTAGTGTATGTGTATGTTGTGAGTGGTTGGTAGTGTATTGTATGTTTGAGTGTTGGTAATATAGTGTATTTGTGAGTGTTGGTAGTAGAGTGTATGTTGTGAGTGTTGGTAGTTTTCGTGTAAATGTTGTGAGTGTTGGAAGTACAGTGTAGTATTGTAGTGAGTGTTGGTATGTAGTGTTTGTTGTGAGTAGTTGGTAGTACAGTGTATGTTGTGAGTGTTGGTAGGTAGTGTATGTTCTGAGTGTTTGGTAGTGGTAGTGTATGTGTGTGAGTGTTGGTAGTACAGTGTATGTTGTGAGTGTTGTAGTGTATGTATGTATGTGAGTGTTGTAGAACCGAGTATGTATGTGAGACTGATGTAAATATAGTGTATGTAGAGAAGTTGTTGGTAGTGGTAGTGGAATGTTGATCGAGAATGTAGATTACGTGACAGTTGTGATTGATGGACAGAGACGTGGAATGTAGAAGATGAAGGAATTCACCGAGAAGTAGATGCGAGGTAAGGTCAAAAAGTGTACTTATGAAGCTTGAATGGTAAATAGAGAAAGCGAATGTGAGTGATGGCGAGAAGAAGAGTATGTTGATGAGTGTTGGTCGTACTCTAGTACAGTATGGCTAGATACAGAACTGATGTCGGTATGTAAGTATTTGTGAGTGTATGACGACACGGAGACCAGGTAATGATCTCGTAGCGACGACACGTGAACAGAATAGCGAGATTGGTCGACTCGAGGCTCAGAGAGCGTGAAGGAAGACTCGAGTAAAGTTGAAGCGAGAAGACCAATATGAAAGAATATGCGAGAAGGTACGACTAACGTTGACAGAAGATTCTGATAGATGACTACACGTGACAGAATAGCGAGAAGGTAGACTCAGAGACAGAAGAGCTAGTAAGACTACACGTGACAGAAAGAGCGAGAAGGTACTACAAAGACAAGAAGAGCGAGATGGTCGACACGTAGACATGAAAGAGCGAGTGAAGGTGACTAATCGAGCATAAGAGCGAGAAGGACGACACGATACAGAAGATCGTAAGTAACGAAAAGTGCCGCAACATCCCCGCGAAATAGCTTCAGGGAACGAGTCACAGCAGCTGCGAACCGCCACTTAGCAACACATACCTGGCACCAGAGATGCCACCACATCCAGCTGAGTATAAAGTTTTCCTCCACTAAGCACCATTTCTGTTATCCTTCCACTTGTTTACCCCTCTGATAGTAAAGAAATGCTTCTTATTGTGGCTCAATTTGCCTTCTACCAACTCCCACATCTTTTCCTTCTATTACCTTTCTGCCACACTCCAGAAAAAGTTCATCTTCTATCTACTCCCATTTTGTACTATACAAACCACAGAATTTACCTAATCACGTCGTTATCAAGTCTCCCCTGGTCCTTCTCTCTTCCAATGTGGTCACATTTAGTTCTGTGAGAATTTCGTAATACAACAACCCCATCAGTTTTGAACCACCTGGTTTGCATATCATCTGACTGTCTAAAGGCTATATGAATCGAGTGGTTGTATATAGTATAGCCCTGTCTGGTGCCTGCATATTCAAACAGGTCTGACTTTAGTAGCGTACTACACCGTGTCGGATTCCTTAGGTAAGCTTTGTCTAGAAACAGGACAAGTGTTTCCTGGCGCGGGCCTTAGTTATGTTATGACCGGCAGCTGACGCTTTTAGTCACCTGATCGAGGCCTTCCACTGGCTTACCCCATCACCCCTTTAAAAAATTATGATTATGATTATATCCATTTATTATTAGTGGTCAATATCCATATTCCTTATAGAGATTTCTGAAGGCAATTCTAAGACTTATTTGTCCAGAACACATCGTTGGTGATTAACAAGCTTCTTGTGGTACCTTGATTAATAATTACTTGTTATGGCGTCTTCTTAAAGTTTTCCATACACTTATCTGTTCTTCCTTTTAACTTCGATTGTCATTACTTGCACTGTTTTGACCCATCCTGTCATTTGTATCATGTCTTGTAGTAACTGCAATCCTTCGTTTGTTCACATTTATTATAGAAGAGTAATAGTTGTGATAAATGGTTTTTGAAAACGACGAAGTTGAAGATTGAGACGACTTTATGCAACATAAGGGAATCTTGTTTTTTATTAATAATAATAATAATAATAATAATAATAATATAATCATAAAAAATAATATCTTTATTTTACTACAGACAAGACCAGGTATACAGTCCTAGCTGACATCATGTGACATACTACTTATATAGAAAAGTCACTTGTTACGGTCCGCATGTTCCGGCAAATTAGGTCAGTGTCCAGGATGCGACCACATCCAGGTCCACTAACTACCCAGTACCCATTGGCTACTGTACCTGATGGGGGAACATAGACAACAGGGGAAAGAAACAAACGCCCAATGTTTCTACTAACTTCAGGCTGGGAAACGAACCCCATCCCTCGCCGTGTGAAGCAGAGAGCGTTAACTCACCAGGCCCACCAAGCCCTTAAGGAAACGATTCGCCACACAGTGGCTTTATCAGTCCAATTCAAATACAGAGAGGGATAAGGAGAGGAGTTTGAGTAATATCAGTCCTCAGCCTGGAATCGATGTGTTCAGAACTCCATCACTCTTGTTGAAGACAGCATATGACCGGGGAAGGTGGCAAATATATTGTACTTTTTTACAAGAGTGATGCTGAAATATCAATCTCGGGGGGGCTGGGTGGGACGTAGTTTGTTGTGTGAAGCGTGTATGTTGTACGTGGAGGGCGTGATAGGTGGTGGGGGGGGGGGGGGGGGGGGGGGGGGATGCGGGGGGGGGGGGGGGGGGGGGGGTGGGGGGGGGGGGGGGGGGGGGGGGTCCAGAAGACATCTCTGGTGGCGTCATCAGACATTGTGACTCATGAATTCTGGCAGCACATCGGTACGTCAATGTGAAATGGGGTAGTAGACCACAGCATGTGCCTAGGACATCTGGCTTGGTAACCCTTGTGGCTTTGTAGATCCACCATGACATCAGATTAACCTTGGCATGCTGATCCATGTGGTTTGCTGATCCACATGCTTGCTGATCCACAGGCTTGCGCTCTATGAGGCCTTGCTGATTCACGTGGGGCTTGCTGATCCATGTGGATTGCTGATCCACGTGGCTTGCTGATCCACGTGCTTGCTGATCCACATGGCTTGCTGATCCTACATGGCATGCTGATCCACGTGGCATGCTGATCCATGTGGCTTGTTGATCCATGTGGTTTCGTGATCTACGTGGCATGCTGATACACATGGCTTGCTAATCCACGTGGCTTCGAGTGGCCTCGGGCCTGGGATATAACAGCACTGAGGCAAAGAATTCACAAACGAAAAACAGCAGAAAACATAGCAGAGGGAGTGATGCATGGTGGTGTATGGTAGTGTGGTGGCAAGGAGCGTGGGTGAGTGTACCGCGAGGGAGGATCTGGCCACTTCCTCCTCTCAAACCCACAACAAGGCGAAACGCACACTGGACGCAGAAATCACCACAAAACTCACCTCTGGCTTGCTGAAACAGCTGTGGTGAGCTGAACAACAACAGTGACATACAAGTGGTGCTGAACATGTGACTTAAGAAACAGCGTGGGATGCTGTAGCGTGGGGTCACTGGGACGTCACTTACAATTCTCGAAGAAATTCGGTAAATTTCGGCTGGATCCTGCTTGTACCTGTGTCTGGATGCTCAAACGTGCAGACACGACATCAGGATAACTCGTTGAGAGACTGATGCTTCTTGTATAGGGTGATAGGGTGATAAAGCGTGTCTTGATAGTAGTAGAAGGAACAGAATGCGGGAAATAAGCGTGTGCAACCATAAAGTGCATATACTCCTTTGAACAAACAAAAAAGGAATATCAGTGAATGCTAAATAGGAAAATATGGATTATAGTGTCACATAGAGAGTGCCGGTGGAGAAACGGTTACCGTGGGAAATAGACCTGACCAGCACTAGTGAATTATTGCCGGGTGTCGACACAAGTGGAAATAAATGAATATCGATCTATCTATCTATAAGTAATATTGTAGTGACAAGGATATATATGTGCAGTGGCATAGTGACTAAATGTAGATAGGGAAGAGTAATCTAAATTATCCCCAAGTAAGGCGTACAATATATAGTGTAGATAGGGGAATTGTCTTACAAGAGACAGGCACTAGACGAACTATTGCCAGAGTAAACAGTGAAGTGTTAATAACGAAAAGTAACTACTACAGTCATAAGAGATGAAACAGAGTGAATGGTAGCAGTGAGGTGCAGGAATCACAGCAAACATAAAATGAGCATACAAACCGTTACCTCTGACTAAACAGGAATAATCTTTTCCTTAGAAGTGTAGGTGAAGTTAGCATAGGGCCCTGTGTAATCAATAAAACAATGATCCCAGTATAACGCAGTGAAATGTAATTTGAAAGACTACAGTGTATAATCCTTGAGATAAAACAGTGTACGCACTACAAAAAGGAATATAAATAGTAATAATAATAGTCATTTAAAAAAAAATAATAAGTGAAGTGGCAATCTGCCGGCTCACACCCACCCTGCACCCACCACCCACCCTACACCCACCACCCCACCTGCACCACAACTCCACCCTGCTACCACCACCCACCCTACACCCCCACCCAACCTACACCCACCCTACACCACCACCCCATACTGCAACTGGTATCGTATAAATACATCTTGCATATTAATGGCACCAGCAAGAAAAGGTAAAAGTGGAAAATCAGTTTTTCTTTCGTTGCATACGTGTAGTAGGATACAGACCGTTTGTCATCACAGCATATCTGTGGGACATGTAAAAAACATCCTTGAAAGGAAATCCAGAACCACATGCCACCTATGCTCTTTCCAAACACCATATCTCTTGTACTAGACTAATACGCTCAAAAATGACCTCGAACTAGCAAGGTGCTTCTGGTTGTGTCAATACAAGAGTAGAAACTTTGGGCGGTATCAGAAAGGTACTAAGGAGGAGTAATAAATGATAAAAATAATCAAGAAAACAAGGATACACTCTTGGATAGTCTACCAAAAAATATATAAAACATGGGAGCAAGAGATATGCATCACAAAAATGCAGAATGTCCATACCACAAAGAACTCGAAACTACTAGTCCACCCCATGAGCTAAGACAGACCCATCCCCCATCAAGCACTAATACCCGCCAGGTGCTGTGCTGGCCCAGCTCCCAGCAAATCACCAATACCCACAGTGCTGGTGCGGCCCCAGGCACCCCCAGTCATAGCAACTAATACCCAAAATGCTGCCCAGTGGCCCAGCCCACTGACCCAGACCCCAGCCCCACCCCGCCAGGCCCCATGTGCTGACCCAGACCAGCCCCCACCTTACTGACCAGCCCAGACTCTCCTAGGACACTACCAAACCACCACAAAAACAGTAAATATACAACCACATTGCACAAGACCGTGGCCCACAGTTCAGATTGTTGGAGAGGAGTCTCCTCCTTCTTCCTCTTAAGCTGGGAAAAGTAGGATGAATCCAGGACGGGGTTGGCCCTGTCTTGGGATACTGAGGATTATAGTGCACTCCAAACCTGCAGAAATTGACGAACACACCCCAACATTCTCAAACCAAAGGTGAATTTGTGCAAATATTATGCTTGGGGCAATCTGTAAGCATGGAATAACTGGGGAAAAAAATGGGACATGCCAACTTAGACCTCCCAAAAAATGAGCTACCTCCTGTCAAAAGAGTGTGTCGTTTCATCTTCCTGTACCTTCTTTCACCCAAAAAGTGCCCTCCTTTCCCGTCTCCAAAGCAAGTGTTACAACACCGTGTGCCCTGCCATACCCCTAAAAGGGACCAGGAGGCACAGACCCCACAAGACAAACAATAGTAAGCTACGACAACCCAACTCCAGGTGATTTTTAGTGGCAGGAAACAAAAAAAAGAAAATGAAGGAAATAACAAAAATAGTCCACCACCTTGAGCCTTGTTGGACTGGAGCGCACCAGTGGTCCTCCACATGGCCCACCAGAATTACACAACTGTTGCCTATAACAAAATCCCCCCAACAAACACAGAATACAACCTCGTAATGCACTATTTGCTAATATACAGGGCCTTAAAGCCATCGCACCCATCCAACAAAATATCCTTTTATCAGTGGACTTCTAGTGGATCTAATGCAATGTTTGCAGCCTTCACCAGAGACTCACACAAAAGATCACTTGACAGTGAAATATAGAGTAGTACTAAGTGGTTACAACCTTTTTAGATGCGACAGTAAAAACATGCAACAAGGGGGATTTGGCCTGTATGTTCCAAAGAGTCCCTTATTCTGTGCACGAGTTTGCTGACAACCACAAATAAGGTAGTTGAAGTTCTATCAATAAACACGGGAACCAAAGCCAAGTCCATTGTGGTTGTATTACAAGCCACCAGATGCAACCATCACAACAGTTTTCAAGGAACAGCTACTAGAAAAACGATACTGTTGAAAACCTTCCAGCTCCATCCCCAAACCTCTTACAGCTGGTGATTTCAACCTAAGACATACAAAATGGAAGAAGTAAGCAAATAATGTAAAAAGCGGCAACAATCCCGGAGGTAGCGCAGATGAAGGGGACACACACACACATGAGCTACTAAGTCTCCTGCGAAAAACACACCATAAGCAGCAAGATAGTGGAGGCCAACAAGACTAGAAAAACACACTTGACCCTTATCTTCACAAATAATGAGGACCTGATAAGAGACATAAGAATACAAAAACAACTAATTCCGATCACAATCTAATCGAAGTCCCAGACGTACATGCATAGGGGTCCTGAACAGCAGAAGCATGTACCTGTGAAGGTGTCTTCACAAAATACAATTACAACAACAAGAACATCAACATGGGACCAGGTAAAAACCACTAGTCCTAAACGAAACATGTTGGAAGATGTCTTAAATGACAGATCCAAACCAGTGCCTTGAAAGTATCAACTTCCTGGTAGCCCAAGCATGTTATAGGCATAATTCCCCTAAGAAAGAAAAAGCAGGAGTAATACTGGAGAAGTAAAAGACGCTCCCTCTAACAAAGACGACGAAGATCACTGAGCCACCTCAGGAGTGCTAGAATAATCCTGATACACGAAAGGAGTGCTGACCAGGGGAAGTGGAAACTCTCGACACTTAAGCTAAATGACACTTACAGGAACCAGGAGAGACAGGAGGAGCTTAAAGCTATAGTGGAAATTGGAAAGAAATACAAAATATTCTTTTCATATGCCAAAAAACAAGGCAAAAATACCACATCTAGTATCGGGTCGGGCCCTTACCTCTGACAGGATGGGACTTACACAGATGACCACAAGGAAATAGTGAGAATTATTAAAATCCCAGTACGACTCTGTGGTTAAGTGAACCCACAAATCGGTCTGAGGATCGACGAACAAAATTAATTCTTCATGAATGAGCCGCAAAACTCCATAAATGTATGCCAGATTTCCGACATTACCCTAACTCCGATAGTTTCGAAAAAGCCATTTGACAACCAAGCCTATGCACTCAGCCCCGGGTCCCGACACGTGTAACTCTGTATCATTAAGAACTGCAAGAAACCCCTCTTGCGTGCCCTAAGTACACTATGGAGGGAGGACTTGGACATAGTGAAAATTCCACAGTCAGCTAAAACAATTGTATTAGCCCCCACTCCAAATAGGTGGCAGCAAAGCATTAGCTAAGAAATATAGACCAATAGCTCTGAAGTCCCACATTCATAAAAATCTTTGAAAGAGTGCTAGAAGCAGGATTGCAAATCACACTTGGATTCCCAAAATCTGCACAATCCAGGGCAACATGGGTTCAGGCAGGTCGCTATCCTGCCTCTCACAATACTGGATCACTATGACAGGCCTTGGATTGCACTGGAAGAAAATCAGAATGCAGATGTAATATACACAGACTTTGCAAAAGCATTTGACAAATGCATTTTAAATTTTAATTCTGTAGAGAAACATCTTTTCTGTATTAGTTTCACCCAGTATTTAATGGGTTCAAGACATTCATAATCAGGTTTTATTCCTTTAATGAATTTAAAGACAAGACCTATAACTCTTAAGAGTTTACCCAAAGATGAGTATTTAGATCCATCAATGACTACTTCTGTTGTCTGAAGTATTTACAAAACTTATTTCTGCTGTGTTCAAGCAGACTGTTTCTTCTGGCATAAAATGAGTTTTTTTGCTGAGGCTAGTTATTTTCATTAGAGCGCCACTTATGTCCGTGGACCCATAATTTATTATCTACAAATTTCTTGAGTGGGACACCACGTGACAACATGTCAGCTGGATTCTCTTGTGTAGAGACGTGGAGAAAGAGATAATCTCTCTGCATCTTTTTTGTTTCTGCTACTCTGTTCTGTACATAGACCAGCTTACTCTTATTATTTCTTAACCACTGGAGAACTGCTTCATTGTCACTCCAGATCACGGTTTTGTCAATAGTGAGATGGTAAGACACATATGCAACAGTTAGGTATCTTTATTTCGAAACGTTTCGCCTACACAGTAGGCTTCTTCAGTCGAGTACAGAAAAGTTGATAGAAGCAGAAGATACTTGAAGACGATGTAATCAGTCCATCACCCTTAAAGTTTTGAGGTGGTCAGTCCCTCAGTCTGGAGAAGAGCATTGTTCCGTTGTCTGAAACATTATGAAGTTGAAGTGACAGGATGGAGCCTTTATATAGTGCCAGGAGGTGAGGACGTAGGTTGCTTTGGGAGGGCAGGTCCCTCTCAAACCCAGCCGTTCTCACTAGTAGAGGTCGAAGTTGATGGTCTGTACCAAGATACCCTTGTGTTGCAGTGTCTGACAGAATGAACATTAAAATGGTATAAAATACCGACAGATTGTTAGGTAAGACACATATGCAACAGTTAGGTATCTTTATTTCGAAACGTTTCGCCTACACAGTAGGCTTCTTCAGTCGAGTACAGAAAAGTTGATAGAAGCAGAAGATACTTGAAGACGATGTAATCAGTCCATCACCCTTAAAGTTTTGAGGTGGTTTTGAGATGATGGACTAATTACATCGTCTTCAAGTATCTTCTGCTTCTATCAACTTTTCTGTACTCGACTGAAGAAGCCTACTGTGTAGGCGAAACGTTTCGAAATAAAGATACCTAACTGTTGCATATGTGTCTTACCTAACAATCTGTCGGTATTTTATACCATTTTAATGTTCAATAGTGAGATGATCGTGTACTTTGTTGAGATAGACAGCTAATTTTGTAAATACATAGAGTGCTGTCAGTTCCAGTTGTTGTGTTTGTCTGACCTTCAAGGGTGCTACCCTGGCCTTTTGAAGTAATTAGTGTACTTCCTTCAGCATTACTCATGTAAGCTACAGCGCCATAACCTCTGGTTGACGCATCACAGAACACATGTAATGTGTACTTGATTCTCTCTTGACCTATATGTCTGGGAAATTTAATTTGTTGAAGTTGTTTAAACTCCCTGGATATTTAATCCCATATTTGACTCATTTCTAGATTCAAGTTCTCATCTCATCCAATTTTGAGTTTCCATGCATCTTGCATAAGCATTTTACCTTTTATGGTAATCGGTGAGACGAGTCCTAGAGGATCAAAACATTGTGATACCTCTGACAGTAAACTACGTTTAGTGAGTGTACTACATGATTTATTGTTTATCCTTTTGAGACTCAAAGTGTCTTCCTGTGTGTTCCAATTAAATCCCAGCACATTGTTGCAATCAGGAATTTCAGCTTCAGAGAAATCTTCTTTGATAAGTTCCCTAAATTGCTTTGAATTTGTATCCACATCCTTAGAGGCATATTTGCTTCTTTCATCTCCTTGTTAGCTTCTCTTTATAGGATTTCAAATCCTCCCCTTTATTTACAGTACCTTGAAGATTG
Organism: Cherax quadricarinatus; assembly: GCF_026875155.1. Lineage (NCBI taxonomy): Eukaryota > Metazoa > Arthropoda > Malacostraca > Decapoda > Parastacidae > Cherax > Cherax quadricarinatus. The sequence goes on from NC_069399.1 coordinate 33,179,390, forward strand.
TCCACATAGAAACATTTCTTTGATTTTTTGAGGGGACTTTCTGTTTCTTCAATGGTTTTTTAGAGTAGTTCTAGTAAAAAGGGGAGGGATTTTTTGCAAAAAAACTATTAAAAAGGGTTTTTTTCAGGGGACTTTGAGGTCAGTGGTTTTTCAGGCCACAAAATCGAGTATTTTCTTTCTATTTTTTTTTAGCCCAACTCTTAAAAAGTTTTGGGAAAAAATATCACCCGTGTGGGTTTTGGGTTTTGTGCAAAATTTTTCATAAGCACGCCCCCAAGTTCTCAGTTGTGGGGGGTCCGGTCATAACAGCATTAAGACTTCACATCTTTTTTGCAGTGCCTGCAATTTTGTATAAAACACTTTTAGGGGGTTTTCAAAAACTTTTCTGCTCCATGGTGCGGGGATAATGAGCTTTGTCTTAAACTTTCTTTACTTCTTTCCTCAATAAATTTATTGTGCAAGGTCTTGTATATTTTAATGGACAGTCGTAGCTCTGGATTTTTCCCTAAAACTCATTATTTGTACTTTCAATTGTCCGAAAGCCCTGCGATAATTGCTAGGCAGATGTGGTGGATTTATTTCCAGGTAAGTAACCCAATACTTTATATTTCACAGTGTTAAATATTGGCTATAAGTCTGAGACTCTTGTGGGTTTGGTTTATTTACTCAATGTCTACGCTCTAAAAATTTCCCCAACTTATCAAATGGTTCATTCTTTTTTTTCCCTAATGATAATTTTTGCTGTTGTAACCCCAGAGCGTTTATTCTTGTAACTATTTCATTTGCCATGAAACAAAACAGCTTTTTTCCCCCTTAGAAGGGAAAGGGTCACTATCGTGTGGCCTCCTGCGTTTTCAGCAAAGTGAAAAACATGTTTAAATTACTATATTTTGCTCGAAAAGGATAATAACACTTCCAATGATTAAAATTGACAAAAAGTTCCGTCGTAGTCAGGGCGGCAACTTACCTTCTGCTTTCAGTGCTGCAACTGTTTCTTTTAATCTCTGGATCTGAAAAAAACTTAGGCAAATAATTTTTAACCCCGTTTACTGTTTTTTCCTGTTTCCCCAGACCAAAAGTGATCCTGGCAGGTCAATGTTGTTTCCAGAATTGTGGAAAAACACAGTTATCAACTTACTTTGGGTTTGGGTTGTTATTCAGTTTCTGAAACACTGTTCTTCTTATGAAGGACCCCTTTTTGAGCCCTTTATCAATAGTGTTTACCACATTGGTTTTGTATAATTTGTTTTGATAACCAACCGAGCTACGGGGAGTTGTTGCTTTAAACTTATCTCTACATTTTAATGCGTTTTTTGTTGACTTCCTGATTCTTTTTGAAGTCTCGCTGTTTAACAAAAATTTTGGGCATAAAGCTGTATGAGCTACCTTTGCTTTAAAAAACCTTTTTCAGTTAGCAATTTTTCCCCTTGTGTTCACCTAAACATTTATGCACCTTTCAGTGAAACACGTTGTTTCGTGACTCCATGATGATATTTAATACAAACTGGTCAATGGGCCTCCACAAAGTAACATTTTGAGGTTATTTGTGGGGACAGTCTGTTTACTGCTTTTGTATTCACAGCTTAAATGCCTTAGGGGTTTTCCCTTTTTGTGACTTAGTGGAAAGTTTTACTTTTTTTATACGAGTTAAAGGTTTGTTTTTAACAAGTTTGGGGATTTTTATTTTGTCTCTTGCTTGCTGCAGAAATATTGTTTGTAAAAACCATTCAATTCCTTCAAAAGTGAAATAGATTTATAAATTAATTTTAATCGTTCAATTTTTTTGGTGACAACTTTTCTTTTTAAAAATAACTGATAATAAACTTTTGTCTTGGTCAATTAGCACCCAGAGATCTGGACTATTTTCTAATGTGATTATAAATGAGAAGCTAAAAAACAAAGTTTGGGGGACATGTCTCTCTGTCCTTGTCCATCAAAGTAATTGTCTGCAAGACACGTAAGGGTATTTTAAATTTCCCTTTAAAAACCGTAAATGACTTAATCGTTCATAGGGTTTCTCCCTTTACAAAAATTTAAAATAATTGAACTTGCAAACTCTCTTGCATTTTGGGGAATTTACTATGGATTGAAAATCGTAATGAATTTTTCGTAATTATGACCCGGAAAAAAAGGTCATACAAGGTAGGTAGTTGGTAATGGGGGCCTTTTTGTTCCCTGTGTTGAGTAACAGGGCTTGACCACATTTTTATAGGGGCTCTGTGACAGAGTTTTTTCAGATGCCCGTATCCGTCCACCTTAATTGTTGTTACAAAAGTATCCAAAAAATTTTTAAATTTCTCCTCAGAGGGTTGATTCGAGAAATTTCCCTTTTTATAATGTGTATAGTCGAATTTAATTTTTCCAGACTTTTTTAAGTAATTAAAATTTGACCTCAAAAACTAAAATCTATGTTTGTATCTTGAGTTAAAACCCATACGACTGAAATTGATTTTCTAATTTTTAAAATTTTTCTGTGAAGACTGAAATGAGTTTTCAAAAAAACCCATTTTAAGGTTTACTGAAAATTTAGCACCACATCAGGGTTTAAAAAAAAATGTACTGCTTCAAGCAGCTGAGTTTTTGTTAGCTTAAGTCATTTTAAAAACTTTAGGTTAATGAGAGCTTGGGGAAAGTGTTCCCAAACACCATTTTAAATATCTTGGGAAATTCCCCCAAAATGGCAACAAGTCCCGCCCTGACTTTCGCTTGGGATTTCATGGACTGAAAAATTTCTTAGGGGGCCTGAACTGGAATGACCCCGACTAGGGGCGGGGGTGGTGATGGTTGCCGATATGTGCTTTCCCGGGATAGTTCTAGCTGTCAGTCAAATTTTGTTCCAAAAAGGGAAATCAGATCAAACAAAATTATCCTAAATGGATGAACAATAGATTAAAATATCTGATTGGTCAAAGAGAGGCATATATAGGCAAATCAAAGAGAAGAGGGGCAATTAAGAAATCGATATATTCAGTTAAAGAAGAGAAATAAAAAAGGGAATTAGAAAAGCAAAAAGAGATTATGAGGTTAAAGTTGCAAGAGAATCGAAGACTAACCCAAAAGGATTCTTTCAGGTATACAGAAGTAAGATCAGGGACAAGATAGGCCCACTCAAAAGTTCCTCGGGTCAGCTCACTGACAGTGATAAGGAAATGTGTAGAATTTTTAACACATACTTCCTCTCAGTTTTTACACAGGAGGATACCAGCGATATTCCAGTAATGATAAATTATGTAGAAAAGGACGATAATAAACTGTGCACGATTAGGGTCACAAGTGACATGGTCCTTAGGCAAATAGATAAATTAAAACCTAACAAATCCCCAGGCCCTGATGAACTGTATGCAAGGGTTCTAAAGGAATGTTAAAGAGGAGCTTAGCACACCTTTGGCTAATCTTTTCAACATATCACTACAAACTGGCATGGTGCCAGATAAGTGGAAAATGACAAATGTGATACCTATTTTCAAAACAGGTGACAGGTCCTTAGCTTCGAACTATAGACCAATAAGCCTAACCTCCATAGTGGGAAAATTTATGGAATCAATAATTGCCGAGGCAGTTCGTAGCACCTTGAAAAGCATAAATTAATCAACGAATCTCAGCATGGTTTTACAAAGGGGCGTTCCTGCCTTACGAATTTATTAACTTTTTTCACTAAGGTATTTGAGGAGGTAGATCATGGTAATGAATATGATATTGTGTATATGGACTTCAGTAAGGTTTTTGACAGGGTCCCACATCAGAGACTATTGAGGAAAATTAAAGCACATGGAATAGGAGGAAATTTTTTTTCCTGGATAGAGGCATGGTTGACAAATAGGCAGCAGAGAGTTTGCATAAATGGGAAGAAATCAGAGTGGGGAAGCGTTACGAGCGGTGTTCCACAGGGGTCAGTGTTGGGCCTCCTGCTGTTCACAATCTACATAAACGACATAGATGAGAGCATAAAGAGCGACATCGGCAAGTTTGCCGATGACACCAAAATAGGCCGTCGAATTCATTCTGACGAGGACATTCGAGCACTCCAGGAAGATTTGAATAGACTGATGCAGTGGTCGGAGAAGTGGCAGATGCAGTTTAATATAGACAAATGCAAAGTTCTAAATGTTGGACAGGACAATAACCATGCCAATATAAAACTAAATAATGTAGATCTTAATATTACGGATGCGAAAAAGATTTAGGAGTTCTGGTTAGCAGTAATCTGAAACCAAGACAACAGGCATAAGTGTTCGCAATAAAGCTAATAGAATCCTTGGCTTCATATCAAGAAGCATAAATAATAGAGTCCTCAGGTTGTTCTTCAACTCTATACATCCTTGGTTAGGCCTCATTTAGATTATGCTGCACAGTTTTGGTCACCGTATTACAGGATGGATATAAATTCTCTGGAAAATGTACAAAGGAGGATGACAAAGTTGATCCCATGTATCAGAAACCTTCCCTATGAGGATAGACTAAGGGCCCTGAATCTGCACTCTCTAGAAAGACTAGAATTAGGGGGATATGATTGAGGTGTAAAATGGAAGACAGGAATAAATAAAGGGGATGTAAATAGTGTGCTGAAAATATCTAGCCTAGAAAGGACTCGCAGCAATGGTTTTAAGTTGGAAAAATTCAGATTCAGGAAGGATATAGGAAAGTACTGGTTTGGTAATAGAGTTGTGGATGAGTGGAACAAACTCCCGAGTACAGTTATAGAGGCCACAACGTTGTGTAGCTTTAAAAATAGGTTGGATAAATACATGAGAGGATGTGGGTGGGTGTGATTTGGACCTGATAGCTTGTGCTACCAGGTCGGTTGCCGTGTTCCAGTAGGCCTTCTGCAGTGTTCCTTCGTTCTTATGTTCTTATGTTCTTATTAAGTCAGCAATAATCGAGTCAAACACTACTGACCCACTAAGCTTAACTTCAGGGTCAATGACCATGATGGGTACAGAGTACATATGGCTGGTGTTCATGGCTTGAGTTTGCTGTGTCAGCCTGATAACGATGATTAATCATAAATAACGATGTTATACACTTCATTCACTGTACACTATAAATGTCACTGCATAACTGTAAATCACACGTGTATATTTCTTACACATATATAAATGTCACTGTTAATATATATATAAAGCTTACATTTTATATATAGTTTCCTTTAATATAATAGTTATATCTATAAGAAACAAACTTAAACACAATCTTGTTTCTTAATCTCTGTCTATAAACATTGTAAACACTATACACATATACAAACTGACGGTCATCTGGCTTGTTGATGTGGTCAGTGCTTCTGGAGCTGGAGAGCAGTGGATGATGGGTGCCATCCCCATTTTTTGATGTTGAGTGAATCACCCAGCTCCCATTTCTTCGGGTGAACGCTGGGCGAGCTCCCGTTTTCTTTTGGTTGCCCTTTCTCTGTGATTGAGCCTGGAGGAACTCATTTATACAGATTTCCATTGTAAAACACAAATTTTACAGCTTTTTTCGAAGGACCTTGACTCATAGGTTATTTGTACACTGTAGTACAACATATTTGGACCACAGTGTGGCCTTTATCCGGTTCGAGCACGACCAAATTGTTGAGAAGTGGTTTACCTTCTAAAGTTAAAGATTAAATATAGGGAGTACTTAGCTGATATGCCAGCTATCGCCCACACTGCCACCTCTGCAGACGAGGTCTTGAGAAGTTGTCTTATCCACTTCACAACGGGCTGTAATAGAGTATATTATGTTAATAATAATTTACCCCTAGGGGGTGTTATGTCAGCATATTTCATTCACTGATTGCTGACAAACTTATGTGTGTGGACTCAAAAGTCTACTCCTCACTGACGACTATAGATAAATTACAAACTCCTTGTGACACAAGAACTGCATAGTGCCCCATACTACAAGAAATCTGTAACCCACCTTGCTCTTGAAGCGTGATCTATGGTGTTCTTTGCACCCTCGACAGGAATCGGTGACTTGATAGAAGCTGAAGAGTCCATGGATGTCCACGTCTTCCATAGTCTAGGAATACGCACACTGGTGCACTATGTTCCACAAGGTTTGTCTTTATTGTTCACAATCTTATCACTTAAGAAGCTGATCACACTTCCCTGTAAGTGTTTATTGTGTTTTGTGAGACACTATGTTCACACTAACGCATGGATCAGTGTTCTTTGTTGGTTATCCTGGCATCAGTGTGACTCCCAGTAGGGTGAAAAGTAATCTGACCTCACAGCATCCTACGCCACAGCAATGCCCCTAGAACATAAAAGAAAAGCTGACCAAGTACTTTTTGCTTCTTTGCCAAACTTTCTCCATGAATCTAAGCAGAACTTTTGATTCTTGCTGTCTTAAGCATAGACAACAATGTACACTATCTTTACCATGTTAATAAAGTGGGAGCAGGATTTTCCTTAATTGTCCTGCTAAGGCAAGAGATGGACTGTCTCTTATTAAACTACACTTTGAAACACTGGACTCTTGCTAGGTGCGGCGGTCGCTTGACCACGTCACATACTCGTATTGCATCTGGGATCAATTACTTGCTGCAGTAGTAAACAAGATGCTTTCCCTTCTGAGAGAGCTGGGCCCCTCAGGGCTGAAAGGGCTGAAAGGGGCTGAAAGGGGCTGTTGAGAAATTTTCTCCACGAGGGGAAAATCAACCCCCTTCAGCCCCCTTCAGCCCCTTCAGCCCCCTTCAGCCCCTTCAGCCCCTTTCAGCCCTGAGGGGCCCAGCCCTCTCAAAAGGGGCAAATATCTTGTTTACTGCTACAGAAAGTAATTGATAGCAGATGCAGTACGAGTATGGGAGTGGTCGCTTCGACCGACGCTCCTTGCAGACTCCTGTGTTGCAAAGTGTAGTTTAATAAGAGACAGTCCATCTCTTACCTCAACAGGAGAATTAAGGAAAATACTGCTCCAACTTTATTATCATGGTAAAGATAGAGTACATTGTTGTCTATGCTTAAGACAGCAAGAATCAAACATTCTGTTTTGCTTCATCGAGGAAGTGGCAAGGAAGCAAAAAGTAGTAGGTCAGCTTTTCCTTTGTGCTGGGGGCAGTAACGGTGTGGGGCACTGTGGCATCTTCAGATTACTTTTGACTCTACTGAGAGTGACACTGATGCCAGGATAACCAACAATGAACGATCTGTGCGTTAGTGTGAACAAAGTGTCTCATAAATCACAATAAACACTTAAGAGAAGTGTGATCAGCTTCTTTAGTGATAAGACTGTGAACAATAAAGACAAATCTTTTGGAACATAGTGTACCAGTTTGCGTATTCCTAGACTATGGAAGACGTTTACATCCAAGGACACTTCAGCTTCTATCAAGTCACCGATACCTGTCAAAGGTGTGAAGAACATCATAGCTCAAGCTACAAGAACAAGGTAGGTTATGAATTTCTTGTAGTACGGGGGACTGTACAGTTCTTGAGTTGCAAGGAGTTTGTAATCAACCTATAGTCGGCAGTTAGGTGCGGACTTTTGAGTCCACACAAGTAAGTTTGTCAGCCATCAGTGAATGAAATATGCTGACATAACACCTCCTAGGGGTAACTTATAATCTTACAAATTATAACTCATTTCAGCCCGTTGAGAGATGATCATGCAGGGGCGGCTGTGTAGTCGATTTGCTCTCTTTTATCAGCTAAGTGTTCCCTATATTTAAAATTATAAATTATATCTTAGTTGGTAATCCCATTTCTCAACATATTGGTCGTGCTCGAACCGGATAAAGGCCACACTGTGGTCCAAATATATTGTACTACAGTGTACAAATAGCCTACGAGCCAAGGTCCTTCGAAAAAAACTGTAAAACTAGTGTTTTACAATATAAATCAGTATAATTGAGTCCCTCCAGACTCAATCACAGAGAATGGTCAGCCAAAAGAAAACGGGAGCTCACCCAGCGTTCACCAAAGGAAAACGGGAGCTGGGTGACTCACCCAACAAGAAAACAGGGGATGGCACCCTGCATCCACTGCTCCAATCTCGAAAATCGCTGACTACGACAACAACAACCCAACTGATTTTCAGTTTGTCTGAATGTATATACACATAGTGTTTATAACGTTTATAAACAGAAATTAAGAGACAAGATTGTGTTAAAGTTTGTTTCTTATAGATATACCTGTTATATTAAAGGAACTTATATATAAAGTGTAAGCTTTCAAATACATATTAACAGTGACATTTATATATGTGTAAGTAATATTCACTTGTGATTTACAGTTATACAGTGGCATTTATAGTGTAGAGTGAGTGATGTGTATAACACCGTTATATACGATTAATCATCGTGGTCAGGCTGACGCAGCAAACTCAAGCCATAAACACCAGCCATATGTACTCTGTACCCTTCCATGGTCATTGACCCTGATGTTAAGCTTAGTGGGTCAGTAGTGTCTGACTCGGTTATTGCTGACTTAAGCATAACAAAAACAGTGTTTTTTTTTAAACACATTGTTTTTTAAACACTCTAAGTGTGGTGCTAGAATTTCGATATGCCATTAAAAAGGCTTGTTTGTAAACTCAGTTTCAGTCTTTACAGAAATTAGAAAATCTAATTTCAGTCTGTATAGGATTAACTCAAGATACAAACATAGATTTTGATGATCTTCAGGTCAAATTTGAATTACTTACAGAGCGTCTGAAAATAATTAATTCAGACTATACAGATTATGAAAATAATTTCTTAATCAGATCCATCTGCAATAAATAAAAATGTTTTGGATACTTTTAGTAATCAACAATTAAGGTGGACAGGAGTACAGGCTATCTGCTGCAAAACTCTGTCACAGAGACCTACTGTAACTAGTGGCCAAACACCTGTTAACCTGTATCAACAACAAGGTGTACCATTACCAACCTACCTACCTTGTCATTACCTATTATTTCAGGGCTAATTTTAAAGAATCAGAAGTGGTTTTCAATCCATAGTAAATTCGACAACTGACGTAGATGAGATTGCTAAGTTTCAATTATCTTAAATGTCCTGTGAAGGGAAAACCCTATGAAGTGATTAAGTCATCCAGTGGTTAAAGTAATTATCAAATACCTTACATATCTTAGCAAGACAATTACTTGACGCTGACAAGGCAGAGTTTAGAGATGTACAGATAGCATCTTAATATAACGCTTGAAAGCCACCCAAACATCTTCAGATCATCTAGTACTAAATATGACCTAAGACAATGTGACTGTTTTTATTCAGTGGTATTGTACAGATAAGTTGTCACCGGGACAAAACTTTGAACGATTAAATTATGTTAATAAACGCTATTTCACTTGTGAAGAAATTAAGCAATGGTTTTACAAACATTATTTTTCATGCATGCAAAGCAACGAACAAGATGAAAAAATCCACAAATCCCGTGGATACAAACCCAACTAAGTGGTACACAGAGTATACCTACTCCCGCTAAACCACAATAATGGAACCCATATAGCATTTATCAAGCTGTGGAATAGCACCAGACAGTAGAATCAGAACGAGTGTCGCGAGACATAAGCGTACTCCAAAATGTGTACTTTGTGTATGGAACCACACTGGGACACATAGTATTGTATTCAAATACACATCAATGGAGGCACGTAAAACAACGTGTTCATCAGCTGAAAAGTGCATCAAGTGTTTCGTGAACACACGCTGGGAACGTAAAAATAGTGCATCTATTTGGTGGGGACAGGGAGAAGTGCTTTGGATCAGGGGGTGACCTAGTGGCTCGTGTAAGCATCATACAGCATTATGCCCAAATACATTTGCGGAACAGCAGAAGACTTCCACAGAATCAGGAAGTCAACAAGCAACAGCATTAAATGTGAGAAGATTAGTTTAAAGGCAACAGCTCTCCCGATAGCTCGAGTTAGTTATCTAATAAATTAAACAAAACCAATGTGCTAACACTATTTGATCAAGCTCACAAAGGTCCTTCATCAGAAAACAGTGTTGCAGAAACTGAATAAAAACCCTATGCCAAAATACAGTTAGATATAGCTCGTTTTTTCCATAATTCTGTAAACAGACATATGACCTAGCCAGAACACTGTTGGTCTAGAAACAGAAAAAAGACAGTAGAAATCTGTGGTAGTAGATGATTTGCCTAAGTCTGTGCAGATCCAGGGATTACAAGAAACATTTGCAGCACTGAAAGCAGCTAAAGTCAAGTTAGCCTGTCCTGACATACAGACGGATACACAATAGTCCAATTGATTTAATCATTTGGAAGTGATATTATCACTGTTTTGTGCAAAATATAGTAAGTAAACAGTGATTGTTCACATTGCTGAAAACAGCAGGAGGCACAGATATGTGGGTCCCATTCCCTCTCAAAGTGGGAAAGAAACTATATTGATTCAGGCGGAAAATGTACTAGTTACGAGAATAACCACTGATCATGTACCTCAGCAAAAATTTATCATTACTGGAAGAAAATGAATGAACCATTGATAAGTTGTGGGAGTTGATCCGATAGTTATTGATGTAAATAAACCAAGCCCACAAGTCTCAGACTTATAGCCAATATTTTGGACACGTCAAATATAAAGACGGACAGTGTTGGGTTAGGCTACCATGGAAATTAAATCCACCAATCTGCCTAGCAATTATTCGCATGGCCTTTCGGACAAATGAAAACACAAATACATGAGCCCCCAAAGAATCCAGAGCTACTGACTGTCTATGATATATCATACAAGAACAGTTGACAATAAATTCATTGAGGAAGTAGTCAAGATAAGTTGAAGACAGGTGCTCATTATCTCCCGCACCCATGGAGTCAGAAAAGATTCTGAAACCACTCCACTACGGTGATGTATTATAATTGCCCAGCGCAGTGCAAATAAAGATGTAGCAAGTCCTTAATGATTGTCTGATGTACCGGACCCTCACTAACTGAGAACTTGGAGACGTGCTTTACGAAATTTCGTACAAACCCACATTCCTACACGCTGGATATTTCCAAAGCTTTCTTAAGAGTAGACTACAAGAAATAGATATAGATAATACCTGATTTCTTGTGGCATGAAAATCACATGACCTCAAAGTCCTGTGAAAACTTTCGTTTGGTGCAACATCCTCTCCATTCTTTAACTAGAAGCTACTCTAATACCATTTGGAAGAAATCTGAAAGTCCCTTCAAGAAATCTTAAAGAAAAGTTTTCTATGTGGACAATCCTTCAAGGACTGTGAATAAAAGGAGGATTTGAATCCTTATAACAAGGAAGCTAACAAGAGATGAAAGAAGCAATATGCCCTCTAAGGATGTGGATACAAATTTCAAAGCAATTTAAGGTATCTTATCAAAGAAGATTTCCCTGAAGCTAAATTTCTGATTGCAACAATATGCTGACCTAATTGGAACATCACAGGAAGATACTTTTGAGTCCACAAAAGATAACAATAAATCATGCAGTACAACTCACTAAACGTAGTTTACTGTCAGAGGTAACTTCAAATGTTATTTGATCCTCTAGGACTCGTCCTCACCAATTACCATGAAAGTAAAAAACTTATGCAATGATGCATGGAAGCTCAAAATTGGATGGGATGAGAACTGCCTCTAGAAATGAGTCAAGCATGGGATGAAATATCCAAGGAATTTTAACAACTTCATCAAATTAATATCCAGACAAAATAGGTCAAGAGGGAAACAATTACACTTACATGTGTTCTGTGATGCGTTCAACCAGAGGTTAGGCGCTTAGCCTTACATAGAATGCGGGGGGAAGGAAGTACACTAATTACTTAAAAGGCAGGGCAGCACCCTTGAAGATCAGAACAGTGTCACAATTGGAGCTGACAGTAATCTATGTAAGTACAAAATTACCTATCTCAACAAAGTACATGATCATCTCACTATTGAAAAACCGTGATCTTGAGTGATAAGAAGCATTCTCCAATGGTTTAAGAAATAATGAGAGTAAGTTGGTCTATGTACAGAACAGAGTAGCAGAAATAAAAGAGATGCAGAGTGATTATCTCTTTCTCCACGTCTCTACCCAAGAGAATTCAGCTGACATGTTGTCACGTGGTGTCCCACTCAAGAAATTTGTGCGTAATAAATTATGGCTCCACGGACAGAACTGGCTCTCTAATGAAAATAACGGCCTCAGCAAAAAGCTCATATTATGCCAGAAGAAACAGTCTGCTTGAACACAGCAGAAATAAATTGTGTAAATACGGCAGCAGCCACAACAGAAAGAGTCATTGATGGATCTAAATACTCATCTTTGGGAAAACTCTCAAGAGTTACAGCTCTCGTGTTTAAATTCATTATAGGAATGAAACCTATTATGAATGTCTTGAACCCATTAAATACTGGGTGAAACTAATACAGAAAAATGTTTTCTCTACAGAATATAAATTTCTGGAAACTCAAGATAAATCCCCAAAGAAACCTGTCATGATTAATTCTTTAGGACTTTATCTCGACTCAGAAAAGATTATGAGAGTCGAGGAAGAATCATAATTCTTCACTACCTAAAGAAGCCATACACCAAATATGATCCCCAAGAATCATTGGCCTAACAAAACTGATTGTGCAAAACGCCCACAGTAACGTGTTATATGTTGGGGTAGCTGGACACCTCTTTGTCATAACGACAATCCTACTGATACCTCAAGGTCGACCAAGTGTGAAAACAAATAAAGGTCCCCCTGCTGTATTACTTGTCGTCAACTACGATATGCAGTATGTCAGTATCCAGGCCCACCTCCAATCCCTCCTGAAAGAGTTTTGTCAATCACTCCATTTAGGTGACAGGTGTATATTGCACTGGACCAATAATTTTAACCAAAACAGTTGACAAATTCCTATCAAGATTACATCTGTTTCTTCACTTGTGCTACAACTAGAGCAGTACATCTAGAAGTAGCCACTGACATGTCTTCTGAAACCTTTATCAAATTATTCAGAAGGTTTCAGCCAGAAGGGCATGTCCCAGACTGAGATTTCAGATAATGCAACGAAACTTTGTTGCTGGTGCTGCTATATAAGCAAGATACTTTGTCAACCAGAAGTACAACAGATGCCGAATCAACACAGTTTGTCGTTTGGAGATACATTCCTCCTAAATTTCCAATGGCAACAGGCGGATTTTATGAAAGAATGATCGCATTGTAAAACGTTTGTTTAAGGAAAACTCTTCATCGCCAGAGAATATACTTAGAAGAATTCCGTACATTTTGTGACTGCAATAGAAAATAAAGTCAACAACAGACCTCTAACTTATGTTACCGATGATCTTAACATTTTAGAAGTGTTAAGTCCATCTCATTTACTACATGGCATAAGGCCTCGAACCTGTTCCTCCATGAGTGAAAAAGAAATCAAAGAGGAATCCTACTTAATTTCGAACCTGAGCAACTCAGCCTTAAATTCAAACACCTTAATAAAGTGATTGAACTTGGGAGAAAATTTGGCAAGAAGACTACTCAGCCTCATTGAAGAACACATCTACAGCTGGTGTTTCTGATAATCATAAGTCCTAAGACCTGGTGACATAGTGATTATTGACAATGATGGTCCGAGGTCCCCAATGGCCACTTGGAAAAATTGTGACCATATATCCTGCTGCAATGGAATCATCAGGACAGTTTATATTTTGAGCAAAGTGTAGTGAATAAGCGGACAATACATAAACTAGTACCGTTAGAATTACACAGAGTTGAAAACAAATTAGTGATTCTCCAAAACCACACAGACTAAAGCTGACAGAAAAGACAAGCACAGTGGTGCAGTGAAAAATTAAAATTAATGTTAAGTGATGAATAGTTCACCTGCAGCAAACCTCTGCCGCCCCCAGTGGTGGAGAAATTTATCTCCAAGGGAGGGGTATAAGCCACCCTTCAGCCCCTTCAGCCTCTTCAGCCCTCTCAAAGAGGACGCAAATATCTTGTTTACTGCTACAGCAGTAATATGACTAGTAGATTGCAGTACGAGTAGGAAGTGGTCGCTTCGACCCGATTCTCCTTGGCAAGACCCTGTGCTTGTAAAGTGTAGTTTAATACGAGACAGTCCATCTCTTACAATCAACATACAATTAAGGAAAATCCTGCTCCCACTTTTATTATCATGTAAAGATAGTCTAATATTGTTCTCTATGCTTAAGACAGCAAGAATCAAACATTCTGCTTTGCTTCATCGATGAAGTGGCAAGGAAGCAAAAAGTACTAAGTCAGCTTTTCCTTTTGTGCTGGGTGCATACGGCGGGGCACTGTGGCGCCTTCAGATTACTTTGGCTCTATTGAGAGTGACACTGTGCCAGATAAGCCAACAATGAACACTGATTTGTGCATTAGTGTGAACAAATTTTCTCAAAAACACTATAAACCACTTAAGAGAAGTGTGATCAAGCTGCGGGGAGTGATTAGGATTGTGAACAATAAAGACAAATCTTTTGGAACATAGTGTACCAGGGGCGTATTCCTAAACAATGGAAGACTGGAACCAAGGACATTCAGCTTCTATCAAGTCACAGATACCTGTCGAAGGTGTGAAGAAACACCATAGCTCACGCTACAAGAGCAAGGTAGGTTACGAATTTCTTGAAGTACGGGGGACTGGTGCGTTCTTGAGTCGCAAGGAGTTTGTAATCAACCTATAGTCGCAGATAGGTGCGGATTTTTGAGTCCACACAAGAAAGTTTTGTCAGCCATCAGTGAATAATATGCTGACATACACCCCCTAGGGGTAATTAAATCTACAAATTTCGTAATCCATATTCAGCCCATTGAGAGATGATCATGACAACAATTCAAGACCTCGTCTGCAGGGGCGGCTGTGTAGATGATTTGCTGTCTTTTATCAGCTAAGTGTTCCCTATATTTAAAATTATAAATTATATCTTAGTTGGTAATCCCATTTCTCAACAGGGGCTGAAGGGGGCTGATACCCCCCACATGGAGAAAATTTCTCCACAGATAATCTTATTCATGTCCTAGTCTTGGATTCTTTTAATATATATTCATATTCTAGTATTTTTACCTAGTATTTCATGGTTGTTACATTAATATGTATATTATATTTTGTCGGTGTATATGTTTCTACTTATAAAGGTGTATGGGTGTATAAGATGTAATGTTCATATCTGTTTTTAGTCTGTAAATTCACTTTTTATGTGTTTTTTGTTGATCAAGTCACCACAACTTTGTAAATACTCATAAGTTTTTGATGAGTCAGGGAAGATCCTAATTTTAGGATAATTAAAGTATGTTTTCTTAGAACAATAATGTAAATATATTTAATGTGAGGGGGGTTGATAGCGTCCAGCTGTGTGTCTGCACGGGCAATATAATTATTGTAAAAGGAGGGGTTTTGCAGATATTTGTGGGTTGTGTATCTGGTTGTAAATATGTCATTATCCTATAGTGTTTATTTTATTGTACTGGGATTGTGTAATAGAGGTTATTGTTTTTAATATCCACTATATTTTTAATATTAATAGTACTCTTATACATTCCTTGTATTTTTCTATGTTTTAAATAAAATATATTATAAAAAAAATGGAGTGAGTTGGTAGAGAAGTGGAGAGACTTATAGTGGATGTGCGGAGAACATGGCAGAGGGTAGGATGAGTTTAGCTTATAGTTGCAAGTTTAACCATTATTTTTTAATTTACTTCACAGAGTATTTCGGGAGTCTCTCTTGCTTCAACTCTTGTATCCTTGAGTCACGGGGGGGGGGGGGGGATTGAATAAGTTTTGAATTACCTTCGTTGATAATATTTTTTCTAATAATACCTTTATACGTTTTCATACACTCATTATGACAAAGTCTTATGGTTTTTTGCTCACATATTTAAAATTTCTAACAGTTTTCATGTATTTTTTCATAGGATGCAAAATGCGTTTCTATAATGAAGAAGATCCAATGAAAAGGGTGAAAGAAGGATACACCACGGTGAGAGAGAGAGAGAGAGAGAGAGAGAGAGAGAGAGAGAGAGAGAGAGAAGAGAGAAAGAGAAGAGAGAGGAGAGAGAGGAGAGAGAGAGAGCGAGTTAGAGAGAGAGAGAGGGAACGATCAGATGTGACTTATGAACTCTTGCTATGGAGAGTGTGTGCCTGGTCTGCTGTATCCAGATCAGGCTGTGGTTTCGTGCTGGTCAACCCAATCGTATTCTGTAAGCATTCAGATATTTGTTAAGCCAGTTTCTCGTAAATGTTATATGATGTTTTACATTCCTGAGGGAGGAGTAGTCTTCGTCTTCACTCCTTACTCACCCGTTTTCTTCTATACATTAGAAGCAGCAATAAAACCAGTCCTCGAGGTCCTGGAGAAACCGTGGTTGCAATATATGGGTAACACAGGTACACACATCTGGTGAAATAACTGCCTGCCATTCTCAAGTTAAATATAATTTTTAAGATATCATAAAAATTGAGGAAGGATATTATCGCGCTCCAAAGATTTATTAATTACTTTCTGAAGGTATAATCAAAGGGATGTTCCAAGTAAATGATATTACTTGTTACGACGATAAAAACGGAAATTAATAAGACAACTAACTTTGATCATGATGCTGATAGGGGCAGGTATTGAATTTTCTTTTAATGTCCAGATATAAAGTGGTGACGTTTGATAAACGAATATAATGCTAATGGATATATGGTGCAAAAGAACACACACAGCTGTTAAACACCTGTGCTCCTTGGCAAGTTAGGCCGCTCACGGTTTGGGCAAGGAAAACATAGGATCATGACGCCAGGAACAGCAAACAGATCCCTTTACCCTTACCCTTCTCACTGTCAACTCAACCTCCTATCTGCATGAATTTGCATGAGGGAGACGGCCTTTGAAGCGGTTTTTCCAAACGCTAACTGTTATTGTTGTGCCAGTGCCTCTCCCCGTAGACACCTAGTGATGGGTGAGTTTCAACCATGTGGAACACTAATGCCATACCAACCCATGGCGAGTGAGCGAGATAGAGATTGGGGTGTGTGTGTTTGTGTGTGATGTTTGTGGTGTGTGTGTGTGTGGTGTGTATGTTGTGTGTGGTGTGTTTTATGTAGGTACTCATCTATATGTACTTACCACTTCGGATCGCTACTAGGTTCACTTTCATCCTGACTTTGAGAGTCTTATCGTTCCTTATATTAGGTTATGTATGGTTCTTGCCTCTCTATTCACTCCGCATCTTCCGTTGCTCTTCCTGAAGACTCTAAGACTGAAGGTATACCATCTAATCTCCCTTGACTCACCTGAATTTCAAGTTCCAAGAGGGCCCTCGTGTTCCTGTTCTCCCCTAGTTCTCCTGTCCTACAGTGTCTCAAGTTGAATTTCATAACTCTCTCCATTTGACATAACACTCAGCTCCGGACTAGACACTTTGTAAACCTTTGTTCATCAATTTGGGTCAGACATACACGGTGTGGCAATGCAAAGAGTACGTAACCTTTATTCGGCCATGTACACAACCCTCATTTACAGGCTATCTCCCCCAACCAGCGAACCAGGTTTTGCTAAGAGTTGATGATGGGGCCCCGTCGTTCAACTATGACCAGGTTTCTAGCCAATAAGAAATGGTTTTTGGCAATCGCAGAATATTATTATTATTATAATCCAAGGGGGAGCGCTAAACCCAGAGATTATACAGCGCCTGGGGGGGGGATGTGGGAAGGCATTCAGGCTAATTTGAGGAAACTGGAGCACGGATCCAATTCCCTAAATCAAGAGCCCCTCACCAACATCAAGGAACATTCCTTGAGGGGGGCATGCGGCAGAGGTAGTGGGTACCGCTCTCCGTCTGCCCTTGCATCCCATTCAGAGCTGGTTGAAGCACGGTCTGCTATCTTGTGGCTTTCTATTTCTCTTTGCTTACCGTTGGAAGTGCACTATACTTATCACTGTACAAGTGTACATATGCTGTGCTAAATTGGTGGAAGGATAATAAAGTCTAAACTTTCTGCTGTGTTTATTTGGCTCCCATTATCACCCGGCATAACAGGCCATTTGGAATCCTGGGTTGTAAATCACGGTGTTAAGTGTCCGTGATGACTGTTCAGATAACGAAAATATCTGGTTGATGATACTTCAATAATATATAATAATAATAAAACTCCAACGTCCCTTTCCTTGAGTTAATGTTTTTATAGCCTTTCCCCACGAGCCTGACTCAGTCAGCCGTATTCATGTCCTTCCTCAGGGATTCGTAATCTCTGTTCTTGCTGTGGTAACCTCAAGGAACCCTTTGTCAAAGTGACATGCAACCTATTAAATCATTTACATCTTTCCTGGTTCACGTCTGATTCCAGTCTTCTCATCTAATGCACATCATCTCAGCTTGTCTCTATCCTCTGTCATGTCATTCACGTATACAAGAAACCAACAACAGCCGTAGTATTTATCCTGATGTACACACTCGTCACTTACACCCTTTCTTAACACCTCTTCCTGGACCATCACTTCTTGCTTTCCTTCTTGTCAGGTATTTCTTATCCAGTGGTGTGCTTTCTCTTATTCCTGCCTGCTACTCCTGGCTTCTGTAACTGTCGCGGGGGGGGGGCGGGGGCCGGGATGGGTCAAACGCCTTCCTACAGTTTTAAGAAAATACTATCAATCTCATCTATCTCGCTCCTGCCTACTTTTGTTATCTTGTCATAGAACTCCAGTGGCCTTCAGACAGTAATTCCATCCTTAAACAAGTTTCCTGCACTTTACATACCTGTACTTGTTTAGTGCCAATGGTATGTAATTTACAGTACCTGTCTCTCTCTCTTAAAATAACTGGGACCTCATATTGTCTTTCACACTTCTGGCGTTGCCCTTGTGACAGACTTGTTTGAAGATTGTTGACAGAGGCAATGCTCATTGGTTTTTGGTGTCTCTCTCAGGACCCATATATGGACATTATCCTCCCATTCGCCACTCTCATTTACAGTCTTTTCCTTCTAGTTTCTCTTTACCTCCACACTTCATTCAGGAATTGCCCATGTTTAGTTAAGCCTCTCTTTAAAGTTAGTTGTACTCACACCTTATCCCAGATGCTTCATTCTTTTCTAAACTTCCACCAGGTAATTCGGAAATTCAGGACTGTGTGATCCCTAGCGCCGATGGGAGTTTCAAATGTCAGAACCATTCAGGATCCAGCCCTGATGGGGACATGATCCCATCTTTTAAGTGTATCCCTATATTGTGGTGCAGGAGTTTCTCCATTACCAACTCCAGCTTCTTAGCCCTCCACATTTATGGTCGCTTGGTGTGGTTCTAGGTTCTCCTCGGTTTTTCCTCAATGTGGTTAAAATACCCTTTATCATAAGTATTCTTTGTCCTAGCTCTGTATATCTTCTGACCACAATTGCCATCTTTTTTCATCATTTTAACTTGTTTTCCCTTTTTTTTGGTTGCTCGTTTTTGTGGAAGGAATGTACATTACTGATATCACCACCGATGGGGACCCCCGGATGGGTCCCACTCATGGTGACCAGCCCGTCTGCTTTTCCCCCTCTCCCCCCCAACCCCTCTCTCGCTCTTTCCTCTTATCTTATCAAAACTCCCCGTTTTCGATAAGCAGTGCTTTTCTTGGCTTCCTACGTCGACTTTCTAAAAAGCTGAATATCATCCAGGAAAATTTCTCATGTTATCATCTCTGAGAGCTTTTGTGTAGTGGACGTACCATACTTCTACTCCTTTTCCACTACCGTGTACTGATTTGATGCTTCCTGGATTCCTTCCTGGCCCATGGGTTCGGGGGTTTGGAGAGATTGTGGATTGAATATAGAAGCCAGGTGGGAATTTGTCCCTGGAGAGAATCAGGAGCTGTGTGTGTGGTTGGTATAGAAAGAGGTGATGTGAGGGGAAAATGCGTCTGCCAGTGGGTGAGGGGCAGGTGGAAGAAGGTACTGGGGCGGTGAATAGGGACTGTGAGTAGGAGAGGGAGGCGAATTATAATTTGATTTAAGTTTTTGGTGTCGAGGTGGGAGGGGATGCATAGATTGAAGGATGGCCTACATGCGTGGGTGCGCTACGCTCGCCAGTCCTCAGGAGGCTGATTTTCATTTCCATGGATGCATGTTTCTGTCTCTCCTTACTGGCCCTCCCCACTCAAGCCTTTGTACGCACTCTCTCTCGTATCTGTCCTATTAAGTATACCCAATTGTCATTTTGTACGTTCCTGAACTGTGGTTTCCACTGCCATGATCCTGTCCCAAATGTCATTACTGTTGTGAGGGGGTTTAATTTGACTGGGCATCTTTTTCCCCTTCAAGTACTTTCCAAGTCTATGAAAAGTTGTCACCTGGGACACCAGCCCTCCCTGGCAGTACCCTGACTATAGTCTGTTTATCTCCTGTTCCCTCCACTTGCCTATTTCATCATAAGTATATCCTTCAGCATGCTGAAGCCCATGGATAATTAGTGACCTCTCTCTCTCTTCTTCCCACTTCCTTTTCCCTACATTTTTTTTTATTTTTTGGAAAATTTTTGAGCATTTTTTTTCTGTTTCCCTATCCTACCACCTCATGGTTACCTAAGAGTATCTCTGCTAAGCCTTCTTCTCTTCATTTAATCCTGTTGCTTACGTTATTATTCCTGCTATCATCTCTTTACCCTTAGCTTTATTAACTCCAATTCCTTCTTTAGCACCTTCAGATCCTTTTCCTATTCTTTGTGTATTTGCCTCACAGCTCCAGCCCATCTTTTCCATTCCCTTTACCTTTCCATCGTTTTGTAAAATCACACACTCCAAAAAACTCTCTTCCCAAGTTTACCACCTAAGAGGTGCACCTAGAGATTGCTAAAATCTGGCAATATCTTCTTGATTCACCGTACTCCTCCCGCCCGGGCCTTTTCCATGTGGTGGCCCGCCTTGTCTCCCTTACTCGGGAGTATCCAGACTAATTCTGTCATGAGAGGAAGAAGCAAGTATCTGCTCATCGTTGGACCACCTGTCCCCAGGCTTAGCCAAATTCCCCGCCCTCACGGGGCTCAATAGGGAAAGCTACCGCCTCTCTGGTCTGCCATCCCCGCCCCAAGGGGGGAATAAATGAATGGCAGGCAGGCCTTCTGAGCTTGCAAGCTCTGGCTCAGGCACCTACCCTGCCTCTAGAAGGGCTGGGCATGGTGTTGATGTCATGACAACAATTTCTGTTCTATTTGATTTGCCGGTATGGATCCCGGCCCGGGTCTCCTCCAATTTGTGACCCTGCTGTGGGGGGGGGGCGCCCCGGTAGGGAAGGTCGTTTACTTTTCTTTGTAACATGCATGGCAGTTCTTCAGCGGGAAGGGGGAGGGGTACCTCTCCGGCTCTATGGCTAATGACGTAACCAAAAGTTAGTGTGGCACCAAACGGCTGACTGGTGTAGCCGATGCAATGGAGGCCCAAAGCAGGCTCGCAACAGGACTGCAGCGGGAAGTGGCATCGAGCCAGGTAGGTGCACCAAGGGTTTCGGAAACGAAAAAAAAAATGGGGCATTCGGTACAATGGGCACAGAGCTCTCCTGCCCATTGAACATCCGCGCAGTGGTGGGATACCCTAAGAATAAGTGGTTGATAAGCACCCTATTCTCTGGATGCATGGCAATATTGCAAAACCAAATTTCCTCTACAATATTTCTAAAATAATAATCGTAGTTACATTCATAAATGGTAATGTCATAGGCCATGTAATCTGCCATGTGAATTGAATTGTCAGTAATTAATTTTACCATTTTTTTTAAAGTGTATTTTCGATTATTCATAAGAAATCATTACAAAGTTGGCTGAGCGGTGTGAGGTCAGGAATGAGGGTGATTCAGAAGCCTGATGTTATGAGCTCGTGAGTTGCGCTGAAAATGATGTATATTGATGCAATTTTCAACATTTTCGTTAATCCCAACTAGTAACCATTTTGGAAATATGTAAACAAGACTGATAAGTGTAATTCAGACAGCCATAATAGAAAAAACAATGTATATTGCAAGTATAGAGACCCATGCAATCAGACGCAGGTGTAAAATAAAATTTGCCTTGTTTCTGTTTCACTTATAAAGACAAAGAAAATCTAAGGGATATTACAGGGCTTATCTTCAGAAACACTAATTTCGTGTGTCTTTACTCATAAATACCGTCCATTCTCTCTGTTTGTCTGTCTCTCTCTAAAACAAAATATGTATATTATAACTTTGTCCTCAAATCATATGCTTGATTAAATATTCTGAAATATCTGGAACGTAAATTATTTTAGTATTTATTGTGTATAGCCAAATAAATAATGAATAAAAAATAATAATAATCTTTATTCCTCAAAGTATATGATACAATTTTGCAAGATCGACACCATGCCTAGCCCTTCTAGGGCAGGGTATGTGCCTGATCCCGGGCTTGCAGCCACAAGACTGTCATTCCCATTAGCCCCTGGAGCGGGGATGGCAGACCAGGGAGGCCTAGCTGTGGCTAGGCCTGGTGACAGTTGGTCCCAAAGATGAGATGTACTTGTGCCTCCTCCCATGGAAGACTTGGACTCAGACACTCCCAAGACGGGAACCAAGCCGGGCCACCACTTGGAAAAGGCCGGCCCGGGAGAATACCGGCGAATCTTAATAATAAAATAATAAATAATAATAATAAAATGCAATATACAGATCGACATCAATGCCAGCCTTCTAGGGTAGGGTAGGTGCCTGTGCGAGCTTGTAGCTCACAAGATGAGGGGGTCCTTGTGGCCTCTCCCATGCCAGATTTAGGTCTGAGTCACTCCCTAGAGAGGAGCCAAGGCCGGGCACCACTTTGAAAAGGCCCGGCCGGAAAAATACCGGCGAATCTTTAATAACTAATAAATAATAAATTAATAGTTTCCAGGCGAAATCTTTGACATGCTATATAGAAAGCTTCTTGTACAGCCGAGCAAATCGTGCAAATTAGTTTTAATTTTCACCATAGGATAGGAACCCTCAACAGTCGGCTAACACCCAGGACCCTGTTTAGGGCTAGGTGAACAGCAAGTGATGTCTTAAAGAAACACGCCTCACAAGTATTCACCGGTACCATGACCTGAATCACAGACCTCAGTGGTGTGTGAGCTGAGTTCGCTGCTAACAGAGCTACGAGACACTATATCAATTTTTCAGCTATCACCACCTGGTATACCTTGAGAGGGTTTCGTGGGTTAACTCCCCGCGGTCCGGTCTCTGACCATGCCTCATAGTGGATCAGGCCTGATCAACGAGGCTGTTACTGTAGGCCTCACTCAACCAGAACGTACGAATCACAGCCCGGCTGGACAGGTACTGACTTTAGGTGCCTGTCCAGCGCCTTCTTGATGACAGACGGGGGGTCTAGTTGGTAATCCTTTTATGCATTCTGGAGCAGTTGAACAGCATTTTGGGGGCCCCTGACACTTATTGTGATTCTCTTATCGTGCTAGTGGCGCCCCTGTTTTTTTTTGTTTTTAACTTTTCATTGCCGGGGATGTTTGCTCGTCTGCCGAAACTTTGCTTTCATAGGGAGTGATTTTCGTGTCAAGTTGGTAATTAATCCACTCTAGATTTTCCAATTTATATAAACATGTTCTCCTCTCCCCCTCCACCTGCATTCTAGGAGGCACAGATTGTAGGAACGAACTTCAAGTGTTCCAGTAAATTGAGGTGTTTTATCGCAGTTTGAGTGTCCGTAAAAGTTCTCTTACATCTTCTAGTTGTCCAATTCACCTGCCTTGAAAAGGTGTTGTTAAGTGCAGCCTAGAATAGAACAAGCGATCTGAGGGGTGTCATTATAGGCTCGCATCTCTAGTTTTGAAGGTTCTCATTATCCATCCTATCATTTTTCTAGCAGATGCCGATTGATACAATGTTATGGTCTTTGAAAGGTAGATCCTCTGACATGATCACTCCCAGTCTTTTACATTAGTTTTTCGCTCATGAATGTTGAATTTGGTTTATACTCCGATATAGTTTTAATTTCCTCACATATTTTCCATATCAGAGTAGCTGAAATCTCTCATCATTGAACTACATATTATTTTTCTGTGGCCCATTTAATAGATTTAGTGATGCCGCCTGGAACTTGCCGTGTCTTCAATGGAAGACACTGGCATGCAAATTCGGTGTCATCTGCAAATGAAAGACACTATTGCCGTGGCTTACATTCCCTGCATGTCAGATATGAAGATGAGGAACCGGATGGGAAGCGAGTACTGTGCCTGTGGAAACAGACTTTTTCACAGTAAGCCGTCTCGACTTTACTCTGTTTTTACTACACTCTTTTTGTTCATTTGATAGGAAATTATAGATCCATCTACCAACTTTTCCTGTACATATTCCTTCTCAGGCATTTTGTTGCGCTATAACACAAATGGTCACATATGTCAAAGAGTTGCAAAGTCTTGTGTACTACATCTGCATTTTTGTTTGTGTTCTAGAGCATCCAGGAATGGCACCCTGCATCCACTGCTCCCAATCTCGAAAATCGCTGACTACAACAACAACAACCCAACTGATTTTCAGTATTGTCTGAATGTATTACACATATGTTTTATAAATATAACGTTTATAAACAGAAATTAAGAGACAAGATTGTGTTAAAGTTTGTTTCTTATAGATATACCTGTTATATTAAAGGAACTTATATATAAAGTGTAAGCTTTCAAATGACATATTAACAGTGAACATTTATATATGTGTAAGTAATATTCACTTTGTGATTTACAGTATATACAGTGGCATTTATAGTGTAGAGTGAGTGATGGTGTATAACACCGTTATATACGATTAAATCATCGTGTCATGCTTGACGCAGCAAACTCAAGCCATAAACACCAAGCCATATGTTACTCTGTACCCTTCCATGGTCATTGACCTGATGTTAAGTCTTAGTGGTCAGTATGTCTGACGCGGTTATTGCTGACTAAGCATAACAAAAACAGTGTTTTTTTTTTAACACATGGTTTTTTTTTTAAACACTCTAAGTGTGGTGCTAAATTTCGATATGCCTTTAAAAAGGCTTGTTTGTAAACTCAGTTTCAGTCTTTACAGAAATTAGAAAATCTAATTTCAGTCTGTATAGATTAACTCAAGATACAAACATAGATTTAGATGATCTTCAGTCAAATATTGAATTACTTACAGAGCGTCTGAAAATAATTAATTCAGAACTATACAGATTATGAAAATAATTTCTTAATCGATCCATCTGCAATAAATAAAAAAGTTTTGATACTTTTAGTAATCAACAATTAAGGTGGACCGGAGTACAGGCTATCTGCTGCAAAACTCTGTCACAGAGACTACTGTAACTAGTGGCGCAACACCTGTTAACCTGTATCAACAACAAGGTGTACCATTACCAACCTACCTACCTTGTCATTACCTATTATTTCAGGGCTAATTTTAAAGAATCAGAAGTGGTTTTCAATCCATAGTAAATTCGACAACTGACGTAGATGAGATTGCTAAGTTTCAATTATCTTAAATGTCCTGTGAAGGGAAAACCCTATGAAGTGATTAAGTCATCCAGTGGTTAAAGTAATTATCAAATACCTTACATATCTTAGCAAGACAATTACTTGACGCTGACAAGGCAGAGTTTAGAGATGTACAGATAGCATCTTAATATAACGCTTGAAAGCCACCCAAACATCTTCAGATCATCTAGTACTAAATATGACCTAAGACAATGTGACTGTTTTTATTCAGTGGTATTGTACAGATAAGTTGTCACCGGGACAAAACTTTGAACGATTAAATTATGTTAATAAACGCTATTTCACTTGTGAAGAAATTAAGCAATGGTTTTACAAACATTATTTTTCATGCATGCAAAGCAACGAACAAGATGAAAAAATCCACAAATCCCGTGGATACAAACCCAACTAAGTGGTACACAGAGTATACCTACTCCCGCTAAACCACAATAATGGAACCCATATAGCATTTATCAAGCTGTGGAATAGCACCAGACAGTAGAATCAGAACGAGTGTCGCGAGACATAAGCGTACTCCAAAATGTGTACTTTGTGTATGGAACCACACTGGGACACATAGTATTGTATTCAAATACACATCAATGGAGGCACGTAAAACAACGTGTTCATCAGCTGAAAAGTGCATCAAGTGTTTCGTGAACACACGCTGGGAACGTAAAAATAGTGCATCTATTTGGTGGGGACAGGGAGAAGTGCTTTGGATCAGGGGGTGACCTAGTGGCTCGTGTAAGCATCATACAGCATTATGCCCAAATACATTTGCGGAACAGCAGAAGACTTCCACAGAATCAGGAAGTCAACAAGCAACAGCATTAAATGTGAGAAGATTAGTTTAAAGGCAACAGCTCTCCCGATAGCTCGAGTTAGTTATCTAATAAATTAAACAAAACCAATGTGCTAACACTATTTGATCAAGCTCACAAAGGTCCTTCATCAGAAAACAGTGTTGCAGAAACTGAATAAAAACCCTATGCCAAAATACAGTTAGATATAGCTCGTTTTTTCCATAATTCTGTAAACAGACATATGACCTAGCCAGAACACTGTTGGTCTAGAAACAGAAAAAAGACAGTAGAAATCTGTGGTAGTAGATGATTTGCCTAAGTCTGTGCAGATCCAGGGATTACAAGAAACATTTGCAGCACTGAAAGCAGCTAAAGTCAAGTTAGCCTGTCCTGACATACAGACGGATACACAATAGTCCAATTGATTTAATCATTTGGAAGTGATATTATCACTGTTTTGTGCAAAATATAGTAAGTAAACAGTGATTGTTCACATTGCTGAAAACAGCAGGAGGCACAGATATGTGGGTCCCATTCCCTCTCAAAGTGGGAAAGAAACTATATTGATTCAGGCGGAAAATGTACTAGTTACGAGAATAACCACTGATCATGTACCTCAGCAAAAATTTATCATTACTGGAAGAAAATGAATGAACCATTGATAAGTTGTGGGAGTTGATCCGATAGTTATTGATGTAAATAAACCAAGCCCACAAGTCTCAGACTTATAGCCAATATTTTGGACACGTCAAATATAAAGACGGACAGTGTTGGGTTAGGCTACCATGGAAATTAAATCCACCAATCTGCCTAGCAATTATTCGCATGGCCTTTCGGACAAATGAAAACACAAATACATGAGCCCCCAAAGAATCCAGAGCTACTGACTGTCTATGATATATCATACAAGAACAGTTGACAATAAATTCATTGAGGAAGTAGTCAAGATAAGTTGAAGACAGGTGCTCATTATCTCCACAAAACCAAAATATTCCAAAATTTTTTGGGAATTTTTCAGTAAAAACATTTTTTTTCCATAATTTTTCAATCTAATTTCTGATCACAGAAAAATGGCTCACCCGTCCCTTTAGTCGCTGTTACTCTTGCCCTCGCGTACAGGGAGCGCCTTCTCTTTCTCCCACGAAGTTAATTGATTAGACATAGGTTTGGACCCGTGTTCCTTAGGGTATCTTCCCAGTTTATATCATTTAGGACCTGGTTGACTTGGTTCCCCCCTTATGTTTTTGTTACTGAAGTTGAATTGGAAAAGGGTTTCCCTTGTGTTTGATCACTTTTTGTTGGTCTGGGCTCTGCACATACATGTGTGAACCCATATTATGTTGTGATCTGTGAATATTGTTTTTGATGTGGTACTTTTCGTATCAGATCCATCATTGTTAGTGAAGTGAGATCCAGTGTATTCTCCAGTTTTGTTGGCTCTATTATTTGTTGGTTTAAGGTGAATTGGTGCAGAGATTAAAAGCTCGTTTTTTGGCGAGTTTTCAACTCAGCTGCGTCCTGGGTTATCTCTGTACGGAATTTAAATTTGTTACATTTATCCATTTTAGGTGCCTTAAGTTGGAAATCCCCGGAGCAAGATGTTTTTGGGGCAGGAGCTGGAAGTTTTTCCCAGACAGTGGTCTATTTTCAAAAGCTGTTCCTGAAATTTTTGGGGAAGTTGCACCCGGAGGTTTGTATACAACAACAAAAACCAGGTTTTGGTTATCAATGAGGGGGGGGGGTGCTGGAAGGGGAGTTTGTGATGAGGAAGGTGGGGGCAGTGGGTACGGTGTGTGGGCTTTGGGTTAGATTATTTGCTTGTTTTGGGGTTGTCAGGGTTGAGTGCCTTCTGTATTTGGGTTCTTGAGGGAGGTTGTATTTGCTCTTCCTCCCGAGTTTGGGTTCTCCTGCCCAATTATGTCTTTGCTTCTCTTTCTTCCTTGCATCTTTGTACCCTCTCTTTCGGTTTCTGTTTTCTTTCATGTTCTTTCGCAGTCAAGATACACCCTCCAGTACATGGTATGTTGCTTGTCGTGCTTTCACCTGCAGAACCCCGTTTCGAGCCGATTCTGTCTGAAAAAACACTTTGACTGACCATATTTTTCCTCATGTAAACCCCTTATTCTCAGAAAATTTGTCAGCTAGGTTATGTTATCCTATATTAATGCTTTCAAGATACTTTTGATTGCTTTTTTCCCCCTTTCTTCTTGCCCTTAGTAAGTTTCCCTTTCAACTTGTGAAGCCCATATACAAACCCTGACCTCTCCCTTTCATTCTCCCCCTGCATTTCTCTTTTCATCCCTGAGCGATTTAGCTTGTCCTCCATCCCATCTTTCCTTTTTCCAAACTCTTCTCTATTGATATCTCTGTGTCCAGTGGTCTGCCATTTTCCCTTCTCAGCTTTTCCTGGGCGACAGTGTGGTCTGTTTTTGGAAATCTGCATGTGTGTGTGTTTTGTGTGTGTGTGTGTGTGTGTGTGTGTGTGTGTGTGTGTGGTGTGTGTGTGTGTTGTGCATGAATGCGTGTGTGTACTCGCATAATTCACCTAAAATTGGTTAGAGTTGAGTCATAGATCTGGCCCCGCCTCTTTACTGGGCGCTACTACTACTACTCTCTGCTCCACGAGTTTTATCATACCTCCTCTTAAATCTATGTATCGATCCTGCCTCCATTACATCACTCACAAGATTGTTCGACGTTCTGACAACTCTATGGCTGAAGAAATACTTCCTAACATCCCTGTGACTCTCTGAGTTTTTAACATCCAGTTGTGACCCCTTGTTGCTGTTGTCTCATCTCTGAAACATTCTGTTCCTATCTTCCTTGTAAATTTCTTCTAAGTTTTGTTTACCATGTCTCTCCTGTCCCTCCTGTCCTCCTGTCCTCTTGCCCCTCCTGTCCTCCTATCTTTCATTTATGTCTAATTGAATTCCCTAAACCTCTCTTCTTAATAAAAATAATCAGAATAATAATATAATCATATCTTTTTTTCTGAAAGTACATGTACAAGGTATACAGGCCTAGGTGACATTAGTGACATACTACTATACAGAAATCCCTTTGTTATGCAGAGCATTTAGGCAAAGTAGGTCAATTTTGTCCCCGGGTGCGCCTACACCAGTTGACTAACAACCACGTACCCCTTTTACCCATGGGTGAACATGAACAACAGTTGTAAGGAAACACTCCCAATGTTTTCACCCTTCCCTTTTATCGAACACGGACATCAGCGTGTGAAGCGAGAACTTTGCCCACCAGGCCCCGAACCACAACCCTCAGTTCCAGGAAAGTCTTGTTGAAAATATTTGCACTTTCTCAAATTTCTTGACATGTTTGAAAAGGTGTGGGTTCCAATGTTTGCTACCCCAATGTGGGCCTGACGTACATGGTGTACAGTGTCGTGAAGGGACTCCTTACCTAGATGTCGACGCCTTTATGGTGCAGCGTTATTTGGTGGATGTATTATTCAAGAGATGTGTCGGTTTTGGTACTCCCCAAGACCCTTACCCTTTGAATGAGTTTTGGGGCCCTGTAACCTCTAATACTGTACTCTTTTATGTTGTCTCTTTTGTCCTTCCCCCAAAGTTTCACCTTTTGCACTTGCTGGGGTTAAATTCTAGGAGCCATTTGTTGTACCAGGGTTGCCAGCCGGGCTGGAGACCCTTGTAGGCTCCCCTCATCCTCTTTCCGCTTGTATTCTCCTCGTTGATTTCACATCGTCTGCAGGACAGGGACACCGGACCTATGACTGACACTATGGAACCCCATCCGCACTGTACCCACTCTGACACCTCGTCTCGGCCCGACATACGTATCAGGTATTCCAAAATCCTTTGCAGTACTTTACCCTCCCATTCCTCCCTGCTATCAAATTTTTCAATCAGTCTCTTGCATGGTACTGTGTCGAAAGCCTTTTTACAGTCCAAGATGTAGTCTACCATCCCTCTCTCTCTGTTTTTACTACTTTTATCTTGTCATAGAACTCCATGCAGGATTTTCCTTTCCTGAATCCTGCTTGTTGTCAGGTTATTAGCCCAATCCGTTCTAGCTGCTCCATACTCTTTTCCTGTTTATTTTCTCCATAAATTTACATACATTACATGACAGCAACACTGGTGTGTATGTGTGTGTCTCTCTGTGTTTGTGTGCGTATGTGTGAATATGTGTGTGTGTGTGTATGGGGGTATTTTGTGTGTATGTGTGTGTGTGGGGTGAGTTTATGTGTGTGCTGGAGAAGTTTATCAGATGGTTCTTTCTGTTGCGGTGAAAAGTACAAGCGTTGTTTGTGTCATTTATCTTCCAGGCACATTTGTTGTCGCTGATCCTCATGTTGAAATCGCTGGAAGTTTCTCCAACATAAATCTTTTCACATTTTCTACAGGGTATTAAAACAGACCAGGCAGGTTTGTGCATCGGATACTGTTTTTTGTTTTGACCAAGTCTTTTGTTGTGTTGGAGTCTATTGTGGCAACCCTGACAATGTCTTTGGTTGAAGATTTGGAGGCTTTTGCTAGTGCTGCTCGCATGTATAAAAAATGTGTCTGTTTTAGTTGAAATATTGTTGATATGTTTAGTATCTTATCCCCTCTTTGCTGCAGTAAGTAATGAAGGATTGTGGACAGCAAATCTTTAGAATGTTTTATTAATGTAGTTGCGTTCTCATTCTTTGACTGTAGGTACTGACCATATCATTTGTATACTTTTAAAGAGGCCAATAATATTGCACGTTCGTTCTCTTGTCGTGGTAAGTAAGCGTGAGGGGAAATTGTGTTCATGTGGGTTTTGGTATAGTCCTTGTTGGTATGCCCATAAATCAAGTGTTTCTTTGTTCTTGCATTTTAGTGACATCAAGAAGAGGCATCCCTGTCTTTTTTCCATATCATTTGGGAAACTTTAGTGTTTAGGTTTGTGTTTTAAGAATGTTGAAGTTGATGAAGGTCTTGGAACAATGATCAGGAAGTCGTCAACGTATCTTAGCCAAGTTACCTCCCCAGGGGTGAGGAATCTTATTCTCTCCTCATCCAAGTCTTTTGTAAGGGATGGCATGACTATTCTCCGTGCTGAACCGTCAAACATGCCAAATTAGTGCTTCTATCAAGAATGCTAATGAGGGAGTTAATTAAAATTTATGCATCATTCAGTATCATTGAGAAAGTCTACTGAGATTTTTCGGCAAATTAGGTGATGCCTAGTTAACAGGATCCATAGTGAATAATGATGTGATGTCAAAGTTGCAGGTTATCTTGACCAGAATGCAGCATTTTTCTGATAAATTTTCACGCCTTCATATTTACTAAAGGGGAAACAATGAAAGAAAATTCTTGAAATCATAACTGAACGCAAGTTTTCAATAAGCTCCTTTTATCATTTCTCGTAAAAACCAAGGGTAAAACCCAAATTCAAATTTCCCATGGGCAGTTTTTCTGAATATATTTTGCCTTTCTTTTTTCTTTCACTTCTTTAGTGACGAATTAATTCAAAATGAATAGCAAAATTATTGGCAAAGTTAATCCACTTTGTACAGGAAACTTTCTAAGAGAGTCAGTATGAGAGCTGTAAACCTTCATTCTCTTGAAGGAACCAGAAGAGTGAAGGTAGAGGGAATATTAGTGAAGAATACATGAGGAAAAATGTATAAGCAAAGAAAATATAAATATAGCAGGATAAATTAAAATTTCCTTCTGGCTTATTTCCCCTGCTAACCTGAATAGTGTCATAAATTTTGTCTCGTTGACTCTAGTATGGAGTTTGGGGAGAATATTTTCACTGGATGGCACCCCGATTGTTACCCCAGTGCCCGACCCCCTGATGTCCTACCCAGAACCGACCATTGCGCCCGACCCCCCCTCCCATCCTAGCCAAAAACCAACCTTTCATGACCCTCTGCACTCGCACTTATCTTCCTCCAGCTGTCTCATCCCTGTTCCTAAACATCATCCCCGAGTTCAACCTTGCTCTTATTTTATTTCTTCAAATATATTTATTTCTCACATGGATTTTATAAAGGAAAACACATTCTTTCCCTGTATAAAGTATACTTTATTTCATGATTCTTGTTAGGAATTTTATTTTACAATTTCATACATTTCGATAGATAAGGGTTTATATATATTGTAGACATTAGATGAATTTAATTTTTTGTAATTAGGAATAATAAAAAGATATTGGGACTTCTATTCTTTATTGATTAAATATACAACGCGGTAAAGATGTGGACTTGCCTCACCAGGGGCCAGGTGTGATCCCCCGTCCAGCTTTCTGTTATACTCATTTACAGTCGTTTATTCGACTAAAACTGGGTTCATACAACTTATAAAACTGAGTCTCCGAATCTTCCATTATGCAATAACTCTTCATAAGACTCAGTAGGGCTTGTTCCTTTGATTTCATTTTGATGTTGCTGAAGTTAGACCATGAAATTTATTTAAATTTTCTACACCCATTTTTTAAAAAAAGTTCCCGCTTATACAATCTTATGTTCTATAAGAAATAATTGACACTTACCATCATGGTAAACATTTCGGATGAGTGAGCTTGTAGGTATTACGTTGTGCGGTGTCTTGTTATGTATGTTAACCCCAAGTCAACATCCTTATCCTCAGATTCGCTCAGGTTAACATTAATGTTGTAACTCCAAGTACTGTGCTGCCCGTCTGACTACGGGAGATAGATCCTTTAATCCTTATTACAATTTATCAATAAAAATCACAAAAAATATAATTACATAAATGGGATTTTAAATGTATTTAAGGGATATCTTTCAATTAAATTATTATTTTGTATGAATCTGAGGCAAAGGTTTTAATACTTTTTCAAAGACTTTCTCCATGGATACCTCGTCAGATTATACAAGAAAAAATGCCATTATATGTATCAATAATGTTCCCGTATTGCATTTTGTATGTAAATATGGTATTTTATAAATTTTTCTGAAATAATATTAAATGCCAGGACAGAGGCCTACCAAAGCTGTCAAGAAGCGTATTGTCTTTTTTAATATTTAGAAACAGCCCCAATGTCTCGTTTATATATGTTATTTTTAGATATTAATGACAACAATATTTGGCTTATTCCTTATTTTCGTATGGAATTACTTAGACTTCTTAGGTACAAACACGGGTATATTCACATCCCGGATCTGTGTTATATTTAACGTCCTTCAATCTCTTAACACTTTTACCCCGAAATGTAAAATAATCTTGTGGAGAAATTTTCTCAGGAGGGGGGTATCAGCCCCCTTCAGCCCCTTCAGCCCTTTCAGCCCTGAGGGGCCAAGCCCTTCAGAAGGGGCGGGAGTATCTTTTTACTGCTAAGAGTGAGTAATTGATCACAGATGCCGTATGCGTGGTCAAATGACCTCTGCTCCTTGCAGTCCAGTGTTGCAAAGTGTATTTTTATAAGAGCAGTGCATCTCTTACTTTAGCAGGACAATTAAGGAAAATCCTGCTCCCATTTTTATTACCATAGTAAAGATAGTGGACATTGTTGTCTATGTAAAGAGAGCAAGAATCAAACATTCGCTTTGCTTCATCGAGGAAGTGGCAAGGAAGCAAGGAGTATAGATCAGTTTTTTTTTTTTTTGTGTGGGGGCAGTGACGGATGGAGAGCTGTGGCGTCTTGCAGATTACTTTGACTCTATACGAGTGACACTGACGCCAGGATAACCAACAAAGAAACTTGATCTGTGCGTTAGTGTGGACAAAGTGTCTCCCCAAAAACGATAAACACTTACAGAGAAGTGTGATCAACTCTTAGTGATATTGTAGTGAACAATTATTGATGAACAGTGTAACAAAAAAGTGTTGCGACCCAACAGAGTGTAGTGCGACATTCTTCAAAGAACACTATTCTTCAATCAACTCAACGGATATCGGGCATAATTACGGGTCAGACATATACCCAGGTAAGTGTTCTAACTCGTGATGTACTATTTTTGACTGCGCAGTTGAGTATAAATCGTGAGTTAGTCACTTATCAAAAACCCCCGGTGATATGTGGACCATTGAGTCCAACAAGTACATACATCGTCAGCCACCAGTGTATGAAATTATGCTGACATAACACCCCCTAGGGGTAATTTATAATCTTACAAATTATATTTCTTGACAGCCCATGTTGAGATGGTTTTGACAGCTTTAGGGCCTCGTCTGCAGGGGCGGCTTTTGCAGGCGATGGTTGTCCTTTTAAGTTAAGTATAAGTCTTTAAACTTAACTGGTAATGCCATTTCTCAACAGAATTGGTCCTTCGAACAGGATAAAGACCACACTGTGGTCCAAATATGTTGTACTACAGTGTACAAATAACCTATGAGCCAAGGTCCTTCGAAAAAAGCAGTAGAACTACTGTTTTACAATATAAATCAGTATAAATGAGTCCCTCCAGACTCAATCACAGAGAAAGGGCAGCCAAAAGAAAACGGGCTCTCACCCAGCGTTCACCCAACGAAAACGGGAGCTGGGTGACTCACCCACACCCTGCACCCACTGCTCCAATCTCGAGAAGTGCTGACCAAGACAACAACCCTCTCAGTAGTAGTAACCAGTTACCAGTAACCAGTGTACCGTTGACTCAACGACCAACCGTCTCTGCCTGAGTCACTATCTGAACTCATATTGCGCTGACCTGGCATTATTCAAAGACCCTCTATGGGTACGTGGGCGGCCAGTCAGTCAGTCAGTGTTAGGAGTGTGAGCAAGGAGGCAGGTCACGGCTGTAAGGGCGCAACCCACCTTATCTGTAATTATACGTACTACCAGCCTACGTGAGTATTTCTTTACCTAATCCACGTATTCGAACTCCCACATGATAAATGGTGGCACTGGTGTGGAGCGTGGATTTACGTTTTTAAGGGTAATTCAAGACGTTTTGAAGGATGTTTGTGAGTTTGCGGGCAGGGTCAAAGGTGAAACCGTCACCCACCAGCACTACCCTCACGCACCACCCAGCCTGCGGCCTTTTTGCAGCCGTTTCAAGCTTCCTTTGGGTTAGTTCGTGTGCTAATTGCTTCAATCTCGAGGGGTTGACCGGATTTTGCAATTAAGCCCGTCAGTAAGCCAGACTGTGGAAGTGAACGCCTGTCAGCCTATCATCCCGCCTGTTCCTGTTCCAACTGCTCCTCCCCCC
>NC_069399.1:33215178-33244990 GCF_026875155.1 Cherax quadricarinatus
TTCTCAAAGAAATTCGGAAATTTCGGTGGACCCGCTTGTACTGTGTCTGGATGCTCAAACGTGCAGACACGACATCGGATAACGTTGGGGGATGATGCTTTTGTATAGGGTGTTAGGGTGAAAAAGGTGTTTGATAGTAGTAAAAGGAACAGAATGGGGGGGAAAAAATAAGCGTGTGAACCATAAAGTGCAATCCCCTTTGAACAAAAAAAAAAGGGAATATCAGTAAAGCAAAATGGGAAAATTTTGGATTATAGTGTAATAGGAGTGCGGTGGAGAAAAAAAGGGGTTCCCGGGGGAAATAGCTGCCCAGACTAGGAAATTGCCGGGTTGTCGACACAATGGAAATAAATGAATATCGATCTTCTATCTATAAGTAATAAGTGAGTGAAAGGGGGATATTATGTGCAGTGGATGTGAGCTAAATTGTAGAAAAGAAAATTAAATTACCCCCAAGTATAGGTACATATATGGTGTAGGGGAATTCTTAAAAGGTGGCATTGCGAATTTTCCCCAGAGGATCGTAAAGGGTTTTAAAAAGGAAAAGTAACTACTAAGTCATGATATAAAAAACGATGTGGTAGCATTGGGTGCAGGGAACACAGCATAATAAATTGGCTTTAAAACCGTTCCTCTACTAAACAGGAAATTTTTTTTCCCTTAGAAGTGTGGGGGAAGTTGCTAGGTGTGTAAACAATAAAAACAATGATCCCAGAAATAACGCAGTGAAAAGTTAAATTTTTAAAGAATACAGTGTATATTTGAGAAAAACAGGTACAGCATAATAAAAGGAAATTTATTAGTAAAAAATAGTATTAAAAAAAAAAAAAATTTAGTGAAGGGGGAAAGTTGCGGCTCACACCCCCCCTGCACCCACCACCCCCTACCCCCCACCACCCACCCGCACCACCCCCCACCCTGCCCCAACCCACCTACCCCCCCACCCAAACCTACACCCCCCCTAACCACCCCCCACATACTGCAAACTTGGGTTCTTTTTAAAAATACATCTTGATATTACTGGCACCAGCAAGGGAAGGGGTAAAGGGAAATCAGTTTTCTTCCTGGAAAAACAGTGTAGTAGGATACAGCAGGATGTCAGCCAGCATATCTGGGGACATGTAAAAAAACCCTTTGGGAAAGGAAATCCAGTCACATGAAACCCTATGCTTTCCCAAAAACCCATTTCCCTTGTATAGACTAAAACAGCCTCAAAAAATGACCTCGAACTAGAAAGGTGCTTCGGGTTGTGAATAAGATGAGAACTTTGGGAAAGGTATCGAAAAGGTACTAGGAGGTAATAAATGTAAAAAAAATAAAAGGAAAAAAGGATGACCCCTTGGATGTTACCAAAATTATATAAAACATGGGAGCAAGAGATAGTGCAAAAAAAATCAAATGTCCATACCACACGATGACTCGAAACATTGTCCCCCCACAGGGTGCAAAGACAGACCCTCCCCAGTCATACCCCACTAATACCCAGTGCTGTGCTGGCCCAGGTCCCCCAGGCATAGCCCCAAAACCCCACAGTGCTGGTGGGGCCCCAGGCTCCCCCAGTCATGCATAATACCCACAGTGCTGGCCCGGGCCCAGCCCCGACCCAGACCAGCCCCCCCCCCCCACCCCCGTTGCCCAGCCCCAGCCCCCACCCTTACGCCGCCAGCTCCCCTAGGGACACTACCCAAAACCCCCACAAAACAGTAAATATACCCCCTCATTGCAAAAGACCGGGGGCCCTTTACAGATGGGAGAGGAGTCCCCTCTTCTTCCTCTACTGGGGAAAGTAGAGGGGAACCCAGGACGGGGTGGCCCTTGGCTTGGATACTGGGGTTAAAGTGCATCCCAAAACCCCTGCAGAAATTGAAAAACCACCCCCCAAAATTCTCAACCAAAGGTAAATTTTGTGCAAATATTTGTGGGGTTTTGAAAGCATGGAATAAAGGGGAAAAAAAATGGGAAATGCAACTTTGCCCATCCCAAAAAATGTAGCGCCTCCTGTCTAAGGGTGTGTGTCTTCTTCCTGTACTTTTTCCCCCAAAAAATGTGCCATCTCGGTCCCCAGAAGCGTTTTAAAAAAACCCTGGGCCCTGATACCTTAAAAAAGGGACCAGGAGGCACAGACCCAAAAGACAAAAATAGTAGCTACGACCCCCAATCAGGTGATTTTTTTTTGGGGCGGAAACAAAAAAAAGAAAAGGAAGGAAAAAAAAAAAATGGCCCACCACCTTTGGGGCCCTTTGGTTGGATGGAGGGGGACCCGTGGCCCCCATGGCCCTCCGAATTAAAATACGGGCCCAATAACAAAACCCCCCCAACAAACACGAATAAAACCTTTTCATATTTGCTTTTCGGGCCTTAAGCCATCCACAAAACAAAATACTTTTTCAGTGGATTCTAGTGGAGTCAAAATGAATGTTGCGCCTTACAGAGATCACACAAAAGTTTACTTTGACAGGAAATATGGATAAGTGGTTTCAACTTTTTAGATGCGAAGAAAAAACAGGCAAAAGGGGGATTTGGCCTGTATGTAAAAGGGCCCTTATCTGACGGAGTTGTGAACCACAAATAGGTGTTGAAGTTCTTCAATAAAAGGAACCAAACCTGTCTTGTGGTTGTTTACAAGCACCAGATGCAACCTCACAACAGTTCAAGGAAAAAGTACTGAAAATGTTACTGTTGGAAAAAACCTTTCCCGTCATCCCCCAAAAATCTTACTGCTTTGGTGTTTCAACCTAAGCATTCAAAAATGGAAAGAATGTAGCAAATAATGTTAAGCTGAAACAATCCCGGAGGTAGGCGATGAAAAGGTCACACAAATGAGCTATTAAATCTCTGCGAAAACACACCTTAAGCCAGCAGATAGTGGAGCCAAAAAAATAGAAAACCCCACTTGACCCTTTTCTTCACAAAAAATGAGGGACCTGATAAGAGACATAAGAATATCAAAAAACTTTTCCCATCACAATCTAATTTTGGTCGCGTAATGCATAGGGGTCCCGAACAGCGAATGAAGTACCTGGAAGGTGTTTCACAAAAAACAAATTTTAACAACAAAAAACATCAACTGGGACCCGGTAAAACCCGTCCCAAAAGAACATGTTGGAAGATGTTTTAAATGACATGGATCCAAACCAGTGCCCTTTAAAAGGTCAACTTCTGGTGCCGAAACATGTTCTGGATATTCCCCCAAGAAAGAAGAAGAGCAGGGGTAAACTGGAGGGGAAAAGAGCTCCCCCTTCAGAAGACGACGAAGAGTCACTGAGCTCCTCCGAGTGCAAATATTGATCACGAAAGGAGGGTGACCCGGGGGTGGAAACTATCGAATTAAGTAAATGACTCTTACAGGAACCGGAGGCAGGAGGGCTTAAAACTATTAGTGAAATTGAAAAAAATTAAAATATTCTTTTCATTGCAAAAACAAGGCAAATACCAATCTAGTATCGGGCCCTTATCAGACAGGATGGGACTTTTCACAATGCAAAAGGAAAACAAAAAAAAAAAAAAAAAACGACCCCCCCCCCATCAACCCAAATTTTTTTCCAAAAACCAAAAAAAAAAATCCCCCCCCAACCCCCCATTCCCCACCCCCCCCCCGACCCCAACCCGCTCCCCCTTTGGTTTGTGAAATAAATTGGCTGGGGGAAAACCAGACCAATTTTTCCCCATTAAAATGGCCCAAAAAATATAAAAATTTTGCCCAATTTCCCACACCCAAAAAATTTTAAAAAAGGGAAAAAGGGATTGCAAAATCCCCTTTCAAAAACGCCCCGGGCCGGGTTTGGGATTTGTTTCTTAAAACTCGACCCCTTTGGCCTTGGTCATGGGAAAGTGCAGATGAATTCACAGCTTTAAAACCTTTTAAAATCCTTTAAAGGCGAAAGCATTAAGGGTAAAAAAAAATGGGGAAATAGTGGGCTTCCCCTCCTAAAATCGAAAACAAGAGAGGGTCAACAGGTTAAAATCGGGGTCCCATATGAAGAGCTTGTTCCCAAGGACGTACTCGCCCCCATTTATTCCTTATCCCTTCGCTTAAAAGAGAATACACCAAGCCCGTATCACCCTTTGCGGATGATATAGGATCTGCAGGGTGTCATCTGCTGGGGACGCGGTTAACTCCAAGAAATTTAAAAAAAACAAGTTTTCCAGTGGGAAAGGGAAAAAACAATATGATGTTCAATGAGGAAAAAATTTCCCAAACCTTCCCCGTTATGGAAAATGGAGGAGTAATAACTAAAAAAGAGTATTACTACTGACCCCGGCCAAAATAGAGCGGAAAAAAATGTAAGGGACCTGGGGGGTAGAAATGTCTGAGGATCTCATTTAAAAGGTCAAAAACGTGCCGATCGCAGTGAAAAAGAAATGATGGATGGTAATGAGAACTTTAAAACGGAGATGAAGCCCTGATGATCCTTTTCAAAATCCTTTTTCTCTCTAGGTGGAAAATGCTGTCATTAACATCTATTCAAAGCAGGTTTTAAAAGCAGATTAGAGAGGTCAGAGATTCTTTTTTGCACGTTAAGTTCTGTCAAGCACCCCCAACTACTGGGAACCTTGGAAGCACTTGACTTTTCTCTTGGAACGCAGGGGGGGATTTTCATAAATTTAACCTTTGGAAAAAAATTTTAAGGAAGGTCCCCAAAATTTCCCAAAAGAAAATCACCCCTCGAAAGAAAAGAAGGGCAGGGATGCAAAAATGCCCCCAATAAAAAAATAGGGG
The DNA here is from genome assembly GCF_026875155.1 of Cherax quadricarinatus. Taxonomy (NCBI): domain Eukaryota; kingdom Metazoa; phylum Arthropoda; class Malacostraca; order Decapoda; family Parastacidae; genus Cherax; species Cherax quadricarinatus. The sequence continues at coordinate 33,219,899 of NC_069399.1, forward strand.
GCCATTGGTACACTAAAAGAAACACCCCTTTTGTGTCCCGGGGCCCAAAAAAGTTCAACAGCCCCCATAAGAATTAGGGGAATTGCCCTTAAACCCCCGGGCCTTAAGAGAGGTGGACAGATACCCAAAGTCGTGCCGGATCAGCCGGGCTGTGGCTCGTACGTTGGATTGCGTGGGCCAGCAGTAAAGCCTAGTTGTCAGGCCCTGACCATGGGAGGCCTGGTCAGGGGCCGGGCCGCGGGGGGTTGATCCCCGGGAATAACCCCCAGGTAACCTCAGGAATACCCCAGGTTCCTTTTCCTTCCTTTTCCCCTGGCAAACACAATGCTGGGGGACCACCCTGTAAATACCACCCCCGCTGTCCAATGGGAAACGGGGTTTTTTCTATTTTGCAAGCGGGGGCTTCAAGTTTACATTTCCCGAGGTCTTTTTTTTTTTTTTATTGTAATTTTCCTTTTAAATTTGGCTTGTGTGTTGTGCCCAGGCCCGGAGGGCTCCCACGAGAGGAGAGAATAGGGGGCCTTTGTCTTGCTGCGGCCGCTGAGAGGGGTTTGGGGCCAGCATCCCACAACTTGGTCAGGCCCCAGGGACAGCACTTTAGTGGCGCAAAATATGAACTAAGTGGCAGACAGCAAGGCTGTCTGGCAGAGAGTACATGCTGTCTACACTATCTTTTCCCTCCCCATCCCCTATCTTTCCCTTTCCCAACCCCCTTCTTTCCTCCCCACCCCTTCCTTTCCTCCCCCCCCCCATTTTTCCCCCCCAAATTCTTTTCCTTCCCCCATCCCCTATCATTCTTCCCACCTTATTTTTCCCCCCCACCCCCATTTTTCCCCCCCCCCCCTTCTTTCCCCCCCAAACCCCTAATTTTCCCCCCCAACCATTATTTTTTCCTCCCCTCCTATTTTTTTCCCTTCCACCAAAGAATGTGGGAAATTTCCTTTATTCCCTTAGTGATACAAAACATGAATTAGAATGGAGAGGGAGAGGAGAGAGAGGAGAGGGGGAGGAGGAGAGGAGGAGAGGAGGAGAAGAGAGAGAGAGAGGGAGGAAGAGATGGAGGGAAGAGGAGGAAGAGAGGAGAGAAGGAGAGAAAAAAGAGACAGGACAGAGAGAACAAGAGAGGGGGAAACTTCAACTTTGTACATAAATAACCGCACATAAAATAAAAAAGGAGTAAGAAGGGTTTTTTTGGGGCGTCATCATGTGTTAGTAAAGCGTCGTACTCAGGGGCGTCAGGTCGGAGGGGAAAAGCGTCACCAGCCTCTTCTCCCCCTGTGCGGGTTATTCTTATTGAAAATTTATCAACCATTTTGTAACATATTTTACAAAAACAACCCCTGGGGGTTGAATTTATACTTAGGTTAGTAGCAAATAAATTTCCCCTAAACTAACCAATGATTTCCCATACGCAACATTTCAATTCCGGTGATTTTTTGATTGCAACGCAAAGACTGAATATCATTTAACTCCCCGGGTTGTTTCCATCTTGTATTTCGCTTGTTCGCTATTATTGCAAAATTTTTGTTTCGCTCCCCGTACGTGTTGTGCCTTCCGGGCAAAACAAAGATTTTTTCGGGGAGAACCCGAGATGGGCTGTTCCAGGGGGTTCCAGCACCGAGATGAAAAACCCTTTAAAAATTTTTTTAAGATGGGGAAGTTTAACTCTTTGTTGAGTGTGGGTGTTGTTTGGTTGTGTGTTGTTGTTGTGTTGGTTTAGTGTTTTTGTTTGTGGGTTTTGGGGGTTTGGGGGGGGGTTGGGGTTGTGTGTTGTGTTGGTAGGGCGTAGTGTTGTGTTTGCGTAGGTCTGTAGGGGTGTTTGGTGGTCTGTAGTGTTGGTTTGGTAGGTCTTGTGTTGTGTTTGGTGGTCTGTAGTGGTGTGTTGTGTGGTCTGTAGTGTTTTGTTTGGTAGGTCGTAGGTTGTGTTTGCTTTTGGTTTTGTGTTTTGGGGTTTTTTAGGTCTGTGTGTTGTGTTTGGTAGGTCTGAGTGTTGTGTTTTCGTGGTCTGTGTGTTGTGTTGCGTAGGTCTGTAGTGTTTTGTGTTGTGTGGTCTGTAGTGTTGTGTGTTGCGGGTCTGTAGTGTTGTGTGTTGTGTAGGGCTGTAGTGTTGTGTGTTGCGTAGGTTGTTGTGTTGTGTGTTGTTTTGGTCTGTAGTGTTTGTTTGCAAAGGGCTGTAGGTTGGTGTTGTGTAGGTCTTAGTTTTGTGTTTTGCGTTTGGTCTGTGTGTTGTGTATTGGTGGTCTGTAGTTTGTGTTTGCGTGGTCTGTAGGGGTTTGGGGTACAAGTGGTGCTGAACATGGGAAATTAAGAAACAGCGAGGGATGCTGTAGCCGTGGGTCACTGGACGTTCACTTACAATTCTCGAAAGAAATTCGTAAATTTCGGCTGGACCTCTTGTACCTGTGTCTGGGATGCTCAAGTACGTGGAAGTACACACAGTCAGATACTCGTTGAGAGACTGATGCATCTTGTATAGGGAAGGGTGATAAGCGTGTCGTTGATAGTATAAAGAGGAGAGGCAGAAGGGCAGGACATAAGCGTGAGCAACCATAAAGTGCATATACGCTTAGTGACAAACAAAAAAGAATAACAGTGAATGCGAAATAGGAAAATAATGGATTATAGTGTCACATAGACGAGTGCCGGTGGATAAACGGTTACCGTGAAATAGACCTGACCAGCACTAGTGAATTCTTGCCGGTGTCGACACAAGTGGAAATAATGTATATCGATACTAACTAGTCTATAATTAAAATAGTGAGATACAAGGATATATATGTGCAGGCCATAGTGAGCTAAATTTAGTAATATAAGAGTAATCTAAATTATCCCCACGTATAGCGTACAATATATAGTGTAGATAGGGTAATAACTAACGAGAGGACATGGCACAAGCTAACAATTACTATTGCCAGAGATCAGTGAATGTTAATACTGGATAAGTAACTACTACAGTCATAAATATGAAACGATGATGGTAGCATTGAGGTGCAGGAATCACAGCATAACATCAATTGACATAACAATCCCGGTTACTCACTAAACAGAAATAAGACTTTTCCCTTAGAAGTGAGGTGAAAGTTAGCTAGCCTAGCTGCTGTGTAAACAATAAAACCATGATCCGCAGTTAACTCAGTGAAAAGATGTAATTTAAAGAATCAGTGTATATCCTTTATATAAACATGTAACAGCATCTACATAAAAAGGAATTTAAATAGTAATAATAATAGTGATTAAAAAAAAATAATATGAAGTGGCAAGTCAGCCGGCTCAACACCCAACCCTCACCCACGCACCCACCCTACACCACCCACCACCCACGCCTGCACCAACCACCCACCCACCTGCACCACCACCCACCCTACACCCCCACGCCACCCTACACCCACCCTAGCACCACCACCCTAATACTTGCTAACTTGGTTTCGTATAAATACATCTTCATAGGACTGCACCAGCAAGAGAAGGTAAGTGGAAATCATTTTTCTTACCATGGCGAAAAACAGTGTATAGGATACATGACGGATTGACCAGCACAGCATATCTAGGGACATTAAAAAAAATCCTTGGAAGGAAATCCAGAAGCACATGCAACCTATGCTCTTCCAAACACCATATACTTGTACTTGAGGCGCTAAATTACAGCCTCAAAAATGACCGTCGAACGAGCAAGTAGCTTCCTGTTGTAGCCAATAAAGATGTAGAAACTTTGGGCAGTATCAGAAAAGGTCCTAAGAAGTAATAAAGAGAAAAATAATCAGAAACAAGGATGACCTCTTGATAGTCTACCAAAAGATATAAACATGGGAGCAAGAGATAGTGCATCAAAAAGTGCAGAATGTCCCATAACCACAACAGATGACCGAAACTATCTAGCACCTTCACATGTGCTAAGAACAGATGCCATCCCCCCAGTCAGTACACTAATAACCCACAGTTGGCTGGTTCTGGCCAGGCTCCCCCAGCATAGCACCAATACCCACGGTGCTGGTGCTGCCCAGGCTCCCCCAGTCATAGCACTAATACCCACAGTGCTGGGCCCAAAGGCCCAGCCGCTGACCCTGACACCAGCCCCACCCCCCAGCCCCAGTGCTGACCCAGACCCAGCCTCACAGCCTTACGCCAGCCCAGGACTCTCCTAGGGACACTACCCAATCCACCCACAAAAAACATAAATAATACACCCATCATTCAGCAAGACCGGTAGCCCACAGTAGCAGATGTTTGGAGAGAGGAGTCTCCCTTCTTCCCTACTGGGAAAGTAGATGGAATCCAGGACAGGGTGCCTGGATTGGATACGAGGATTTATATGCAGTCTCAGAACCTGCAGAAATTGACAACACATCCTCCAAGAAATCGCAACCAAACGGTGAAATTTGCAAAAAAAATGCTTGGCAACTGTAAGCATGGAATAACAGGGGAAAAAAAATGACTATGCAAGGGCTTTGACCATCCCCAAAAAATGACGCGACCTCCTGTCGTAAAGGAGTTGTCGGTCTTCTCCTTACTTACTTCACCCCAAAATGTCCACTCCTCGTCCTCCAGAAGCAGTGTTACAACATCGAGGTGCCCTCATACGCACTAAAGAGGGACCAGGGAGGCACCTGACCCGCAAAAGACAAACAATGAGTAGGCTACTGACGCGACCCAACTCCAGGTGATTATTTCGTGGGCAGGTAAACAAAGAACAGAAAGAAGGCGAGAAATCACAAAAATAGTCCCCCACCTTGGAGCCTTGGTTGGAAGCGTGGGAAGCGCAGGCGCAGTGGCCACCCATGGCCCTCCAGAATTACCAACTACATTCCAATAACAAAAGTGCCCCCCAACAAACCACAGAACATACGGACCGTCGTACAAATTTGCAAATAACAGGCCTAGAAGCCATCGACCAACAACAAAATACCTTTTGTCATGGGACATCTAGAGGAGAGCTAATGCATGTGGTTAAGCAAGGCCTCACAGATACACACACAAAAGATCACTGTTGACATTGAAATATGGATAAGTGGTTACAACCTGTTTAGATGCGGACAGAAAAAAGCAGCAACAAGGGGGATTATGCCTGTATGGTCAAGAGTCCCTTATCGTGCACGGAGTTGCTGAACTCCACAAATGAGGTAGTTGAAGTTCTATCAATAAAGATCGAAACCAAACCTAGTCAATTTGGTTGTATACAATCCACCAAGCAACCATCACAACATTCAAGGAACAGCAACTAAAAATCGATTACTGATTTGGGAAAACCTTACCAGCTCCATCCCCAAACATCGTACACAGCTTGGGTGATTTCAACCTAAGGCATACAAAATGGAAGAATGTAGCAAATAAAGTTATAGCTGAAACAAAATCCCCAGGTAGCCAGAGGAAAGGTCACACACACATGACACTAAGTCTCTGCAAAAACACACCTTAAGCCAGCAGATAGTGAGCCAACAAAACTAGAAATCACACTGACTTAATCTCCAAATAATGAGACCTGAAATAGAAATAAAATACAAAAACAACTAAGTCCGACACAATCTAATGCGAAGTCCAGACGTACATGCATAGGTCCTAACAGCAGAAATGCAATGTTACCCTGTGAGGTGGCTTTCACAAATCCAATTTCAACAACAAGAACATCAACTGGGACCGAGGTAAACCATGTGCCTAACAGAAACATGTGGGAGAGATGTCTTAAAATTGACATGTAACCAGAACAGTTCCGTTGACAGGATCAACCTCCTGGTAGGCGGCGAAAGCATTTCGATAGCATATTCCCCTTAGAAATGAAGAAGGGACGAGGAAGTAAACTGGAAGAAAAGAGACGCTCCCACTTGCAGAAGACGTCGAAGAGTCAATGACGGGTCCGCCTGGGAGTGCTAGGAAATATCGATAAGAGACACGGGGAAATGAGGGCGCGAGTGGGCGCCAGGTGAAGTAATAAACTATCGGAACTTGAAGCTAAATGACTCGATACCGGAAGGCCAGGAAGGCAGAGGATCTTACGAACAAATAGGTGACATTTGAGAAGAAAATCAAAATATTTCTTTCAGTTTAGCCAAACACAAGGGCAACTACCGGACATAGCTAGTACGGGCCCAAACTCAGGGACAGAGATGGACTTACACATATAGCGAACAAGGAAATGTAGTGAAAATATTGAAATCGCGCCGCGGTACAGCTACTGTTTTATGAAGCCACTAAACGTCTGAGGATGCGACGGACGAGCCAGGCAATTGATTAATCTGACATGAGATGAACCTCAAAACTCCATAAATGTAGTCCATATTTCGGCGACAATTACCCAACTCCGGAGATATGTTCGTGCAAAGAGGCCTTTGACAACTTGTCCTATGCACTGCAGCCCCGACCCGGAACTCTGGAACTGTTTTCGCATAATGAACTGGGTGCAAGAAACCCTCTCTCGCAACCCTCGGAGTGAAGCACTATGAGGGGTAGAGCTTGGACAAGGGGGGAGTAAATTATCCAGTCCCTAAAACAACGTTATAGCCCCAACTCCATAAAGGGCATGCAGCAAAGCAGATAGCTAAGAACTATAGACCAATAGCTCTGGACTCCCACATCATAAGAAAATCTTTGGAATGCAGAGTGCTAGGATACGCAGGATTTGCAAACACCAGTGAATTACGCCAAACTCAGCACAATCCAGGCAACAGTGGTGTTTCGAGGCAGTGCGCTCGCGGCCCTCTCCGCGGCGGACTACTGGAGTCACTATAGACGCGTAGGGCGGCGTTTTGGATCACGAGAAAGAAAGTCAGGAGATGTCGAGATGTAAATACACGGATAACTGAGTGCAAAAACATTGACAAATTCGAGTCAATGGGGCGTAAACCCAGAGGAAAATAGCGGCGTGCTAACGAGGTATAACTGGGAAAGTGTGAGGATGATCTTCAAACTCGCTAACAATAGCGAACACAAAAGATAGTGTCAAACAGAGTTAGGCATCGGAGGCTGCCATAATGAAGAGCACCTTTTTCCACAAGCACAGTACTCGCCCCCATGCTATTCCCTTATCCTCAATCCAACATAGACCAGAGATATCCACCACAGCACACGTATCATCCTTTGGAATAACTAGAATCAGCATGCGCTGTCATCACGTCTTGAGACCTTAACCTCCACGAGATATAAAGCAAATTTTGCCAGTGGCAACTGATAAACAATATATGTTTCAATGAGACAAATTCCAACTACTCCGTTAAGGAAAACTGGAGGAGATAATAACAAGAACAAGTATACTACTGACTCCGGCAATACAATAAGCGAACGAAATAATGTAAGGGACCTGGATAGATAATGTCTGAGGATCTCACTTTACAGATGCACAACAGTGCCACGATCGGCACTTGCAGTAGAAAATGATAAGGATGTAATGAGAACTTTCAAAACGAGAGATCCAAGCCCATGATTGATCCTTTTCAAATCACTTGTGCTCCTCTAGGCTGGGAATAGCTGCTGTGAGCAAAGAGCATCGTCCATTCAAAGCAGGTTGAAATCGCAGATGCTAGAGAGTGTACAGACGAACCCTTTACTGCACGTATGCGAGTTCGTCCAAGCCCCTAACTACTGGTTAGGCGCGTTGGAAGCACTTACAGTATAGGCGTCGTTGGAACGCATGAGGAGAGATAAGATCTAGAAGCTCACATTTGAAAATCTTATGAAGAATGTCCCAAATCGTGTGCGACACAGAAGAACCACCGCTCCCTGACGAAAGCAAAAGGGAGGCTGTGGTCGGAAGGGCGATGCAAAAGTGTCCCCCAATAAGAATAGGGCGGCGCAGTGTGTACAGCTAAGGAGCGGCGGGACGAGGCCGAGAAGTGGCCGGGGGCCGTGGCAAAAAAAAAAAAAAACACAAAAAAAAAAGGCTGTGTCCGAGGGGGCGTGCCTCCGCATCAAGCGAAGGAGGGACGGAGAGTGCCTATAAGACCCCTGCGATGTGCCGTTCGAAGAAGAGCTGGTGGCCAGATGACCCTAAATCGAGTGCCGGATCAGGCCGGCTTGGCTGCGTACGTTGACGTGGCGTGCTGCCACAGTAAACAAACGAGCCTAGTTGATCAGCGCCCGAAGTGCAAGTCGGAGGTCCTGTCATGACCGGCCGTGCTGTGGGCGTTGAATCCCGGAATAGCCGGCGCCGCGTAACCATCGCAGGAATAAGCCTCCAGGTATGCGCGCCTTGCCTTCCTACTCTCCTGGTGCAAACTCACGGATCTGTCGGGTGCGACCGGACCGCAGCTACCACACCACCGCTGGCTGAGCCAATGTTAAACAGTGATTATTTTCTAATTGACGTGCAAGCGAGGCATCATTGATAGCATCTTCGCCGAGTTGCTTGCGCTTTACTGATAAGTTGGAAATGGTCCTTGGAGTAGCGAGTAGCTATGTGTGTTTGTGATGCCCGATGTGCCCAGTAGGGAGGCGATCCCACATAGCGAGAGGCGCGTAGTAGGCCTTCTGTCTATGCTGCCAGCCGGGCGAAGGGCGGTGTGTGGCCCAGCATGCCCACCGAGCTGGGTCCGGGAGGTCGCCAGAGACAACACTTAGTAGTGCCAAGACTATGAGACTAATCTGCCGCGCAGCATAGAGTGTGCGGTCTGTTCAGAAGAGTGTAGAATGCGTCTACACTATCATATCTCCCGGCACCCCAGATCTCTCCTATCCGTATGCCCCTATCTTCCTCCCCACCCCTTCCTTTCCTCCCATCCCCTATCTTTCCTCCACAACCCCTACTTTCCTCCCATCCCCTACCCATTTCTTCCCCATCCCTTAATCTTTCCTCCCCACCTCCCTATTTCCTCCCCATCCCTATCTTTCCATCCCCACCCCTATCTTTCCTCCCGATCCCCTATCAATCTTCCCCTCCTTTTCTATCCTCCCCACCCCTAATCTTTCCTCCCACCCCCTATCTTTCCCTCCCCAACCTACTTCCTCCCCAACCATTACTTTTCCTCCCACACCTACTATTTTTCCCTTCCACCCAAGAATTAGTAATTTTCCCATTAATCACCTTTATGAATACAAATCATAATTATAATGGAGCAGAGAGAGAGAGAGAGAGAAAGAGAGAGAGAGAGAGGAGAGAGAGAGAGAGAGAGAGAGAGAGAGAGAAGAGAAAGACAGAGATCAGAGACAGCAGAATACAAGAGAGGAGAAACTTCAATTAGTATCATAAATAACCCGCACATAGAATAAAGAAGGAGATAAGAAGGTTTGTGGTGCGTCATCATGTGTTAGTAACAGCTCAGTACTCAGTCGTCAGGTCGGAGGGAACCGCAGTCACCAGCCTCTCTCTCCCGTGTGCGGGTTATTCCTATATTGATAAATTTATCAACCATTTTGTACATATTTATACAAAAACAACCTCATGGGAAGTTAATAACATATCGCTAGGTCTAGTCAGCTAATTAGAATCTCCCCTAACTAACCACATCTTCCTGACGCATTTCTGCAAATTTCACAATCTCCGGACATTATTGATTGCAACGCAAGACCTAGAAACTATCATTCAACTCCCCCATGGTGGTTTCCCATCTTGTATTATCGCTTGTTCTGCTAGTATTGCAACATTTTTTTTGTCGTCAGCGCCAGTCACATGTTTGTGCCTTCCGTGTTCTTGATAAACTAAGTAGTTTTTTCTGTGAGACAGAGATGGCCTGTTCCAAGGGCCAAAGTTTCCAGCACCAGAGAGAATGACAAACCTTGAAGAATTTGTTTATCAAGATGGGTAAGTTTGAACGCGCATTGTTGAGTGGGTGTTGCTTCGTAGGTCTGTATGTGTGTGTTGGTTGGTCTGTAGTGGTTTGTGTGTTGCGTAGTCTGTAGTGTTTTTTGTGTAGTCGTAGTGTTTGTGTGTTGCGTAGGTCTGTATGTTGTGTGTTGGTGTTGGTCATGTAGTGTTGTGTTTTGGCGTATGGTCTGTAGTGTTTGTGTGTTGTGTTGGTCTGTAGTGGCTGTGTGTTGTGTAGGTCTGTAGTGTTGTGTGATGTGAAGGTCTGTAGTGGTTGTGTGTTGTGGTAGGTCTGTATGTTGAGTGTTTGTGTAGGTCTGTAGTGTTTGTGTGTTGTGTAAAGGTTCTGTAGTGTTGTGGTTGGTTTTGGTCTGTAGTGTTGTGTGTTGCGAGGTCTGTAGTGTTGTGTGTGTGTTGGCTTAAGTGTTGTGTGTTGCGTAGGTCTGTAGGTGTTGTGTGTTGTGAGTCTGAAGTGATAGTGTGTTGCGTAGTCTGTATGTTGTGTGTTTGTGTTAGGTCCTGTAGTGTTGTGTGTTGCGTAGGTCTGTAGTGTTGTGTGTTGTGTAGGTCTGTAGTGTTGTGTGTTGCGTAGGTCTGTAGTGTTGTGTGTTGTGTAGGTCTGTAGTGTTGTGTGTTGCGTAGGTCTGTATGTTTGTGTGTTGGCGTAGGTCTGTATGTTGTGTGTATGCTAAGGTCTGTATGGTTTGTGTGTTGTGTTTGTCTGTAATGTTGTTGTGCGTAGTCTGTAGTGTTGTGTGTTGCGTAGGTCTGTATGTTGTGTGTTTGTTGGCTGTAGTGCTGTGGTTTGTAGGTCTGTAATGATGTGTGTTTGTGTAGGTCTGTAGTTATGTGTTGTGTAGGTCTGTAGTGTTGTGTTTGTGTGGTCTGTAGTGCTGTGTGTAGTGTAGGTCTGTAGTGTTGTGTGTTTTGTAGGAGTCTGTAGTGTTGTGTGTTGTTAGGTCTGTTTTGTTGTGTGTTGTGTAGGTCTGTAGTGTGTGTGTGTTGTTTGGTCTGTAGTGCTGTGAGTTGTGTAGGTCTGTAGTGTTGTGTGTTGTGTAGGTCTGTAGTTTTGTTTATTGTGTAGGTCTGTAGTGTGTGTTGCGTAGTCTGTAGTGTGTGTGTTGTGTTGGTCTTAGTGCTGTGTGTGTGTGGTCTGAGTGTTGTGTGTTGTGTAGTCTGTAGTGCTGTTTGTTGTGTAGTCTTAGTGTTGTTGTTGTGTAGGTCTGTAGGTTGTGTGTTGTGTAGGTCTGTTGTGTTGTGTGGTGTGGTTTGGTCCCTGTAGTGGCTGTGTTTGTGTAGGTCTGTAGTTTGTGTGGTTGTGGTAGGTCTGTAGTGTTGTGGTTGTGAGTCTGTAGTGTTGTGTGTTGCGTAGTCTGTATTGTTTTGATGTGTTGGTTGTAGTGGCCAGTGTGTTGTGTAGGTCTGTAGTGTTGGAGTGTTTGTGTAGTCCCTGTAAGTGTTGTGTTTGTGTAAGGTCCTGTAGTGTTGTGTGTTTTGTAGGTCTGTAGTGTTGTGTGTTGTGTAGGTCTGTCGAGTGTTGTTGTGTTGACTGTAGTGTTGTGTGTTGTGTTGGTCTGTAGTGTTGTGTGTTGTGTAGGCTGTATGTTGTGTTTGTTTGTCTGTAGTGTGTGTGTTGTCTTAGTCTGTAGTGTGTGTGTTTGTGTTGGTCTGTAGTGTTTTGTGTGTTGGCGAAGGTCGTAGTGTTGTGTGTTCCGTAGGTCTGTAGTGTTGTGTGTTGCGTAGGCTTATTGTTGTTGTGTTGCGTATCGTAGCGTGTGTGTTGCGTAGGTCCTGAAGTTTATTGTTGTTGTTGGTCTGTAGTGTTTGTGTTTGCGTAGGTTTTCCACCTTTAGTTTTGTGTGTATGCTAGGTCTGTAGTGTTGTGTGTTGCGTAGGTCTGTAGTGTGGTGTGTGTTGCGTGTTGGTCTGTAGTGTACTCACCTAGTTGAGCTTGCAGGGGTCGAGTCCTAGCTCCTGGCCCCCGCCTCTTCACTGTCGATACTTGGTCACTCTCTCTCCCTGAACCGTGGCTTTATCAAACCTCTGCTTAAAGCTAATATGGGGGGATCCTGCCTCCCTTACATCGCTTCCCAAACTATTCCACTTCCTGACTACTCTGTGGCTGAAGAAATACTTCCTAACAGCCCTGTGATTCATCTGTGTCTTCAACTTCTACTGTGTCCCCCCTTGTGCTGTGTCCCCATCTCAGTAACATCCTGTCCCCCTCCCCCCCTCCCCCCACTTGTCCACCTTGTCATTCCTCTCAGTACATTTGTATGTCGTTATCATGTCCCCCCTATCTCCCTGTCCTCCAGTGATCGTCAGGTTCGATTTTCCCGCTAACTCTCCTCGTAGGACATACCTCTTAGCTCTGGACTAGTCTTGTTTGCAAACCATTGTTACTTCTCTATTTCTTTTACGTGCTTTGGCTAGGTGTGGGTTCCAAACTGGTGCCACATACTCCAATATGAGCCTAACGGACACGGTACCGGTCCTGAACGAGTCCTTATAAAGATTCGAATGCTGTTCTGAGTTTGCTAGGCGCCCAATGCTGCAGCAGTTATTTGGTTGATGTGCTCTTCAGGAGATGTGCCTGGTGTTATACTTACCCCAAGATCTCTTTCCTTGAGTGAGGTTTGTAGTCTCTAAACCCCTAACTGTACTCCGTCTGCGGTCTTCTTGCCCTTCCCCAATCTTCATGACTTTGCACTGGTAGGGTTGAACCCCAAAAGGGGCCAATTGCTGACCAGGTCTGCAGCTTGTCCAGATCCCTTTGTGCTTCTGCCTGGTCTTCGATCGAATGAATTCTTCTCACAACTTCACGCATCTGCAAACAGGGACACTTCGGAGTCAAACCCTTTCCCCTCATGTTGTTCACAAATACCAGAAACAGCATGGCCCTGTGGGACTCCACTGGTTTACAGGCGCCCACTTGACACCTCGCCACGATATGCCATGACTCGCTGCTGTCTTCCTGACAAGATTCCCTGACAATTGTTGTGATTTCCTGTTTTCCCTGCTTGGTCTCCAAGTTTTTGCAATAATCTCTGTGTGGAACTGTGTCTTAGCCTTCTTGCAGTACAAGAAAATGCAATCAATCCACCCCTCTCTCTCTTTGTCTACTGACTGTCACCATGTCATAGAGCTCCAGTAAGTTTGTGACCACAGCATTCTCGTCCCTGAACACCCAGTTGTTGATGAGATCATTCCTTTCTAGGTGTTCTTACATCTTCCTGATAATCTTATCCAAGAACTTTGAATTACTATACATGTCAGTGACACTGGTCTGTAGTTTATGCTTCATGTCTGTCCTCCTTTTTTAAAGATTGGGTCTCCCCCCCCCCCCCCCTTTCGGACTACATTGCTGTCTTCCATGTCCAGGCAATCTCCCTGTTTCGATAGATGTATTGAATATGTTGTTAGGGATACACATAGCGCCTATGCTCCTTCTCTCAGGACACATGGAAAGATGTTATCGGGCCCCATTGCCTTTGAGGTTATATCTCACTCAGAAGGCCTTCTTCCACTTCTTCCTCGGGTTGGTGTGTACTGTGTCCATCACTTGGTGGTGTACCCCCATCACCTCTCCGTCTTTTGGAGCACCATTCTGTCTCCTCTAGTGAACACTTCTTTCGACTCTTCTTGTTGAGGTCCTCACATACTTCCCGCGTCATTTTTGTTGTCTTCCTTCTTCCTTCCTTAGCTGATTACCTGGTACTTGATTCTTGTTTTCTCCTGATGTGTGCTGTTACATCTGCTTCAGGTCACGATTTGGCGGAATGTCGCTGCTATGTCGTTTTTCATTGTGTCGTTTGGGCCTCCCTTATTATCTGAGCATATTCATTTTCTGGCTCTACGACTGCTCTCCTTATTCTCCTGGGTCCTTTGCCTTCTATACTTCTTCCAATTCCTAGACACTTGTTTTTGACTCCACTGACACATTTGCGTGAACCATGGGATCCTCCTGGCTTTTTAATTATTCCTTGTTACCCTTGGGTACAAACCTCTCACAGCTCCTTGCAAAATGTTGTTAAATATTCCATCATCTCATTAACCTGCTTCCTTGCCAGTTCTCTGTCCACGAAAACACCCGTTCAGGAATTTCTCATTCCTTTGATACCCCTTTCTTGTAGTTTGGCTTCATTCCCCACGGCCCTTCCCTGGATGTATGTTGTGTTGCTGTTGTTGGGTCTGTAGTGTGGTGTAAGTTGTGTAGGTACTGATAGTGTGGTGAATATTGTTTGTGTTGGTCTGTAGTATGGTGTATGTTGTGTAGGTCTGTATGCGTTTATGTTGTGTGTGTGTAGGTCTGTAGTGTAGTGTACGTTGTGTTGGTAGTGTTAGTGTAGTGTATGTTGTGAGTGTTGTAGTATGGTGTATGTTGTGAGTGTTGTAAGTAAGTGTATGTTGTGAGTGTTGGTAGTATAGTGTATGTTGTGTATGTTGGTAGTATAGTGTATGTTGTGAGTGTTGTTAGTGTAGTGTGTTGTGAGTGTTGGTAGTATGCTGTTAAGTTGTGTGTGTTGGTAGTTAGTGTATGTTGGTGAGTGTTGTTAGATTATAGTGTATGTTGTGAGTGTGGTAGTATAGTGTATGTGATGAGTGTTCGGTAGTATAGTGTTTGTTGTGAGTGTTGGTAGTTATAGAGTATAGTTGTGAGTGTTGGTAGTATGATCGTATGTTGTGAGTGTTGGTAGTATAGCGTATGTTGTGGCTGTTGATAGTATAGTGTATGTTGTGAGTGTTGGTAGTATAGAGTATGTTGTGGTGTTGTAGTGATAGTGTATGTTGTGAGTGTTGATAGTATTGTTTATGTTGTGCGTGTTGATAGGTAAGTGTAAGTTGTGTGTGTTGGTAGTATAGTGTATGTTGTGAGTCTGCTGGTAGTATATGTGTATGTTGTGAGTGTTGGTAGTATTATAGTATGTTGTGAGTGTTGGTTGTATTGTGTATGTTGTGGTGTTGGTAGTGTAGTGTATGTTGTGAGTGTTGGTAGTATATTAGTGTTGTTGAGTGTTGGTGTGTAGTGTTATAGTTGTGAGTGTTGGTAGTGTAGGTGTTTGTTGTGTGTGTTGGTAGTATAATAGTTAGTGGTGAGTGTTGGAGTATAGTGATATGTTGTGAGTTTGGTAGTGTCAGTGTATGTTGTGAGTGTTGGTGTTATATAGTATGTTGTGAGTGTGCGTAGTGTAGTGTATGTGTGTGTGTGGTTAGTGTAGTGTATGTTTGAGTGTTGGTAGTGTATGTGTTTGTTGTGAGTGTGGGTTGTATATAGTATGTTGTGAGTGTGGTAGTGTAGTGTATGTTGTGAGTGTTGGTAGGGGTTAGTGTTTGTGTGGAGTGTTGTAGGTAGTGTATGTTGTGAGTGTTGGTAGAGTAGTGTATGTTGTGAGTGTTGGTAGTATATTGTAGTTGTGAGTGTAGGTATTATAGTGTATGTTGTGTAGTGTTGGTAGTATAGTGTATGTTGTGAGTGTTGGTAGTTATAGTGTATGTTGTGAGTGTTGGTAGTGTAGTGTATGTTGTGAGTGTTTGTTAGTATAGTGTATGTTGTGAGTTTTGGTTAGTATAGTGTATGTTGTGATGTTGGTAGTGTAGTGTATGTTGTGAGTGATGGTAGTTTAGTGTACTGTTGTGTGTGTGGTCAGTATCAGTGTATCGTATGTGGAGTGTTGGTAGTATATAGTATGTTGTGCAGTGTGGTAGTATGTTGTATGTTGTGACGTGTTGGTGTATTATAGTATGTTGTGTGTGTTGGTTTGTGTTAGTTGTATGTTGTTGTGTTGGTAGTGTTGGGTATTGTTGTGAGTGTTGATTGTATAGTGTATGTTGTGAGTGTTGGTAGTATTATATAGTTTGTTGTGAGTGTGGTAGATAGTGTATGTTGTGTGTGTGGTAAGTATAGCGTAGTTGTGAGTGTTGGTAGTGTAGTTGTATGTTGTAGTGTGGTTGTGTAGTGTATGTTGTGAGTGTTGGTAGTGTAGTGTATGTTGTGAGTGTTGGTAGAATTATTAGTATGTTTTGTGAAGTGTTGGTAGTGTAGTGTATGTGTGAGTGTTGGTAAGTGTAGTGTATGTTGTGAGTGTTGGTAGTATATAGTATGTTGTGAGTGTTTGTGGTTGTATAGTGTATGTTGTGAGTGTTGGTAGTTTTGTGTAGTTGTGTGTGCTTGGTAGTTTAGCGTATGTTGTGAGTGTTGATAAGTATAGTGTATGTTGTGAGTGTTGGTAGTATAGTGTATGTTTGTGAGCTGTTGATAGTATAGTGTTTGTTGTGAGTCGTGTAGTATAGCGTATTTGTTGTGTGTGTTGATAGTATCAGTGTATGTTGTTGAGTGTTTGGTAGTATAGAGTATGTTGTGAGTGTTGTTAGTATAGTGTATGTTTGTGGGAGTGTTGGTAGTATTGCGTATGTTGTGAGTGTTGATTAGTTAGTGCTTATGTTGTGAGTGTTGGTAGTTTAGCGTATGTTGCTCGTGAGTGTGTAGTATAGTGTATGTCTTGTGAGTGTTGGTAGTATAGTGTAGTTGTGAGTGTTGGTGATAGTGTAGTGTATGTTGTAGTGTTGGTAAGTGTAGTGTATGTTGTGAGTTTGGTAGTATAGTGTATGTTTGTGAGTGGTTGGTGTGTAGCAGTTGTATGTTGTGGAGTGTTGGTTAGTATAGTGTATGTTGTGGAGTATTGGTAGTATAGTGTATGTTGGTGAGTGTTGGAGTATATAGTAATGTTTTGTGAGGTTGGTAGTTATAGTGTATGTTGTGAGTGTGGTAGTATAGTGTATGTGTGAGTGTTGGTAGATTAGTGTATGTTGTGAGTGTTGGTAGTATATAGTGTATGTTGTGAGTGTTGGTAGTGTAGGTATGTTGTGAAGTGTCTGGTAGTATAGTGTATGTTGTGAGTGTTGGTAGTATAGTGTAATGTGGTGAGTGTTGGTTGTATCTAGTATGTTGTGAGTGTTGGTGTTAGTGTATGTTTGTGAGTGTTGGTAGTTTAGTGTTGTTGTGAGTGTTGGTAGTATAGTGTATGTTGTGTGTGTTGGTAGTGTAGTGTATGTTGTGAGTGTTGGTTGTTGTAGTGTATGTCGTGAGTGTTGGTAGTATAGTGTTGTTGTGAGTGTTTGGTTTGTACAGTGTTATTTGTGAGTGTTGGTAGTGTAGTGTATGTTGTGAGTGTTGGTAGTATAGTGTATGTTGTGAGGTGTTTGGTAGTGTAGTGTATGTTGTGTGTGTGGTAGTACAGTGAATGTTGTGAGTGTTGGTAGTATAGTGTTTGTTCGTGAGTTTTGTAGTGTAGTGTATGGTGGTGAGTGTTGGTAATATAGTGTATGTTGTGAGTGTTGGTAAGTGTAGTGTATGTTGTGGAGTGTTGGTAGTGTAGTCGTATGCTTGTGAGTGTTGGTAGTATAGTGTATGTTAGTGAGTGTTGGTAGTGTTGGGTATGTTGTGTGTGTTGGTAGTGTAGTGTATGTTGTGAGTGTTGTGTATAGTGATATGTTGTGAGTGTTGTAGTGTAGTGTATGTTGTGAGTGTTGGTATAGTACAGGGTATTGTTGTGAGTCTGTTGGTAGTTTAGTGTATGTTGTGAGTGGTTGGTAGTTCAGTGTTTTGTTGTGAGTGATTGGTAGTATAGTGTATGTTGTGAGTGTTGGTAGTGTAGTGTATGTTGTGAGTGTTGGTAGTACAGTGTATGTTGTGAGTGTTGGTAATATAGTGTATGTTGTGAGTGTTGGTAGTATAGTGCAGAGTAATCACCGAGTTTTGCTTCTGGGATCGAGTCTCAGCTGCTGTTCCGCCTCTTGCAACACATACTCTGGGCTCAGTGATGCCTCCTCTTAAAGCTGTGTATAAAGTTTTCCTCCACTAAGCACCTTGTCTGTTTCCTTCCACTTGTTTACCACTCTGAGAGTAAAGAAATGCTTCTTATTGTGGCTCATTTGCCTTCTTACCATCTCCCACTTCCTTTCTTTACCTTCTGCCACACTCCTGAAAAAGTTTCTCCCTTTTTGTTCTATTAAAACCTCAGAAGTACCTTATACGTCGTTATCAAGTCTCCCCTGGTCCTTCTCTCTTCCAATGTGGTCACATTTAGTTCTGTGAGAATTTCGTAATACAACAACCCCATCAGTTTTGGAACCAACCTGGTTGCATATCTCTGTACTTTCTAAAGGCTTTGAATGCGAGTGTTGTATATAGTAGCCCTGCTGGTGCTGCATATTCAAACAGGTCTGACTTTAGTAGCGTACTACACCGTGTTGGATTCCTTAGGTAAGCTTTGTCTAGAAACAGGACAAGTGTTTCCTGGCGCGGGCCTTAGTTATGTTATGACCGGCAGCTGACGCTTTTAGTCACCTGATCGAGGCCTTCCACTGGCTTACCCCATCACCCCTTTAAAAAATTATGATTATGATTATATCCATTTATTATTAGTGGTCAATATCCAATATTCCTTATAGGGATTTCTGAAGGCAATCTAAGATTATTTTGTCCAGAACACATCGTTGGTGATTAACAAGCTTCTTGTGGTACCTTGATGTAATAATTACTTGTTATGGCGTCTTCCTTAATGGTTCATACACTTATCTGTTCTTCCTTTACCTTCGATTTCCATTACCTTGCACTGTTTTGACCAGTCCTTCAGTTTGTTCATGTCTTGTAGGTCACTGCTATCCTCGTTTGTACGATTTTTTATTAAGAGTGTATAGTTGTGGTTTAAATGGTTTTGATAACGACAAGTTGAAGGATTGAGGCACTTATGCAACATATGGAATCTTTATTAATAATAATAATAATAATAATAATAATAATAATAATAATAATAACATCTTTATTTTAATACAAGTACATGTACAGTTATACAGTCCAGCTGACAACAATGACTTACGTACTATATAGAGTCACTTGGTATGCTCCGGCATTGAAGGGCAATTCAGGTCAGTGTCGGAGGATGCGGTCCCCACACGTCGACTAACACCAGCGTACCATTTTCTGATGGGGGAACCATAGACAACAGGTGGAAAATACTCGTCCTATGTTTCTATCTGGCAAGGGAATCGAACCAGGCCCTCGCCGTGTGAAGCGAGAGCGTTAGCTCAAGGCCACAGAGCTTAAGGAAAACGTTTCGCACACAGTGATTTACAGTCCAATTCCAAAAAGAGAGGGTAAGGAGAGGAGTTTGAGGTAATTAGTCCATAGCCTGGAATCGATGTGTTCAGTACACCACTCTGTTGAAAGGACAGCATATGACCGGGGAAGTGGCAAATTTATTGTCTTTTTTTCAAGAGTGTTGGAGATAACACATCGATTAAAGGCCCCTGAGGGGACTGATTACCTCAAAACTCCTCTCCTTACCCTCTCTTCTCTGTATTGGACTGATTGAAGCCACTGTGTGGCGAAACGTTTCCTTAATAAAGATTCCATTATGTTACATAGACGTCTCAGTCTTCAAGAGTAATGGTTTTAGTCTGATCCTTGGGGGCCCCCACTAGTCACTCTCACATATTCTGATGTTTCCACTCTTACCCAACTGCCTGCTGTTTCGATTTTCTGGGTCAAATCTCATGAAAACCAAGAAAACACAATCATCCGTAATTGCCTTTCTCGCTTAACCTTCCATTATTTGTCACAGAATTCCCATATGTTCGTTACACAGGACTTTTCATCCCCAACTGTAGAGTTGATTATCTGCAGTGAAGTTCCTCTTCTACACGAGAATCATGAGCTCCTTTAAATTATCTTTTAAAAAATACTTTTAGTAAACCTAAACTGAGAGTGAAAGATGTGTATCCTAGAGGGGACACTGCGGCCTTGGCGCCAAACCCAGCCTCGCAAAGATCAACAAAGGTGTTGAAACAGTCACACGCAACACCGTCAATACAAAACATGACCAGGCAGAAACACATCCAACAGGCAGCTGGTTATTAGTGAATGTTGTTGTGTGAATGTTGTCAGTGTTGTACAGTTGAATGTTGTTGTGAGTATGAACAATATGGTACAGTGAATGTTGACATTGTTGACAGTGTTGTTCAGTGAATGTTGACAATGTTGTAGAGTGAATGTTGTTGTGAATGTTGTCAGTGTTGTACAGTGAATGTTGACAATGTTGTAGAGTGAATGTTGTTTTGAATTTTGTCAGTGTTGTACAGTAAATGTTGAAAATGTTGTAGAGTAATGTTGTTGTGAATGTTGTAGTGTTGTACAGTGATGTTGAAAATGGTAGGTGAATTTGTTGTGAATGTTGTCGGGTTTTGTACAGTGATGTTGTTGTGAATGTTGTCGTGTTGTACATAAATGTTTCGTGTTGTACAGTGAAGTTGTTGTAAATGTTGTCAGGTTTACAGTGAATTTTGTTGTGAAGTTGTCAGTTTGTACAGTGAATGTTTTGTAAATTTTTTCGTGTTGTCAGTAATGTTGTCAGTGTTGTCAGTAAATGTTTTTTTGTGAATGTTGTCGGGTTGACAGTAAATGTTGTTGGAAGTTGCAGTGTTGTACAGTGAATGTTTTTGGGAAAATGTTGTCAGTGTTGTACGTGAATTTGTTGTGAAGTTGTCGTTTGTACAGTGAATGTTGTAGTTTTGTACAGGAAGTTGTTTGAATGTTGACAATTTATACATGAATGTTGTTATGAATGTTAAAATGTTGTACAGTAAATGTTGTTGGAATGTTGTCATTGTTGTACAGTGAATGTTGACAATTTTTGACGTGTTGTTAAGTGAGTGTTGTGGTGTTGTGAGGTTGGCACTTTTGGGGAATGTTTTTGTGATTTTTGGGTATCCCTTTAAGTCTTGAAATAACGGGTACACGTTTTTTTGAATAACTGGAGTAACGTTATTTTGGTAACTGGTGTAACGTTTTTTTGGGAAGTAAAAATAGAACGTTTTTTTGAATAACGGTAGTAACTTTTTTTTGAAGAAAACTGGTGTAACGTTGTTTAAAGTGCTGGTAAAAACGTTATTTTGAATAACGGTAGTAACGTTATTTTGAAGAAAACTGGTAGTAAAGTTATTTTGAAGTAATGGTAGTAACTTTATTTTGAAGTAAAGGTAGTAACGTTATTTTAAAGGAATGGTAGTAACGTTTTTTTGAAGTAACTGGTAGTAACTTTTTGTTTAGAAGGCGGTAGAACGTTATTTTGAAGAAAAGGTTAGAAACTTTTAGAAGTGACTGGAGTAAGTTTTTTTAGAAGTGATGGTAGAAATAGTTTAAAAGTGTGGTAGAAACGTTATTTTGAAAAAAACGGGTTAGTAACGAGTTTAGAAGTGACTGGTAGAAAATGTTTAGAAGTGACTGTAGAACGTTGTTTAGAAGTAACTGGTGAACGTAGTTTGAAGAAACGGTAGTAACTTTGTTTAGAAGTGAGGGTAGTAACGTGTTTAAAGTGACGGGTTTGAACGTGTTTAAAGTGACGGTAAAACGTTTTTTGAAGTAACGGTTAGTAAACGTATTTTAAAAGTGACTGGTAGAAACGAGTTAGAAGTGACGGGTAGTAACTTAATTTTGAAGAAATGGTAGAAACGTAGTTTAGAAGGGAGGGTAGTAACGAGTTTAGAAGGGGACGGGGAAAAAGTTTTTTTAGAAGTAACGGGTTTGTAACGATTTTAGAATGACGGGTAGAAAACGTTGTTTGAAGGACTGGTTAGTAACGTAGTTTAAAGTAATGGTAGTAACGTTGTTTAGAAGTGCTGGTAGAAAACGTTGTTTTAAAATGATGAGTAACGTTTTTTTTAAGTAGGGGTAGAAAACTTTATTTTAAAGTAACGGGTAGTAACTTTTTTTGAAAGTAAGGTGTAAGTTATTTTGAAGGGGCTGGTAGTAACGTTGTTTGAAGGAGGGTTTAACTGTTTTGAAGAAAACTGGAGTAAACTTTAAAATTTAAGTAATGGTATAACGTTTTTTTAGAATGATGGTAGAAAGTTATTTAAAAAAAATTTAGTAATTTTTTTTGAAGTGATGGTGAATTTTTAAAGTAAGGTAGAAACTTTATTTTGAAGTAACTGGTAGTAACGTATTTTAAGTAAAGGTAGTAACGGTTTAAAAATGATGGTTAACGTATTTTAGAAGTGAGGTAGTAACGTTTTTAAAAGGGGGACTGGTATAACGTTTTAGAAGTAAGGGTAGTAACGTAGTTTAGAAGTGATGGTAGAAAACGATTTAGAATGACTGGTAGTAACTTTGTTTAAAATGACGGAGAACTTGTTTAATGCGGATAACGTTTTTAAAGTATGGTGAACTTTGTTTAAAAGTAACTGGTATAACGTTGTTTGAAGTGACGGTGAAACTTTGTTTAGAAGTGACTGGTAGAAAACGTATTTTGAATAAGGGTAGTAACGTTGTTTGAAGTCTGGTAGAACTATTGAGAAAAATGCACAAGCTAATCAAAGATTAAAAGTGGCTGAAATGGGATTTATTTGAAAGAAGTTTTTCGTCTAAAGACCCACCGTAAGTGATGTCTTGAAAAGCGTCGTATGCAATCCCTCAGGTAAAAAAAAAAATATTACGAAAGTATAATTTCCGTAGGGGGGGTTATTCAGTATTTGTAATGAAAAAGGTGGATACACTGAATCCTAATATACGGCTGGTGGGGGCTCGTGGTCCCCCTAAAACCCGAGTGAGGGTGCATCTAGAATAAAAAAGTGGCTTTTTTTTGTCAGCTGACCTAGCTGGTCAAATTTTTATAGCCAACCTGGGTGTCGTATCGAAAAATATGCTCAGTATGGGTTTTGTTGACGCAACGTGATTTTTTAAGAAGGTCCATACCACCTGTTAGGATTGAAACACTGTTTTTACATTGTTCATCAAGTATTTTTTTTATTATTCACACCTTTTTCATAAAAAGTGATCACACTTCTGTGTAATTTTTGATGTGTTTTTTAGATTTTTTTGCCCCAAAAAAAGCACGGGTCAGTGTTTTTTGTTCGTTTTTCCCCGGTTTATGTGTCCCTTAGTAGGGGTTTTTTAAGCAACCCCCCGGGGGGGTCTCCCTCTACCACCAGCTTCCTGACAACAAAACAAATGCCGACATAGCATTTTTCCCCCGCTTGCCAAACTTCCCTATGAAGCAATGCAGAAGCTTTATTTTTTGCTGATTAAGCATAGCAAAAAATATACTTTTTTAACATGGTAATAAAAATGGGTGCAGGAATTTTCCTTAAAATTTCCCCTAGGAAGAGATTGATTATCTCTTATTTTAACTATGCTACTTGCAACACTATCTCTTGCAAAAAATCGCACGACTCTGATGTACAGCGGTTAAACGTATTTGGTAATTACTTGATTAAATTAAAAAATGATCTTTCCCTTCTAGAGGACTAGGGCCCCCAGGCTGAAGGGGTAAAGGGGGGTATACCCCCCCCCCCTGGAGAAAAAACTCCACACTGGGGGGCGGCGAAGGTTCGCTGCAGGTGAACTATTCATCACTCAACATTAATTTTATTTTCTCACTCGCCACCACTGCTGCTTGTCTTTTCTGAACAGCTTTAGTCTGTGTGGTTTCTGGAGAATCACTAATTTTGTTTTCAACACTGTGTAATTCTAACGGCACTAGTTTATTTATTGTCCGCTTATTCACTACACCTTTGTTCAAAACATCAACTGTCCTGATGATTCCATTTGCATCAGGATATATGGTCACAATTTTTCCAAGTGGCCATTGGGACCTCGGACCATCATTGTCAATAATCACTATGTCACCAGGTCTTAAGGACTTATGATTTTCAGAAACACCAGCTCCATAGAAGTGTTCTCTCAATGAGGTGAGATAGTCTTCTTGCCAAATTTTCTCCCAACGTTCAATCACTTTATTAAGGTGTTTGAATTTACGTCTGAGTTGCTCAGGTTCGAAATAAGTAGGATCCTCTACAATTTCTTTATAATTCATGGGAGGAACAGGTTCGAGCCTTCTGCCATGGAGTAAATGAGATGGACTTAACACTTCTAAATTGTCCAGATCATCGGTAACATAAGTTAGACGTCTGTTGTTGACTCTATTTTCTATTTCAGTCACAACTGTACAAAATTCTTCTAAGTCGTTTTTCACACTTTGTCGTCCTTGAGGTATCCAGTAGGATTGTCGTATATGACAAAGTGTGTCAGCTACCCCACCATGTAACACTTTACTGTGGGCGTTTTGCACAATCAGTTTTGTTAGCCAATGATTCTTGAGGATCAATATTGGATGTATGGCTTCTTTAGGTAGTGAAGAATTATGAATTCTTCCTCGACATCTTATAATTTTTTTCTGAGTCGATATAAAGTCCTAAAGAAATTAATCATGACAGGTTTCTTTGGGGATTTAATCTTGTGTTTCTAGAAATTTATATTCTGTAGAGAAAACATCTTTCGGGTATTAGTTTCACCCAGAAATTTAATGGGTTCAAGATATTCATAATCAGGTTTTAATTTCCTTTAATGGGAAATTTTAAAAACAAGAGCTGTAACTCTTAAGAGTTTACCCAAAGATGATATTTAGATCCATCAATGACTATTTCTGTTTTGTCTGCAGTATTTACACAACTTATTTCTGCTGTGTTCAAGCAGACTGTTTTCTTCTGGCATAATGTGAGCTTTTTGCTGAGGCCAGTTATTTCCATCAGAGAGCCAGTTCGGTCCGTGGAGCCATAAATTTTTTATCCACAAATTTCTTGAGTGGGACACCACGTGACAACATGTCAGCTGGATTTCTCTTGGGGAGAGACGTTGAGAAAGAGATAATCTCTCTGCATCTCTTTTATTTTTTGCTACTCTGTTTCTGTACTAGACCAGCTTTTCTCTTATTATTTCTTAACCACGGAGAACTGCTTCATTATCAGTCCAGATCACGGTTTTTTTTCCCAAAAGTGAGAGGGTCAAGTACTTTGTTGAGATAGACAGCTAATTTTGTACCTACATAAGTGCTGTCATTTCCAATTGTGGTACTGTTCTGACCTTCAAGGGTGCTACCCTGGCCTTGAAGTAATTAGTGTACTTTTCCCTTTAGCATTTAAATCATGTACATTAAAATGGTATAAAATACCGACAGATTGTTAGGTAAGACACATATGGGAACAGTTAGGTATCTTTATTTCGAAACGTTTCGCCTACACAGTAGGCTTCTTTTAGTCGAGTACAGAAAAGTTGATAGAAGCAGAAGATACTTGAAGACGATGTAATCAGTCCATCACCCTTAAAGTTTTGAGGTGGTCAGTCCCTCAGTCTGGAGAAGAGCATTGTTCCGTTGTCTGAAACAATACACAATATTGTTGTCTGAAACAATATTGTTTTCAGACAACGGAACAATGCTCTTCTCCAGACTGAGGACTGACCACCTCAAAAAATTTTAAGGTGATGGACTATTCATCGTCTTTAAAATATCTTTTGCTTCTATCACTTTTCG
>NC_069399.1:33245490-33274533 GCF_026875155.1 Cherax quadricarinatus
TCTCTAAGGACTCACGGAGAGATGTTATCTGGTTCCACCGCCTTTGAGGTATCAAGTTCACTTAGGAGCTTCTTCACCTCGTTGGTATATCACTTGTTGGTGTCCCCCTCTGTTCTGGCTTCCCAGAGTCCTTTCTGTCTCCACTTTAAATACTTCCTTAAATTTAATTTTGAGCTCCTCACATACTTCTTTATCGTTTTTTTTTGTGAACTACCATCTTCCTCAGCCTGATTGCCTGAATGTGTGTGTGTGTGTGTGTGTGTGTGTGTGTGTGTGTGTGTGTGTGTGTGTGTGTGTGTGTGTGTGTGTGTGTGTGTGTGAACTCACCTAGTTGTGGTTGCAGGGGTCGAGTCACAGCTCCTAGCCCCGCCTCTTTACTGGCCGCTACTAGGTCAATCTTCCTGCTCCATGAGCTTTATCATACTTCTTCTTAAAGCAATGTATGGATCCTGCCTCCACTATATCACTTCCCAGACTTTTCCACTTCCTGACAACTCTGTGGCTGAAAAGATACTTCCTAACATCCCTGTAATTCATCTGAGTCTTCAGCTCAACTGTGACCCCTTGTTGCTGTGTCCCATCTCTGGAACATCCTGTCTCTGTCCACCTTTGTCGATTCGTCTAGGTATTGTATATGCCGTTATCATATACCCCTATATCTCCTGTCCTCTAGGTTCGTCAGGTCGATTTCCCTTAACCTCTCCACTTAGGACATGCCTTTTAGCTCCAAGACTAGTCTTGTTGCAAACTTTTGCACTTTCTCTAGCTTCTTATGTGTTTGGCTTGGTGTGAATTCCAAACTGGTGCTGCATGCTCCAATATAGGCCTAACGTGAACGGTGTGCAGGGTCCTGAACGATTCCTTACTGAGATGCCAGAATGCTGTTTCTTAGGTTTGCTAGGCGCCCGTATGCTGCAGCAGTTATTTGGTTGACGTGCGCCTCAGGAGATGATTGACCAAATCATCTCATAAAATTCAGGGACGCCAGATTAGTTATCAAAGAACCTAATTTCCCGCGACGCAAGTGCCTTGAATCAGCACTAATAACTGTTCTAATACAATTAAACAAAACAAAGGCAGCTTCACCATCTCTGAAGTCTTAGCAAGAATCCTCCTGAAAACATAAAGCCTGCCATCACATACTACACAAACACATTACAGAGGAGGAACTCTGAAACAGATCTTCTCAAATCCCAGTTGTCAATATTTGTCTAATTTACTTTTATGCTACCCAAGTAATAGCGTTTTAAAAACTTTTACTTACGTGCAAGTTGACTGTTCTACCATTATGTATTACCAATAATACCAACAACTAATATTACTACTCACTAACCACTAGTGTTAGATCTCACTCTCTTCCCTCAAGCCTATAATATTCCTCTCTACCCAGGGAACATAGTGTTAGATACCCAGATAACCCAGGGTAAGGAGAGTTACGCACCCAGGATACTGCAGGGTTGGGAGGGTTAGCCACGCAGAATGACCCAGGGTAGGGAGTGTTAGCCACGCAGGATAACCCAGGGTAAGGAGGGTTAGCCACCCAGGATAACCCAGGGTAAGGAGGGTTTAGCACCCAGGATAACCCAGGGTAAGGAGTAGCCACGCAGGATAACCCAGGGGTAAGGAGGGTAGCCACCCAGGATAACCCAGGGTAGGAGGCTTAAGCCACCCACGATAACCTGGGGTACGGAGGGTTAGCCATAAAGGATAACCTAGAGTAGGGAGGGTAGCCCACCCAGGTACCACAGGTAGGAGGGATAGCCACAAGGATAACCAGGTAGGGAAGGTTAGCTACCCCTGGATAACCCATGGTAGGGAGGGCTAGCCATCCAAGATAACCCAGGGCAAGAGGATTAGCCACAGAGAATAACCCAGGGTAAGGAAGTGTTAGCCACCAAGGGTGACCAGGGAAGGGAGGGTTAGCCACCCAGGGTAGGGAGGGATAGCCACCCTGATAACCCAAGGTAGGGATGGTTAGCCACCAGGATATACCCAGGGTAGGGAGGGTTAGCCACCCAGAATAACCAGGGTAGGGAGTGTTTTGGCCACCCGAATAACCCAAGGTTGGTAGGGTTAGCCCACCGAGGATAACCCAGGGTAGAGAAGGTTAGCCATCAAGGATAACCCTGGGTAGGGAGTGTTAGCCACACCGATAACCCTAGGTAGTAGGATTTAGCCACTCCAGGTAACCCAGTATAAGGAGGGTTAGCCATCCATGGATAGGCCCAGGGTAGGGAGTGCTAGCACCCAGGATAACCAAGGGTAGGGAAGTGTTAGCCACCCAGGTTAGGGATGGTTAGCCACCCAGGTAGGGATGGTTAGCAACCCAGATAACCCAGGAAGGGAGGGTTTAACAATCCAGGATAACCATGGTTGAGGAGGGTTAGCCACCCAGGATAACCCAGGGTAAGGAGTGTTAGCTTACCCAGATAACCCAGGGTAGGAAGGTTAGCCCACCCAGGATAACCCAGGGTAGGGAGGGTTAACCATCTCAGGATCTAACCCAATGTTAGGGATGTTGCCCACCCAGGATAACAAGTAGGGAGGTTTAGCCACCCAAGGTAGGGATGATTACCATCCCCCTCACACCCCCCAAGATAACCCAGCTTAAGGAGGGTTCGCCACCCAGGATTAACCCAGGGTAAGGAAGTTAGTCCACCCACGAAAACCAGGGTAGGAAGGTTAGCCACCCAGAATAACCAAGTAAGGGAGGTTTTACCCACCCGGAAGAACCCAGGGTAGAGAAGGTTAGGCACCCAGGATAACCCAAGGTTAGGGAATTAGCCCAACCAGGATAAACCAGGAGTGAATGTTAGCCCACCCAGGGTAACCCAGGGGAGAGAAGGTTAGGCACCCAGGATAACCCAGGGTAGGGAAGTTAGACCAACCAGGATAATCGGGTAGGGAAGGTTAGCCACCCAGGAATAAACCCAGGGTAGAGAAGGTTATGGCACCCAGATAACCAGGGTAGGGAAGGTAGCCAACCAGGATAATCCAGGGTAGGGAGGTTTAGCCACCCAGGAAAACCCAGGTAGGAAGTTAGCCACCCAGGAAATCAGGGTAGGGAAGGGTAGCCACCCAGGATAACCCAGGGTAGAGAATTCGGCCCCCAGGATAACCCAGGGTAGGAAAGGTATCCAACAGATAACCCAGGGTAGGGAAGGTTAGCATCAGGATAACCCAGGGTAGGGAAGGTTAGCCATCCCATGATAACTCCAGGTTAGGGAAGGTTAGCCACCCAGGGTAACACAGGTAGGAATGGCTAGCCACTCCAGGGTAACCCAGGGAAGAGAAGGTTAGCCACCCAGGATAACCAGGGAAGGAAGATACTACCCAAGGATAATCCAGGGTATGGAAGGTAGCCACCAGTATAACCCAGGGTAGGAAGGTTAGTCCCACCCAGATAACCCAGGGTAGAGAAGGTTAGCCACCAGGATAACCCAGGTTAGGGAATGTTAGTGCACCCAGGATAACCTAGGGTAGGAAAGTTACCACCCAGGATAACCCAGGGGTAGGGAAGGTTAGCCCATCCAGGATAACCCTGGGTTAGAGCAGGTTAGCCACCCAATAACCCAGGGTATGGAAGTGCGCACCCAGGATAACCCAGGGTAGGGAAGGCTAGCCACCAGGATAACCCAGGGTAGAGAAGGTAGTCACCCAGGATAACCCAGGGTAGGGAGTTTGCGCCACCCAGGATAACCCCAGGGTAGGGAAGGCTAGCCACCAGGATAACCCAGGTAGGGAAGGTGGCCACCCAGGATAACCCAGGGAAGAAAAGGTTAGCAACCCAGGGTATGAAGGTGCGCCACCCAGGATAACATGGGTGGGAAGGCTAGCCACGCAGGATAACCTAGGGTAGAGAAGGTAGTCACCCAGGATTAAACCAGGGTAAGGGAAGGTAAGCCCACCCAGGATAACCCAGGTAGGGAGGGTTTTAGCCACCCAGGATATCCCAGGTAGGGAAGGTTGGCCACCGGAATACCAAGGGTAGAAAAGGTTTATACCAACCCATGGGAGGGAAGGTTAGCCACCCATGATAACCCAGGGTAGGGAAGGGTTAGCCACCCAATAAACCCAGGGTAGGGAAGTTGGCCACCCAGATAACCCAGGTAGAAAAGGTTAGCCACCCAGGGTAGGTGAAGGTTACCACCAGGATAACCCAGGGTTAGGGAAGAATTAGCCACCCAGGACAACCCAGGATAGGGAAATGTTGGTCACCCAGGTAACCCAGGGTAGAAAAGGGTTACCCACCCAGGATACCCCAGGTAGGGAAGGTTAGACATCCAGGATAACCCAAGGGTAGAAGAAAAGGTTAGCCACCCAAGATAACCCAGGGTAGTGAGGTTAGCCACCCAGGATAACCCAGTAGGGAAGGTTAGCCACCCAGGATAACCCAGGGAAGAGAATTTTAGCCACCCAGGATAACCCAGGTAGGAAAGAAGGTTAGCCACCAAAGATAACACAGGGTAGAAGGTTTAAGCCACCCAGATAACCCAGGAAGAGAAGGTTACCCACCCAGGGTAGGTAGGTTCGCCACCCAGGATAACCCAGGTAGAGAAGGTTAGCCTCCGAGGAATAACCCAGGGTAGGGAAGGTTAGCCATCCCAGGATACCCAGGGTAGGGAAGTTTTAGCCACCCAGGATAAACCCAGGGTATGGAAGGTTACCCACCAGGATAAACCAGGGTAGGGAAGTTAGCCACTCAAGATAACTCCAGGGGTAGGGAAAGGTTAGCCACCCAGGAAAACCCCAGGGTAGGGAAGGTTATCCACCCAGGATAACCCCAGGAAAGGGAAGGTACATCCACCCAGGATAACCCAGGGTTAGAGAAAGGTTACCCACCCAGGTAACCCAGGGTAGAGAAGGGTTAGCCACCTCAAGATAACCCAGGATAACAAGGGCCATTGCTGACTAAAATCAATTTACAGGTTTCTACCAGTTGGATTTGAACAACTTTTAACAAAGTAAGTTTTTTCTTTAACACTTAGTGAACATATGGTACTAGTGAACATTATGTACTAGTGAACATTATGGTACTAGTGAAACATTATGGTACTAGTGAACATTATGGTACTAGTGAACATTATGGTACTAGTGAACAAATATGGTAACTAAGTGAACATTATTGTTGGGGTAAGGTAACTAGACTTGAGGACACACACATTGTAGTTCCACTTGTTTGAGATTTTTTGGCCTTACCTGCTGTGTTTATTATAACTATATATAATGACACTTAGCCTGAATAAATTGACTGCAAATCGTCTAAACAGCCGCCCCTGCAACGAGGTCTAGAAGCTTTCGAAACCATCACAACAGTGGGCTGTCCAAGAGATACAATTTGTAAGGTATAAATTACCCCTAGGGGGTGTTATGTCAGCATATTTCCATTCGATGATGGCTGACGAAATAACCTACTTGTTTGGACTCAAAAGTCCACACCTTACTGCCGATCATAGGTTGATTACCAAACTCCTTTGTGACCTCAAGAATTGCGCAATCCCCCAATACAAGAAATTCGTAACATACCTTTGCTCTTTGTAACGTGAGCCTATGGTGTCTCAACACCTTCGACAGATATCGGTGACTTGATAGAAGCTGAAGTGTCCTCGGATGTCCACGTCTTCATTGTCTAGGAACGCACACAGGTACACTATGTTTCCAGTGGGGAAGGTAGGGGGGGGGGGGGGGGGGGGGAAGAGTGGTTTGGGGGGGGTGGGGGGGTTTTTGTTGTGTTTATTTGTTTTGTTTTGGTTTTTTTTTGTTGTGGGGGGGTTGTGTTGGGGGGGGGGGGGGGGGGGGGGGGGGGGGGGGGGTGGGGGGGGGGGGGGGGGGGGGGGGGGGGGGGGGGGGGGGGGGGGGGGGGGGGGGGGGGGGGGGGGGGGGGGGGGGGGGGGGGGGGGGGGGGGGGGGGGGGGGTTGTGGGGTGGGGGGGGTGTGTGGGTGTGTTTGGGTGGTGGTGATTAGGAGAAGGGGGGTAGGGGGGGGGGTTATAGGGAAATAGTTAATATGTGATGGGGGAGGGGGGGGGGTGAAGGGAGGATGGGAGGAGATAGTTGATGTTGTGTGAAAGGGAAGTAGAATAAGAGAATGGAAGGATAGGAAAACAGATAATATTTAAAGAGATCCTGTTAATTGAATACTTGTATCATACTAGATGTTGAATTGATTTTGTTTGTGTTATTGGAGATTAATCATAGACAACATTGGTACACAATCTTTACTATGGTAAAAAGCGGGAGCAGGGATTTTTCCCTTATTGTCCTGCTAAGAAGAGATGTGTACTGTCTCTTATAAAAATACACGTTGCAACACCGCTGCAAGGAGCAGGTCATTGTCTACGTGGCATATGCATCGTGAATCAATTATTCACTCTAGCAGTAAACAAGAGCTCGAGCCCCTTCTTAGTGGCCCCCTCAGGCTGAGAGCCTGAAGGGGGCCTGAAGGGGGCTGATACCCCTCCTCCTGGAGAAAATTTCTCAACTGGGGGGCGGCAGAGGTTTCGATGCAGGTGAACTATTCATAATTTAACATTATTTAATTTTCTACTCGCCACCACTGCTGCTTGTCTATTTCTGAACAGCTTTAAGTCTGTGTGGTGTCTGGAGAATCACTAATTTTGGTATTTCAACACTGTGTAATTCTAACGGCAACTATTATATTTATTGACCGCTTATTCACTACACCTTTGTTCAAAACACAACTGTCCTGATGATTCCATTTGCATCAGGATATATGGTCACAATTTTTTTCCAAGTGGCCATTGGACGCGGACATCATTTTCGATAATCACTATGTCACCAGGTCTTAAGGACTCTATGATTTTCAGGAATACCAGCCTCCATAAAGTGTTCTCTCAATGAGGTGGATAGTTCTTCTCGCCTAATTTTTCTCCCACGTTCAGTCACTTATTATGGTGTTTTGAATTTACCGTCTGAGTTGCTCAGGTTCGAAAATAAGTCGGAACCTCTATGATTTCTTTATCATTCATGGAGGAACAGGTCGAGCCTTCCTGCCATGGAGTAAATGAGATGGACTTAACACTCTAAATTGTCCAGATCATCGGTATCATATGTAGAGGTCTGTTTGTTGACTCTATTTTCTATTTCAGTCACAACTGTACGGAATTCCCTTCTAAGTCTATTCTCTGACGATGAAGAGTCTTCCCTTAAACAACGTTTTTACAATGCCGATCATTCTTTCATAAAATCCGCCGTGCCATGAGATTTAGAGGAGGAATGTATCTCCAACGACATCTGCGTTAATTCAGCATCTTTTGTACTTCTGTTGATCAAAGATCTTGCCTTATATAAGCAGCACAGCAACAAAGTTCGTTGCATTATCTGAAATCATTCAGTCTGGGACATGCCCTTCTGGCTGCAAACTTCCTGAATAATTTTGATAAAGGTTTACAGCAGACATGTCAGTGGCTACTTCTAGATGTACTTGCTTCTAGTTGTAGCACAAGTGAACAAACAGATGTACACCTTGATGAACTTTGTCAACTTTTTTTGGTTTAAAATTATTGGTCCAGTATAATCTACACCTGTCCAACTCAAATGGAGTGACATGACAAACTCTTTCAGAGGGATATGGAGGTGGACCTGGATACTGACTACTCGCATATCGTAGTGACGACAAGTAAATACAGTCTTCCTTTATTTGTTTTTTTTTCACACTTGTCGACCTTGAGTATTCCAGTAGGATTGTCCGTATAGATAAAGTGTGTCCATACACCACCATGGTAACACGTCTTACTGTGGGCGTTTTGCACCAATCAGTTTTTGTTAGCCAATGATTCTGGGGAATCAATATTGGATGTATGGCTTCTTTAGGTAGTGAAGAATTATGATTCTTTCCTCGACATCTTATAATCCTTGGGCGGGTTCAGATAATAGTCCCTAAAGAATAATCATGACAGGTTCTTTGGGGATTTATCCTTGTGTTCTAGAAATTATATTCTGTAGAGAAAACTCTTTTCTGTATTAGTTTTCACCAGTATTTAATGGGTTCAAGACATTCATAATCAGGTTTCAATCCTTTTAATGAATTTAAAGACAAGAGCTGTAACTCTTAATATTTTACCCAAATGATGAGTATTTAGATCCATCAATGACTATTTCTGTTGTAATTATATCTAAGCAGTATTTACACAACTTATTTCAGCTGTGTTCAAGCCAACTGTATCTTCTGGCATAAATGTGACTTTTTGCTGAGGCCAGTTATTTTCATCAGAAGAGCCAGTTTCGGTCCCGTGGAAGCCATAATTTATTATCCACAAATTCTTGAGTGGGACACCACGTGACAACATGTCAGCTGGATTCTCTTGGGTAGAGACGTGAAGAAAGAGATAATCTCTCTGCATCTCTTTTATTTCTGCTACTCTGTTCTGTACATAGACCAACTTACTCTTATTATTTCTTAACCACTGGAGAACTGCCTCATTATCACTCCAGATCACGGTTTTCTCAATAGTGAGATGATCAAGTACTTTGTTGAGATAGACAGCTAATTTTGTACCTGCATAGAGTGCTGTCAGTTCCAATTGTGATACCTCTGACAGTAAACTACGTTTAGTGAGTGTACTGCATGATTTATTGTTTATCCTTTTGAGACTCAAAGTATCTTCCTGTGTGTTCCAATTAAGTCCCAGCATATTGTTGCCATCAGGAATTTCAGTTTCAGGGAAATCTTCTTTGATAAGTTTCCATTAATGCTTTAATTTGATTCCACATCCTTAGAGCATATTTGCTTCTTTCATCTCCTTGTTAGCTTCTCTTAATAAGGATTTCAAATCCTCCTCTTTATTCACAATACCTTGAAGATTGTCCACAAAGGAAACTTTTCTTTAAGACTTCTTTGAAGGGACTTTCAGATTTCTTCAAATGTGTATTTTAGAGTAATTCTAGTAAGAATGGAGAGGATGTTTTGCACCAAATAATACAGATTAAACGATAATTTCACAGGACCTTGAGGATCATGTGGATTTACGGCCACAAGAATCGAGTAATATCTCTATCTATTTCATCTAGTCCTACCTTAAGAAAGCCTTGGAAATATCAATCCGTGTAGGCAATGGGTTGTGCGAAATTTTCATAAGCACGTCTCCAAGCTTCTCAGTTAGTGAGGGTCCGTCCATCAGACAGTGAGTCATTAAGACTGCTAGACATCTTTATTTGCACGTGCCTGCAATTATATACAACACGTTTTAGTGGAGTGGGTTTCAGGAATCTTTTCTGACTCCATGGTGCGGGAGATAATGAGCGTTTTGACTTCAAACTTATCTTCGACTATTTTCCTCAATGAATTTATTGTCAACTGTTCTTGTATGATATTAATCATAGACAGTCAGTAGCTCTGGATTCTTCCTGAGCTCATGTATTTGTGCTTTCCATCTGTCCAAAGCCAGCGATAATGCTAGGCAGATGTGTGGATTTTAATTTCCATGGTAACCTACCCAATACTGTCCATCTTTTATTGACAGTGTCCAAATATTGGTATAAGTCTGAGACTCTTGTGGGCTGGTTATTTACATCAATACCTATCGCATCTAAATCCCACAACTTATGCAAACTGGTTCATTCTTTCTTCCAGTAATGATAATTTTTGCTGTGGTACATGATCAGCGGTTATTCTCGTAAACTAGTTACATTTTTCCACTGAATCAATATCAGCTTCTTTCCCACTTTGAGAGG
Source organism: Cherax quadricarinatus (assembly GCF_026875155.1). Classification (NCBI taxonomy): domain Eukaryota; kingdom Metazoa; phylum Arthropoda; class Malacostraca; order Decapoda; family Parastacidae; genus Cherax; species Cherax quadricarinatus. Next base: position 33,255,183 of record NC_069399.1, read on the forward strand.
GAATGGGACCACATATCATGTGGCCTCCTGCTGTTTTCAGCAATGAAACATCATGTTTACTTAATATATTTTGCAACAAAACAGTGAATATAATCACTTCAATGATTAATCAATTGGACAATTGTGTCACGTCTGTATGTCAGGACAGGCTAACTTGACCTTAGCTTGCTTCAGTGCGCAACTGTTTCTTTTAATCCCTGGATCTGCACAGACTTAGGCAATCATCTACTACCACAGCTTCCTACTGTCCTTTTTCCTGTTTCCTAGTACCAACAGTGAGTCTCGCTAGGTCATATGTCTGTTTACCGAGAATTGTGGAAAAAACCAGCTATAACTAACTGATTTTGCATAGGGTTGTTTATTCATTTTCTGCAACTCTGATCTGTCTTATGAAGGACCTTTGTGAGCCTTGATCCAAATATGGTTAGCATATTGGTTTTTGTGTAAATTATTAATAACTCAACTCGACTATCGGGAGAGCAGTTGCTTTAAACTTATCTCTCAGACAATTAATGCTGTTGCTGTTGACTTCCTGATTCTGGTGGAAGTATGCTTGCTGTTCACAAAAGTATTTGGGCATAATGCTGTAATGATGCATACCCTTGCATTTAAAACACTTTCTTCAGTGAGCTTTTCCTTCCCTTGTGTTCACTAAACACCTTGAAAATATGCATCTTTTCACTGATTGAACACGTTGTTACGTGCCTCCATTGATGTGTTTTGTAATACAATACTGTGCCCAATGTGTTCCATCACAAAGTACACATTTTGGCGTACGTTTATGTGTGACAGTCTGTTTACTGTCTATTGTATTCAACAGCTTGATAAATGCCTATAGTGATTCCCTTTAGGTGGTTTAGTGGGAGTAGTTTATAACTTGTTATACTGAGTTGAAGGTTTATTATCCACGGGATTTGTGGTGATTTTTCATCTTGTCTCGTTGCTTTGCATGCATGAAACTATTGTATTAAACCATTGCTAATTTCCTCACAAGTGAATAGCGTTTTATTGAACATAATATTTAATGTTCAATAGTTTGTGGTGACAACTTTATCTTGTACAATACCACCTGATAAACCAATCACATTGCTTAGGTCATATTTAGCAACTAGAGATTCTGAGACTATTGTCTAATGTAATTCAAATCCTGTAAGTCTGAATAAACAATGTTTGGGTGGCTTTCAAGCTTGATATTAAGACTGCTTTGTCTAACTCTAGCCTGTCACATCGAAGTAATTGTCTGCTAAGATACGTAAGCTATTTGTAATTACCTTTAACCACCGGAAATGACTTAATCAGTTCATAGGGTTCTCCCTTTCACAAGACATTTAAGGTAATTGAACTTAGCAATCTCATCTATGTGCTGTTCGTGAATTTACTATGGATTGTAAAACCACTAATGAATTCCTCATAATTATGGACCTTGGAACATAGGTAATGACAATGTATAGGTAAGCTTGGAAATGGGACACTTGTTGTATGCTACAGGTTGAAACATGGTGGTTCCCCACTAGCTATAATAGGTCTCTGTGACAGAGTTTTTACGGCAGATAGCTGCACTCCCGTCCCACCTTAATTGTTTATCCACTAAAGTATCCAAAACATTTTTTAATTTCATCCTCATAGGATCTGATTCTAAAATTTATTGTTCATAATGTTATAGTCTGAATTAATTATTTTCATACGTTGTGTAAATAATCAAACTTGACCTCAATATCATCAAATCTATGTTTTGTATCTTGAGTTAAATCCTATTACAGACTGAATTAGATTTTTCTAATTGTGTAATCTTAGTCCTGAAAGACTGAATCTGAGTTTTTTTTCAAACAACCATTTTAAAGGTATACTGAAAATTCTAGCACCACACTTAGAGTGTTTATAAAACACTGTACTGCTATAGACAGCTGAGTTTATCGATGTTAATGCTTAAGTCAGAAAAATCGAGTCAGACACTAACTGACCCACTAAGCTTAACCTCGGGTAATGACCATGAAGGTAACAGGTACATGTTCTGGTGTTTTATGACTTGTTTCTGTGTCACCTACCGAATGATGATTAATCGTAAATAACGATATTCACACTTCATTCACTATACACTATAAATGTCCACTGTATAACTGTAAATCACACCGTGAATATTACTTACACATATAATAATTTCACTGTTAATATATAATTGAAAGCTTACACTTTATATATAAGTTCCTCTAATACAGGTAGATTCTAAAAGAAACAAACTTTTAACACAATCTTGTCTCTTAATTTCTGTCTATAAACCATTATAAACCCTGTGTTATATAGATACACTCAGACAAACACATCACATGGGTGTTGTCTTAATCCAGTGATTCTCGAGATGGAGCAGTGGGTGCAGATGTGGGTGAGGTCACCCAGCCCCGTTTCTTTTGGGTGATCCGCTGGTGAGCGCCCGTTTTCTTTTGATGAATGCTGGGTGAGCGCCCGTTTTTTTTCTTTTGGCTGCCCATCTCTGTGATTGAGTCTGGAGGGACTCAATTTATCCTGATTTATATGTAAAACACTAGTTTTTACAGCTTTTCTCGAAGGACCTTGCTCATAGGTTATTTGTACACTGTAGTACAACATATTTTGGACCACCAGTGTGGTCCCATATCCGGTTGGGCGAGCAGACCAAAACTCTGTTTGAGATTTTTGGCCTTACCTGCTGTGTTTATATAACTATATATATAATGAACACTTAGCTGATAAGTGACAGCAATTCATCTACACAGCCGCCCCTGCAACGAGGTCTAGAACTTTCGAAACCATCACAACAGTGGGCTGTCAAGTGATACAATTTGTAAGTATAAATTACCCTAGGGGGTGTTTATGTCAGCATATTTCATTCGATTGATGGCTGACGAAATACCTTCTTGTTTGGACTCAAAAGCACACACCTTACTGCCGATTATAGGTTGATTACAAAATCCTTTGACCTCAAAATTGCGCAATCCCCGATCTACAAGAAATTCGTAACATACTTGGCTCTTTATAACGTGAGCTATGGTGTTCTATCAACACCTTCGACAGATATCGGTGACTTGATAGGAGCTGAAGTGTCCTCGGATGTCCACGTCCCTTCCATTTGTCTAGGAAACGCACACTGGTACACTATGTTTCCACAAGATTTTGCTTTATTGTTCACAATTTATCACAAGAGAAGCTGATCACCTTCTCCTATGTTTATCATGTATTGTGAAGACACTTTGTCCACCACTAACGCACAGATCAGTGGTTCTTTGTTTGGTTATCCTGGCGCCAGTGTCATTCTCACTAGAGTCAAAGATAGTCTGGCCGACGCCACCGCTCCATGCCGTCACTGCCCCAGCCACAAAAAAAAAAAACGCGACCTAGTACCTTGCATCCTTGTCACCCTCCTCGAAGAAGCAAAGCAAATGTTTGTTTCCTTGCTGTCTTAATCATAGACAACAATGTACACTATCTTTACTATGGTAATAAAGTGGGAGCAGGATTTTCCTTAATTGTCCTGCTAAGTAAGAGATGTACTGTCTCTTATAAAAATACACGTTGCAACACCGCTGCAAGGAGCAGAGGTCATTTGACTACGTGGCATAGCATCTGTGATCAATTACTCACTCTAGCAGTAAACAAGATGCTCGCCCCTTCTGAGTGGCCCCTCAGGGCTGAGAGGGCTGAAGGGGGCTGAAGGGGGCTGATACCCCCCTCCTGGAGAAAATTTCTCCACATCACACATAAACATTAAGTTTATTTAAACCAGGATAACAAATAAAGTCAATTACTGTGACTTATTTCAGATCATAAGAGACATTTACCAGTTATTTCACATAAACCAAGGTAACATAAACACAAGGTAACATTAACATAAGGTAACATTAACACAAGGTAACATTAACATAAGGTAAGATTAACACAAGGTAACATTAACATAAGGAAGGGGGCAATTAACACAAGGTACAATACACATAAGGTAACATTAACACAAGGTAACATTAACACAAGGTAACATTAACACAAGGTAACATTAACACAAGGTAACATTAACACAAGGTAACATTAACATAAGGTAACATTAACACAAGGTAACATTAACACAAGGTAACATTAACACAAGGTAACATTAACATAAGGTAACATTAACACAAGGTAACATTAACATAAGGTAACATTAACATAAGGTAACATTAACACAAGGTAACTTAACAAAGGAACATTAACATAAGGTAACATTAACTCAAGGGTAACTTTAACACAAGTGTAACATTAACATAAGGTTACATTAACACAAGGTAACATTAACATAAAGTAACATTAACACAAGGTAACATTAACATAAGGTAACATTAACACAAGGTAACATTAACACAAGGTAATATTAACACAATGTAACATTAACATAAGGTAACATTAACACAAGGTAACATTAATATAAGGTAACATTAACACAAGGTAACATTAACATAAGGTAATATTAACACAAGGTAACATTAACATAAGGCAACATTAACACAAGGTAATATTAACATAAGGTAACATTAACACACGGTAACATTAACACAAGGTAACATTAACAAAAGGTAACATTAACACAAGGTAACATTAACATAAGGTAACATTAACACAAAGTAACATTAACACAAGGTAATATTAACATAAGTTAACATTAACACAAGGTAGCATTAACACAAGGTAACATTAACACAAGTAACATTAACACAAGGTAACATTAACACAAGGTAACATTAACACAAGGTAACATTAACACAAGGTAACATTAACACAAGGTAACATTAACATAAGGTAACATTAACACACGGTAACATTAACACAAGTTAACATTAACAAAAGGTAACATTAACACAAGGTAACATTAACACAAGGTAACATTAACACAAGGTAACATTAACACAAGGTAACATTAACACAAGTAACATGTAAAACACAAGGTAACATTAACATAAGGTAACATTAACACAAGGTAACATTAACATAAGGTAACATTAACACAAGGTAACATTAACACAAGGTAACATTAACACAAGTAACTTAACACAAGTAACATTAACACAAGAAACATTAAACATAAGGTAACATTAACACAAGGTATCATTAACACAAGTAACAATTAACATAAAGTAACATTAACACAAGTTACATTAACAAAAGTAACATTAACACAAGAAAACATTAAACACAAGGTAACATAACATAAGAAACATTAAAACATAAGCAACATTAAGTACAGGTAACATTAACACAAGGTAACATTAAACACAGGTAATATTAACACAATGTAACATTAAACAAAGGTAACATTTAACACAATGTAACATTAACATAAGAACATTAACACAAGTAAACATTACATAAGGTATATTAACACAAGGTAACATTAACATAAGGCACATAAACAACAGGTAACATTAACAAAAGGTAACATTAACACACGGTAACATTAACACAAGGAAACATTAACAAAAGGTAACATAACACAAGGTAAACATTAACATAAGGTAACATTAATCACAAAGTACCATTAACACAATGTAATATTAACATAAGTTAACATTAAACACAAGGGTAGCTTAACACAAGGTAACATTAACACAAGGTAACATTAACACAAGGTAACATTAACATAAGGTAACATTAACACAAGGTAACATTAACACAAGGTAACATTAACACAAGGTAACATTAAACATAAGGGTAACATTAACACAAGTAACATTAACATAAGCCAAACATTAACACAAGAACAATAACATAAGGTAACAATCACACAAGGTAACATTAAGCACAAGGTAACATTAACACAGGAACATTAACACAAGGTAACATTAACACAGGTAATACCATTAACATAAGGTAATCATTAACACACAGGTAGCATTAACAAAAGGAAAACATTAAACATAAATAAAATTAACGCAAGGTAACATTAAAAAAGGTAAACATTATCTACAAGGAAACATTAACACAAGGTAACATTAACATAAGGTAACATTAACATAAGCTAACATTAACACAAGGTAACATTAACACAAGGTAACATTAACACAAGGTAACATTAAACCCAAGGTAACAATAACACAAGGAAAACATTAACATAATGTAACATTAACACAGTAACATTAACACAGAGGTAAATTAACACAAAGGTAACATAACACAAGTACATTACATAAGGTAAACATTAACACAAGTAACATTAACACAAGGTAACATTAACACAAGGTAACATTAACACAAGGTAACATTAACACAAGGTAACATTAACATAAGGTAACATTAACACAAGGTAACATTAACACAAGGTAACATTAACATAAGGTAACATTAACATAAGGTAATATTAACACAAGGTAACATTAACACAAGGTAGCATTAACACAAGGTAACATTAACATAAAGTAACATTAACACAAGGTAAAATTAACTAAAGGTAACATTAACACAAGGAAACATTAACACAAGGTAACATTAACATAAGGTAACATTAACATAAGCTAACATTAACCCAAGGTAACATTAAGACAAGGTAACATTAACACAAGGTAACATTAACATAAGGTAACATTAACACAAGGTAACATTAACACAATGTAACATTAACACAAGGTAACATTAACACAAGGTAACATTAACACAAGGTAGCATTAACACAAGGTAACATTAACAAAAGGTAACATTAATACAAGGTAACATTAACATAAGGTAATATTAACACAAGGTAAAATTAACATAAGGCAACATTAACACAAGGTAACATTAACACAAGGTAACATTAACACAAGGTAACATTTACATAAGGTAACATTAACACAAGGTAACATTAACACAAGGTAACATTAAGAAAAGGTAACATTAACACAAGGTAACATTAACACAAGGTAACATTAACATAAGGTAACATTAACACAAAGTAACATTAACACAAGGTAACATTAACATAAGTTAATATTAACACAAGGTAGCATTAACACAAGGTAACATTAACACAAGGTAACATTAACACAAGGTAACATTAACATAAGGTAACATTAACACAAGGTAACATTAACACAAGGTAACATTAACACAAGGTAACATTAACATAAGTTAAAATTAAACACAAGTTTAACATTAAATCATAAGGTAACATAACACAAGGTAACATTAACATAAGGTAACATTAACATAAGGTAACATTAACACAAGGTAACATTAACACAAGGTAACATTAACACAAGGTAACATTAACATAAGGTAACATTACCACAAGGTAGCATTAACACAAGGTAGCATTAACATAAAGTAACATTAACATAAAGTAACATTAACACAAGGTAACATTAACAAAAGGTAACATTAACACAAGGAAACATTAACACAAGGTAACATTAACATAAGGGTAACAATAACATAAAGACTAACATTAACACAAGGTAACAGTAACACAAAGGTAACATTAACACAAGGTAACATTAACACAAGGTAACATTAACACAAGGTAACATTAACATAAGGAAACATTAAAACAAGGTAACATTAACACAAGGTAACATTAACACAAGGTAACATTAACACAAGGTAACATTAACACAAGGTAACATTAACACAAGGTAACATTAACACAAGGTAACATTAATACAAGGTAACATTAACATAAGGTAACATTAACACAAGGTAGCATTAACACAAGGTAACATTAACATAAGGTAATATTAACACAAGTTAACATTAACATAAGGTAACATTAACACAAGGTAACATTAACAACCATCTCTGAAGTCTAGTCAAGAATCCTCCTGAAAAACAGTAAAAGCCTGCCATCACTACTACACAAAACACATTACCGAGGAGAAACTCTGAAACTGATCTTTCTCAAGATCCAGTTGTCAATAAAAAAAATTTTGTCTAATTTACTTTTTATGCCTATCCCAGTAATACGTTTAAACCTTTACTTACGTGCAAGTTGACTGTTCTACCATATGTATTACCAATAATACCAACCAACTAATATTACTACTACTACCACAGTGTTAGATCTTCACCCTTTCCCTCAAGCCTATATATTTTCCCTCTCTACCCAGGGAACATAGTGTTAGATACCCATATTAACCAGTGGTAAGGAGAGTTACGCACCCAGGATACTGCAGGGTTGGGAGGGTTACCCACGCAGAATGACCCAGGGTAGGGAGTGTTAGCCACGCAGGATAACACAGGGTAAGGAGGGTTAGCCACCCAGGATAACCCAGGGTAAGGAGGGTTTAGCACCCAGGATAACCCAGGGTAAGGAGTAGCCACGCAGGATAACCCAGGGGTAAGGAGGGTAGCCACCCAGGATAACCCAGGGTAGGAGGCTTAAGCCACCCACGATAACCTGGGGTACGGAGGGTTAGCCATAAAGGATAACCTAGAGTAGGGAGGGTAGCCCACCCAGGTACCACAGGTAGGAGGGATAGCCACAAGGATAACCAGGTAGGGAAGGTTAGCTACCCCTGGATAACCCATGGTAGGGAGGGCTAGCCATCCAAGATAACCCAGGGCAAGAGGATTAGCCACAGAGAATAACCCAGGGTAAGGAAGTGTTAGCCACCAAGGGTGACCAGGGAAGGGAGGGTTAGCCACCCAGGGTAGGGAGGGATAGCCACCCTGATAACCCAAGGTAGGGATGGTTAGCCACCAGGATATACCCAGGGTAGGGAGGGTTAGCCACCCAGAATAACCAGGGTAGGGAGTGTTTTGGCCACCCGAATAACCCAAGGTTGGTAGGGTTAGCCCACCGAGGATAACCCAGGGTAGAGAAGGTTAGCCATCAAGGATAACCCTGGGTAGGGAGTGTTAGCCACACCGATAACCCTAGGTAGTAGGATTTAGCCACTCCAGGTAACCCAGTATAAGGAGGGTTAGCCATCCATGGATAGGCCCAGGGTAGGGAGTGCTAGCACCCAGGATAACCAAGGGTAGGGAAGTGTTAGCCACCCAGGTTAGGGATGGTTAGCCACCCAGGTAGGGATGGTTAGCAACCCAGATAACCCAGGAAGGGAGGGTTTAACAATCCAGGATAACCATGGTTGAGGAGGGTTAGCCACCCAGGATAACCCAGGGTAAGGAGTGTTAGCTTACCCAGATAACCCAGGGTAGGAAGGTTAGCCCACCCAGGATAACCCAGGGTAGGGAGGGTTAACCATCTCAGGATCTAACCCAATGTTAGGGATGTTGCCCACCCAGGATAACAAGTAGGGAGGTTTAGCCACCCAAGGTAGGGATGATTACCATCCCCCTCACACCCCCCAAGATAACCCAGCTTAAGGAGGGTTCGCCACCCAGGATTAACCCAGGGTAAGGAAGTTAGTCCACCCACGAAAACCAGGGTAGGAAGGTTAGCCACCCAGAATAACCAAGTAAGGGAGGTTTTACCCACCCGGAAGAACCCAGGGTAGAGAAGGTTAGGCACCCAGGATAACCCAAGGTTAGGGAATTAGCCCAACCAGGATAAACCAGGAGTGAATGTTAGCCCACCCAGGGTAACCCAGGGGAGAGAAGGTTAGGCACCCAGGATAACCCAGGGTAGGGAAGTTAGACCAACCAGGATAATCGGGTAGGGAAGGTTAGCCACCCAGGAATAAACCCAGGGTAGAGAAGGTTATGGCACCCAGATAACCAGGGTAGGGAAGGTAGCCAACCAGGATAATCCAGGGTAGGGAGGTTTAGCCACCCAGGAAAACCCAGGTAGGAAGTTAGCCACCCAGGAAATCAGGGTAGGGAAGGGTAGCCACCCAGGATAACCCAGGGTAGAGAATTCGGCCCCCAGGATAACCCAGGGTAGGAAAGGTATCCAACAGATAACCCAGGGTAGGGAAGGTTAGCATCAGGATAACCCAGGGTAGGGAAGGTTAGCCATCCCATGATAACTCCAGGTTAGGGAAGGTTAGCCACCCAGGGTAACACAGGTAGGAATGGCTAGCCACTCCAGGGTAACCCAGGGAAGAGAAGGTTAGCCACCCAGGATAACCAGGGAAGGAAGATACTACCCAAGGATAATCCAGGGTATGGAAGGTAGCCACCAGTATAACCCAGGGTAGGAAGGTTAGTCCCACCCAGATAACCCAGGGTAGAGAAGGTTAGCCACCAGGATAACCCAGGTTAGGGAATGTTAGTGCACCCAGGATAACCTAGGGTAGGAAAGTTACCACCCAGGATAACCCAGGGGTAGGGAAGGTTAGCCCATCCAGGATAACCCTGGGTTAGAGCAGGTTAGCCACCCAATAACCCAGGGTATGGAAGTGCGCACCCAGGATAACCCAGGGTAGGGAAGGCTAGCCACCAGGATAACCCAGGGTAGAGAAGGTAGTCACCCAGGATAACCCAGGGTAGGGAGTTTGCGCCACCCAGGATAACCCCAGGGTAGGGAAGGCTAGCCACCAGGATAACCCAGGTAGGGAAGGTGGCCACCCAGGATAACCCAGGGAAGAAAAGGTTAGCAACCCAGGGTATGAAGGTGCGCCACCCAGGATAACATGGGTGGGAAGGCTAGCCACGCAGGATAACCTAGGGTAGAGAAGGTAGTCACCCAGGATTAAACCAGGGTAAGGGAAGGTAAGCCCACCCAGGATAACCCAGGTAGGGAGGGTTTTAGCCACCCAGGATATCCCAGGTAGGGAAGGTTGGCCACCGGAATACCAAGGGTAGAAAAGGTTTATACCAACCCATGGGAGGGAAGGTTAGCCACCCATGATAACCCAGGGTAGGGAAGGGTTAGCCACCCAATAAACCCAGGGTAGGGAAGTTGGCCACCCAGATAACCCAGGTAGAAAAGGTTAGCCACCCAGGGTAGGTGAAGGTTACCACCAGGATAACCCAGGGTTAGGGAAGAATTAGCCACCCAGGACAACCCAGGATAGGGAAATGTTGGTCACCCAGGTAACCCAGGGTAGAAAAGGGTTACCCACCCAGGATACCCCAGGTAGGGAAGGTTAGACATCCAGGATAACCCAAGGGTAGAAGAAAAGGTTAGCCACCCAAGATAACCCAGGGTAGTGAGGTTAGCCACCCAGGATAACCCAGTAGGGAAGGTTAGCCACCCAGGATAACCCAGGGAAGAGAATTTTAGCCACCCAGGATAACCCAGGTAGGAAAGAAGGTTAGCCACCAAAGATAACACAGGGTAGAAGGTTTAAGCCACCCAGATAACCCAGGAAGAGAAGGTTACCCACCCAGGGTAGGTAGGTTCGCCACCCAGGATAACCCAGGTAGAGAAGGTTAGCCTCCGAGGAATAACCCAGGGTAGGGAAGGTTAGCCATCCCAGGATACCCAGGGTAGGGAAGTTTTAGCCACCCAGGATAAACCCAGGGTATGGAAGGTTACCCACCAGGATAAACCAGGGTAGGGAAGTTAGCCACTCAAGATAACTCCAGGGGTAGGGAAAGGTTAGCCACCCAGGAAAACCCCAGGGTAGGGAAGGTTATCCACCCAGGATAACCCCAGGAAAGGGAAGGTACATCCACCCAGGATAACCCAGGGTTAGAGAAAGGTTACCCACCCAGGTAACCCAGGGTAGAGAAGGGTTAGCCACCTCAAGATAACCCAGGATAACAAGGGCCATTGCTGACTAAAATCAATTTACAGGTTTCTACCAGTTGGATTTGAACAACTTTTAACAAAGTAAGTTTTTTCTTTAACACTTAGTGAACATATGGTACTAGTGAACATTATGTACTAGTGAACATTATGGTACTAGTGAAACATTATGGTACTAGTGAACATTATGGTACTAGTGAACATTATGGTACTAGTGAACAAATATGGTAACTAAGTGAACATTATTGTTGGGGTAAGGTAACTAGACTTGAGGACACACACATTGTAGTTCCACTTGTTTGAGATTTTTTGGCCTTACCTGCTGTGTTTATTATAACTATATATAATGACACTTAGCCTGAATAAATTGACTGCAAATCGTCTAAACAGCCGCCCCTGCAACGAGGTCTAGAAGCTTTCGAAACCATCACAACAGTGGGCTGTCCAAGAGATACAATTTGTAAGGTATAAATTACCCCTAGGGGGTGTTATGTCAGCATATTTCCATTCGATGATGGCTGACGAAATAACCTACTTGTTTGGACTCAAAAGTCCACACCTTACTGCCGATCATAGGTTGATTACCAAACTCCTTTGTGACCTCAAGAATTGCGCAATCCCCCAATACAAGAAATTCGTAACATACCTTTGCTCTTTGTAACGTGAGCCTATGGTGTCTCAACACCTTCGACAGATATCGGTGACTTGATAGAAGCTGAAGTGTCCTCGGATGTCCACGTCTTCATTGTCTAGGAACGCACACAGGTACACTATGTTTCCAGTGGGGAAGGTAGGGGGGGGGGGGGGGGGGGGGAAGAGTGGTTTGGGGGGGGTGGGGGGGTTTTTGTTGTGTTTATTTGTTTTGTTTTGGTTTTTTTTTGTTGTGGGGGGGTTGTGTTGGGGGGGGGGGGGGGGGGGGGGGGGGGGGGGGGGTGGGGGGGGGGGGGGGGGGGGGGGGGGGGGGGGGGGGGGGGGGGGGGGGGGGGGGGGGGGGGGGGGGGGGGGGGGGGGGGGGGGGGGGGGGGGGGGGGGGGGGTTGTGGGGTGGGGGGGGTGTGTGGGTGTGTTTGGGTGGTGGTGATTAGGAGAAGGGGGGTAGGGGGGGGGGTTATAGGGAAATAGTTAATATGTGATGGGGGAGGGGGGGGGGTGAAGGGAGGATGGGAGGAGATAGTTGATGTTGTGTGAAAGGGAAGTAGAATAAGAGAATGGAAGGATAGGAAAACAGATAATATTTAAAGAGATCCTGTTAATTGAATACTTGTATCATACTAGATGTTGAATTGATTTTGTTTGTGTTATTGGAGATTAATCATAGACAACATTGGTACACAATCTTTACTATGGTAAAAAGCGGGAGCAGGGATTTTTCCCTTATTGTCCTGCTAAGAAGAGATGTGTACTGTCTCTTATAAAAATACACGTTGCAACACCGCTGCAAGGAGCAGGTCATTGTCTACGTGGCATATGCATCGTGAATCAATTATTCACTCTAGCAGTAAACAAGAGCTCGAGCCCCTTCTTAGTGGCCCCCTCAGGCTGAGAGCCTGAAGGGGGCCTGAAGGGGGCTGATACCCCTCCTCCTGGAGAAAATTTCTCAACTGGGGGGCGGCAGAGGTTTCGATGCAGGTGAACTATTCATAATTTAACATTATTTAATTTTCTACTCGCCACCACTGCTGCTTGTCTATTTCTGAACAGCTTTAAGTCTGTGTGGTGTCTGGAGAATCACTAATTTTGGTATTTCAACACTGTGTAATTCTAACGGCAACTATTATATTTATTGACCGCTTATTCACTACACCTTTGTTCAAAACACAACTGTCCTGATGATTCCATTTGCATCAGGATATATGGTCACAATTTTTTTCCAAGTGGCCATTGGACGCGGACATCATTTTCGATAATCACTATGTCACCAGGTCTTAAGGACTCTATGATTTTCAGGAATACCAGCCTCCATAAAGTGTTCTCTCAATGAGGTGGATAGTTCTTCTCGCCTAATTTTTCTCCCACGTTCAGTCACTTATTATGGTGTTTTGAATTTACCGTCTGAGTTGCTCAGGTTCGAAAATAAGTCGGAACCTCTATGATTTCTTTATCATTCATGGAGGAACAGGTCGAGCCTTCCTGCCATGGAGTAAATGAGATGGACTTAACACTCTAAATTGTCCAGATCATCGGTATCATATGTAGAGGTCTGTTTGTTGACTCTATTTTCTATTTCAGTCACAACTGTACGGAATTCCCTTCTAAGTCTATTCTCTGACGATGAAGAGTCTTCCCTTAAACAACGTTTTTACAATGCCGATCATTCTTTCATAAAATCCGCCGTGCCATGAGATTTAGAGGAGGAATGTATCTCCAACGACATCTGCGTTAATTCAGCATCTTTTGTACTTCTGTTGATCAAAGATCTTGCCTTATATAAGCAGCACAGCAACAAAGTTCGTTGCATTATCTGAAATCATTCAGTCTGGGACATGCCCTTCTGGCTGCAAACTTCCTGAATAATTTTGATAAAGGTTTACAGCAGACATGTCAGTGGCTACTTCTAGATGTACTTGCTTCTAGTTGTAGCACAAGTGAACAAACAGATGTACACCTTGATGAACTTTGTCAACTTTTTTTGGTTTAAAATTATTGGTCCAGTATAATCTACACCTGTCCAACTCAAATGGAGTGACATGACAAACTCTTTCAGAGGGATATGGAGGTGGACCTGGATACTGACTACTCGCATATCGTAGTGACGACAAGTAAATACAGTCTTCCTTTATTTGTTTTTTTTTCACACTTGTCGACCTTGAGTATTCCAGTAGGATTGTCCGTATAGATAAAGTGTGTCCATACACCACCATGGTAACACGTCTTACTGTGGGCGTTTTGCACCAATCAGTTTTTGTTAGCCAATGATTCTGGGGAATCAATATTGGATGTATGGCTTCTTTAGGTAGTGAAGAATTATGATTCTTTCCTCGACATCTTATAATCCTTGGGCGGGTTCAGATAATAGTCCCTAAAGAATAATCATGACAGGTTCTTTGGGGATTTATCCTTGTGTTCTAGAAATTATATTCTGTAGAGAAAACTCTTTTCTGTATTAGTTTTCACCAGTATTTAATGGGTTCAAGACATTCATAATCAGGTTTCAATCCTTTTAATGAATTTAAAGACAAGAGCTGTAACTCTTAATATTTTACCCAAATGATGAGTATTTAGATCCATCAATGACTATTTCTGTTGTAATTATATCTAAGCAGTATTTACACAACTTATTTCAGCTGTGTTCAAGCCAACTGTATCTTCTGGCATAAATGTGACTTTTTGCTGAGGCCAGTTATTTTCATCAGAAGAGCCAGTTTCGGTCCCGTGGAAGCCATAATTTATTATCCACAAATTCTTGAGTGGGACAACCACGTGACAACATGTCAGCTGGATTCTCTTGGGTAGAGACGTGAAGAAAGAGATAATCTCTCTGCATCTCTTTTATTTCTGCTACTCTGTTCTGTACATAGACCAACTTACTCTTATTAATTCTTAACCACTGGATAAACTGCCTCATTATCAATCCAGATCACGGTTTCTCAATAGTGAGATGATCAAGTACTTTGTTGAGGATAGACAGCTAATTTTGTACCTGCATAGAGTGCTGTCAGTTCCAATTGTGATACCTCTGACAGTAAACTACGTTTAGTGAGTGTACTGCATGATTTATTGTTTATCCTTTTGAGACTCAAAGTATCTTCCTGTGTGTTTCCAATAAGTCCCGCATATTGTTCATCAGGAATTTCAGTTTCAGGGAAAATCTTCTTTGATAAGTTTCCATTAATGCTTTAATTTGATTCCACATCCTTAGAGCATATTTGCTTCTTTCATCTCCTTGTTAGCTTCTCTTAATAAGGATTTCAAATCCTCCTCTTTATTCACAATACCTTGAAGATTGTCCACAAAGGAAACTTTTCTTTAAGACTTCTTTGAAGGGACTTTCAGATTTCTTCAAATGTGTATTTTAGAGTAATTCTAGTAAGAATGGAGAGGATGTTTTGCACCAAATAATACAGATTAAACGATAATTTCACAGGACCTTGAGGATCATGTGGATTTACGGCCACAAGAATCGAGTAATATCTCTATCTATTTCATCTAGTCCTACCTTAAGAAAGCCTTGGAAATATCAATCCGTGTAGGCAATGGGTTGTGCGAAATTTTCATAAGCACGTCTCCAAGCTTCTCAGTTAGTGAGGGTCCGTCCATCAGACAGTGAGTCATTAAGACTGCTAGACATCTTTATTTGCACGTGCCTGCAATTATATACAACACGTTTTAGTGGAGTGGGTTTCAGGAATCTTTTCTGACTCCATGGTGCGGGAGATAATGAGCGTTTTGACTTCAAACTTATCTTCGACTATTTTCCTCAATGAATTTATTGTCAACTGTTCTTGTATGATATTAATCATAGACAGTCAGTAGCTCTGGATTCTTCCTGAGCTCATGTATTTGTGCTTTCCATCTGTCCAAAGCCAGCGATAATGCTAGGCAGATGTGTGGATTTTAATTTCCATGGTAACCTACCCAATACTGTCCATCTTTTATTGACAGTGTCCAAATATTGGTATAAGTCTGAGACTCTTGTGGGCTGGTTATTTACATCAATACCTATCGCATCTAAATCCCACAACTTATGCAAACTGGTTCATTCTTTCTTCCAGTAATGATAATTTTTGCTGTGGTACATGATCAGCGGTTATTCTCGTAAACTAGTTACATTTTTCCACTGAATCAATATCAGCTTCTTTCCCACTTTGAGAGGGAATGGGACCACATATCATGTGGCCTCCTGCTGTTTTCAGCAATGAAACATCATGTTTACTTAATATATTTTGCAACAAAACAGTGAATATAATCACTTCAATGATTAATCAATTGGACAATTGTGTCACGTCTGTATGTCAGGACAGGCTAACTTGACCTTAGCTTGCTTCAGTGCGCAACTGTTTCTTTTAATCCCTGGATCTGCACAGACTTAGGCAATCATCTACTACCACAGCTTCCTACTGTCCTTTTTCCTGTTTCCTAGTACCAACAGTGAGTCTCGCTAGGTCATATGTCTGTTTACCGAGAATTGTGGAAAAAACCAGCTATAACTAACTGATTTTGCATAGGGTTGTTTATTCATTTTCTGCAACTCTGATCTGTCTTATGAAGGACCTTTGTGAGCCTTGATCCAAATATGGTTAGCATATTGGTTTTTGTGTAAATTATTAATAACTCAACTCGACTATCGGGAGAGCAGTTGCTTTAAACTTATCTCTCAGACAATTAATGCTGTTGCTGTTGACTTCCTGATTCTGGTGGAAGTATGCTTGCTGTTCACAAAAGTATTTGGGCATAATGCTGTAATGATGCATACCCTTGCATTTAAAACACTTTCTTCAGTGAGCTTTTCCTTCCCTTGTGTTCACTAAACACCTTGAAAATATGCATCTTTTCACTGATTGAACACGTTGTTACGTGCCTCCATTGATGTGTTTTGTAATACAATACTGTGCCCAATGTGTTCCATCACAAAGTACACATTTTGGCGTACGTTTATGTGTGACAGTCTGTTTACTGTCTATTGTATTCAACAGCTTGATAAATGCCTATAGTGATTCCCTTTAGGTGGTTTAGTGGGAGTAGTTTATAACTTGTTATACTGAGTTGAAGGTTTATTATCCACGGGATTTGTGGTGATTTTTCATCTTGTCTCGTTGCTTTGCATGCATGAAACTATTGTATTAAACCATTGCTAATTTCCTCACAAGTGAATAGCGTTTTATTGAACATAATATTTAATGTTCAATAGTTTGTGGTGACAACTTTATCTTGTACAATACCACCTGATAAACCAATCACATTGCTTAGGTCATATTTAGCAACCCAACCCACAGTGGGCTTTTTCAAGTCAAAACACGGATTTTACCTGGGTTTGGAAGGTACGAGAGTATTTATAGTCATGTTCAGAATGTTGAGTGTCAGGTGGAGAATGCTGCATCTGATGTTCTACCGGGTGGGGTTATAGAGTCTTGGTAGCTTGGCAGGGGTTTTGGACAAGTTGTAGACCTTCTGGCAGTGTTCTATGTTCTTATGTGGGATAGCGATGAAGAAGTTTCTTGGCGAGTGGTTCAGCTATGTTATAGAAGCCATTGTTCTGGTTAAATTGTTGGTTGTAGAGATGAGCGATGATTCCAGGATTCTTCTGTATTGAGTGTTGTCTTCTGTGGCTATAAGTCTTGAGTTTCTGTAGTTAATTAAATAATTGTGTGAATTGCGATGTTGTACACAGGCATTCCTTGTATCGTCAGTCCTGCTTGCATATTGGTGTTCTGAAATACGTGTTTGGAGGTCTCTTGATGTTTCGCCCACATATAATTTGTTGCAGTCATTACAAGGGATTATGTATAACCCCTGCAGAGGATGGAGGCTTGTCCTGTCTACTACTATGGTGATGTCCTTGATGGTCGTGGTTGTGGAGGTAGATACTTGGAATGATGTTTTGGCAAAGATGTTGGAAACATGTTTGGCAATGGAGTTGGTTGGGAGGACTATGTATCTCTTCTCGGCAGTGTCTTCTCTGGTGTGTTGAAGATGTTTAATGCCCGCCGTCTGCAGTCTCTGATGAAGTGACGAGGATAGTGGAGTTTAGAAAATACTTGTTCAATTATAGTGCATTCTTCCTCAAGGAACTCATTGCTGCAGATTCTGAGTGCACGTAGGAAGAAGCCTATAATTACACCACGTTTGGTTTTGGTGTCGTGGTGAGAGTAGAAGTGGAGAAGATCGTTTTGGTTGGTGGGTTTTCGATAGACTTTAAAACGAAGTTCGTGGTCAGCTTTGCAGAGCAGAACATCAAGGAAAGGAAGAGTGTTGTCGACTTCTTCAAGTGTGAACTGGATTGAAGGTTCGACCTGGTTGAGCTTGTCTTGGAGAGCTTGAACGTTGAAGCGTTTAGGAGTTATGAGGAGAATGTCGTCAACATAACGGAGCCAGGTGACAGACGAAGGAATAATGGTGGAGAAACGTTCGGCTTCTAGATGTTCCATTATATGATCACATTATACTGCATTTGTGTTTATATTTCCATTGTGTCGGTATTTTATACCATTTATTTCCACAAGAAAAAATTAACACAAGGTAACATTAACACAAGGTAACATTAACACAAGGTAGAATTAACACAAGGTAACATGAACAGAAGGTAACATTAACACAAGTTAGAATTAACACAAGGTAACATTACCACAAGGTAACATTAACACAAGGTAGAATTAACACAAGGTAACATTAACACAAGGTAACATTAACACTAGGTAACATTAACACAAGGTAACATTAACACTAGGTAACATAAACACAAGCTAACATTAACACAAGATAACATTAACACAAGGTAACATTAACAAAAGGTAACATTAACACAAGGTAGAATTAACACAAGGTAACATGAACACAAGGTAACATTAAAAACAAGGTAACTTAACACAAGGTAACATTAACACAAGGTAGAATTAACACAAGGCAGCATTAACTCAAGGTAACATTAACACAAGTTAGAATTAACACAAGGTAACATTAACACAAGGGAACTTTAACACAAGGGGAAATTAAACCCAAGGTAACATTTAAACCCAAAGGGAACATTAACACAAAGGGAACATTAACACAATAACATTTAACACAAATAATTTTAACACAAAATAACATAACACAAGAGGGGATTAAAACCCAAAAAACAAAAAAAATAAAA
>NC_069399.1:33275033-33311941 GCF_026875155.1 Cherax quadricarinatus
TGAATTTGATGAGAAGAATCATTGATCGAAGACCGGGCAAACAACAAAGGGATCTGGACAGGCTGCAGACCTGGTCCAGCAATTGGCTCCTGGAGTTCAACCCACCAAGTGCAAAGTCATGAAGATTGGGGAAGGGCAAAGAAGACCACAGACGGAGTATGTATAGGGGCCAGAGACTACAAACCTCACTCAAGGAAAAAGATCTTGGGGTGAGTATAACACCAGGCACATCTCCTGAAGTACACATCAACCAAATAACTGCTGCAGCATAGGGGCGCCTAGCAAACCTCAGAACAGCATTCCGACATCTTAATAAGGAATCGTTCAGGACTCTGTACACTGTGTACGTTAAGGCCCATATTGGAGTATGCGGCACCAGTTTGGAACCACACCTAGCCAAGCACGTAAAGAAACTATAGAAATACTGAGAGGAATTGACAAGGTGAACAAAGACAGGATGTTCCAGAGAGGGACACAGCTAACAAGGGGACACAGTTGGAAGTTGAAGACACAGATGAATCACAGGAATGTTAGGAAGTATTTCTCAGCCACAGAGTAGTCAGGAAGTGGAATAGTTTGGGAAGCGATTAGTGGAGGCAGGATCCATACATAGCTTTAAGCAGAGGTATGAAAAAGCTCAGGGTTCAGGGAGAGTGACCTAGTAGCGACCAGTGAAGAGGCGAGGCCAGGAGCTTGGACTCGACCCCTGCAACCTCAACTAGGTGAGTACACACACACACACATATATATATAATACAATATATATATATATATAAAAATATATAATATATATATATTTTATATATAAAATTTATATATATATATAAAAATATATATATATATATATAAATATATATATATATATATATATATATATATATATATAATATATATATATATAAATATAATATATATATATATATATATAAATGTACTCACCTAGTTGAGGTTGCAGGAGTCGAGTCCTAGCTCCTTCCCCGCCTCTTCACTGTGTATATGTACTCACCTAGTTGACTCACCTAGTTGAGGTTGCGGGGGTCGAGCCCCGAGCTCCCTGGCCCCGCCTCTTCACTGATCGCTACTAGGTCACTCTCCCTGAGCCGTGTGTGGTGTGTGTGTGTTGTGTAGCATAAAGGTTGTCTGGGGGTTTATGATTGAGTGAGTTAGTGGTCCCTGTTCAGTCATGAAATTCAGCTTCAGACCTCCCTGCACCCATCCTAGGTTACCTGAATTAATATGTATGAACCTCCATGCTACACAGTGGGGAGTGTGATTGATAGACAGTTGCTGTGGTAGATCTCTGATGGGTAATGGCCTCTCCCTTGCACGTGGTAGAGTACATGAATGCACATTCACAGACTGGAGTACTTACGTATGGAAGAATGGAGGCCTTGAATACACCTGAGAAATACCTGAGTCACGTGCAACAGTCTGGTCCAATAGCAAGAGCTCCTTGAACGTGGTGAGATATAACTGATTCGCTTCGTGTATGTCTTAACGAATGGTAATTTACGCACGTCATGGGAAAGGTTGCTCCGTCTCTCTCACAGTTTGTAATGTACTGCCAGCCTTAAGCAAGGTAAGGCCGGACGTGGGTGATCTTGGCAGGAAGAGAGTGCAGACAGCTTAATTAATGTAGGGGTAGTGTAAATTACAAATGTAAAGCTAAAATGACTTAACTCTAACTTAGCTTAAATATGTGTTAGAAGTGGTGTAAATACAACAGCCTGTGGAGGCCTTGTTACTAGGCTAAATCTTAGAAATTAAATAGATACATAATCCATACTATTCATGAGCCTACTACATACATAGAACAGTACACTCAAACATAAACCCTCCACTCAAACTTCTCCTCACCAACCTAACAGGACACACAACCACAACACAAGACACAGATATCTGTTTGATGTACCCCGTGTCCATATCACACTGTGTAAAAACTCTATGCACATAAAGGGCCTCAAAATTTGGAATTCATTACCAGTAAATACTAAAGTAACCAGGTCTGAACACCAAATTTTGGCTCTTCTCAAAGCCACCTACTCACCCTAAACTAAATACTCAATACTCAGTATTTAATATTACCAAAAATCTCCCAATTACCTAAATCTTAAAACTTCAAATCTAGACGCCCAAAGTTCAAACATTATTAATACTACAATGTAGAATAAATACCTACCCAAAACAATACTGCCTTACAACCAATTGTAACATTCTCATACTGTAGACTATTTTCAACAACTCACAATGTTATATTTCCATAATATAATTTCAACATTTATTATTGTAACTATTGTAATTAGAGTAATATTACTGTCAACTATAAATAAAAAAAAATGTACGACTTAAATAAACTATGATGAATTTCTTTAGTATGAAGTAGTATGTAAGCCAATACATTAGTCTGCCCATAATGCCTAGGCATGATAGTGGCTTTTTGCACTGCAACTCATTAATGTAATTTCATAATCTCAATGTAATCTTGCAAAGAAATAAATTTTGTTTATTTGTTTGTCTGAACTATGGCACCCCCAGAGACGTCGTCTCCCCCTCCCTATATTTCCCCAACTGGGGTGTACGTTTTAACGTCTGGAAAATTCAAATGAGATTTTTCTACATGTGTGTGTGTGTGTGTGTGTGTGTGTGTGTGTGTGTGGTGTGTGTGTGTGGTGTGTGTGTGTGTGTTGTGTGTGTGTGTGTGTGTGTGTGTATGTGTGTAGTTGACCTAGTCATGCCTACTAATGAAAATTACGTGACAGAGCACTACTCCTAGGTCAGATATTCCACTTCCTGACTACCCTGGTCTAAAAAGGCACTTCCTGCCATTCCTCTGACTCCATCTGTGTCTTTAAGTTCAGCTATGTCTCTGTTTCCTTGTTTCTCCGTTTCAGATAATCTATCCATGTCTTCTTGTACCATCACACAGTTTCATATCTCCTAACTCTAGGACTAAGTCCCCGCTATTTATCTTAGCACTTTCTCCATTTCTTAACATAACCTAAAAGATGGTTTCCATGGTAGTGATGTGTACTCAAGATAGGCCTGACATATGTTCCATAGAGTGCCTTGAATTTCTCTTTGTTGAGATTCCTGAAGGCTTCTCTTAGAGGTTTTTATGTTGATGTGTAACCTCTGGCGATATGTTGACAGTATGCTCCATTAGGTTGTTCTTTTTTAATAAAGTCTTCAGTCAATGTCCCCTGAGTCTGTACTTTGTGTCCGGTCTTCTTGCTCCCTCTCCAGACTTCATAACAATTCATTTGCTGGGGTTGAGAACAAGTAATCACCAACCTGACCAATCTAGCAGTTTGCTTAAATCTGTTTGTAGCTTTTCCTTGTCCTTATTGGTGTTTATTCTTCACGATGGCTTTACATCATCAGCAAACAGATAAAATTCTAATTCAATCCTGCTCATACTCTTCCCCATTTTGATATCACCTCACAGATATTTACCCTTTGTGTCCTTCCTCTAAGTTACTCTTTAATCCACTGAGGTACATCCCCCTATTTTTACTGCCTACAACTTAAGTTTTCCTCTAGTCTCTTGTGAGGTACACTACCAAATGTCTTTATGTAGTCCAAGAATATACAATCCATCCATTCCTCTCTCCTTCGTGAAAGAACTAAAGAATGTTAGGAAGAAGAATTTCCCACTAAACCCCCGCTGAATATTGTCTGTGCATTCACTTCCTTTCATGTGTTCTTCTGTTCTCCTGATCATCTTCATTACCTAACGTGGAAATGCTTTAAAATTGAAACGGGTTTTTTGAAAACCCCAACATTTAAAGCCCCGTCCTTTAAATAAGGGGGCCCACATTTGTTTGTTTTAAATACCCTCGGGCCAAAAGTGCCCCTTTCACTTGTTTGTAAATCCGCCCAAATATTTGGGACAGTGCTTCGCACCCCCCTTCGCAAATCCACGGATATGTTCTCTGTTTCCCATACCTTCCTTGATCCAACTCACGAAAAATTACCACTATTTTCCCAAATTTGATTGTTTTGTTTACGGTTTATGGGTGCCCCCAAAAAAAACCGGCTCAAAAACTTTTAGTAGTGACCGGGTGGGGAGTTTTTGTGTGGTGTGTGTTGTGTGTGTGAGTTGGGGTGTTTTGTGTGTGTGTACACATCTATTTTGAACTAAACCTAGTTGGGGTTGCGGGGGTCGAGCCCCAACTCCTGGCCCCCGCCTCTTCCCCTGGTCGCTACTGGGTTCCCCCCTTTCCCTAAACCGGAGCTTTATCATACCTCTGCTTAAAGCTAAGTAGGGATCCGGGCCTTTCCACAACATCTTTTTCCCCAAAACTTTTTCCACTTCCGGACTACTCGGGGCTAAAAAAAAATACTTCTTAGCACCCTTTGGGTGATTAAACTGTGTCTTCAGTTTTCCAACTGTGCCCCCTTGTTGTTTTTTGTTCCCCATCTCTGGAACACCCCTTCTTTGTCCACCTTTTTCAATTCCTTTTCGTATTTTGTATGTCGTTACCCATGCCCCCCCAAATCTCTCCTGTCCCCCCAGTGTCGTCAGGTCGTTTTTTTCACTTAACCCTCCTCTTAGGACATACCTCTTAGCTCGGGGGACTTACTTGTTGAAAAAACCTTTCCCCTTTTCTCTTTTCCCTTTACGTGCTTGGCTAGGGTGGGTTCCAAACGGGTGCCGCATACTCCAATATGGCCAAAACCTACTGGGTGAACAGGGTCCTGAAGTATCCTTTTTAAAGATGTCGAATGCGTTCTAAAGGTTTGCAAAAAGGCCCGCCCTTTTGCTGAAACCCATTTAAAATTTTTTTGTTTGTGCGCTTCGGGAGATTTGCCGGTTTTATACTCCCCCAAAATTTTTTTTTCTTGGTGAGGTTTTATCTGGGGCCCCCAAACTGTATTCCGCCCTGGGGCCCTTCTTTGCCCTTCCCCAATCTTGAAAAACTTTGCATTTTGGGAGGGGTTTTAAAAACTCCAGGACCCAAATTGCTGGACCAGGCCCTGCAGCCTGTCCAACCCCTTGTTGTGTGTGTGTACTCCCCCTATTTATACTCACCCTTTTTTGGTGGTTGCAGGGGCGGGTCATAGCCCCTTTTGGCCCCCCTCTTCACTGTTTGCAACAGGTCCTCCCCTTTTCCCCTGCTCCATGAGCTTTATAAAAAATCTCGCCTTAAAACAAAGTAGGGTTCCCCCCGCCTCCACTACTCACTTTCCTAGGCTATTCTCCCGGCCTGACAACTCAATAAACTAAAAAATACTTCCTAACACCCCCTTTTGTTTAAAATCTGATCTTCACTTCCAAATTGTGACCTCTTGTTTTCGTGTTCCATCCTGGAAACCCAATCCGTCTTTGTCCACCTCGTCTTTTTCCGCACAGAAAATTTTAAAATGGCGTTTAAATGTCTCCCCTTTACCCGCCTTTCCTCCATTTCGAAAAAAAAAAAAGCCGTTTTCCCAAAAACAACCTTTCTTCGTAGACAATCCCCTTAGCTCTGGGCCCGTCTTGTTGCTAGCCTTTGCACTTTCTCAAAAATTTCCCTTGACGGTTTGGGACCGGGTTTGGGGGTTTCCCAAAAAACTGGTGTTTCCCATACTCCGTATGGGCATGACTAAATGGTATCCAGCTTGAACGTTTCCCCTTCCCCGGGGGTTTGGGGGAACCCCGCTTTTCCCGTAGGTTTGCCCAGACCCCGTATGCTGAAAGCAGTTATCTGTTGAGTGCGCCTAAAGGAAAGGGCTGGGTTTTTTTAAATACCACCCCCAAAAATCTTTTTTTTTGAGGGGAGGTTTGCAAAAACTTTGGCCTTTTCTAAACTAAAAGTGTCGGGCGGTCTTCTTTCCCCTTTCCCCCAAATTTTCATGACTTTGTGGATTGTGAGTGAAAAATGGAAAAATATAGAATCCCTGTGAATTATGAGTGACAAATTTTAAGGGATTTTATGTGTGGGGACTTGTAAAAAATGTTTTAAATGTGGGTTGAGAAAAAAGTTTTAAAATTTATTGTGATTTTGTATTATTGAGACAACAAAAAATTGGGGGGTGGATATTTGAGGGGTTTGTAAAAAAAAAGAAAAGAGAAAATTGTAAATTTGTGAAGTGCTGGGGGCATAAATGCGGGAGTTGTGTTTAAAATTTTTTTATAAATTTGGGTGGTATAGCGCTCCAAATAATTATATTAATAATAATTCTCTCCCCAACTTCCCCCCTCCCCCCTCCCTCCCCCCCTCTCTCTCTCTCCTCCCCCCAAACCAATTCAAAACTATCTATCTACCCTATCTATCTATCTCCTCTCTTTAACGTAAATTTAAAAAGGTAAAGGGTACGGAGAGGAGTTTTTGGGAAATTTTTAATTTAAAAATTAAAGGGGTTTTTGTGTAAATTTTTAAAGAAAATAAAGGTAGTGTTAAAATTTTTTAAAAACAATATAGAGGAATAGTGATGCCCGGGTTTAATGGTGATGGTACTGACCTCGGGGCGTGGCCTCAGGGGCTTCCCTTTTGGGGTGACCTCAGAATTTTTTCTTTATGCGGGGGGTGTAAACCCCAGATTTCCCCTCTCTGGAAGTGTTGGGGGGAAACCCCCACCAGCGTATAAAGGAAGGTTAAAGGGCCCTTGGGTTTAGCAGCAGACGTCAAGAGTTAAAGGGGTTGATAGTTTTGTTGAGGGGAAAAACCCCCTGGAAAACTGTTTTAAAAAAATTTTGAAAGGGAAAAAATTTTGGAGCATGAATGTTGAATCTTTTTTTTTGTATTAAACCCAAAACGAGAAAAAATTTTGTGTTGTGAGTTTGTGGTTTTAATAACTGAAAATTTTTAGTAGCTGGAAGAGTTTTATAACGTGGTGGCAAAAGTGTATTGGGGTACCGAAATGGGTTTTGGGTATTATTGAGACAATTGGGAAAATTTTGACTTTTGAAGTGGTGGGGAATTTTTTTGTTGTTGTTAAGTTTTTGGGGTTTTTGAGGAAAAAAAAAAAAAGTTTGAAGGTTAATTTTCTTAACATAAAGGGGAAGGGGTAAAGGGACTTAAAAACCAAAAATGAGGACATTTTGGTTTTTTCCCGGGTTTTAAATATTTTTGGACGGTAGTTGTCATCAAAGTGAGATTTTTGGATAATGGGGAAAGAGGTTTCAGGATAATGGGGGGGAAATGCAGGGGAAAAAAAAGGGGGGGAAAAAAGGGAGGGTAAAGGGGGGGAGGTGGGAGGGTAAAGGGGGAGGTTCAGGATAATTTGGGGGGGAAGGGGCAAGGGTAAAGGGGGGAGGTGGGAGGGAAAAAAGGGGGGGAGTTGCAGGATAATGGGGGGGGAGGAGCAGGATAATTGGGGTGAAGGCAGGATAATGGGGGTGAAGGCAGGATAAAAGGTGGTGAGGGCAGGATGGGTGGGGGGGAAATTTTGGGAGGGTAATGGGGTGAAAGGGGCAGGAAAAATGGGGGTGAGGGTTTCAGGGGAAAAAGGGGGTGAGGGTTTCATGAAAAAGGGGGGGAAATTTTCAGGATAATGGGGGGAATGCAGGATAATGGGGGTGAGGTGCCGGATAATGGGGGTGAGGTGCAGGATAAAGGGGGTTAAAGGTTGGGAGGATAATGGGGGTGAGGTGCAGAAAATTGGGGGGGAGGTGCAGGATAACGGGGGGAGGTTTCAGGAAAAATGGGGGAGGTGGGAGGATAAAAAAGGGGTAGGTGGCCGGATAATGGGGTAGGGCAGGATAATGGGGGTGAAGGGCAGGAAAATGGGGTGAGGGTTTCAGGGTAATGGGGGGGGAGGGCAAAGGGTAATGGGGTGAGGGGGCAGGTTTAAAGGGGGGGAGTGCAGGGAAAAAGGGGGGGAGGTGCAGGATAATGGGGGGAGGGGGCAGGATAAAAAGGGGGTGAGGGCAGGATAAAGGGGGTGAGGTCAGGATAATGGGGGTGAGGAGGGAGGATAAAGGGGGGGAGGTGCAGGAAAAAGGGGTGAGGTGCAGGATAAAAAAAATTGGGGGTTCCCGGATAATGGGGATGAGGGGCAGGATAAAGGGGGTGGGGGTGCAAAAATAATTTGGGGGGGGGGTGGAGGATAATTGGGGGGGAGGTGCAGGAAAAGGGGTGAAGGGGCAGGATAATGGGGGTGAGGTGCAGGAAAATGGGGTTTTGAGGGCAGGATAAAGGGGGGTTTGGGCAGGGTAATGGGGGGGGAGGTTCAGGAAAATGGGGGGGAGGTGCAGATAATGGGGGGATGATGCAGGATAAAAAAAAGGGGTTTAGGGCAGGATAATGGGGGGAAATCCCGACAAATTCGAAAACCCCCCCAAAAATTTGAAATAACATGGGAAAAGTTGATCCCAAAGGGATTCGAGGAAAACCCAAAAAATTTTAAGGAAAAAAAAGGGGGGGGTGTTCAGGATTTGGGGGGCCCCAAAAAAAACGATCCAAGGGTAAAAGACAAAAAAGGGTGGAAGTGAAGGAAACATTTGGGTTTTTTCGGGGGTAAAACTTTGATTTCCCAGGAAATTTGGGGAACCCCAAAAAAAGGAAACATTTCCCGGGAAAAAAGAAAAAAAAAAAAAAAATTGGCAACCCCTTCTGGAAAAATAAAAAGGGGAAAAAAAATGACAAAAACTCCTGGAAAATCTTTCAATCCTCAAATTTTCTCCCAGGGGGAAAGGCGGAGTCCCTGTGGAGGGGGGCGGGGAAGGAGCAAAAAAAAAAGTATATAAGGAAAAAAAAATTTTTCCCCCAAGGAGGGAGGTAAGCTCCGCCTAAAAAATTTTTGGAGGGGGGGAAACCCCATTCAAAAAAATACACGCTCTGCTCCAAACCCCCTGCTATGAATATATAAAAAAAATATAATTTTATAAAAAAAATATATAAAAAAAATATAAAATATATATATATAGCAAGGAAAACCCCGAGAGCAAGCGAAAAATACACAAACACGATCTCCGGCTGAAGGAGACTCGAACCTACGAACCTTAGGACAAGGACGCAGTGCTTTACCAATCTACCCACACGGAAAAAAAATACCTTGGCGGTTTGTATGAGCTACACGTTTTTTATCCAAGGCAGCCAGCTTTCAGGGAAAGGCTTTTCAAAACTTTTTTATTCCCCAAACCCCCGCCCGCATCAGCCTTTCCCAAGATTTGAACAATGCAAGGAATTCGCCAGAGCAAAGCGAAATATACACAAACCTGAAACCCTGGCTGAAGGGGACCCCGAAACCCAAAAAAAACCTTAGGACAAGGACGCATGCCTTTTCCCAAACTACCCACACTGGGCCAATACCTTGGGGGTGTTTGTATGAGCACCCGGTTTTGATCCCCAAAGGGAGCCAGCTTTCAGGGGGAAGGGTTACAGCCTTTTTAAACCATCCCCGCATGCAAACAGCCCCCAAATAAGATTTGAACAATGCAAAGGAATTTGCGAGGCAAACGAAAAAATTTCACAAAAAAACTGATCTCTGGCTGAAGGAGAACCCAACCAACGAAAACCTTTTTGGGCAAGGTACGCAAGGGGCTTTACCAATCTAAACCCCCACTGGACCAATAAACCTTTTGGGGTGTACATGACTACACGTTTTTGAACCAAGGCACCCTTTTTTTCAGGGGGAAAGGGTTACAACTTTTCCCTCTCATCCCCTGCATGCATCAGCCTTTTAAAATTTGAGATTTGAACAATGCAGGAATTCGCGGGGAGCATGCGAAAAAATACACAAAAACTGATCTCTGGCGAAGGAGACTCCAAAACCTACGAACCTTAGGACAAGGGACGGGGGGGGGGGGGGGGGGGGGGGGGGATGCTTTTTCCCAAACACCCACACTGGAAACCAAAAATTTGGGGTGTACATGATCTACACGTTTTTATCCAAGGCAGCCACTTTTCCCGGGGGGAAAAGGGTTAAAAGCTTTTCATCTCAAAAACCCTTTCATGCACAGCCTTACTAGAAAAAAATTTTAACAATTCAAGGAAACGCGAGAGCAAGCGAAAAAAAAACACAAACACTGATCACCCGGCTGAAGGGGAAACCCAACCAAAAAAGAACCTTAGACAAGGGAAAGCAGTGGGTTTTCCAATTTTTACCCACACTGGACCCAAAACCTTGGCGTGTAGCATGACAAAACGTTTTTATCCAAGGCCCGCCATCTTTTTAGGTAGAAGGGTTACACCTTTTTCATCTCCCTCCCCCCATGCATTTACCTTTCCCAAAGATTTGAACAATGCAAGGAATTTTGCGAGAGCATTTCGAAATTTTAAAAAACAAACACTTTTAACTCTGGCTGAAGGAGAAAATCCAAAAACCCACAACCTTAGGACAAGGTACGCAGTGCCCTTTCCAAACTACCCCCAAAAAAAAAAGGACCAAAACCTTGGGGTTTACATGAGCTAAAACGTTTTTTTTTTAAAAAAACCAAGGGAGCCAGCTTTCAGGGAGAAAGGGTTACAGCTTTTCCCCCTCATCCCCTGCATGCTTTAGCCTTACTAGAGATTTAACAATGCAAGGGAAATTTGCGAGAGCAAGCGAAAAATAACAAACACTTTATCCTGGGGAAAAGGGGACTCGAAACCCCCCCAAACCCAAAAGGGCAAGGGACGGGAGTGCTTTACCAATCTACCCACACTGGACCAAAACCCCTTTGGGGTTTTAGCATGAGCTCAAGTTTTGATCCAAGGGCAGCCAGCTTTCAGGGGGAAGGCTTACGCTTTTTTTATCTCATCCCCTGCATGCATCACCTTACTAGAGATTTGAAACAATGGGAAGGAAAAACGCGAGAGCAAAGCCCAAATATACAAAAACACTGAAACTCCCGGCTGAAGGAACCGAACCTAAAAGAACCTTTAAGGGCAGGACGCAGTGCTTTAAAACCCAAACCCACCACAACTGGACCAATACCTTTGGCGTGTAGCAAAGGCTACCCCGTTTTTATCCAAGGGAGCCAGCTTTTTTGGGGGAAAGGCTTACAGCTTTTCCCTCTCACCCCCGCATTGCATCAGCCTTTCTAAAGATTTGAACAAAAGCAAAGGGAAATTTGCGAGAGCAAAAAAGAAAAATTTCACAAACACTGGGTTCTGGCTGAAGGGGACTCAAACCCACGAAAAACCTTTGGACAAGGACGCATTTCTTAAACCCAAACTACCCACAATTTTTTCAAATCTCTAGAAAACTGATGCTTTCAGGGTAGAATGAAAAGCTGTAAGCCTTCCCCTTTCCCTAAAACTGGCGCCTTGGATCAAAACGTGTAGCCCCACGCTACACGCCCAAAGGGATTGGTCCGTGTGGGGAATTTGTAAAGCACTGCGAACCTTGTCCTAAAAAAGGGTTCGTAGGTTCGAGTCCCCTTTAAACCAAGAACAGTGTTTTTGTATAATTTTTTTTGCATGCTCTCCGCGAAATTTCCTTTCATTGTTTTAAACCTTAAATAAGGGGTGATGCAAGCCCGGGGATGAGAAGAAAAAGCGAAAACCTTCCCCTGAAAGCTGGCTGCCTTGGATCAAAAAAGGGGTAGCCCCCTGCTACACGCCCAATATTGGTCCAGTGTGGGGGGAGATTTGGAAAGCACTGCCTACCTTGTCCTAAGGGGTTTTGTAGGTTTGAGCTCCATCAGCCCCGAGATCAGTTTTGGGGTATATTTTTGATGCTCCCCCGCGAATTCCCTTTCATTGTTTAAAAACCCCTTGTTTAAGGCCCCCCCAGCATGCAGGGGGTGAGATGAAAAACTGAAAACCTTTTCCCTGAAAGCCGGCTGCCTTGGATTTAAAACGTGTAGCTCATGCTACACGCCAAGTTATTGGGGCCCCGTGTTTGGGGGAAAATTTTTTAAAAACACTTCGTACCTTGTCCAAGGTTCGAAAGGTTTGAGGGCTCCCTTTAGCCAAAGATCAGTGTTTGGAAAAATTTTTCCCTGCTCTCGCGAATTCCTTGCATTGTTTTAAAACTCTTTGTAAGCTGATGCATGCAGGGTGAGATGAAAAAAATGTTTAAACCTTTTCCCTTAAAGCTGGCTGCCTTGGATCAAAACGTTAAGCCATGGGTAAACCCCCCAAAAAAGGAATTTGGGCCCCGTGTGGGTAGATTGGGAAAGCACTGCGTACCCCTTTTCCTAAGGTTCGGGAGGTTTCCCAGTCTCCTTCAGCCAAAAATCAGTGTTTTTGTTATATTTCGCATGCTCCGCGAAAATTCCCCTTTCATTGTTTTAAACTCTAGTAAAACGATGCAGCAGGGGATGAGATGAAAAAAACTGTAAGCCCTTTTCCCCGGAAAAAAGGCTGCCTTGGAAACAAAAAAGTTTACTCAAACAACACGCCAAGGTATTGGGCCATGGGGGGGTTTGAATTGGTAAAAACACTGCGTAAACCTGTCCAAAAGGTTTTGTAGGTTTTGAGTCCCCTTCAGCCAGAGGGCAGTGTTTTGGGATATTTCGCATCTCTCGCGAATTCCTTGATTTTTTTCAAATCCTAGTAAGGCTGGCAAAGCAGGGGGATAGATTGGGAAAAACTGAAAACCTTCTCCCTTTAAAACTGGCTGCCTTTGGGTCAAAAAGTTTACTCAGCTACCCCGCCAAGGTATTGGGGCCCCTTTTGGTTAAAATTTTTTAAAAACACGCGACCCCCTTTTCCTTAAGGGTTTTGTAGGTACGAGTCTCCTTCAGCCCCGAGAAACAGTGTTTGTGTAAATTTCGCAAAGCTTCGCGAATTCCTTGCAATTTTTCAAATCTCTAGTTTAAAGGGTGATGCAAGGGGATGAGATGAAAAGCTGTAACCTTCTCCCAAAAACGGCTGCCTTGATCAAAACTTTTAGCCCCATGCCAAAAACTATAAGGTATTGGTCCATGTGGGTAGATTGGTAAAACACTGCGTACCTTGTCCTAAAGGGTTTGAAAGGGATTTGAGTCCCTTTGGGGGCCCGAGATCATGTTTGGTATATTCGCATGCTCTCGCGAATTCCTGCATTGTTCAAATCTCTAGTAAAGGCTGATGCATGCAGGGATTGGGGAAAAATCGTAAGCCCTTTCCCTGAAAAACTGGCTTCCTTGGATCAAAAACGGGGGGCCCCATGCACCCCGCCAAGGTAAATTTGGGCCAGTGTGGGAAATTTGGGAAAGCACTGGGGTACCTTGCCCCAATTTCCCTGGGGGCGAGTCTCCTTCAGCCAAATCAAATGTTTTTGTATATATTTTGCATGCTCCGCGAATTCCTTGCAAAGGGTTTAAATCTCTATAAAAACTTTTTGCAAAGCAGGGGATGGATGAAAAGCTGTAAGCCCTTCCCCCCTGAAAGCTGGCTCCTTGGATCAAAACGTGTAGCTCATGCAAAAGCCAAGGGATTGGGCCAGTGTTTGGGGAGATTGGTAAAAAACTGCCCTACCTTGTCCTTTAAGGTTTGTGGTTCGAGTCCCCTTTAGCCAGAGAAAAAAATGTTTGTGTATATTTTTGCATGCTCCCCCGGAATTCCTTGCATTTTTTCAAATCTCTAAAATTTGGCCTTTTGGGATCAAAGGGTGAATGAAAAGCTGTAAGCCTTTTTTTCCCCGAAAGCTGGGTGGGCCCTTTGGGTCAAAAGTGGTTTGCCATGCTAAAAACGCCAAGGAATTTGGTTTCCCGTGTGGGTTTATTGGGAAAAACCCCTTTCGTCCTGTCCTAAAAGGGTTTGTAGGTTCGAGTCCCCCTTCAGCCCCGAGATCAGTGTTTTTTGTATAATTTTGCATGCTCCCCCGAATTCCCTTTCAATTTGGTTTTAAATCCCCTAGTAAAAGGGTGAAGCCCTCAGGGGAAAAGATTTAAAAAAACTGTAAGGCCTTCCCCTGAAAGCTGGCTGCCTTGATCAAAACTGTAGCTCATGCTACAAAAGCCCAAAGGGATTTGGCCAGTGTGGGTAAATTTGGAAAAAACACTGCGTACCTTGCCTAAATTTTGTAAATTTTGAGTCTCCTTCACCCAAAATCAGTGTTTGTTTATTTTTCGCCTGCTCCCGCGGGGGTTCCTTGCCCTTGTTTTAAATCTCTGTAAGGGTGATGCATGCAGGGGGTGAGATGAAAAGCGTTTAAACCTTTTCCCTTTAAAACTGGGTTTCCTTGGATCAAAAAAGTGTAGCTCATGCTACAAAAGCCAAGGTTTTGGGCCAGTGTGGGTAGATTGGGAAATCACTGCGTACCTTGTCCTAAAAAGGTTTGTAGGTTCGATCTCCTTTAACCCCGAGAAACAGTGTTTTTGTATAATTTCGCAAGCTCTTTGCGAATTTCCTTTCATTGTTTAAATCCAAATAAAGGGTGATGCATGCAGGGGGTGAGATGAAAAAGCTGTAACCCTTTTCCCCAAAAACTGGCCCGCCTTGGGTCAAAACCCTGAAACTCATCCCACACGCCAAGGAAAAGGTCCCTTTTTGGGTGATTGGGAAAAAACACTGCGTACCTTGCCTAATTTTTGGTTTGGTTCGAGTCTCCCCTTCAGGGCCCGAGGGTCAGTGTTTTTTGGGATATTTCGCAAAGCTCTCGCAATTCCTAAACAAATTTTTAAAAAAACTCTAGTAAGGGGGATCATGCAGGGGATGAGATGAAAAGCTGTAAGGCCCCTTTTCCCCCGAAAGCTGCTGCCCTTGGGTCAAAACGTTACTCATGCAACCAAAAGCCAAAAGGGAAAATTTGGGGGAGTGTGGGTAGATTGGGGAAAGCACTGCTACCTTGGGCCTAAGGGTTTGTAGGTTCGAGTCTCCTTTACCAAGATCAGTGTTGTGATATTTTGCATGCTTTTCGCGAATTTCCATGCAAAATTTTTCAAAAACCCCTATTAAAAAGGGTTTCCCTGCAGGGGATGGAAAGAAAAAATGTAACCTTCTCCCTGAAAGCTGGCTGCCTTGGATCAAAACGTGTAGCTCTGCAAAAACGCCAAAGGAAATTGGGGGCCCCCCCGTGTGGGTAAATTGGTAAAGCACTGCGTACCCCTTTTCCCCAAAAAAGGGTTTGTAGGTTCAAAAAAACCCAAAAAACATAAAAAAGAAAAGGGAAAACCCCGCAGAAGGCCTACTGGCCCCCGCCAGGCAGGGCCCCAAATCTCCTAAAAACCCGGGTTAAAACCAATCAAACCCCAAACCCAGTCCCGGGCAGGCCCCAATTTTAAATTAAGGGGGGGGAAAACGGCAAAACCCACCTGTAGCACAAGCAAACAGGGCTTAAAATCAAAACCCCCAACCCCATCCCCTCATGTATTTAAAATTTCCAAACCCAAATTTTTAAAGCTTTCCAACGAAATGGCCTTTTTAACGGTACAAAGGGAATTTTTCCACTCATCCACAAAATCTAAATTTCCAAACCATACTTTCCTAAAATCCTTCCCTGAAAACTGAATTTTTCCAACCTTAAAAAAAATTGCTGCGAGTCCTTTCTAGGCTAGATAAAATTTTTAGCACACTATTTACATCCCCTTTATTTATTCCCCGTCCTTCCCTTTATACACCCAATCATATCCCCCCAATTCAACTCTTTCTAGAGAGTGGGAGAAAAAATTTTAAAAACCCCCTTTGTTATTCCTCATAGGGGAAGGGTTTCCCCCGGGTACTTGGGATCAAAAAAATTTGTCCCTTTCCCCCTTTTACAAATTTTTCCCCAAAAATTTTTAATCCAATTTTTGTAAAAAGGTGGGCCAAAACTGGCAGCATAAACTAAATTAGGGCCCAACCAAATGTATAGAGTTGAAGAACAACCTGAGGACTCCTATTATTTATGCTTCTTGATATGAAAGCCAAGGATTCTATTAGCTTTATTGCGAACACTTATGCACTGTTGTTTTGGGTTTCAGATTACTGCTAACCAGAACTCCTAAATCTTTTTCGCAATCCGTAATATTAAGATCTACATTATTTAGTTTATATGTGGCATGATTATTGTCCTGTCCAACATTTAGAACTTTGCATTTGTCTATATTAAACTGCATCTGCCACTTCTCCGACCACTGCATCAGTCTATTCAAATCTTCCTGGAGTGCTCGAATGTCCTCGTCAGAATGAATTCGACGGCCTATTTTGGTGTCATCGGCAAAC
This sequence comes from Cherax quadricarinatus, assembly GCF_026875155.1. Lineage (NCBI taxonomy): Eukaryota > Metazoa > Arthropoda > Malacostraca > Decapoda > Parastacidae > Cherax > Cherax quadricarinatus. The sequence continues at coordinate 33,291,014 of NC_069399.1, forward strand.
TTGCCGATGTCGCTCTTTATGCCCTCATCTATGTCGTTATGTAGATTGTGAACAGCAGGGGGCCCAACACTGACCCCTGGGGAACACCGCTCGTGACACTTCCCCACTCTGATTTCTCCCCATTTATGCAAACTCTCTGCTGCCTATTTGTCAACCATGCCTCTATCCAGGAAAAAATTTCTCCTCCTATTCCATGTGCTTTAATTTTCCTCAATAGTCTCTGATGTGGGACCCTGTCAAAAGCCTTACTAAGTCCATATACACAATATCATATTCATTACCATGATCTACCTCCTCAAATACCTTAGTGAAAAAAGTTAATAAATTCGTAAGGCAGGAACGCCCCTTTGTAAAACCATGCTGAGATTCGTTGATTAATTTATGCTTTTCAAGGTGGCTACGAACTGCCTCGCAATTATTGATTTCCATAAATTTTCCCACTATGGAGGTTAGGCTTATTGGTCTATAGTTCGAAGCTAAGGACCTGTCACCTGTTTTGAAAATAGGTATCACATTTGCCATTTTCCACTTATCTGGCACCATGCCATTTTTTAGTGATATTTTTGAAAAGTTACCCAAAAGGGGTGGCTAAGCTCCCCCTTTTCCCCTTTCCCTTTAAAACCCCTTGCTTTCCCGTTCATCGGGGCCCCTGGGGATTTTTTAAAGGTTTTTTAATTTATCTATTTTGCCTAAGGCCCATGTCCTTGTGCCCCTAATAGTAAAACATTTTTTTAATCGTCCTTTTTCTACATAATTTACTTTAACTGGAATATCGCTGGTATCCCCCTGGGGAAAAAAAACTGAGAGGAAGTATGTTTTAAAATTTTTCTACACTTTTCCCTTTTTCCCACTGTCGTGAGCTGACCAGGGAAACCCTTTTGAGGGGGGCCTACCTTTGCCCCCTTACCCTTACTTCTGTATCCCTGAAAAAATTTCCCTTTTGGGGTTAGTTTTCGTTTCTTTTGCAATTTTTAACCCCCATAATCTTTTTTTGCTTTTCAAATTTCCCCTTTTTTTTATTTCTCTCTTTAACTAAAAAATATATCAAATTTTCCTCTTTTTGCCCCTCTCCTTTTTTTGATTTCCCCTATATAGGCCTCTTTTTTGGGACCAATAAAAATTTTTTAAATTTCTTTTGGGTTCATCCATTGGGAAATCATTTTTTTTTGGGCCCTTTTTTCCCCCCTTTTTTGGAACAAAATTTTGACTGAGCAGCTAGAACTATGCCCGGGGAAAGCATCATATCGGCAACCATCACCCCAACCTGGCCCCCTTAGCCCGGTTTTTTCCGTTCAGCCCACCTAAGAATTTTTTTCATTTCCATGAAATCAGCCAAGCAAAAGTCAGGGACGGGGGATTTGTTTTGCCTTATTGGGGGAAATTTCCCCAAGATATATTAAAACTGAGTGTTTTGGGTATCATTTTCCCCCAAGTTTCATCATTAACCTAAAGATTTTAAATTTTAGTTTTTTCCACTGCAAAACCCAAGCCCAAGGGGGTTATTTCCCCTATTTGGGCCCTCGGTCACAAACTTTTTTAAAAAAACCCAACCCTGGTCGAAAATCAAAAAAAGTCACCTGACTCTAAATTTTTCCTGTCAAATTGGGTCCCATTTCAATCTGTCTATAGTTGAAATCTCCCATTAGCCCCAACTTTTTTCGTATGTAGATCCTTAAACGAATTTCTTTCCCATAGAATTTTAAACTGCCCCCCCAAATCTACTTTCTCCACTATCTTTTAACCCCGGTAGTTATATTCCTAAAAAAAAAGGGCCGGGGTTTAGACAAACTGAAAAAACTTTTTGGAAAAAATTGGGGTTTTTTGTTTTCCCGGGGGGGCCCCCAAAAATGCCAAACAACTTTTTTTTTTTATCTCCCGATCTTTTCAAAAAAAAAGTAATTTTTGTAATTTTAGTGGGATTGTCGTGATATAATTTCTGCTTAAAACTACAAAGCAATAGAAATAATAGTATTTTTAACCCTTTAAAATTTTGGGAAGGGTGTTTGTTGGGTGTTGTGAAGGAGTGGATATGGATGGGTGGCCCTAATGGGGGGGGAGGTGGACCCGTTATTGGGTTTTCGGCCCGAAGCAGATGGGAAGTTTCTGGTACGAAGTTGATTTGGTTTTTTGTTTGGAAATGTGCATAGATCTGTAAAAAAATCTCTGGGCCCCTTTTACCCAAAAGTACAATTTTTACAGTGACAGTAAGGCATCATCATCTGGTTCGGGCCCCAGTTTCAAAGTATTGCTTCTAGATATGACAGGGTCCTCTTTAGTGGAAAAAAGTTTGCCTAGTTTGTTGCATCATGGAACTGTCACAGATCTGCTGCAGTGTTAACTGTTTTTCTGTTCCAGGGTCTTCCTTCAGCTTCTGTTGATGTGGCTCCTGGTATCTGTGCAGCGAGCTCTCTGCCAACATTTCCTCTGGAGTCCTGTCTTAATTATATCATCTTCTTAAGATGTCATTCACATCTCTCTTCATTATATCTTCCCAAATACCATCAATGGTATTTCCCTGCACAGCTGAACAATGTCCTGAACCTGACCTCTCAAGCCAAAGGGAAAACGAGTGACTAGAATTAGTGACAGAAGGTCTAACTTTCCCCAGCCTGCATTATAATGTTGATTGGGGGGCACTTCTTTCTATGCCTCTGCATAGCTGATGGCATTTGTAATTGTAAATTTTATTCCAGATGCTTGAGTGGCTGCCAGGATGGGAGTCAAGAGAAAAAAGGGGGGGAAGCTAGTCCATTGATCATGCAACTAGTTTTTTTTCTTAACCTTTTTTTTTTTGTAGTTGTCAGTTACTACTTGATGCCTCTTAACTCCCAGATTCTAGTGGTTGTATTAGAGATGTCTTTGGAGGCAAAATACAACTTTGACATGTGGGGTCACATCCAGACATTATCAAGAATTGAAGAGAGCCTTGAATGGGCCAAGGTTATTTGCTCTGCAGGTAAACAATTGACATCGGGACTAAAGTGAGGCTTAAACCCAGGTCAGTAATATTTCCTCTGTCATCCATTTGCTGACTGGTTTGACCTCCAAATTACTGGTAAGGTGTTTTTATCTACACGTTCCAAAAGCGCAAGGATGCTTAGAGCTGTAAATAACCATGGGTTTACAACTGAAATCACCTGATGCATTACCACAAAGGAGCAAGGTGAAGCGATCCTTTGTTGTCTTAAAGCCAGTGCACTTTTCTCTTGCTGACTGATATAGGTTTGTGTTGGCATTTTTTTTCCAAAAAACACTTGTCTCGTAAGCATTAAACACATGATGATGAGGGTGGTGTGGGTGGGTGTGGGTGGCTTAGGGAGCCAGGGGATGGCGATAGGTCTCCCCCATTGACACAATGGTGTAGTAACCCACGATCCCACAGCCATCCACCGGATCAGCGACGTTGCGTTCAAAATTTTTTCCCCTCGCACAACAGTGTTAAACTAATTTTACAAAAACTAATTTTACAAAACTAATTTTACAAAACTAATTTACAAAAACGTGCAAGACAAAAATCATGTTATTAAACGACGTCTACTGTATATATCGTGTGTTATGGAGGTATTTATTCTAACCACGAACGATGTGGTATATTAATCAATAACAACACTGAGACTAGCAGAGGATTCGAACTCATTGTTCGTTTGGGTTACAGGGTGCATCATCTTGTAAGGATTGCATGCGTCTTTGGGTTAGAGCGGCATGTGTGATTTTGGCTAACCATGGAGGTGGGCCCAAAACGACAGGGAGTTCGTTTTCTCGGCTAGTCGCCAGTGTTGTTACTTACTTTTATATATATTTATAATATATATATATATATATTATATATATATATAATATATATACTATCTATATATATTTATATATATAATATATATCTATATGCATATATATATATATATATATTATATATATATATATTTTTATATATATATATATATATATATAGATATAGATATCATATATATATATTTATATATATATATATTTATATATATATATATATATATATGTATATATAGGTAATGTGGCTGTTTTCCAGTGACGGAGGGATGTTGGTTAGTATCTACAAGCATATATTTTTTTTATTATATCAGTTGCTGAAGCTATCACTTACACTGAAGCTGTACTCAGCTCATCCTTAGTTATCATGTTACACTTACAATGCGCGTTACAAGGTGCCCAGAAAATCCATTCCTCACATTTCAAAGTACTCAGTAAATAACAGTCGTTACAAGGTATTTCCAGCAGGTAGTTCTTTGCTCAATCCGTAGATTTAATTTGGTTCAAGATTATGAGTGAGTAAACTCAACACTAAACAAACAAGGGTTTTGAGTTTAGAGATGTGGCAACACAGCACCCCCTCAACACGACTTCTCTTTTTGAATGGGAAATCTGAAGTATTCTTCTCCATAATTACACACCCTCCTAAATTTTGTAACGATTGTTAGTGATCTAAGAACCCGGAAAGAACACTAGTTTTCAAAAAAACCGGGGAGAAAAAAGGTGGGCAGGAGGGGGGGGGGGGGGAAGCTCCGTTTGACCTGGTCAAGCTTGGACATCATCCACATTCCCCATCACATGTTCTTAGCCACACACTGCTATTCTGGCGCAGGTGCCACGCGAGCGGTTTGCTGGTGTTTTATGAGCGGTCATGGAATCTCCTTTATTGGAAGTGCCAACGCATATAGATACTAATCTGTCGGGTGGGAACTGCACCTTATGGCTTAATGACTGGTTTAGAGAGCAAAGAAGCTCCCTTCAACAGACAAAGACGACGGAGTCACTGAGCTGTCTTCAGGAGTGCTAGAATTCTGATACATGAAAAAGGAGGCGATGACCAGGGAGAAAAGTGGTAACTATCGTATTTAAGTTAAATGACTCTTACAGGAACCAAGAGAGAAGGAGGAGTTAAAGCTATTAGTGAAATTGAACGAAGAAAATCGAAATATTTCTTCTTTCAATATGCCAAAAACAGGCAAAATACCACATCTAGGTTCGGGCCCTTTACTCAGACAGGATGGGACTTACACAGAATGACAGCACGGAATTGAGTGAAATACTGAAAATCTTCTAAGACTCTGTTAGTGAGACACTAATCAGCATGCTGGAGGATCGCGGTCCCAAATGATTTCTTCATGACTGAGCCTCATAAACTCCATAAATGTATGCAGCTTTCCGGACATTACCCTAACTCCGATCAGACTTCGAAAAGCAATTGAACTGCAAGAAAACCCCTCTAGTGTGCCTAACGAACACTATGGAGGAGGAGCTTGGACAAGCGGGTGAAATCACCGCGACTTTCAAAACAACGGATGTGCCCCAACTCCATAAAGGTGGCAGCAAGAGATTAGCTAAGAACTGATAGTACCAATAGCTCTGACGTCCGCATCATAAAAAATTTTCGAAAGAGTGCTTAGAAGGCAGGATGAAATCACCTGGAATCCCAAAATCTGCACCACGCTCAGGGGAACATGGCGTTAAGGGCAGGTCGCTTCTGCCTCTCACCACGACTGGCATCACTATGATATGGCCTTGGGCCTGCATCGGCAAGAAAATCAGAAATGCAGATGGTAATATACACAGACTTTGCAAAAAGCGTTTGAACAAATGCGATCCCATGGCCGTAATAGTGCGCAAAATACGTGACTAAGGGAATATACTGGGAAAACGTGGGGGAGATGGGATCTTCAATTCTAATCAAATCGAACACCAAAGGAGTAGTGGTCAACAGAGTTAAATAGGAGGGCTGCCATATTGAAGAGCTCTGTTCCACAAGGCACAGTATCGCCCCTCATTATTCCTCATCCTCATATGAGGACATAGACAGAGCTATTCACCACAGCACGTATCATCCTGTGCGGATGATACTAGATCTGCATGCAGGGCTGTCATCTGCTGTAGGACGCGGTTAACCTCCAGAAAGAAGATATAAACAAAGTTTTCCAGTTGGGAACGGAAAACTATATGATGTTCCAATGAGGGACAAATTCCAACTACTCGTCTATGGAAAACTGGAGGAGATAATAACTAGAACAGAGTATACTACAAATCTAGCCATACAAACAGAGCGGAAAAATAATGTAAAGGGATCCGGGATAGTAATGTCTGAGGATCTCAACTTTCAAGGATCACAACGCAGTCCACGATCACAGTGCAAAGAAAATGATAGGATGGAGATAATGAGAACGTTCAGAACCCGGGGGGAAAGGGATGCCAAGACAATGATGATCCTTTTCAAATCACTTGTTCTCTTTAGGCTGGATTACTGCTGTTCAATTAAACATCTCCCTTCAGTAAGCAGGTGAAATTGCAGATATAGAGAGTTTGTAATGAGATCTTTTACTGCATGTATAAGATATGTTCAAGCACCTTAACTACTAGGGAAAACGCTTAGAAGCGCCTTGACTGGTACTCGTTGGAAGGAATGGTCCCGAACCTTTACACCGAAATCACTCCTATGAAAGTAAAAGGAGTGGGCAGGCGATGCAAAATACCCCCAAGATTAAAAGTTGGGGCGCCATTGGTACACTCAAGAGAAAACACCATAAGTGGCGGGGCCCAAGACGCGTTCACAGCTCCCACAAAGCATAAGGGGACACCATTTACCAATAGGCTCCTGGCAGCCTGTCAAGAGATGGAGCGGGACAGTTACCCATAAAGTCGGGCCTGATCAGCCGGGCTGTGGCGCGTAGACGCTGGGACTGGTGCGCCAGCAGTTACAGCCTGTGTTGGTCAGGTGCCTGATCCACCGGGAGACCTGGGTCATGGAACGGGCCCCTCGGGGGCGTTGCATCTCGAATTTCCTCCATGGTAACCTCCAGGTTACCAGGTAAGACCCTCAACTATCTGGTCTACTTTTCATTTTAGGTGTTCATGACCACTATCTTCCCTACTGGCATCTGGACCGCGGGCCCGGCCATCCTCATCAATTTATTATATCTCAAGGTTGTAGTGACATCTTGTTCAGGAGCCTCGACGCGCATTGGGGGATGCGTTCTCTCTGTGAGGTTGCTCAGTAATCTTCGCGCCAGAAACTCCCAGTGTTCAATGACAGAGTGTTAAGAGCATGGGCCAGTAGGCCTTCTACAGTGTTCCTCCAATCTTATGTTCTTATGACATTCCTCAGGTCACGTGCGTCACATCTCACTCTCCGCCTATATATTATAATGTACTTTCTTACCTCTGAATGTTAGAAGTGCATCAATTGGTACCCAGTGACGAAACGTTTTCTAAGAAATATGTTATAGTGTTTGCTTACGTGTCTTTCTAAACCAAGATGCTTGAGCTTCCGTCTGACTTGAACAGAGTCAAGATGGGCATTGTCTTCAAAGAATGTCGCATAGGAGGTACGGCTCAAGTCGCCACATTAAATAGGTGGACCAGTCAACACTCTCTAGGTTGTCTAGATCGTATCTGACGATCTTGACAACAGCGTCAGCTGTTAATCCTATTCTTGACTTCAGTCACTTGAACGCTTCTAAATCGATCCTTTTAAGGTGAAGAAAAGTTTCCAGGCATCGTTCTCGATGCTATAACATGCCCTCGCCTCATATTATTCTTCTTGCTAGGCGGCCTGGATAAGGCACGCTCTCCTCACCCCACACACGGAGTGTCCGTGGGTTCGATTACCGGAAGGTGAAGAACATGTGGGAGTGTTTCTTTACACCTGCTGCCCCGTCTCACTAGCAGGCAAAGTAGGTACCTGGTGTTAGTTACCTGGTTCGTGGGTCATAAGAACAATAAGAAAGGGAGAACACTTGCAGGAGGCCTGTTGGTCCTTATAGGGCAGGTCCTTACAAAAGTTCAGCCCAATAACAGAAACATTTGACTCCAAACCTAATTTTCAATGACCACCCAAGAAATATTGCTCTGATGTGAAAGTACCACTCAAATCCAACCCTCCCACTCATGTACTTATCCAACCTAAATTTGAAACTACCAAAGTCCCAGTCTCAAATAACCCAATAGTATGACTGTTGCCACTGCATCAATACCCTATTTCCAACCCAATACTTTCCTTTGTCCTTACTAAATCTAAAATTTTCGATCCTTTGGGAAAGGACGTAAGGGACCCCAATGGAAATAAAAATAGTCCTGGAAATGACATACTGACTTTCTTGGGTTATCTTGGGTGGCTGGGGGACTCTCCGGAGAGGGTATCTGGGAGGCTAATTCTCCTGGGTTTTCCTGGGTGTGCTTAACTCTCCGGGGGTTATCCTGGGTGGACTGACTCTCCGGAGTTATCTACGGGTGGCTGGGGGTGGGACTCTCCGAGGTTATCCTGGGGGGCTGACTCTCCGGGGTTATCCCGGGGTGGCTCTAACACTCAGGGTTATCCTGGGGTGTCTACCTCTCCCGGGGTTAGCCTGGGTGGGGGCTAACTCTCCGGGGTTATACATGGGTGTCTAAACTTCCGTGGTTATCCGGCGGTGCTAACTCTCCGGGGGTTATCCTGGGTGGCCTAACTCTCCGGGAGTTATCTGTGGTAGTGCTAACTTGCCCGGGGTTATCCTGGGTGTCCTTAAACTCGCTCCGGGGTTATCCTGGGTGTCTAAAAAAACCTCTCCGTGGTTATCCTCGGTGGCTAACTCTCCGGGGTTATCCTGGGTAGCTAACTCTCCGGGGTTATCCTGGGTAGCTAACTCTCCGGGGTTATCCTGGGTAGCTAACTCTCCGGAGTTATCCTGGGTAGCTAACTCTCCGGGGTTATCCTGGGTGGCTAACTCTCCGGGGTTATCCTGGGTAGCTAACTCTCCGGGGTTATCCTGGGTAGCTAACTCTCCGGGGTTATCCTGGGTAGCTAACTCTCCGGAGATTATCCTGGCGTAGCTAACTCTCCTTCTGGGGAGCCCCCCTTTTCCTGGGATGGATTGTCTAACTCTCGGGGTTATCTGGGTGTGTCTAACTCTCCGGGGTTATCCTGTGTGGCTAACTCTCGAGTTAATCCTCGGGTTTAGCTAACTCTCCGGGGTTATCCTGGGTGGCTAACTCTCCGGGGTTATCCTGGGTAGCTAACTCTCCGGGGTTATCCTGGGTAGCTAACTCTCCGGGGTTATCCTGGGGGTGGCTGACTCCTACCGGGGTTATCCTGGGTAGCGATACCTCTCCGGGGGGGTTTTTAATTCTGGGGAGCTTACTCTCCGGGGTTATCCTGGGTAGCTAACTCTCCGGGGTTATCCTGGGTGGCTGACTCTCCGGGGTTATCCTGGGTAGCTAACTCTCCGGGGTTATCCTGGGTGGCTGACTCTCCGGGGTTATCCTGGGTAGCTAACTCTCCGGGGTTATCCTGGGTGGCTAACTATCCGGGCGTTAGCCTGGGTCAGCTAACTCCTCGGGGTTATCGTGGGTGGCTTGACTCTCCGGGGTTATCCTGGTTAGCTTAACTCTCCGGGGTTATCCTGGGTGGATAAACTATCGGGCGTTATACGGGTGTCTAACTATCCGAGTTGGTTATCCTGGGTGGCTAACTCTCCGGGGTTATCCTGGGGATGGCTAACTCTCGGTGTATCTCCTGGGTAGCTAACTCTCCGGGGTTTCATGGGTGTCTAACTCTCCGGGTTATCTGGGATAGCTAACTCGCCGGGTTATCATGGGTAGCTAACTCTCCGGGGTTATCCTGGTGCTAACTCTCCGGGGTTATTCCTGGTTGGCTGACTCTCCGGGGTTATTTGGCGTTAAAAATCTGAGCAAAATATTATCTTAGTTTATCGGAGGTTGGCATGTGCTCTGTAAACACTTCGGTCGCTGAGTGCTACATCTGTCGGACATTTGCTGAACTTTGGCGACTGGTGGGGATGATAAGGGGGTCATCTTGCCGGTCTCGAGGAGAAACAACGGATGTAGCCCCAGTCCAGGGAGAACAATAGCAATAGAATAGACAGACTGATAAGCAACTGACGTCTCTCATTATGGGGGCAAAACAGCGTCGCTCCTCTGTTGGTACTGTCTACGACACTGTATCTTGGTAACTGGCAATGGTCTACACACTGGATCTTTGTACCCTTACTCTTTACGACAGAGTCCATATACTGACACTATGTAACCCCACAGTTTACCTTATACGTCTACTCTCCACCACTCAATATCCTTGTAGGTCCCGTATACAACACGCGGTCTCTTTTTTTGGTCACTGTCCCCGGTACAGTTTCCTTGTACTGTTACACCACACAGTTTTCTTGTGTTACTGTCACTGTCCACCACACATGTCTCCTGGTACTGGTTCACTGTTACCATTACAGTCTCCTTGCACTCGTCACTATTCACCACACAATCTCATTACACTGTCGAGTGTCGGACCACACAGTTATCCTTATACTGTCATGTCACCAAACGAGTTCCTTTATTACTGTCACTGTCCACCACATTAGTCTCCTTATTACTTGTCACTGTCCATATCCAGTTCCTTTTATATTGTCACCTGTCCTCAAACAGTCTCCTTATTACTGTCACTGTCCACCAATCCAGTCTCCCTTATACTGTACTGTTCCTCCTCACGTCTCCTTGTACTGTCTACCGAATCGTTCCTTATTTTGTTCACCTTATTTATTTTGATACTGTTCACCACACCAATGTCCTCATATACTGTCATTGTCCTCCGCACAGTCTTCTTGTCACATGTCATGTCCACCACACATTCCCCTGTTCTGCCACTGTCCACCAAGCAGTTCACCTGTGTACTGACATTGTCTACCAGTGCCAGCACGGTGTCATAAAGGACGTACATCAGTGTTGAGGTATCACATACAGTCAAGCAGGTGGAATCAACGTACCATCAGTGTGGAGGGATCATTACTAGTCAGCAAGTGTAATCACCGTTACCATCAGTGTTTGCAGAGTATCACATTACAGTAGCAGGTGTCACTCAAACGTACATCATGTTGCAGGTATCACATACAGTCAGCGGTGTCATCAACGTAACATCCCAGTGTTGCAAGGTATCAAATTGACAGTCAGGCAGTGTCACCCTCAACGTACATCAGTGTTGCAGGTATCACATACTGTCAGCAAGTGTCATCAACGTACATCAGTGTTGCAGATCTCACATACGTCCGCAAGTGTCTAGCGTACATCAGTGTTGCAGGTAATCACATACACGTCAGCAGGTGTCACAACGTACATCAGTGTTGCAGGTATCACATTACTGTCTGCAAAGGTCATCACGTACATCAGTTGTTGCTGGTAATCACTACAGTCAAGAAAGTTCATCAACGTACATCAGTGCTGCAGGTATCACATACAGTCTGCAGGTGTCATCAAACGTACATCAGTGTTGCAGGTATCACATACGCAGTCCAGCATGTGTCTATCAACGTACATCAGTGTTGAGTATCACATACAGTCAGCAGGTGTCTTCAAAGTACATCGTGTGCAGGTATCACATACAGTCAGCAAGTGTCATCAACGTACCTCAGTGTTTGCAGGTATCACATACAGTCAGCAAGTGTCATCAACGTACATCAGTGTTGCAGGTATCATAATCACAATCATTACTGGTCAACAGCTAAGCGTCACTCTTATGCAGATAGTTATCTTGTAAAAATTTTTGTATACCGTTTCCTCCCCCTCCCTCGTTGCTCACCTGACTTATGGCTAAAGTGTTATGTTATTGCTGTTTACATCCCTTTCCATTACCAAGGAAGTGCGTTATGACGGCTAGGTAAAAAGTTTCTATATCTGTTTTGATGTGCGTGATTGGTGTGCTGTGGAGTGTGACATCGAGGGTCGAGAGTTGACTGGATGTGCGCGATCCTCATACTTATGTGGGTCTCAGGGACGATTCCACAGACTCTGTTCCGTTTACCTGACAAACCGAGTGTGATCCCTCTCAGCCTCGTAACAAAATATGCTTGAATCGTGATTATGAGCCTTTGCGGTTGTTAATCTCATTATCAGTGAGCTTAGTGACGAAGTACGTTATGTTATGTACATAATGTTACTCCCGTTCCTTTATGACTGATGATATGAAGTTTCAGATATAATCTTAATGACAGTAACTTCCCGAATCCTTTTTGTTTTTATGAGCCTATATCAACAAACTTTTGGGTGTGTTGATTAACTCATGAACTTGTGACATTATAATGATAACGTATCGAATGAGCTTGGTCACGTGAATAATCTTTATTTCTTATCATAAAGGGAAACCTTGAAGACCTTCGCTTTCTTTTGTTTTCTTCTGCAGCAACTTCTCGATTTTATGTTTCGCTCGTTAACTCAAGCGCCTCATCAATCGGCTTCAATACTTTCAATGTATTTGTTTTGTGACCCTCAGTAAACAATGAACAGAGATTCGTGGAACAGTAATTCGCATGTTCGCGTTTGTCTGTGACCACAACTGATGAATCCATCCCCAGTACCCTGGAATGGCTCAGTTACTTCAAAATCTCACTGTGACATAGTCAAATGTTCAGTAATGGCGTTTCACAATTCCCATCACAACTAAGAGTGAAAATTTATTTGATCTGTAGTGGGAATTTCAATATTCTCCGTTTTAAGCATGTTAAATAAAGATTGAAAGCTAAGAATGTAATACTATAATGCATGGTGGGGATTTAGTTTTCTAATGATTGGTCTGTGCTTTATTTATAAATGTATGGAAGAGAGGAACGATAACTAGGACTGGCAGAGACTGCGTGCTTATTTCTTTGGTATAGAGGGCATAGGGCACAAAAGAATGTAAAAAAATTAAGGGGATTTTGTCAAAGAGTATACCGTGGTAAGTGTATGGTAGAGTTTTATTGAAGAAACTTAAGAGTTTAAAATGGAGAGCTAAGTTGCAGATGAACAAGGCGGCTTTTAGGAACAGGTAGGGGGTGCTTGTTTGGAACAGGTATTTACAGTGTGAAACATATAAAGTGAACAGTCAAAATTTTTTTTTTTTTTGCTTAGATAAGAGTAAGGAAGTTTTTGTGGCATTTTTGGAGTTGGAAAAAAAGCGGTCTATATGGCACAGAGTGGATGGATAGGGTGGCAATGTGCAGAGTTGCAAATGTATGGAATAGAAGGTAGGTTATTAAAGCAGTGACGAGTTTTTACGGAGAAATGTGAGGCTCAGGTTTAGAGGTATGTATGAGAGGGAGGGAGTTATTTCCTAATAAAATTAAGCCCATAGAAAAGGATGTGTGATGCACTATTGTTTCGTTCAATGTATTTATAGATGGGTTTGAGTGAGAGAAGTGAATGCAAGGTTTGGCAAGAGGTGTGGGGTTAAAAGATAAGAATTCTAACAGAAAGTGGAGTTGCACAGATGCTCTGTGCTGATGACACGTGCTTTTGGGAGGATTCTGGATAGAGAAGTTGGCAGAGGTTGGTGGATGAGTTTGGTAGGTATGTAAAAGAAGGAAATTAAAAGTGAATAAAGCGAAAGAGTAAGTGATGAGGATAACAACAAATTAGGTGCCAAAGGATTGGATATCAGGATTGGAGGGAGAGGAAGTTTTTTATAAGATTTGTTTGGGGGGTGGCGGTGAATGTATTCAATATTTGGGAAAGAACGTGAACGTGTCAGCAGATGAGTTTATGAAATATTGAGGAGAATCATAGAATTGATGAGGGGGAAAGGGGGGGGTGCACTTAGGAGTCTGTGGAGACATAGACACATTTTACCTTGGAAGCATAGAGGGGAATGTTTTCGGAGGGCAATGTGCTGGTGTGATTTAAATGCACAGAATTCGTAGTTTGGCAAAGTAGGAGAAGGTGCGGAATTTATGCCAACCTATTATCCAGAGGGCTGGGTGGGGTTGTTGAGAAGGTGGTCTCGGGACATGTAGAGAGAATGAAACGATATAAAAATCACTTAGAGGTGTATAAATATGTAGTGGAAGGAAGGCGGGGTAGGGGTCGCCTTGGAAAGTTGGACGGGAAGGGGGTAAAGGAGGGGGTTTTTGTGTGTGAGGAGCTTGGACTTCAGCTAGGGCATGGTGACGCGTGTTTGATAGGAGTGAATGGTGAAATATGTTTTTTAGGACTTGACGTGCGTTGGAGTTGTGAGCAAGAGGTAACATTTATGACAGGGATTCAGGGAAAACGGCATGGCCGGACTTGAGATCGGGAGATGAGGAAGTACAGTGCATGACACTCTGAAGGAGAGATGTTAATTTTGTAGTTTTTATAACTGTAGGGTAAGCACACCTCTGGCAGACTGTGTGCTGAAGTGAATGATGATGAGTTTTTTTTTTTTAGGCCCAACCTGCCTTGGGTGGGAAGGACGGCTGATGTGTTAATAAAAATAAAAAAACAAATAGATAGATAGAGATAGATTATGTATAGTATCTGAAAACTGTATAATTATTTTAATGTTATTCAAGTACTAAAAAAATTACCAATAAGAATAACTGTATATACAACTGCAACAATTAGTTCCCAAGCAACCATATCGCTTGGTAACATGTAATTTCTGTAAATGGTGGTTCAATTACCGGTACGTGAGCGATATCCACCAGTTACACTCCTTTGATGTTGTAAACCAGGGAATTGTTGTGAGTCTGCCAAGTGCGGCAGTGGGAATGGGAGCAATTTAATTTATACTAAAAGACCGAAACACAACCCCAAGAAAATATCCTGAAATAAATTAAGACACCGTGCCGACATCTGGGTATCTTTATTGTAGACGTTTTGCCTCCAGTGGTTTATCTATATCAAATTTCAACGACATAATTGGAAGACAGAAGTAACTATATACAAAATATAGAGGTTAATCAGTCCCTCAGCCTTGAGAGATTGCTGTGATAAGAGCACCGTCGCGTCGGTGCTGAATTGGTATAGTTTCAAATTAGATAATGTTTGGATTCAAATCGAGAAATGTTTAGAAAGCGACTATAGGATGTATTGGTTTGGTATTAGAGTAGTGATGAGTGGAACTCTGTCTTTGCCTAGTAGGGTTCTGTAAGGTAAAACGTTTGGTTGTTTTCATATTTTACTTAAGATACATACATGAGTGAGAGGGGTTGAATTGTGTGAGACTTGCGTATGAGAAAATATCGATTATCAAAACTTTATTTTTGAGTAGCATTGAAAAACATTTGGGTTGGGAAATATTTTGTTATGGAAAAGGATTGTAAAGGGGACTGCCTGTATGGGCAATAGGCTTGGCTGCAGCATGTTCCTCTCTCTTCTTATGTTCTTCTATTCTTGAGGAGGCAAAAGGACAGCAGAAAGAGAGGGTGTTAGTCACCAGAGCAGGCGGGATTCCGCAGTCTAAGTAGGTCATACCCGAGGCATGGGTTGATGGTGGTAGTAGTAGAGTAGTAGTAGTGAGTAGTCAGTAGTCGTCAGGAAGCGTCAGTAAAGGTTATGTAGATGTCCTCGAACCAGATTTCATGA
Source organism: Cherax quadricarinatus (assembly GCF_026875155.1). NCBI lineage: Eukaryota > Metazoa > Arthropoda > Malacostraca > Decapoda > Parastacidae > Cherax > Cherax quadricarinatus. Next base: position 33,306,335 of record NC_069399.1, read on the forward strand.
TGTTGCAGTGTCTAACAGTTGTATATGTTGGTGATACAATACAAAAGAAGAAAAATAAGACCACACATGCCTCATCTGCTCCCATCACTTTCCACATGATGCCAGTAATATAGCGCAACCTTCTTACCTGTGCTCCAGAAAAGACCAAGGCCGGTGGGTGGGGGGGGGGGGGGGTATGTGCTATGTAAGAAATGACTTAAGACTGCTTCCAGACCAAACTCCATCCTAGGAGGAAAAGCCAGTTGCCGTCCCCCCACTTGATTTGTTTCTTGGAAACTTTTCGATAGGCCTTGTCCATAATTGAGCACAGTAATACTGGGAGATCTCCAGATATCAGTTATCAATAGCAAAATTAAAACCAGGGTATGTAAACAGGAGTAAGCAAGCTCTAGGATTAATAGTTACATACAACTAATTAATGCAATATTACGGATGCAACAGTTCTCAGCACCATACGACCCATACTTTGTAAACTGCCTCTGATAATGCATTAGCCATTCAGGCGTCATTTCCACTGGTTCTTTGTGATCATTTCATTTATTGTCACAGGAAAAATCATTAGGGAAATGGAGCTAGCCAACACTGGATAATAAAAAATTAGGTCAACTAGGAGCTACAGCTAAAGAAAAACTTGTAAATAGGATACGCAGTTATGGTTGTCTGTGAGACAAGTCCACATCACAATTGGCTTTTCCTCTACTCCTACAGATGTTATTCCTCCTTGGCTCAATCCCGGAAATCACAGTTTCCTGTCTTCATCAACATTTAACAATTCCTCAAAATATTCCCTCCATCTTCTCAATTCTTCAAATTTCCATTTAAAACTCTTCTTACTGCTTTTAACTAGCAGAATCCATTCGTTCCCGGATTTCTCCACTTATTATTCTCACTCAAAACTGTTTATTTATTTCATCAAATATTTTTTGATAACATCTCACTCCTCTCTTTTTACATTCCTTCAACATTCTCTGAACCTCTCTTTTTCTCTCCATATATTCCTCCCACCTTGCATCACTTCTACTTTGTAAAAACCTTTCATATACTAACTTTTTCTCTCTTACTACTCTCTTTACCCCATCATTCCACCAATCGCCCTTCTTCCTTCCTGCACCCACTTTCTGTAACCACAAACTATATTTTTACAATTACCCCATATATCTTCAACCCCATTGCCTATACTCACACTAGCCCATCTGTCCTCCAACAGTTGTTTATATTTTACCCAAACTGCCTCCTCCTTTAGTTTATAAACTTTCACCTCTCTCTTACTTGCTGCTTCCATTTTCCGAGTATCCCATCTACCATTTACTCTCACTGCAGCTATAACTAAAAAGTTATCTGATATATCTGTAGCCCTTCAATTAACATGTACATCCTGAAGTCTACTCATCAGTCTTTTATATACCAGTACATAGTCCAATAAACTGCTGTCCTTACGACCTATATCATATTCTGTATACTTATTTATCCTTTTTTTTCTAAGAATATGTGTTACCTATAACCAAACCCTTTTCTATACGAAGTTCAAGGTCCCTCATTATCGTTTACACCTGGCACCCCAAACTTACCTACCACACCCTCTCTCAACGTTTCTCATATTTTAGCATTTAGGTCCTTTAACACAAATACTCTCTCACTAGATTCAAAAGTTCCTACACACTCGTTTAACATCTCCCAAAATCTTTCTTTCTCCTCTACACTCCATTCTTCTCCAGGTGCATAGACATTATGACCCCCTTTTCTCATCTGACCCTCATTTTATTCCACATAATCCTTGAATTTATACATTTATATTCCTTCGTCTCCTGGGAGACAGTAATGGTGAAGCTGGAGATTTTGTCCAGGTAGTCGGGAATTATACGCAGGAAGGAATACATATAAATGACCTCATAGGGGACAGGAGCCGTAGTGGGGAAACAAGTGTAGTCAAAGATAAGATAAAACCAATATTGCAAACTAGAAATACCACAGGAAATAGCAAACAAGAGGACTCCAATAGCAATAGTGAGGATATATTACCAAAAACAACTGGTGGGAGCTCCATTGTTGGTGCTAGGGAGGATAGGAATAAGACAGGGAAACATGCACCAACAGGGAATACAGTCACAGAAACCCAAGGCAACGGAAAACCAAACCTGTGCACATACTATGCACTTTGGTATCTGCAGACATGGGAAATCTGGAAAAACAGACGGGACGTGCAACTATGACCACCCTAGAAAATGCCATGCCCATATGACAACAGGAAAATGCAAACTCCCTTCCTGTAAGCTTTTTCACCCTGAAATGTGTACCTCTTCAGTACAGGAAAGACTGTGCTATAACTTAAATTGCCAGGCACACCTCTAAAGGGGAACAAAAAGATACAAAACATCCAGGCCATGGGAAAAACCTGGGTAGCCACAGCCACTCAGACGGAGAGGTTTTTTAGTGCCAGGAAGGAAAAAAACTGGCAGGAAATGGCAGAAATCGTACACCAAATCCAGTCATTCCTGGAGTGGAACCACAGTCGATGGCCTCCACTCCAAACCAACAGATACAGATACTAATGCCGGAAAAAAAATCCCCCCCCAGTACCAACAATACCACCAGTCCGATGACATTCTTTTTTGCAAATATACAGGGTCTAAACCCAGCAACAAAAAACAAAATACCTTTCATCCTGGACTGCTTGCAAAAGGCAAAGGCAAGTTCGCGGCTTTCACTGGACCCCTAAAGGATCACTTGGAAAACGAAATAGGGTCCCGGGTTACAACCAAACGATGTACGAGTAAAACGGGGAAAAGGGGGGGGGGGGGGTTTGGGCCCTGTACATTGGAGAGACACTTGTTTGCACAGAATGCTAAATGAAAAATGATGTGGGGAAATTTTTTAGCAGTAAAGGTCGAAACCCCAAAAACCTAGTTTGTGGTAGTCTACAACCTCCGGATCAACACCCAGAAATTCCGGGAACAGCGTTAAAAATTGACCACTGTCTGGAAAATTTTCCCAGCTCCTCACCCAACTCTTGCCCCGGGGGATTTAATTTAAGGACCAAAATGGGGGAATATAGCAAATAATATTGTTGCAGTAATAACACCAGAGGCAGCTCTGTGAAACTCCCCTCACACAGCTTTTAAATCTCTGCACAAAATTCAATTTAAACCAGCAAAAATAGAGCCTACTAAACGGGAGAATACACTAGACCTCTCTTCACTAAAAAAGATAAAACATAAAAAATGTCACCATATCAAAAACAATAACTCAGATCAAACATAATTGAGGTTCAGACATTATGCAGGGACCCCCCAGACCGACATAATGAGACAGTCACGGGGGAGCATTCCCCAAATTCAACTTAAATAACAAAAACATAAAGGGGGCCAAGTAAACCAAGTCCAAACCCGATAAAAGCGGGGAAGATATACTAAGCCCGCCCCCAATTTATCCAGAACAGTTTAACTTGGTGGCACTGATGAAAGCACAAGGCTTTTTCCTCTAAGAAAAAGGGGATAATGTAAAATGAAAGAGACAGCGCCCCCTTTACGGCAGGGAAAAAGAATAACAGAGCGGCTGAAAGAGGTCAATAATCTGAAATGCGCAGGGAGACCGGGTCAGAAATAGCAACACGAACTAAAGAAAAAAGGAATCTTTGGAGTCAGGAATCGCGGGAAGAACAAAAGCCATAAATAAATCGAAAGAAACCCAAAATTTTTCTCCTATGCCAAATAAAAGTCGAGAAAAACGTCCAATTTTTGGGCCCCTATAAACAAGAGGGGCCCTACACAATGACAGCAAGGAAATGATAGCTACTCAAGTCCCATATATCATTTTTTAGCAAGCCCCCTAACCAGGGGGTCGAAGATCAAAATGAATTTTTTTTGAGAGCCACAAAAATTTTGGGTTTAAAAACAAGCCTATCCGTGTTATCCTGACGCCAAATGACTTCGAACAGGCGAAAAAATGACATGCCCACACCTGCCCCAGGGCCAGACTCATGGAACAAGGCCACAAGAACTCAAGAAGCCCCTATCACGGCCCCTTTTCCTCCCAAAGGAGAGGGAGCTGGAACGGGGGGGTCCCACAGTTACTAAAAACAACAGACATAGCCCCATCCCCAAAGGGGGCGTAAGCAACACAAAGAATACAGACCCATAGCCTAAAATCCCCTATCATAAAAAACTTTGAAAGGGGCCCCAAAAAGCAAAAATCACCACCCATCTAGAAACCCACAGTTACACAACCCCGGGCAACAGGGTTAGAACAGGGCGTCCGTCTGTCTCAACTATTGGGTCACTAGCAAGGTTAAATGACTAGAAGACAAAAAGAATGCAATGTAAATTAAGCTTGCAAAAGCCTTCGACAAATGTGCCAATTTGGGGTAAAAGCGCACAAAAAGCGTGCTAAAGGAATAACAGGAAAAGTCGGGCGTGGACTATAATTTCCCCACTAACAGAACACAGGAAGTTCGTCAAAGAGTAAAAATCCCAAGCAGCACGGTGAAAAGATCGTTCCACAAGGACAGTACTTTGCTCCCCTTTGTTTCCCACCTCTATCCCACTAACAAGGGTTCAGCACACCCCGTGCTTCCTTTGCAGAGACACCCGAATCTGCATGAAAGTGTCTTTTCCCTTGCAGAATCAAGGGTCCAGGGGGCCACAAACCCAATCTTTCGTGGTTTCGAAAAAATATGAAGTTCAACGATGAGAAATTTCAATTCCCGATCGGAAACACAGGAAATTTAAATTCAACAGAGTACAAAACAAATTTGGCCACAAAAAAGAGGAAACACCAACGCAAAGACCTGGGGGTGACATGTCGGAGGTCTCACCTTCAAGGACCTAACCGTTCAATCCATCTGCTAGAAAAATACTGGATGGATAATGAGAACCTTTAAAATAGGGAGGGCCAAAAACCAATATGACACTCTTAGGGGACTTGTTCTACTAGGGTGGAATATTTTTGCACATAACACACCCTTTTAAAGGGAGGTGAAAATTTCTGACCTTAAAAAAAGTACAGAGAACCTCCACGGCGTGCAAAAAGGGGATAAAACACCCAATTACTGGGGGCGCTTGAGGTTCCTAAAAATTTTTTCCCTGGAACGAGGCGGGGGGATACTGAATAATACACCCGGAAAACCTAGAGGGACTAGTACCGAACTTGACACGAAAATCACTCAAACCCAAAGCAAATGACTTGGGAACGAGCAAACACCCCCCAATGAAAGCAGGGGGGTCACAAACACGTTAAGAGACCTACAATAAGTGTCTGGGGCCCGAGACTGTTCAAAAGCCTCCCAGCATCATAAGGGGGATTACCAACGACCCCTGGCAGTCCTTCAAGCTGGCACGGAAAGCACCTAAATCTTCCTGACCACCGGGTGTGGGTCGTACTTTGGGTTTTCGTGCCCCGCAGCAACACCCCGGTTTGGCTCTGATCCACCCGGAGGGCCCGGTCCCCGACCGGGCCGCGGGGGGGTTTACCCCCCGGAACTCTCTCCAGGTAAACTCCCTTCCCTAACTGATCCTTCAACATTATTGCTACCCCTTCCTTTCTTAAAATCTCTCGAACTCCGACTTAATCCCATTTATTTTCCCCACTGAAACTCACCCACCCCCCCCTTTT